>CM067216.1:83026712-84268502 GCA_034190945.1 Octodonta nipae
TTAATTGGAATATAAGGTCTTCGGGTTGAATTACCGATGGAATTGCTGCTTTTTGAGGTCTTGGCGATGTGACTGAATCAATGATATCGTTAAGTTTCATTTCTATTAGAATGAATGACTCTAATAATTGTTCACATATATTTATAATTTGAAGCTTTGGAATCATAAAAATTTTGGTTATCTGATATGTTAAAAATAGCGTTTTCTATTTTGTGAAGATTTTCATTAAATGTTTGCTCGTCTATTTGTAGTTTGCGTATTGTATAGTTAAAGTTTTTTATTACAGAATTAGTTACAGTTATTTGATTTTTCATTAAATTTTCTAGAGCTTTTTCGTCTTCTTCGACTTCATTTATGACTTTGTCGTAATATTCACCATCTGTACTATCGAGATTTCCCGTAATTGCTTTCCATACTGAGCCTATAAAATTAAAAGCTCCTCGTTTCGTACGAGTGTTATTTAAATTAAATTCTTTTGGATCATAAGGGTTGATATCATTTTTAATTTCACTAAATTTTTGACTGATTGACATTATTATTTTATTTAACATTGTAATATGAGGTTTGACTTCAGTATAAAATGCTATAAGTCTTGGAGTGTCTCTTTCAATTAATTGCTTTATGTGGTTTAAAATTGAAATATCATTTTTGAAGGAATCTAATAAAATTGTAATGTCTTTGACAACTAGTAATTTCCATTTTTCATTTGATACTTTTAAGTCTGATTCATAGTAGTATTGTATTCCTAAAGTGTTATTTAGAGTTGAAATTTTATAATTACTTGCTTGACTTACTGTGATTAGTACAGCAAGAATGATGATGTATTTCATCTGAAAAGAAAGAAAATCTATTTTAAGATTGAGCTAACTTGATCTAAGTTAATTGTGAATTCTCTGTTTGTTTCTAAGTCTTTGATTTTTAAAGCATTATTTCTTAATATTTGTATCACTTTATAAGGACCATTCGATTTGTTACTTAGTTTATGTTTTATCTGTGACTCTTTTATGAATATAAAATCATTTACTTCAATATCTTTTGGTTTTGGTTTCGCTTTTTGATCGTGACGTTCTTTAGATTTGAATTTTTTCAAAATTGTTTTTTCTCTCGCTACTTTATAAAAATATGAAATTTTATTATTTAGTTCACGTACATATTTTGAGACTAGTTCTTCTTGATTAAATAATTTTTCAGGTGGTCTTGAATTTGTGTGACCAAAAATTAGTTCGTATGGCGTATAACCATGTGAACTACTTATAGAATTATTATAGCATATAACGGCATATGGGACACACGTTAGTGGATGATCTCCCGGTTTTTCAGTAACTGTTGATCTTATCATTTCCAATAAGGTACTCATAAATCTTTCGATTGAACCATTGCTCTGTGGATGATTGACTGATGAAAATGTTAGTTTAATGTTATAGAGTGTACATAGATCTCTCATTAATTGGTTATCGAATTCTCTACCTCTGTCACAATGTATTCTTAGCGGCGTACCATAGTGCATAAAATATAATAATAGTGTATTGACAACATTTTTCGCGGATTTATTTTCAATTGGATAAGCTTGGGTAAATTTAGAAAATTCATCTCTTATCACAAGTACATAATTTTCTCTGGTATTTCTAATATGTCGAGGTTAATGCGTTCAAACGGTGTTTTCGGCGTTTCTGTTATCACTAAGGGATTTGATAAATTTTTTCTACAAGCTTGGATTTAATACATACTTCGCAATTTTTTATGAAATTTTCAACGTCTTTGGTTAAATTTTCCCACTGATATTTTCGTTTTATTCTTGTTACTGTTTCTTGGATACCTCTATGCATGTTTACTTTACCTGTATGATTTTCTTCAATAATTATATTTCTTTGTTCTTTTTCTGGGATTATAATGTTTGGGTTACAAGTTATAAATTCTATTTCATTATCGGAAAAAATGAAAGATAGCATTTCTAAAATTGGTACATTTTTTAATTCTTCCATATAATATTTATCGTTCTCTAACAATATATCTTTATTGTAGTAAAGAATTTCAAAGATTGCTTGATCAGGATTTAAATGTGGAACGATGATAAGGTAATACTTTCGTTTAGGATTGCATTTTGATGTGACGACGTTTATTCTGTGTTCTTCATACATTGTATTTAAGTCAATTAAATCATCAGCTATTTTAAATTGTGAATCAGTTAATTCGCCTGGCTTTAAGAATGATATAATTCTTTTTTGATGTTTGTCTAGAAATTTCTCATTAATAAAATTACATTTAGAATAATCAATTAGTGATTTTGACTCGTGTAGTTTCTTAAAAATGTTATATTCTTCTAAGATTGTTTCATATCCGATTTCTGTATTTGGAGTATCCGGTCTTTCTTCGTTTTCTTCTTCTTCTTCTTTTATTGGACTTCCGTAGAATATTTTTGAATAATCTCTGAGATGATTGATTCTTATTCGAGATAAGGCATCGGCATTGGTATTTTGTTTACATGGTTTGTATATTATTTGATAATTATATTCTTCCAATTTCAATCTCCATCTTGCGAGTCTGGAACCTGGATCTTTTACGTTGAATAACCATGTTATCGGGCGGTGATCGGTATATAGTTTGAAGGTTGTCCGTAGACGAATTCCCGATATTTAGCAACTCCCCATACTATTGCTAGTAATTCTTTCTCGATTGTCGAATATTTTTGTTCGTGAGCATTCAGAGTTCTAGATGCGTATGCTATAGGCAAATCTTTTCCTATTTTTCCTTGTGATAGTACTGCTCCTATCGCATAATTACTCGCGTCTGTAGTAATATTGAATTCTCTCTCAAAATCAGGATATTGTAAAATTGGATAATTTATTAATGTTTGTTTCAATGTTTCAAATGATTTTATGCAATGTTCATCAAAGTTAAATTTTATATCTTTCTTTAATAATTCAGTTAAAGGTTTGACTATTTTGGCAAAATCTTTTATAAATCTTCTATAGTATCCTGCTAAACCTAGGAAACTTTTCACGTCTTTCGCGTTTTAAGGTACGGGAAATTCTTTGAGCTGCTCTTATCTTTTCCTGGATTTGTTTTACACCTTCGTCTGTCTCTATATGACCTAAATTGGCAACTTCTTTTTTTAAAAATTCAACATTTATCGGGTTTGCAATTTAGATTTGAATTCTTAGTCTTTTCGAATAATTCTCTTAGTCTTTGTATTGTTCTGTTAATGATGAAGCATAAGATATGATAGTCATCCATGTAATACAAGTGATCGTTCGGTTGTATGCCAGTTAAAATATTATCCATAACTCGTTGAAGGTCGCGGGTGCATTTTTTAAACCAAATGGCATTCTCTTAAACTCATAATGACCATTTTCAACTGTGAACGCGGTTTTTTTCTATATCTGTTGGATTAATCTCAATTTGATGAAAACCTGATGCCAGATCAAGGGTTGTAAAATAACAGCAATGTCCTAATTTGTCGAGTAAATCATTTATATTAGGCAACGGATATTTATCATCTACCGTGACTTCATTTAATTTGCGGTAATCTATGACCATTCTCCATTCTGCTTACCACTGGCGTCTAACTTTTTTGGACTACCCATACTGGAGATGACCAAGGTGAGGATGATGGTTGGATTATTCCTGTTTTAACATTTGATTTACTTGGGTTTTTACCTCTTATGGACATAAGGGTATCTATATGACTTTGTTGCAATTGGTTTGGCTTGCCCGGTATCTATTTTATGTTTTACGGTATTTGTGAAAGTTAATTCATCATTTTCTAGATAAAATATATCGCAATATTGTTTACATAAGGCGGTAATTGCTTCTTTTTCTTCAAATTTAAATGTTCTAAACGCAAGGATTGTTCGACTCGTTGTTGTCTCGAATATAAGTTTTCTTTTTGTAGATTTAAAATTAATGTTTGATTCTTATTTACTGGACTATTTTCAATAAAAGGTTCAATTATTAATTCATCAAAAATTATTCTTTTCTTTTGTTCGCTTTTATTTAAATTGACGTTAGAAATTCACCTTTTTCATTTGTTTTGATTACACAATTTGGCAATATGACATTTTCTTTTTCCTGTGAATGTAAAATTAGTTCAGCATTTTTTCATTGCAATTTAACTTGAATATTTGTTCAGTTCTTGGTTCTATAATTATTTCATTGACAATTTCATTTTCTTTATATAATGGCAAAGTTATATATTTGGTTATTAGTTTTCTATTTTTTAAATCAACTAGACACTCATATTGTTGTAAAAAATCTATACCTAATAAACCATCAAATTCTATATTTAAGTTATGCACGAATACTTCCATTTCGTCATTTTTCAAAAAGAAATCAAAATTTATTGCTTTATTTATTTCAAAAAATTGGTTGGTTACACCTTGAATTCTTATGGGTTCTACACTTTTTATTTTTTCTTGTTCAAATAAATTTGGCTTCAAAATTGATATACTTGCTCCGGTATCAATTAAATAGCGATATTTTCCGTCATGAGTTTTTATATAAAATAAATTATTTGAATTGCTTGTGTTTACGAATTCTGATCTTATTCTTGGCTTTCTAAATTCTGGGCTTGACTGGTTGGAATGAGATGAGTAGAAGTGCCAGTCTTCATTTCCACTCTTTGTTCGTTTAAATGAAATGTTTTTCTTGGAGGATTTTGCATGTTTCTCGTATTTGAAGAATTGCTTTGATAATTAT
Source organism: Octodonta nipae (assembly GCA_034190945.1). Lineage (NCBI taxonomy): Eukaryota > Metazoa > Arthropoda > Insecta > Coleoptera > Chrysomelidae > Octodonta > Octodonta nipae. The sequence continues at coordinate 83,031,408 of CM067216.1, forward strand.
TTTGGTTATAATTTTTTGGTTAGGTGTCTTTGATAATAATTTTCTCTTTGATTTTGATTATTATTTTCATGTCTATTCGCAAAGGAATGATTTGGATTGAAATTTCTTTGATTTCCCGAATTATATTGATAATTTCGGTTTTGATTATAGTATTTATCATTATTTTGTTTTTTGCGGCATTCTGAAATTAAATGTCCCGACTTTTTGCAATAATTACATGTCTTTTTATTTTTACTTTGAAAGTTTGAGGAATTTACCTGTGGCTTTTTACTTTCTAGATACGTTAATTGATATTCGGTTTTTACTATATTTGCAGCTTCTGCGAGATTGCAAGGTCGCGATGCTCGTACGATTGCACCTAGCTTATGTTCAAGACCTACTAAAAGTGTCTGTAAAGCTACCTTATCGACTAACGCTTGCTGTGCGGTTTTCTGTTCTCGGGTTAATGTTACTTGTTGATTTATCGCGGCGTAAAGTTTTGAATGATGTGCGTTTATGCGATGCACATAGTTTTGAGGATTTTCATTGTTTCCCTGTTTTATTTGTTGTAAATCGTAGATTAGACTTGTTAAGTCTCTCGAATCACCGAAGTGTGTTTTTAAAATAGTTTTGATTTGATCCCAATTTTCAAGTCGCGTGAGTTTATTAGTTGAGATGCTCGTCCTTTTAGTTTGTTCTTTAAATGTACAGTTAAGAGATATGTTTGTTGGTCTGTCGCTACGTCAAATGCTGCGTCACAAGAATTAATGAATGTATTTAATAGTATTGAATCTCCATCATATTCTGGTATGATGTGACATAATTCGCTTAATCTATATTCTATAAGATTTAAGTCTTCTTGGCTCATTTTTATTTGTTTAATTCCACCCCAATTTTAATGAAAAACTTCAAATTAAAATTGCTCGAATTACTTCCGATATTCCCTTGAAATAAACTCGCGGATCTCGATTCTGTCCGATTTTCGCTCGACTCCAAAATCTAACCCCTTTAATGGAATTGTTACAAAGTTTTACACACGTATTTTTTTTTTTTTGTTTTTAACGACTTGGGAAAATAATTGGATTTAGGGAACAAATATATAGCAATTTTCACAGAATAATAATAAATCTTTACTCACTTTGATTTTCTGGAAGATGCTCTGTAGTGCGTGCTGTTCTTTCCGGTTGAAGGTTTGGAAACCACCAGATCTTCTTGGAATTTCTGCTCTGTTTTTCTGGATCACCAAAAATCTCTGTTTTTCCGATCCTGCTGACTGCGCCAATTGTTGGGGCTTTATCACTTAAAACCCTTTTTTAAAAAACAACAGAATTTATTGAAACACAACTATCACTACTTTGTTACAAAAAGGACTATTTTATATGATTATTACTACAGCAAATGAACAGACCAAATGTTGTGACTCTGAACAACGTTAAAAGTCTTAAAGTTAATTCAAAAGTTAATGAGCAAAAATGAGCGTTTTGTTTAGGAATACTCTCCTATTTATAATCTCTGCTGGAAAAAGGGGAACTATGCAGAATCATCATTTATGCAGGTGCATCTAGTAATATAATATAAGTATTGTTTAAGTTTCTGCGTAATTCCTTTACAATGGATTATTGTTTTATTCTAGACATTAATCAGCATATTATTATTTAAAGGTCATGAAAGGTGATATGTAACATGAATGAACGTCTAATTCTAGATAATAGCAACAACAACAATCGACAAATTTCTTTTTTTTGTTTTTTGTTTCGCAAACTGCAAAAAGCATATTTTTTCAATATTTAATTAGGTACTTCTATGGAAAAGCAACAAGGGCTTTATATATATTTTAAGTATATAGCCCTTTACTTGCTAAATTAACATAAACAATTTCATGATAAACTATTCAGTATTTAAGCAACAATTCCAATAAAAATAATTATAATATCCAATACATTATACTCATTTGTGTTGTAAATTGAATTGTTGCTAAAATACTTAATATTTTATAACGAAATTGTATACGTTAATTTAATTTTACAGTGGGAAGATTCTGGTGATTGTGTGGTTGTGAATAGCTCATCTATGATTTGTATAATATAGATCATTAAATTTACTATCGCAACCGGCACTAAAGCAGCATATATTTTAGATTATTTTTCGTCTTATTAGTAATGTGGCGTTATTAAGATGGCTGCTTTTTAACAACTATTATTTACTCGATAACAATAACACCTGTTATTATCTGCTAAAAATAACAGATAACAGATATACGTTTACTGCTGCTTAGCGCTTATCGAACAATAACGTAAACAGACCGCACTGAAAAAGCATCTAACCTCAACTGGTTTTTCTACTAGCCATAACAGCCAAGCCGAAATGTAATGTACGTTAGGTTGTGGTTCAGATAAACTTCCTCTTGTCATTGTTGAAATCAATCAATAAATGAGGGTAATAAGTAATGATTGATATGTATTAGAAACTATATTATGGGTATATTTTATTATTGTGATGGTGTATATTCTTGAAAAAAAAATACATTTAGATTGTTTCTACAGTATTACAATATAGTGAATTAGTACTTTAAATATTAATCATTAGTATTTACTAGTACTACATAAGTCATATATATACATAGTAAAATTGCATTGAAAAAAATATTAGCAGGACACAAATATTAACCTTAGAGTATTCAATACATTGATCACAGTATAAAAAAAAACATATACCAATCTTTATTTAAAAATAACTGTTAAGTAAGTTATTACATTTTGTGATAAAAAAACATATTTCTTTGTACTTTGTCAGTAGATAACTGACTTCTATGACATGATACGAGTTTTCCAATTTTTGAGAAAAGCCTCTTGCATTAATTAATCTCTTCATAGAATCGCTTAAATTTATTAGTAATTGCATACATTAATATAATTGGGAATAAATAACGCCTGAAATAAATTATAATATGTCTATAACAATACTAATACTGTAGTACGTATTAAAGATAAAAAACTTCAGCAGTTTGTTTACTGTATTACAATTATTGGTTGTGCACTTCCCAGTTTAATATTAATCTCTAAGATAAAACATTGAAGGAGTAAGGAATATTTTACAAATATAAATCGTACTAAGTGGGAAGTAGCCAACAAATATGAATATAGCACATTTTAGTTTCTTGCTAAGAGATGGCAACAGCGATTTTGACATTAAAAAAATATAACTGTTAGTAGTCGTTCAGCAGAAGAGATCGGACGTTTATTTTCTAACAGAAAAACAACGTTTTCAATAATTTGATAACTACTGGTCAGAAAAACTCAAATATAGTGTATGAGAAACTATTGTGAGTGAAAAACTGTGAAGTGTACTTTGAAGAGTTAGTTTTTTTTTAATATTGTCACTACAACTAGATCTCAAGTGATATATCTAACATAAATATTCAATAGTGCAGTGATATCATATACGTAATACGACCTAAAACACAACATAAAAGGGATATTTCAAACTATCAAAATTTTACGACCCATATTGGGCTGCCCATTGAGTGAGTAACAATTTTTTCCTCATCCTAAAAAGGAAAACTACTTTTTGCACTGGCCATAAATGTTGGATTTTTTTGTATCCATTCCTTTGCAACAAAAAGTATTGGGTAGCAAAAAAAATCATTTTGATGCTAAATATAAACACCTACACTATTGGAACATTTTTCATCTTTATGTTCACCACAAATTTAATTATCATATCGCAATAATTGAAGAAATAAGAACATTACCACAATAATAAGGCACATATACACATACATGAATTGTTTACTAACGAAATGTTGCACATTGTTAACCTTTCATGTGCCAGTACCGTAAGGTAAATACACAGCATCCGAAAGATCGAGTGTATAAATACCATACTTTTTTTTGAGAGAACATTTACTCAGTTAAAGCCAACATCGACAACTGCGGCCTGTAACAGGAACAATTACCCATAGAACAAAAGTAAATTATTGTTCTCGATTGCGTGAGGAACACCCGAGCGCACAGTTGAAGGACTATTTCGCCGGTATCAACTGCTTAAGAATCCAAACTATCCTGAACCCAGGCCAATTCGGATGTCCGACAGTTATCTTGTTTAATGACAACAATGTGGAAGTGAATATTTGCCTTCACCGGAAGAGGACGCTGCGTTTTTCTAAGGTGATTTTAGGGTTTTTTTTGTATATATTTATTATAAATGTACTTTATACCCTGGAAACTTTTAACATAGTTGTTGCTAGGTTAACGTAATTTTTGTATTAGATGTGGCTCAGATTTTTAATTACAAATTTAATTCTAAATTATAATAAAATTAGTTATTAGAATAAAGTCGAAATGGAGGGGGACAGTGACAAGCGTCATTTTGTCCCTCAGATTAAAAAGTATATAATTTTGAATGTTGTAGTAGGAAATCATGCAGCTCAGTTTTCTGCCTCTTCTGTGGGCAAGTTATACATTTAAGCTGTCTTGAAAGAGATTCAAAAAATTATACAATAGTTGATAAAAATACTCTTATTTGTTGTGTAGCTCCCGACCAAATTGCAACTAATAATGTTGACAATGAAACAAGTATAGGTAAATAAAAGTTTCTATTAAGAAAAGTTCTATCTGAAAATGAAAGTCTTGTCAAAAAAAATAAAAAGTGTGGACAAAATTATTTATGAACTTAAGCATAAAGTAAGTAATGAACCTGATTTAACTAGCTGTAATGAGTGCATCTCGGTAGAAAGTAAATCTTATGATAGTTGCTTAAAAGAAAAACTAAAGGATAAGGATGATTTAATTTTTGAAATAAAAGATAAAAACAATATACTGGAAAAACATATTGAACAATTAAATGAAAATATTAAATTGTTAAAAAAAAAATCAAATGTACATGGCAATGCGTTGGATGCTATGACATACTCTCACGTAATTAAACAAGGTGCTAAGATGAATGAAGAAGTAAATACAGGGTGTTCCTAAATTGGAGGTACAAACGAAAAGGGGAGATTCCTTGAATGGTTTTAGGAAGAAAAAGTCCCATAAACATGGGTCCGCAAATGTTTCGTTTTCAAGACACAGAGTGTTAAAGTTTCAATTTTTTCAAGTTTTTTTCTCATAGTATCTGCACTTCACAAGATATTCAAATGAAATTTGGCATAGAAATTACAAGTAAGAGTTTACACCTTGTGACATGCCAATTTCGATTGCCAATCTACAGGGTGATATTTTTTCGGGAACACTGTCCACTGTTGTCCTTCAGAACTTTTTTTTGGTGAGCCACTGGTACTTTCAAAAATTGTAAAAAAAGCTTTGTTGTTATACCAAACTTTATGTTCTCTTGTAGTTTTGTCGTATCTACTACCGGTTTCGAGAAAAAAATTTTGAATGATTCTCTTGAAATCCTCAGAAAATTCCGAATTGTCATAGAAATCTAGTTACCTACCTAGTAGGCCGTGGTGAATGAATAAATTTATTGTTAGTTTTGACACATCAAATTAAACTCCTGTGTTTTGAAAATTAAAGATGGTTGCATTTAAATATCAAAACATGCCGAATTTTACGAATTCCGAAATGGCTGACATGCATTTCATGTATGGTCTTGCAAATGGTAATTCAAGAGAAGCTAAGCGTCTTTACATGGAACGCTATCCCAATAGAGTGATGCCTCGTCATCGGCTGTTCTCTAATATCCACAAGCGTCTTTCAGAAACTAGATCTTTTTCTGCGAAAAATATTAATGCAGGTAGACCACGAAGTGTGAGAACACCACGACTCGAAGAGGCAGTGCTGAACGAAATAGAAGAACTTCCAGGAACCAGTACAAGAAAAATTAGTGTTACCTTAAATACAAGTCATCAAGTTGTTTGGCGGATCTTGCGGGATTCTTTGCTCTATCCTTATCACTTTCAGAGGGTGCAGGCGCTCTTGCCTCGAGATTGTCATCCAAGAATTATTTTTTGTCAGTGGTACCTCAACAAACTATTGAACAATCCTCATTTTGATTGCCAAATCCTATTCACTGATGAAGCCTGTGTCTCAAGGACTTCAATAATAAATTTTCATAATGAACACATATGAGCTGAGGAGAATCCACATGAAATTGCAGAAGCTTATTTTCAAGAGGAATTTACATTAAATGTGTGGGGTGGTAATATTGGCGATTATTTGATTGATCCTTTCTTCTTGCCAGGGCGACTTACTGGTCAATCATACAGACATTTTTTAGAGAACGATTTGCCATTGTTATTGGATGATATACCTCTTATGATGCGACGTGAAATGTGGTTCATGCACGAAGGTGCTCCTGCTCATTTTTCACTTTTGGCTAGGGAGTATTTGAACGAAAATTATGTAAACAGGTGGATTGGACGAGGTGGACATCAGCCATGGCCCGCTAGATCCCCAGATTTAAATAGTTTAGATGTCTTTCTACGGGGCCATCTGAAATCTCTAGTGTACATAACGCCAGTGAATACCGTAGACGAACTGAGAAATCGTATAATAGGCGCGTTTGATACAATTAGGAATACTCCAGGAGTGTTTGAAAGACTTCGATCGTCTATGAGAAGAAGAACAGAAGCTTGTATAAGGGTTGGGGGAGAACATTTTCAACAATTGTTGTAGTTTAGTTCCTTTGTTGTTATTTAGTTTTTTTATTATGATTCATTTTTGAGTTGTACGTTTCTTGCAGTAATACGTTTTTTTGATGATTATACCAGTTTATCGAATCTTTAAGAATCATTGCTAGTTTAATAATTCAAATTTTTTTTCTCGAAATCGGTAGTAGATACGACAAAACTACAAGAGAACATAAAGTTTGCTTAACAACAAAACTTTTTTTTACGATTTTTGAAAGTACCAGTGGCCCACCAAAAAAAAGTTCTGAAGGACAACAGTGGACAGTGTTCCCGAAAAAATATCACCCTGTAGATTTGCAATCGAAATTGGCATGTCACAAGGTGTAAACTCTTAATTGTAATATCTATGCCAAAATATCATTTGAATATCTTGTGATGTGCAGATACTATGAGAAAAAAACTTGAAAAAAATTGAAACTTTAACATTCTGTATCTTGAAAACGAAGCGTTTGCGGACCCATGATTATGGGACTTTTTCTTCCTAAAACTATTCAAGGAATCTCCCATTTTCGTTTGTACCTCCAATTTAGGTACACCCTGTATACCGACAGTCATAGTACAATGTTCGGAATCGAAGAATGGTGACAACATACATAACAAAACGAAACAACTGTTAGCGAACAATAAAAATATTCAAATTGAGAAAATAATAAAATCTAAAGATAAAGTTATTATAAAATGTAACAAAGCTAGTGATGTCAAGTTAACTAATGATCTTTTGAATCGATTAGATGTGTCAGAGGCTACTGTACAAATAGAGAAAAAATGGAATCCAAGACTAAAAATTATAGATATAGGTAATGCTCTAGGTAATAAAGATCTTGAAATTATCAATCAAGATATAGTAGAACGTAATGAACTAACAGATGTTAATGATTATCTGAAAATTATTCACAAATACAAAAATACTAATAGAAATTATTGGTCTGTCATAATTGAAGTTAATTCTCAGACATATACAAAAATAATGTATAATAAGAAAGTTTAAATAGGAACTAATAGATGTCCTGTTTATGATGTATGCAATCTAAAAATATGTATTAAATGCTCAAACTATGGTCATACTAGTGAAAATTGTAATGAAAATACTTCATGTAGATATTGTGCAGGGAATCATTCAAGCAAGTAATGTACGTGTAAATTGAATATCAGGTGCATTAATTGTATGCCCTATAATAATAAATATAATGAGAATAGAGCATTTAATCATTCAGCTGGAGATAAAGATTTATGTCAAACGTATAAAGTGTTATTGGGAAAATTTATTAAGAGAATTGACTATCCATTAAATCCACTTAATGAAAACATTTTCAGTCGCTTTTTATAATGTAAGATCTCTAACAAATAAATTTTTAGAATTTAAAAATTGTCTTTTACAAGACAATTTTGACTTAATTGGTGTTTCTGAAACATCCTCAAATATCAAATGATTTGGTCAATGTAATTGGTTATAAAATCATACGAAAAGATCGAGGTACAAGAGGTGAAGGGTTAGTTGTTTACTTAAAATCAAATTTGAAACATGAAATTGTAACGTTAAATCAAAGTCATGACACTATGGAACAACTCTGGATAAAGGTATGGGTTAATAATAATTGGTATTTTTTTGGAGTAATTTATAGACCACCTGGTAAAAATATAACTGAATTTTTAAGTGAGCTGGATCACACTTTATCGCAGTTAATTTTAATTTCCAAGACAATAATTGTTGGAGGCGATATTAATATAAATCTACTAAATTTAAATTCGCAGACAGAAATTTTTTTGGACACTATAGATGTTTTTAGTTTGAACCAAATTATTGATCAACCGACTAGAATAACCCACTGTCCTCAGTCTTTACTTGATGTTATTGCATTACCTTCTGATCTTGAAGTTATTCAAAGTAATGGAAAAGACGTTCCGCAAATATACAATGCGAATAAGTCGGATCATAAGTTAACTTATTGCATTTTAAATTTTAGTTCTACGTACCTGTCGGCTAAGGTTATTATATTCAGAAATTTAAGGAGGATTGATCGCAACTTATTACAGAACTTTTTAGAAGTAAGCAATTGTGAGAATATATTTTTCATTGATAACGTAAATGAAAAAATACAATATTTTAATGATATTATTTTGAACATTTTTGATACTTTAGCTCCATTAAGGACTCTCAATATAAAAAAATCAAAACCAGGGTGGCTTACAGATAATATAAAACTGATGATGACTTTGAGAGATAAAGAACTAGCGAAATATAAAAGAACAAAATTAGCAAAATGTTGGAATTATTATAAATCTCTCAGAAATTTAACTTCAAACGCAATTCAAGCCGAAAAAAGGGCTTGTGTACAGTTTTTTATTAACAACTACAAACAAAAAGTTGCATGGAAAAAATTAAGAGAATTAAATGTCTGTAGAAAAATATCTAATGTTGCAGTGCCTCCAGAGATTGCGAATAAACCAAATCAAATTAATGACCATTTTCTAAACATATTATCTAATAATAATTTGCCAGATCAAGAATTAATTGAGTTTTATAAAAACAATCATAGAGAAAGTTTTTCTTCGCTCTTTAAGTTTACTTCCATTACTCAGAATATGATTATTAATTAACATTGAAATGATTTTACCTTGTTGCCCTTTTATTTGACCTATTTTAACTCATATTGTAAATAGTTGTTTTTCTGAATCAATATTTCCTGAATCATGGAACCTTTCAAAAATATTTCCTCTTCCAAAGAAAAAACAGATTTCTGACATGGATGACCTGAGACCTATTTCAATTCTACCACTTTTGTCAAAAGGCATGGAAAAAATTATGAAATTTCAAATGAATTGTCATATCAATTAATACAATATTTTACCTCCCACACTATCTGGATTTAGAAGTGGATATAGTTGCACCACTGCTCTGTTCGACATTACTGATGAAGTATTTCGAAATATAGATAGTGGTAAAACAACTGCCCCCATTTTGTTAGATTACTCAAAAGCATTTGATACTATAAATCATAAGATATTATTAGCTATTTTACACTATTGTGGCTTCGCTTCCAATGCTACAGATTTTCTCTGCAGTTATCTTCAAAATAGGAGACAGTTTGTTAAAACTGATGTAGGTCACTCTGATGCTAAATTCATAGTTAGAGGTGTTCCACAAGGTTCTATTTTGGGCCCGCTTTTATTTAGTATTTATTCATCTAATATAATTCTTTCATTACAACACTGCAAATCCTACTTGTATGCAGATGATACTCAAATATCATACTCTTTCCATCATTTTGATTTTCGAATAGCCCAAGATATAATAAATTCTGATCTTAATAGATTAGCTGTAGAATCAAAACGCCATGAATTAATTATTAATCCATATAAGTCATACGTATTATTTTTTGGTAAATACCGATATCAAATTGAAGAGAAAATGTGCATTTGTCTTAACAATAATGACATTACTAGCGTTAGGAGTGCTAGAAATTTAGGGTTAGAGTTAGATACTGACCTCAGTTTTAAAAACCATGTAAATAAATGTATAAAGAATGCATACGGTAGTCTCAAAATGCTGCATCCATTTCGTCAAATCCTCCCTATAAAAACAAAATTATTGTTGACAGACACTCTAGTTTCAAGCCATTTTAACTATTGTGACAGTGTATATGGCCCTTGTTTAGAGAAGCCAGATGAGATTAGAATTCAAAATATTCAGAATACATGTCTAAGATATGTCTATGGAATTAGAAAATATGATAGAGTATCCCATAAGCTAAAAGATGCCAACTGGCTTCAGATGAGAAATAGGCGTGAACTGCAGTCAGTGACATTATTTCACAAAGTTATCACTCGACAATCACCACTATACCTTTTTAATAAAATCACTTTCAGAACTGACGTTCATAATATTAATGTCCGACATCGTGGTCTAATATCTCCAACTATCCATCGCACCACTACTTTCGAGAGATCTTTCACGTTTCAGATATATAAATTATACAACCGCCTTCCGAAATTTATTAAGGATCTTACACTAATATCATTTAAGAAAAAATGTAAAGAATTCTTTATAAGCAATTATTTATAATATGTATGGTGTACGTTGTGGCAGCAAACATATAAAGGTATTTGTTATTTAATAGTATTTTGAATTTGTTGTTTTTTCTTTATATGTGCGTATCTAAGAAGCCTGCCTATTTTTGCTTTATTACTTTATTGTATTTATCTCTTTTTTTTTTTGTTGTTCATTCATAACACATTATATTTCAACATTTTTTTTTAAATAGCGTTCGAATAAACTGCTATCATTATTATCTATTATTATTTGTACATAATTTGTAAACATTTGTAATAACTATGAGTGATAGGGTGTCCACTTTGTATCAGTTTTACTGTTTGGCGCTCTAATTTTGCACTAATTTTTGTTAATTTTTTTTTTTGTATTTATACCTTCTTTTTATTATACTTACACATTGTATATATATAAATAATGTGCAAAATAAACGATTATTCCCGACTTGACCATACAATGTATGGCATCACACTCCCTCTAAGGCACGCTAAGAGTGCCTTTAGGGGAAAATTCACTAAACCCCAGATATCCTAGATATCAAAAGGGTTTAGCTCTGGGGGAGCCCTTGCCAGGTTTTCAGGCCCGTGGTTGGAGTTGGAGTCGTGGCGTTGTTTAATAGATGTTTTGGGACTATTCCTGTCGTTGACATAACAATTGGTACAGTACGTGTGTTGTTCATGTCCCACTGAGTTATTTGAAATTCCAAATCTCTATATTTGGTTATTTTCTCAGCCTGCTTGACATTTATATTATTGTTGTTAGGAATAGCTATGTCAATTAAAGTTGTTTTCCGAGCCACTTTATCTACCAAAACTATATCTGGTCTATTGTGACCAACAGTCCGATCAGTCAGTATCGTGCGGTCCCAGTACAGCCTGTAGTTGTTATTTTCTAAAACAGATTCTGGTTTGTATTTATAGTATGGTAATCTTACCGACTGTGATAGTTCAAGTTTCAGTGCTAGTTCCTGGTGCAGTATTTTAGCCACAGCATCGTGTCGTTCTTTGTATTCAGTTGCAGCGAACGCTTGACAACCTCCTGTGATATGCTGGATAGACTCAGATGTTTGGCAACCGTACCTGCATTTGTCGTTGTTAACAGAAGGGCCTTTAACGATGTACTTTAGATAGTTCTTAGTTGGGATTACTTGATCTTGGATTGCCAATATAAAGCCTTCCGTTTCAGGAAACATATGACCAGAGTTCAACCAGTAGTTCGACGCTGCACTGTCGACATAATCTTGGTTGACGTCATTTATATGTCTTCCATGAAGGGGCTTCTCTTTCCATTTCAGCAGTTTCTGATCAGTGGTCTGGTGGTGTAATTGGACGTGTTTTTGTGTCAGTCGCAGTGGTGTTGAGTCATCAACCTGGCACATGACTGTGTAGATCAGAAAATTCTGCGAGTTTCTGGAAATGACTACGCAAAATAGAAATTTGTTGATCTAATAGTTTGTTTAGATCTGCCAATCCTCTTCCTCCTTCATACCGTGGCAAAGTTGTACGTTCAACAGAGCTCTTTGGATGGTGATCTTGAGCTTTTGTTAGTAAAACTCGAACTTTTCTTAGTAATTTTTCAATGTCTGTCTTGCAAAAGTTAACTATACCGAAAGAGTAACTGAGCACTGAACATGCATAGGTGTTAATAGCCTGAAACAGATTTTTTACTGTTTAGTTTGGTTTTCAACAGTCGTCGTACCCTTCTATAAAACTCTGCTGTTAGGTCCTGTTTCATAGTCAAGTGATCAATACGTTGAGCCTGCTTTATTCCAAGGTATTTATAAGTATGACCTTCCCCCATAGATTCAATTGAGGTGCCATCTCCCATTTCGAAGTGCCCCCTGCTGTATTTTGCCTTTAACTATATTAATAATTCGGCATTTGTCTAAGCCAAATTTCATATGGATGTCACTAGAGAACCCTTCTCCTATTTTAAGCATATCATGCAGCTGTTGTTTCGTAGCTGCCATCAACTTTAAGTCGTCCATGTATAACAAATGGTTTATCTTTAATGCTTGTACGTTGTTGTGTTTGAGACTGAACCTAAAATTACTCGAGTTCAGTTTGTTTGAGAGAGGGTTCATGGCAAGGCAGAACCACAGCGGGCTAAGAGAGTCTCCCAGAATATACCCCTTTTGATTGTAATGGAGTCAGTTTGTATCGAACAGTTGGCTTCATTCAGTGAGATTTTGGTTTGCCAGGTGGACATGGCATATTCTAAAAAGTTAATAATACAATTATTCACTTTATAGAGTTTCAGTACCTTAATGAGCCAATCATGTGGAACTGAGTCAAAGGCCTTTTTGTAGTCCACATATGCCATGTAGAGATTTCGACGTTTGGCGTGGGCTTGATTGCAGACAACGGAATCAATTATCAGTTGTTCTTTGCAGCCCATCAAATTTTTCGCGCATCCCTTTGTTGTTGAGTAATTATGTTGTTCAGCTCACAATGTTTGAAAATGCGATGATTAATGCACGATGTTATGAGTTTGTATAAGGTTGGAAGGCACGTGATTGGTCGGTACTTTGCTGGGTCCTGGGCACATAGGTTGTCCTTTGGTAAGAGGTATGTAGCACCATGCGTAAGGAAACTAGGCTTATTGTGTGGGTGGGTAATTACGTCATTTATAAGGGCTGTTAGTGTTTCGTGGGTTGCGTACAGTTTCTTTATTCAGTAATTTTGTACACCATCTGGTCCTGGTGCTTTCCAGTTATGGAGGTGCTTCATTATGTTGGATGTGTCTTCCGTTGTAAATGGTTGGTGTTGCATGGCATCACAGTTCTGAAATGCAGCCTCCTCCTCATTAATCCAGCTGACTCTGGAGTTATAGGAGATTGTTGTGGAAAGCTGTGTTTTCCAGAATTCCTCGATGTCTGTTTTACTGGGGTAACTAGGGGCTTGTTTATTATTGGTGTTGTTAAGTTTTCTATTAAACCCTTTTTCTGATTGTCGGAAAAGTGTGTTGTCTAGTTTCCGTTGGTTACTGGTTTTGTACCTTCTCAATCGGCTTGTGTAGACGGAGAGCTTTTGTCGTAGACTGTCCAGACACTGCTGAGATGTGATGTTTTCTCTATCCCACTGAGAGTGTATTCGGTTATTGTCCATGATAGTATTGACAAGCCTTTCTATTCTGTTGTTCCTGACTCCTTGTCTAAATTGGGGAGGGTCTTGCTTTGGTCTTACTGCGACCCCAATTGTTCTGCAAATGGAAGTTCCAGCACAGTAGATGATTGTGTGTAGAGACTCTAACGTATTAGCACCTAAAACATAGTTTGGCAAGATAAATTTGTTCATAGCCTGCAAGACGATACCCAATTTCTTAGAAGATCTTAGTTTGGGAAGAGCTGGTCTAGTCAGTGGATCTGTTCCACTATACTCTATAAGAGCTCCTTCCATTTCTGCTTGGATCTTCTCAAGCAGGTCAGCATTGGTTGGCTGTTCTTGTTGTAGTTCTTGAGTCTCGTGCGCTCTTTGTGCCAAAATTGTTCCAGGCTCTGGATCGATTGTATTTCGACCAAATAGTTCGCGCTCCACTTCGCCCCTTATTCTGTCCAGTTGTTCAGGCGAAATAAGGCCATTTCTCAAGATGAGGCGATATTGATCTGCGACTCTCTGTTCAGTAACTTGAAGTTCTGGGTACTCACGATAGAACTCTTGTTGGAGTATTTGGCGATATCCAGTCTTGTCCTGGCCAAGGTTCGTAATTCTGTAAAACGTGCGCATTATAAATTCATTCATGGCGCCAGTCCATTTCATGCGCTGCCTTTTCAGTCCCGCTTGAGTGAGCGCTGGCTGTTGATCCTGCGCAACATTTTCTGCGGGTGGAGTTCTCGTTCTCATTTGACTCCGTTGGGGATGGTCACGTTGTTGTTGTGACTGTATTGGTTGTGGTTCTTCTGGTTCTTGGGCTGTAGCTCTTTGGACGGCATGGGCCCGCCTCCTCAGCACCCTGCCACCGACGTCCCGCATGCTGTCATGTCCAGCGCCGGCTCCAGACATGCCCTGGCGATCCCCAGGCAGCGGCTCTTTTCCGAGGCATCTATTGCTTAGCTCCATTTTCAGGGGTGGTGTCACCAATTGACCCTGGTGACCCAGGTAACTCGCACCCGTGGGGTTGTCACTTCCCAGATGAAATGATTTAAATCAGAGCCTCCCGTGCGGGCTGTGGAGAAGAAAGGAAAGCTAGGTAGTAGGTCAGCGGACAGCTGCCCCTTTAGTCACCTCATACGACAGGCGGTGGATACCGTGGTGTTATTCTAACCCGACCACCACACGGGGTAAACTTCCGATTACCATACAACGTATGGCATATACTCCCTCCCCTTTAGGGGAAAATTATAAACCCCAGATATACTACATATCAAAAGTTATTTGGGAGCCCTCAGTTGGCGCGTTTGGCGTCGTGGCTGCATATGCAAAGGAAGCGTCCAATATTTTACAACATAGGTACAATGTTCCACTGTTATTTAAAAATAGCAGCCTTGCCCATCTGTACTTATTAGTCTTTCGAGTCTAATTCTTTTTGCGGATATTTATCACAAAACCTTATCCAACTTTTCTCTTATTCATTACATTTGATTCCTTAGTTGGAATTACCGTTTAGATATCTCAGTCTGCGACAGGTTGATTAAAACTCAATTTAATATGTCTCCTCGGCCTTTCGTTTCTGGCAGTTCCTCCTTTCTTCAGTCTTACAGTTTTGTCTTCTTACTTACATTTCAGTTACGTACACTCTTTGGACCTTTTTTTGTAATCATCAGTTTTTGTCAACACAGGAGCTCAGTTCTTTTCTAACGTCTTACCTCTGTGTATTTGAAAATCTTCTTAACTCCTTAAATTTTCTAGTTCCTGAGTTCTTCAAGTTTCTGCAATCTTTAAATTCGGACGTCAGGCTACATAATGACATTTATTTTAAATAAAGCTCAATGTGATGATAATATTTTACCTGTTGCTTGAATCCTAAATTGGGCATTGCAACCCATAAAATAATTTAGGCTATTATTATTTTACACAGTTTTTCCCATAAATTTTCCAAATTTACTAACTATATTTTATAATTGTGGTAAAAGTTTCGGTTATTAATAAATAAGTAAACTAAAATTAGGAACACATTAATTTTTACATATTTTTTAAACTACTGGGTATTCTTTTTAATAGACTGTCCAGACACTGCCTACTACCTCAAAACTATATATTTAAATTGTTGGCTCATTGTGTGTAATATTTATCAGGTTGAGTTTAACATAAAAAGCACATAGCCTGCAAGACAAAAGCCAAATTTTTAAATGATGATATACAGTCTCGTCCGCTCTTTGTGTGTGTGGGTAAAATATAATTTACACAAAAAAGCAATATAGCAACTGTTATTTAAAAATAGCCCTTGCCCATCTGTACTTATTAGTCTTTCGGCAAAGTTGGGACAGTTTGATTACAACTCAATTTAATATGTAATTTTCCAAATTTACTAACTATATTTTATAATTGTGGTACAAAAAGGAACACATTTATTTTTACGACTACCTCAAAACTATAAATTTAAATTGTTAATTTATATTTTCCATATGATGATATACAAAAATATAATTTACACAAAAGTTGGGACTCAGAATAATAAAGGAAGATACCGGAGTCCCTGTGACCACGTCATGCTAATAAAATGCGATTTTGTTCATAAATGTTGTCTGTGCAAGTATAGCAACCTCTCACAGGTAGCAGGTACTAAAGCTGCAATGTTTGTCTTCATAGTTTATTGTTAAGTAAATGTGACAAATTTATTGTTACAGAATATAGACAATAGAACATTTTCAATTACCTTTGAATCTAATGGTATAAGTTTCCTATTAAACAAATGCGAAATATTAATGTTCCCAGTTTAACACCAGCATTTTTTCAAGCTACCAAACTCATCAGAGAGTCGAGGTAAATTAGTTATATTAAAACATATATTGTAGCGTAAATTCAGCAGAACCAGCTAAACCATGAGATAATAAAGAAAGATAATAACTAAGCAGTATATTTGCTGCCGTCAAGAGTACGGATTAAAACAAATCAAAACGAGATATATTTGCAAGATAGTACAAAGTACTAAAATTGATTTTATACAAGTTATGAAGTGGTAGTAAAGTGGTAACTGACTCTACAATAATGAATGCCTTCAAATTATACACTACACGCCCTATAGCACATCAAATTGACTTTATTTGGAAATTAGACGGATGAAATTGGGGAGCGTGTCCTCTTAATCAATGATCAAAAAAACAAACTTCATAACTTAATAGGTTTGCTGCTGTAATATTATCATCAGGAGTACAGAAAACATTTTACCTTGATCTATATTCGTAAAATAAGCACGTTCACTGGGATAACAGTAAAACACTGGGATAACAATAAATAAAATAGCTTTGTCAAATGCGAGTTGGACTCGCATACTAATGGTTCCGTACCACCTTTGAGATTTAATACCATGTAGGTGAATCAAGTTATATATTTTTCTAATATTCCATTTTCAGACAAGCAGGGAATGAGTGAATTTTCTTATTTACAAAGTGATATATTTTAACGTAACCATTTTAAATTTATAAAAAATATACACTTTTATTTCTCACACAGTGCCTTTTATTTTATTTGCTACTTGATTTTTATAAAAATATTTATATTTAATTTTCTAATTGGCCAACAAAATTAAGATGACTTTTGCCTTATTTTACCGACAAACTTTCAGTAAAGCCCCATATAATCTTTTGTCTGAATTTTAGGCTCAGTAGTTGGGAAGATAAAGGGGAGAGTGGGTCAAATTTTAAATAATAAATTATTTTAAATATATAAATAAAATATATTAAATATATATGTATTTTTTGAAGATTCTTTTTATTTGATACATTACGTTACGGGGGCACTTTAAAAAAACATAATTTTATTTTCCATTTAAGTTTACAAATAACTGTTAGAATTTGTGTTTTACTATTCTTAATGGTTCGAATTATATATATATATATATATATATATATATATATATATATATATACATTTAAACACACTATTTAAAAAATATGATAAAATATACTTGTATTCCTCATTTTTTCACTTGATATTACATGTGTATTTTGGATTCCAATGTTAATAGTTTTCTCCTTATTTTTCCTGTAAAGTTCAAGTGAGGCTTTATATTTGTTTTTTTTTTCAAAATTTTGGTCGTGTAGTTTCTAAGATAAAGTGGGAAATAATTCGATATTTTATATTTTCCTTAATATCTTTTAAACAAATGATTTTAAAAATATTATTGTATTTCTTATAACAAGCCACTTCATTTAATATATTACATGATGAGTTTAGAGAAATATAATTTATTATTTTCTATTTATTTCTATAATTTGCCTATATAATAATTTATTTTAAAAATATGAATTAATTATGTTTGTATGCCTCATAATGAGCCCTTTGATTTGATAGATCACATAATGCGTTAGGAACAACTTTAATTTTATATTTTCCATTTAATTCAGTAATTTGCTCCCCAACATTAACGTTAGGTAAGGCCCTATATGTTTAATGTTATTCATAATTTTACGTCTTATAGTTTAGGAGATAAGGGGGGGAATGGGTAAATCTTTGTATATTTTTGTTAATATCTTTTAAATATGAAATATATATATGTGAGCTCCTCAGAATAAGCCATTTCATTTTATACATTTCATGATGCGTTTGAAAATTTTGTAAATTTTGTAATTTAATTCTGAAATTTTCGCACCAAAATTATAATGAGTGGTTTCTTCTTATTTTTCCTGTGAGCGAACAACGTTCCATATTCTCTTTTTTCTTCAAAATTTTAGGCTTGGTAGTTTCAGAGATAAGGGGGAGTGGTTTAGGCAAAATCAAAATTTCTTCATTTACGATATATACCCATGATCGGGTCAGCAAACTATACACTGGTACCAAATTTCAATCTTTTCCGTCCTATAGTTTCGGAAAAAATTGCTGTGATGTGAGAGACGCAGAAATCCGGAGCGATATTATAAGGGTATAAGGTTAACAATAGTGCGTATAGGGAACCCAAAAAATACTGGAGCCAGAAACAACTATACATTTTAATAAAAACAATACTCCTTAAATAAATTTAGTTTTGTCATATGTTAAATTTCAACAAGAAGAGAACATACAGCATAATAACTAGACTTCTACATGCCGCATAACAAATATCGAAAGATATATATCACAAATGACTCTTACATTCGTTACTTTAATAAAAAATATGAGTAAGGGCTTGTTCGATTCGTAATGACGCCTAGAAAAATGTTTAGATCTTTCAAACCCCATACAGGCACTTGTAACACTTGAAATAAATTAAGATTTTACCAAATAGGAAATTGTCTGCAAATTACTTCAAAACTATTAATATTTAAGAAATTTAAATAAGCACTCTACTAGAGGAGTTGAAACTATCTCTAGTAATCAATATATCTTTATGTATTTTCCTCGACCATAGGATACAATGTTTCCTTTACATATTTGCGGTCTTCTTCTCAGTACAAACACCCTTTGGTTAGGTTTATGTATGTAGGCTTTCAAGATCGGTGTCAATAGATCACTGTGGTTTTCCGGGTAGTTTTTTTGTGGTTTACTGTAATTTCTTCAACGTCTTCAATGGTGCGAAAGTAGTTGATGCCTGGTTGTATGTTCGAAGCAAATAAGACTGTCGAGAGTTGGATTGCTGGCTTTTATGCAAACTGGATCTATGAATCAAACCATCTAAAAGACGAAATAGTCTATTTAGACTGTGCATTCTACGCGAATGGTTACTCGGAGCTTTAGATAAGATGGTTTAATTGAAGACGTAATATCACTCATACAAACGAGCAACTGCCATCCCAGAAATTGGAGACAACTACCAGCCTTATATAAAAAACACCACTGATAAAATTTGGAAGATATCCAGGAAACATCATGTCAAAACCTTCACAAATATTCTTATCTAGAGTGTCGCAGTGTCAACATTCGTGCTGCCGAGCACAAGCGAAATTACGTATTATGTAATACAAAAAAACAAACACATCGAAGTTCTGTCAAACACACCCCACTATCATTCCCCTATCCAACGTGAAGCAATGGATATATACACAAAAAAGTTTGACATCCCGCATTCTTACGCGCAATACTGAAACCCTCTACTAGGCTGGTAGTCCCCGTACCCTAGCTCCCGTCTGTCCAATCAGGGCAGACTATGCTCCTACCGATTAACATAAATGCCAGCTCTCCACCACACGAGAGTCCCATTCGCTTGGAGCATACAACGAAATATCAACTGCACCCGTGCCGTTTAAGATCTTGACGCAGTTTCAAATGAAACATTCGGAAGAAATTTCACTACATCACAGCAAAACAGCCATCAAAACTACAGTGAATCTTTGGTTTATGTTGTTGTTCAACGAGGTTTAGTTATTATGCAAGTTCTCTCGCCATTTATTTTAGGTCCTTCCAGTCTTAAACTGTAACTACACGGACTTCTGCAAAACGTATAAAGAGTAGTTGTGTCAACTATTTCTGTTCTAATATCATCATATCATGCCTTGAGAGCTCTTCCTCCAATATCTTAATTCTTCGTTAAGCTAAAATAATGTCGGGGAGATATAACACCTTGCCTATGACTATGTTTGAAGAATTTAATTTTTTATAAGTTCCGGTATCCTCTATTCAGTTTATTCTTTTGGTGTCCGTTTTCTGATACTTTTGTTGATTTAGACATTAAATATTCTCTCTTCGAGGTGTCATTCCCTTGTACGCAAGACAATATATATTATATATAAATATAATATATATTGTTTCTGGTCGGGAACCTTCATCAGTTGCGCTTCTCACAATTGAATGTCCTCTCGAACACTTCTTTATGCATTTGATGAAAATCCTAGATGTCGGTCTTACATCTCGCGTCTTCAAATTAAATATTCTATCGGCTCTAAATACTGTCTGTTATACTATTACCAAGGTGTGACTTCATTTTCAATAGCATTTTCTGTATCTAACGAGAGACTTATCGTTTTCCACAAGATCGGTATGAAGTGGTATTTAGATTGTAATCCAATTATTATCAAGCACTGATTTCATATATATTTTCGTAAAGGGCAAAAAATTGGAAAAATAAATGTCAAAAACAGGAAGTGTCACATAAGCTTTCTTCATAAAATAAGTTATTTAAAATCGGTTCATTTTTAAAAATAAATCATTTTTCAATGCCTAAGTAGAATGCAATATTTAATTGAATGAGAACACAATTGTCACATGAACATAATCGGAAATGGAATTGTGTTTCAAATGTTATTTATGTTCATGTGTTACTCCCGTTTTTTTTTCATATTAAACATTTAAGCAATAGTAAATGAAAAGTCAACAAACCGCTATTAATTTATGGCTAATATACTATGGATGTAACATTTCAAATACTGGTTTACTAAGTACTTAAATATACAACATAAGCAGGAAGTGACTTCACTTCTACTTCTTCTTAGATCATTGAGTAAAAGTAAATTGTATCCGACCCATATAAAAAACTCGTAGAATTAATAAAATAGGTTTTCAGCTATACTTTCATCTAATGTGTCAGGATCTTTGCTTGGTTAACAATTGGGTAATTCTAGTGCGAAAATAGAAATGTCCTCTTATCCTGCAACAAAATTTGTTTGTTGAGGTATAAGTTTAAGAATTTCGAATTTACTAAAATTGTTTCGTATTTTCAGTCTGCTTTTTTTACACTTCTTAATGCGATATAGGTATTATGTGTTTATAGGAAATTGATTGCTAATAGTATAGAATACAATTATTGAAAGAATGCTCAGCTCGTGACTTGTTCCTTCTGCAGGAAATTCGTTTATGCTTCTATAGAAAGGTTGGTTGGTTTCTTGACTAACAACAGATAACTTGTTTTCCTCAACACCATTAAGGGTTCCTAAATTAGAATCGGTTTATTCCAGAAGAAGTAAAATTTCTCATATGTCGTCTCAGCATATGTCAATATGTAAATAATGAAAAAGTAGAACGATGGATATTGTCAGGTTACCTCAATTCTGACATTTAACTTATAATTGATTACGGTATCTAGAGGTGTCTTACGTTCAATGGAGTTTAAAATTTCTAACAGAGGATTTCATTTAAGATAGAATTTGCCTATTATTTAGGAAATTGTACGATTATATGAATATACTTATATTCTCGCAAAAAGATATTTAGTAAAATTATTGGTCTCACACTGAGCAATGAATTCACAACAATCCACTTAGAGAATATATCACCACTTGAAATAAACCCTACCATAGGCAACTTTTTTTTCCGGTACTCAATTAATGATGGATGATTTTTTTTTATGGGTGATAGATTGATTAAGACTGCAAAATTAATATTTTTGTTTGTGTATTTACAGGATATATAGGAATGTATAAATATAAAATTTATATTTATGAATAAGATTGTTAATTGATTAAAATTGAATCCTTAAAGCCAAATACGAAAAGGCTTAATTCCAGGGAAATTATTCGTTGTAGCAACAAGTAATATGCAACCAGAGAATGTAGTTCTCACATTTGAATAAGCAACACAAAACCATGCTAGAAAACATACTGAAATTGTTAAAAAATGGTGAAAAACAATAATATCAAGAAATAAACTAATGGACGATGTCCCTAAATTCTACATAGATCTATGTAATTCCAGAAAGTATTAGTGGAAAAAGTGAAGCTAGGGCTAAGAATATGAAAACTTCAAGACATTAATGGCTCTATATGGGCTAAAATATACCTATCGGAAAATCAGAACAGCGGCCATGGAGGAGTAATACACAAGAAAGATAGCAAGGGACACATTCGGACTTACAGATCTATAAGTCTTCTGCAGGTATTATATATGAAGTTAAAACAAAGTACAAAATACAGTAGATTTCTTTCAATCAATTGGGTAAGCCTCATTCGGTTCTGAACCATTTGATTATATACATAATAAAAGAAATAAGTTAAACCAACGAATGTAAAATACGATTATATATGAAGGCTGGCCAAAACTAAGAGAAGACCTAGAGAAAGTGATGCTAGATTACCAAAGCTACTTTAATAAATCTCCCGTCGATAAAGAATACAATTGTTCCATATAATATGGTAAAAAGAATCTCAATAACGTTCAAACTAATTACAGTGGAATTTCAGGCACTGGACTACTACTAGTTTACATATTATGAACTTTGTTTGATTTTTAGTTTTCAATTAAGTTCGAGTTATTGAACAAAATTACTTATAATTTTAAATGTGATGTACGATATTTTTCATTCGTCGAGTTGGTAACTCGAAAAAGAGTGACCAACCGATATAATAATAAAACATCATTTGAGACAACTATACTAAAATCAATTAATTTCTGAAGGATATTTGTGGCATGTTTTTCAATGGTTAAACACTTTTTGGGAAATAACACCACAGTCACGAAAATTTACTTATCAAACATTTTAATTTTCCTTTTTTTTATTTTTAAAATTGTGCCCTTTTTCATAATTGCTTAGACATTGACAACGGGGTCTGACCTAGACCCCGAAACATCTGGAAATATACAGCAATTTTCGTGACTTGTAGTCTTATTTTCCAAAAAGTGCGTAAACATTAAAATCACTTATATCAAAAACAAAACCAAAAAACACAACTCAAAATACAAAAAATTGCATTTATAAAATTCCTTGTGAATGTAATAAATTTTATATTGGAGAAACCTCTGGACCTTTAAATGTTCCAATTAAAGATTACAAAAATTACATTAAAGAAGGACTGTTTGAAAAATTGAAAATTTGTTTTGTGAACATGCTCGGGATCTTGGTCATAAAATACAATTTCAAAATTCAGTGATATTACACAAAGAAGAACACAACACGAAGTAAAATCTAAAAGAGTCTGCTTTATTTTTGTTACTTGAAAACCATTGTATCGCTACTACCTCCGTAGAATTCAACCCAATATCGGAAGAGTTCGTAAAGTTTTTCCTAGGTTTTCCCTTATGATTTTAATGGGGCCATTGAATCAGTAATATTCTTTGTTGCACCTAGGAGCGCCACATAAAATTCGATCACCCCTTTCTAATTCTTCCAATTTGAAAGGAACTTTATTATTATTTGACCTTTAGAATTTCTGCGCTACCCTGTATATTATAAAATGAAATTCTCTTAGTTATGTCATAAACAAATACTTTGTCAAACATTTTAATTTTAAATTTTAGAATTGTGCCATTTTAATAGTATTGTCAACGGCGTCTGAACTAGACCCCGAAACGTTTGGAAATACACAGTAATTTAGTGAATTGGTGGTATTATTTCCCAAAGAAACTGCTTAAACATACTACATAAACTCAAGGTAAAAAACTCGCTATAGCCCAAACTTACACATGGGTCAGAATATTTAAAAATTCAATAATAAAAAAATTCTAAATACTTTCTGAGAGTTAGCTAAGTCAGCATTCAATTCTAGCATTTCACTTACTATTTGGAAGATGACTTAAGATGAAGATTGAGATAAATTTGATCAGGTTAACAACTTATTGAAATCAATGACTGGTTTAGTTATGGTATATTTAAATTGTCAAAAGGCTTGTAATTTCATGGCTTTTAGAAGACTAAATTTTTAATCTATGGCACGCAACAAATATAACCCACAATTGGTCTCAAAAAACACTGGAACATCTGATTACGAAACAAGTTAATAAAAGAAGTTTATGTGATCTAACGTGGAACTGAAGTAACTCAAACCATAAGATGAACATTCATTGGAAGAATTAAAATCTGTTCATATTATAAAATGACGTTTAAATGCCGTGATATAATTAGGTAATCCATGCTTTGACAATAACCATAATCTTTAAACTGTAAAAGTGGTCGTTCTCTATATACGACTTATCGCTGAAGAGAACGATGACAAGGTTTTAATATATTTAATTAATAGGTACGTGGCGATTGTTTAAAATTGTTATAAAAGAACGGTGCTGAATACCTTAAAAAATAACTTCCATTTATCCATGAAATTGATGAAGGACGGTTTTGTAACGCTTACCAAATAAATAAATATGGGGAATTAATTTGCAGAAAAGTCGCTGTAATAACATGCCTAATAAAATTATTCTCTGAAACGCTGAATACTAACGAAACTCTTTGATCATTGGGACTATTATCTTCGTGTTTGTTTGAAATTTTAATACGTTGTTCGTATTTAATTATATTGGAATTGTGAAAAGAGAGATT
The DNA here is from genome assembly GCA_034190945.1 of Octodonta nipae. NCBI lineage: Eukaryota > Metazoa > Arthropoda > Insecta > Coleoptera > Chrysomelidae > Octodonta > Octodonta nipae. The sequence goes on from CM067216.1 coordinate 83,056,316, forward strand.
AATTTTAATTCTTAGGTCTTGTTGTCAGTTCTGATTTCTTCCATTTAATTTTCCACATTTGATAGATTTTGTATTTTAACCTTTATCTTTTCTTAAAACTGGAATTCGCTTGCAATAATATGCCTATGAATCAGTAAGTAAATGCGACACTAAAACTTTTTTAAAGAAAACTATTTGGATATATTTTATATTTTTGTGTTAGATATTAAATGCTTTCCTGATATTATACAGGCTGCTCCCTCCCGACTTTGCGAGGGATAAATCGGCGGGGTTGACATTTTGATCTTAAACATTTTTTTTCAGTTGACATTTTAGGTTATATTGAGATTTACTCTTATTTTTGTTATATTTGGCATGTTTGGTACTGTGTATATTTTGAGAATTTAGAAATTTTCTCATTTGTGACTTTTTAGATTTTCCTGATATTATTATTTTTTGGCATATTTGAAATTTTTGCAGTTGTCTTTTGAAATTTTTTTCTATTTGGTCATTCATTTTCATTTTAGATATTTGCAACTGTTGACATATTTTTATATTTTCTAATTTTTATGAGAATTGTGACTTAATCAGAAACTGAAATCATAAATATCACATTCGCTAAATGACGAATTATGGTTCTATTAATTTGAAAATGAGTCAAGCTTTTAAATCTTATTCAATAAAAAATACAGCGATCGTATACCTATGGGAATTTACGCAAGATGTCCTGAATATTGTTTACATATACCTAACTTTTTGAGCAATTAATTTTTTCTATATATAATATTAACTAACCTTCCTTCCAACTATTTATAGAACTTTCGAAAATGACGGACCACGTGCCTATTAATTTAAAGAAGTGATATCACAATTTTTGTGCCTATATATTTTTTCGGTTTCCGACAAATAGTAAATTTTTCTAAAGCAAATACGACACCTGACCCCTATTGGATAATGTAAATTGTACTCACTGATTAAACTCGTCATCATTTCTTTTATAAGACGAGCATTTACACCAATATTCACCTGACTCACTTTCAGTATCCGAGCTACTGAATTTCGTGAAAAACAAATGTGATTCCCATTCCTACCATTCAATAATTCCTGAATTTTCCCATCTTAACAATATCGTAATTCTTCGTTACAGAAAAGAATCAATCTATCAATTCTCCAGCCGATATTATTTCTGATTCCCTAGATATAGTGAATTTGCCAATAAGTAATTCTCCACTTGTCCCTTATAATAAATATTTTGCAAAATAAATAATCTATTTTATTTAGGTAAAAGAGGAATAGTACATATAACAATTTGCACCATTCTATCCTATCATTGATAGAATTTTTAAAATTTGAACCGATTTTAAAAATTCAGTATTCTTAGAGATTACCCTCTACAAACACATAAACAAACAAATTTACTTCTTTGTGCATTAGTATAGATTTCGGTGATATCTGTCAATGTGACAGGTGATAGATTTATACTTTAAAACCAGTGCAAAACGTATTTACGAAAAATAATAAATAAAAAAAGTTTAGTACATTTTTTTACCAGCTTTTTAATCGTAGGTACTAAAAATACAAACAAAACAAAACTAAAGTTGGCGTTAAAAATTATCGCACAAAATACTAATCTGTCTAGTAAATCATTAGCATTTTATAAGATTATGATGTAAATCAAAGGGCGGCCTGGCAGACTATTTCATTTCGTTACACCAGTTTGTTTTTATTAAATAAGAACATTTTCTGCGATCTAATATCTTTTTAACCGACTTCCAAAAAGGAGGAGGTTATCAATTCTGATTTCTTCTCCTGTGGTAAACCGTTTTGAATGAATATGGTCTTGTTTAATAGAGTATATATCCGGATTGGTGAAACTTCAAATTTTGCCAAAGAATTCTATTGGTAAAGTGAAATTTGTGAATAAACACATGCGTGCATGGAAATCGACCAATATTCCTAATATTTTAGTCGATTTTTCGATAAATCCTTATGGATGTGTATAGTTTTTTTAACGTTTAATCTATTAAGGAAGATCCTTAGGTACTTTTCTGCGACGTGCAACTTGCAGTTTTGCAGAAAATCGCCGAAAATTCCAAAATTCTTATCAAAAATTTCATCGAAATGACATAACTGACATTTCCTCATAAATATTCTAATTCCAACGTAATAGTGAGGTAATTTTAGCCACTGGAAGTTTTAATTGCGAATTTGAAAATTTTCTATGTACATCTCAAGCATATACGTAGTAAAGCATAGTATTTTCGGCTCCTTAAATCAATGAGTACCAAGCTCGTTTTGTATGTATACCAGGCGAATACCTATTTAAATGCAAATTTTCCATTTTGCGAAGACGGTGATTTTGGTTGTCACATTCTTCCGGCCTAATAGAAAATTCAGTGACAACACATGTCAAACTTTAAACTGCTATTTGATGCGTTTATAGATAGGGTGTTTAGTTATAGCAAACAAAATCACAAAGTAAAGTGATAGAAGGAATTGCATTTATATGAAGATTGAAATATAGGATGGACTAGAATGATAGTGGTCCGTAGGCGCTGTATATACAGGATGGTTGGAATATAGGGTGGACTGGACGTTTGGTAGTATAAAAATGTTGAAAAAATGTGAAATTAAAATTATAGAGGAAGATTAAAAAACTGTTATATGATGTGGACATAAGCAAATCATATACAGGATGGTTGAAATATATGCTGGAGTTGAATTATATTTATACAGTGTGATTAACAAATTATTCCTTTTATAGCCCATAAGAAGTTGCATAAAGTGTGGAGAGGAATTAAAGTTACACAGGGCGATAATATAAAATGTTAAAAATGAAATAATTTATGGGGTAGCCCACAAGGAGTTATATACTATGGTTGAAATATAGGACGGATTTGACTCTGCAAATATGGGAAGGATTCTACTCCGTCCTATAGTTTACAGAAGGCAGCCAACAAATGTATGCTTGTCCGTGGGCAGTCGTATGTACATGATGGTTGGTACAGTGGGTGGAGTGGAATTATCTATAGTTATACAGGGTTGTCAAAAAAAGTTGAAAAAAGTTACAAGGCGTAGTCCATAAGGCATAAATATATTTTGGTCTTATTAAGTCAACGAGTACTAGAACATTTTGTTCGTAAAGATTTCCCTGTGAATTTAAATGACAAAGTTTCATTGTGTAATGTTGAGGCTTTCAGTGTTACCTGGTTCTGTCTATTAAGGTTATACATACAAAATAAAAAATAAGGAATTAAAACTACCGAGTTCACAAAAACAAAAAAGTTGAAAATAATTTTTTTTTAAATATAACCGACTTCTACCTTTAACTAAAAAGCTAAAAATAAGTATAACAAAATACAACTCTAGCAAACAAATAACACATTCAATGTTGTTAGGTACCTACCCAGGAAGTAAAAAATGTAAACATTAAAAGGTGCTCATTCTGTACAAATTAATTACCTAATAATCTAGTATGTTTTTGAAGTCGGTGCCAAGCAAATCTAAAATCCTTAATTGCCTACTTATCTACTAATTCATCAAACTTGATTGTTGCTTGGCACCGACTTCAAAAATATGCTAGATTGGTAGGTAATTAATTTGTACAGAATGAGCACCTTTTAAAGTTTACATTTTTTACTTCCTGGGTAGGTACCTAACAACATTGAATGTGTTATTTATTTGCTAGAGTTGTATTTTGTTATAATTATTTTTAGCTTTTTAGTTATAGGTAGAAGTCGGTTATATTTTTTTAAATATTTTAGTTCTATTTACTTTCTGCAACTTGTATAAATACATCATACTTAGCTTATTACATAAATATTTTCTTTTTTGTTCTATTTTATTTTCGGTACATATTCCGATCCATCGGCTTTTAGTCTTTCCTTGTCAATCTTGATATGTATTATTTTGCAGCTTTAAATACCTTTTTGAATAATAATTTAATAATGTTATATTAGGTTCCTGTTTTTGCTTGCCTTGTGGTTTGGACTGGTAGTTCCATTCTCTTGGTTATAACTGAAATTTCTACATATTCTACATTTGTTGTTGGTATTTCTTCATCTACGAGTATATGAGTCGATCTTTAATGATTTTCGAAGCTAATCTTTCAGCTTATTATCAAAAGCTCTATTATATGAAGATTTTGTCTATTCATTATAAAACCTGGCATCTTTGACTTTTGTTGTCTGCGTTTTTGGAATACTACAATACAAGACACCAAGGTCAATTTTCATAAATGGCCCACCTTCAGCAAAATTTTAGCTAATTTTCATACATTTTTATTAGTTGACAAACTTTTGCAAGCTTTTTGCACTCAAGTAACTTGAAGTAATTTTGACTTTTTTGTAAACACTGAATAATGTAAACATATTGCAGGACTAAAGTCACCTAAAAATTCTAACACATTTTCGACAGTAAAAATTGATCTCATTGAAAATAGAAACTAGGAATGCGAATATTATAATAAACTGCAAACAATCTTTCTCATAAACAATAATCTTAAATCCTCTGATAACTTCTTCTATTTTTCAATTCATCTCTTCACTCCTTTAGGTCTTGAGGGACAAGTTTTCAGTCTGTACTGTTGTTTTCTCCTAATAAATAAAATATGTATTACTATCTTGTCAGTTCTTCTATCCAATTACTCAGTTTTTATTTGTTTACTTACTTGTGTTGTAAAAATGAATTTAGTCTCCAAATCGTTAGTTCCCTTTAATACAATTCTTCAGATATTCTCCTAGGTTCTTCAGTTACCCATTACTTTATATTCAACTTCAATTGAAAATTCCTCCCCGTAAAATATAGGGTGTAAAATTGCTGAATATGATGCTGATACAATATGTTCAGCATTGTTGTACTACATTAATCTGTCTGCTTTCATTCCAGTTCTTTATACCTGTGAAATACTATAGTGTAATTGTTTCCATATCTTTTTCACTTTCATTATCTGGGGTTTATTTCTATTCAATTTCTGCTTCACATTTAATTTTGAAATATGTTTTATTCCAGTCTCCAAATCACTTCTTATGGCATGAACTGCTTTAAAGTTGTTTATTTGTTAGTGCAATAATAGAATCACAATAAACCTTAAAAAAGATGCCTTGCATTATCCGTAAAATTGTTGAAGGACGGTTTTGTAACGATTACAAAATAAATAATATGTGGAACTAAATTGCTAAAAACTTACTATAATAACCGTTTAGTCAAATTTCATGGCAAATACAATTATACTGTTAATCGTTCAGTATTAAAAAATTGTTTCAAAATCATTTAACAATTTGATCTCTGGGAAAGTGTCCTCATTAACTTTATGGTCGTCCAGAAAATTGAATATTAAAATATTATTAATAACGAAATTTCTAAAAAATTGTAATACACAACATTTGTAAGATTTTTTCTTTATGCGAACTAAAATTGTTCCAAAACTCAACAAGCCAAGGTTGATTGCTAGTAATAATTACAACCAATTTGCTCCCGAACCATTACTATCATTATCAGGATCTTTAGATTCTTCCTAGTTTAATAATGTAATTCATTAAACCCTAACAATGAGCAAGTTTAGTAAATTATAATTTAATTACTTTGTGCTCATTAGCGTTAAATTAATAGTACCGTATGCATTAAAGTTGTTTGTAAAATTTCCTTATCGACCTATTCAAATTGACGAGCTCCGTTCAGTTATCTATTAACAAAGGAAAATGTTTACAAAATAATTATTGCCAAATACTTTTTATAATTCATACTCCAACGTGTCTGACGCTACTCTACTGACTTACGTAACTGAAACAAAAAGCTTGATAGTTTTACTGGAAAAGAAACTCAAGAAGTAGTTCGGTAACTCATTCTCCATATGAGACAGGTAGAACCAGTTGTTACAACTGTATAAGACGGCTTGTGGAAGGTTGGGCCTGATGTGATCATTATTTTCTTGGTTTTGTATTTTTGGTGTCCTATGGCACTCCCAGAGATCAAATACCAACGTTTCCAAAAAAAAGATTATTTTTAAAATTCTAAACTTTATTTGTTTCACTTTTTTAAGAAATTTGCCTATGATTTCTTGGTCCAGAAAGTTGTATCTACTCTCTACTCTATTCCCACTAACCAATAATAGCTAATTACTTATAACATGCTTTTGTCTGTAAAATATGTTATTTAAATCGTATGTTTCTGTTTATGGTATTTATACCCAAACACCTGCCGAAAAGGTTCATATGGTTAAACTAAGGAAATGCGATTAGCACCGCACTTCGGCAGGCAAATTCAGTTTTTTTGATCTCGTCTGCCATTGCTAGTTACAGACGGTACTGGGCCTTTCCTCTGCCGTCCGTGTGGACCAGCTCATGTGTGTTATAGCTCGTTTACATTATGCCCCAAACACTGATACTCGCGCTGTCGGCAGGCTACTGAAATTATTGCCGAAGTAGGGTCGAAATCTCTTCTATATTATGTGGGCCGGGAAGTGTGCTCTTATTGTTGCCACTCAAACTCGCGCTGCTTTGGGCTCCCCAAAAGAGCGGTTTATGTGTCATGGGTTGCAGACTTCTTAGCTATGGGAGGAATGGTTATATACTAATAATAAAATATTTATATTAAACGATGAAATCTTGATATCTAGAACTTAATATTTAAGAAATGAGGCTAAGAGCTAAGAACTTACTATCCAGACCCAGTGTCGAGTGTGTTCTAGAACTACCTAGAATAAAAAAGCATACTAGTCGTTGGTACTAACCTATTGAGCAATAATCTTAGTATTAGTTTTCTTTCTCTCTGTTTCTAGTAGGTAACATTGGCAGCTCACTAATCTCATATTTCAAAAGTTCATAACTACATTATGTTGTCCCTAAGTTTGTAATCAATTCTGTTAAAATAAATGTGAACGGATCTATTGAACATTAAATTTAGTCAAATAATAATAAATTGGTTATAACCAATTCATTCGCAACCCTTGCTTCATATATGCCAAAGCATGCTATTTTTTCAGCTATTTTTTCGTTCTAAGTGCGGAAGACTGCTGTCTTATCACAACGTAATGCACAGCAAATAATTTATTTCAGGTAATTTATTTAAAGTTTGTAAATATATTTTTATTGATCCTCATTGATTTTCTAAGGTTGATTTTACTGGCAATCGAAACGCGAGTTGTGACTGCACAAACTTGTTACTAATTGTTTTGAGACGTCAACGAATTTTGTAGATTGGTATAACTGGTAGCTATTAATATTCTTTTTAACATAACAATACTTAGGCTTGCTTATCTGTCATGTCTAAATTCTACGGATTTTATAAAACTGTTCACTAATTTGTTTTGTTGTTTATATTTATCTTATGGGTACTCAAACATTTGAGTTTATAGTATTGGATTTAGTATTTCACGTTTTTAGCAGATTTTGTTGTCGACATCTATTAAATTTTGATTGGTCAGTTTTGTTGACGTTGATAGCTGAGGGAAGCTAGTGATGCTTGATTTTGGTAAAGCTAGTTGGAAGGCGTGAATCTTATAACTTTCTCTCTTCTGACCTTACATTCTGTTATTAATGTCGTTAATCTTTATAAAATAAAAGAGGTTATAATAGGCATGTTAGTATTCTATTTAGTTTTCAGTTTACACTATTCAAAGAAGAATTCAAAATAATACTAGAACGTTTAATAAATGATGTTTATGTTGTCACACATGACTTCAAATATGCCTAAATTTGGCTCAAAAATATGTCATTTATTTTCTTAAACAGTATAAACCACTAATCATTTTTCTTTCCACAAAACCTGAGTATCTCGATGACAAATAAGAACTCTTTAAAACTATAAACTGCATTGTTAGTATCTACAGCACTGCATATATTTATTTAAACTTTCCAATAGCGCATGATAGTACAGGATATTTCTTACTGTGCCGTCTATTTTCTCATTTCTGTCATGGCACACTTATTGTTTTTACTTTACAAATCGAAACGCTGCCCCACATAAAATCTGACGCGGACTAAAGCTATATACTTGCCTTTATTTTGCCCTAGTAACAAGGGACGCGACTTGGACTCTCGTACATGAATTCTGGTGAAAGTCAAACTGATTTCCTCGTACACGAACCGCAGCGTCATTTTTCGAGTGATAAATAATATTAATAACATTATCCCAACAGGGATTCTTTGTGTTGATGGTTTCAGATTTGTTCAGGCTGAACAAATCTTTTTTGAATATGATTCATTCGTGAACATTTGTTAGTCTCCTCTAAGAAATTTTAGTTCGCACTCCAATTTGTTGATCAATCCTTTCAAATATTATTAGACCTGCTACAAGGAATTCTTGGCGACAGAATGCCTCACTATAGCCTTATGGTAAGTCAGTGGGTTGTAATTGCAATTATGGCGAGGTGTATCAACTATCAGTCGTCAACCCCAAATTAATGGAAATTATTCCAAGTCTTTATTGTTCGTTACTAGGATGAAAATAAAACAGCGTCTAAGAAAAATCGACGACATTGCCCAGACATGTGGATTGATTTTAAATTTTGGCGTATTGTACCCAACAAAAGGAAATAGTAAAGAAGAATTATAAATGATGTTTCACGAACCGGCTTTAGAATTTAACTCATCATGAGCCTAATGGAATTAAACAGAATTCATTAATACAGTTACTTTTATCATAAATAATGTTTCTTCAGACCTTGTCAGATTACTTTACACATATGTTGGTGCATTGAATGCACCTAATGTTATAACATTTTAGTATTACGAACTTACATGCTTTGAAATAAATTATAGGATTGGTCTCGCTGAAGTCATTAGTCTCCGATAATACTTTTCGACCATGTCTTAAAGTTACAATTGTTTGTTAGAAGACCACTAAAGAATAAGAACTTAACCTGTGGAACGTAATTGTTTGTCACCTTGAATTTAGTATAATTTGTCATACGTCTCAATGTTTGTTGTGAAACAAAGAATGCGAAACAAGCTATTCCCAATTTACCATGAAGTTTAAATCATGATATTAACCAATTTTGTCAAATTTATTACAGACTGAAGAAGTTATCAACAGGATACAAAATATTGTTAGTCAAGGTTTGCATTTAGCATTTGGCAAATTTCCTAGCCACAGCACCGTTCTTGATCAAGGTTGTCGAATGTAACGTTTTTTGGTGATAAATAACTTTTGATTGTTGCGAATAAAGCTGTATTAACCGCATCTAAATATTTGGTAAATAGCAACAAAAGTAGTGACTGAAAATATTTCTGAAACTTCTTCAATTGCGAAAGTAAAACAATATTCCTTAATGCAGATAATTTTAAAGAAGCTATAATCTTGGGATGGGATTTTTGTGACACTACAAGAATAATTTCAACTGAAACTAGCGAAATGATAGACGAATGGAGCTTGAGAAGACCTTTGAATCCTGCTCGTGTCGCTCCTTTTATATATGGCGATATTGAGAGATATGGAAACCCTACTAAGGGCTATGATAACCCCAGATCGGTGGGTCCAATGTCCAGTTCTAGTGTAGCCACTTGCATTAAATATTTGTGTTCTTATCAAAGTCCCTCGACATCAGTAGAAGAGACTTCTCCTTGTCAGTCCATACAACTTAAATATTATCGCAAGATTAGAATTAATGTGTTTTTCTATTTTGCTTGAAACCTTTGTTCTTTAAAGCACCTCCTCAATTACCTTCTTCTTTTGTCCACGTTTTCACTCTTTTGGTTCTTTAGGGTCATTTTGTTAGTATCTGATCCTAACTTCTAGAAGTATGTCCGAACTTCTATAGTTATGTTCACTGATGTTAAAGATAACTGATAGCATTTTCTATTTTTAATAGATTTTTTGGGAAATATTTAAGTAAAAGGACTATACAAGGTATAAATAGTTTCAGTGCATATATTTTAGGTGAAGATAGTGGACACCAAATCAAACAAAAAACACTTACACTACTGTGATCTATTGGCCTTAATAACCTAGATAACACAAAAAACATTTTAAGTAAATTTTATTATTTAATAAGTATTATTTTTTTGTTGAGATTGGTTTCTGTAAAACATTTGTGACATACTCGTGAAATAAATTTCGTTCTTTGATATTACTTTTTGGAAGAAAAATGCGTAATTGAGTTAAAGAGCTACTTCTGCTATTTACATATTATTTAGTAACTTGAAGGGACCCATTTAACTGCTATATTAATCAGGAATACATTAATTTTTAAATTCAAATATTGCTGTTAGATGCAGCACTTACGAAAACATAAACTCTACAATTATTATTGTCAACACAACGAATGCACTTAACACTAAGATTTAATCCACTCTTCGTTAAAATCTAGCATGTTCCACCATACTAAGCGTTGCACTAAAAACTACAAAACAAACCGCCACAAAGAAAGGTAAACAAAATTAACATTGAAGCAGCCACAGAATTTACAGAGAAACAACATTCATACGATTCGCTGTTTCCCCTTATCAGCGATCGCGCCTTTGTTATAAATTTCGTATCTTTATCTTTTTTTTGTCAAATCTATAGTTCTTTTTAAAAAATGTTAGTAGGCTTTTTGTTTTATTTTTATCCGAACTATTATTCCTTAAAATATTTGCACTCATACCGTTTACACCGTGTATACTTAAAATTCAAAAGTTTCATGTTCTAGATCTCAACTGGTTACCAATATACTTATAGTCCGATTCATTAAAAAACTGAAAATTCAAATTTGTATTTTGTTATGACTAGTGATGCGAATTTTCAAAAATTTCTAGAAATATTGGAAAATTAAAAAATAATCGTAAATTCTAATAGTAAATTAAGGTATATTATAATAATTATTGCAGATGTATAAATACAATAAACGCCGGTTCTATTATCAAGTAAATGAATGACTAGATTCAATTCATGAATCCAATACAGCAACTACTACATCTGTTACCTGCGTGCTAACAACGTGACAATGGATAGGTAAATGGAGATTGCGCCGGCAGTATAAAATTCGTTTTGCCTCTTTGGAGAAGTTATACGTTGTGGAAGTAAATGTTAATGTTATTAGTTTGTTAAAATCAAAAAATTTTATGACATAGTAAATTTAAGTTATTAAAGTATTTATTAACTGAACACGTACAAATAGTGTTGAACTTGTAGTTTTGGTACCGGTTTCCAAAACTGAACATCTTCATGGTATTTCCAGCAGTATTTAAAAGAAATAACTAGAGCCAGAGAAAGCTGCTAATTCGCTGAAGCTTATGTTTCTATTTTGAGAGAAATCCTTAATATATAAATTTTACCAGAAGAGGATTAAAACTAATTATTTTATTATAAAACCTAAATGAACCACCAGAATCTAAGATTCAGTCATATAACATTTGATGTAATAATGTTTAAACGCTCCTGTTCTACCAAGTTAATATACGTTTTTATACATTGCTTAGAAAATAGACGTAGACGGTTTTATTAGTTTTATATTTTGCAGATAAAGAAAATATAATATGAATTGTATGAATAAAATATTTGATTCAGTAATTATTTGACAGTACTATTCAGAACATTTCTTTTCATAGACCTGAAAAACCAATTATGTGTTGTTGTTGAAATTTTGTTTGCTTTTACATTTGATTATTTGCTTGATCTACTTACCTCTATCCTGCTTTCAATTTAACGTGGTCATTTAGCGAGGTTCTGATGAATAAGTAAACGACTGAGTTATGTAGATGTTCGTTCAAAAATGACAGCAACAACCGAACAAATTTGAATACAAATTTATGAAAGTATAATTATTAATATTGATATATAATAGCCCTAAAAAGAATGTTGTAAAAAATATGGAATTTACTGATCATATTTATATATTATGTAGTTTTACCTGCACAATAGCCCAAATGGTAACAACATAAAATATGAAGTGTTGAACCACCTGTTTTCATTACATATACGCAAACATCCTACACATTGCTGACCATAAAAAAGCCTGGTTGCAGGCTTGCGTCTGTTACCTGAAATTTTTGTATTTGCTTTTTGTTGATAGTAATAAACAATAAGTTATTAGGGAACTGTAGTTCAATAATTTGGAAAAGAGAATATAATAATCCAGGTGATTCATAGAAAAAAGGGTTTTTTGGTAATAAAATTAATAGTATAAATTATATTTAAAAAAGAACCGACTTCAGCTGACATAAAATAAAAACCGGTTAGTATTTGGACCACTTTCTATAAATGTAACTCTAATTCACTGTATATTGCATTCACACTGTATTTTCATCACCCCTATATAACTTATTGGTCTATCATTTTCTGAATCACACTGTACAACTATAATTCAACTCAACGCAATATTACAACGTTCCTGATATCTGCAAAACCACCCTGTATAAGTATAAATGCTCTCCACACTATAGACTCTTTGTATTTTTCTATTGTTTAAATTATTCCTGTATACCAATAATTTTACTTCGTCCCATATGTCTAGTATTCCTTTTATGCAACTGCTCATATATAACAAAAATCACCTTTTTAAACCACACATTTTACTCTACCATTTATTTCAACCACCCGGTATATGCAACTGCATCTAAAATTTTTTGAACCAATTTTTATAATTATACCCCGTCCTACGTCCTATAATTAAAAAATCCGAACTGCTTAGGCTTATATAACAAGTTTTTGATACATCCTAAATAACAATATTTTCAACCCACCCTTACTTCAAACCCCTTGTATAAGCAACTACCTACTATGTTCCAAACTATATAACTTTTTTAAACTGCCCCGTATAACTGTAATTCTACTCCATGTGATATTTCAACCATCATTCATATTCAACTGCTTCTGACAATTTTTAAAGCCTTTTCTATAACTGTAATTATTCTCCGTCCTATAACGCAAATATCCACTCTGTATAACTATAGTTTTGCTCCACTCTTATTTCAACCACCTTGTATACGCAACTACTTATGTGCCACCCAATACAATATTTTTAGAACCACACTGTATAACTAATTCAATTCCAACTTATATTTCAATCATCCTAATCATAAACTGCTTATGTTCCACCTAATATCACATGCACGCAGACGTAACAAATTTTGGTTTGGATAAACTAACTGAATATTTTCTGCCATTTCACGCTAATATAAGCCTCCTAATTTAACATTAAAAGAAATTTACTTTAAACGAATCAAATTAAAAATCATTACAAACCCGATATACTTTCATGGCATATCTTGACATTTAAACTAAATATTTATGATGAGTTTGACATTTACCACTATGTTTACAGTTTTTTTGCATATATTTTTCCCATTTTCAGAAAAATGGTGAGTTTTACGTTATAGAAAAATATACGGAATCAAGCTGGAATATGTCTTTGTAGAATACAATGTATAATATTCAAATTTTTTGAGCGGTTTTAGGGAAAACAGTGAAGATTCATTGAAATTCACTGAAATCTAGTCCCTTACGTCCTTTTCTTTCAGAGTTTCTGGAAAACCATAAAGCTCATGTCATAGACAATTATATGAGACCTTTCTGTAATGTTCCTTAATATAATGAAGTTTAAATCATCAAAATTGCCCAAGCCGTATTCAAATAATCGCTCATCATACATAAAAAAAAGTTGCAGACGAATAGATAACCACCTCCCTTTTGGAAGTCGATTAAAAATGAGCACATTTCGGTTACATAGAACTTCTTCAAAGCTAAATAAGTCCCAGACTCAATCTGTGCTCTATAAATAAACCATGTAGTGTCGTAGTTTATGCAAAATGTCAGTTAAATCATTAAAACAGAAAGCTCTTTTTTTCGTAATATAGAATAGCTGACCTAAAGATCCCTCATCTCAATGTTTCAGAAAAAGTATAGGCAGACATATTTAAAGGTTTTTTGTGATCGTCAGCTGCAAAAGCTTACAAGTCTACTCAAGGAGTGAACATTAAAATTAAAATAAATTTTAATATTAATGTTTACAACTATTTAACAGTTTTTGCGAAAAATTGATGAAAATGCAGTTAACCATTGTAAACAGAAAATATTTGAATATTTTTACATTCGAAGTTAGAAATACATCAAAATAAATTAACGAAATATATTTCATACAATATTTAACTTTGAATACAATAGCAATATTAAATCTCAAGAGTAAATTATTGTTCACTTATGTTATAAACAAAGTTATTAAAAAAATAATAAACCGCAAAGTTCAAAGAAAGATATTTTCTAATTTTAAGTTATAAACTAATATGTAAGATAACTCTACCTGAGCGAGGTACACAATAATAAAACAAGTGCCTGAAATTAAGTAACTGATTTCTTTATTATTTATTTTAGGCTATCTTTAAGCTGGATATTTCGACAAACTGAGATGATGGGTGTTTATATTATCTACTTTATAAATGTTGGCAGATCCATCCGTTGAAGTAACATGCTTCTATTACAAATGTGTGTGATACTGAAAGTCTCCACAAAAAATACTTTATTCTAAAAACCAAGAATAAAAGTAAATTGGAACAATACAATAATAGCAAAATCTGTAATAATAATATTAAAATATTGCCTCTAGCATAAGAAATTATAGTCATGCTTATATGATAGAAATAAAATGTAATGTTGCTATCCTGGATTTCTCCGAACATGTTTTTAACCTCTCATTTATCTGATTACGTAACACCATTTACAAAAACAATTCCCTATGGTTTATTGTTTTATTTTAAATTTTACCGTAGCTTCAGTACCTAGTTTTACAGCAGATATTGAATATAATATTTACATTTTCAATTAACAAGAAGATGTTACAAATATAATTAAGCAAATTAGAAATCATTTAATGTTTTTATGTAAATAGTGTTTTGTACAAAGTGTTTTAGGGATATGATTTGTAGTTCATAAAGTTTATTTTGAAGGTATTACTATATGGAAATCTCTTAAAACAACTCAGATTACAAAAACTACCTCTCCGAAATAAACAATTGCCGACAAAAACCATCCTTTTGAACGCATAATTGACTCTGAAAAGGTACTATAGGTACTATAGTCACTTCAAGAGAGCAACGATATACATTTAGAAAACAGCGAAGCGAAGAGGTGAATCAGCTGATATCGGGAGTTCATTGAGCTTTTACGTACAGCCTAGTTTGGTGTGAAGTTATTTTTGTGAATTTGGCTGCAAATATCTTATCATACCAGACAACAGTATTAAAAGTGTATAAACTACTAGTCTTTAAAAGCGTTGTTCATTATCGGGCTCTGAAATTTTTGGGTCATCTTAAATATACAATTTTTTCGGTAAGCAGGGGGTTATTCCCAAGAAATTATTAAACACAAAAAATTACTGACACTATTTGAGCGTCGTCTCCTTGGAAGTATTACACTTTTACCTTTTCTGGTTGTATTAAAATAGACACACCACAACAAGGAATTTAATTAACACTGGTTCAGGTGCTATAAATTTTGGCAAAGTTTGAATTTCACTAGAACTATACATTATTGGGGAATAGAATGAATATTGTGTTTTATTCCAAGAAAAAAAATAAAACCTCATCTTATTCAATTCCCACAAATCGCGTTTACTGGTTTTACTATTAATAGGTCATTACAGAAGTCACTCTAGATCTTCTTTACTTTTAATCACGATAAAAACTGCATCACACTATTTACAGATCGTATAAACTACCTCTGATAAAAACCCCAGCAATTGTCCATTATACCGTTACTACATGAAAGAAGTATAAACCAAGAAACACACTTTCTCATTTAGAATATTAGGAGCGATTATACTTCATACTTACATGTATCAATAAACATTGGTATTAAATGACATATTCTATTACCGGAAACATGCAAATGTTTATTACTTACCTGTTAGTTAAGAAGGTATTGTTTATATTTATATGGAGATAATTTTTAATTACCACATGATTATATCATTCCCACAGCGATATAGATACACGCCCCCAGGAAAAGACATTATTCATTATCAGTCAGCTTACTGGTTAACCTTCAATTAATTTTAGCAACCAACACGTTGAGGAACTAGTGCAACACATGTTCCGCGGAAGGAAACTATTAATTTGAATCCAATAACAATTATCATGAACTTTAATACATTCTCTATAAAACTTAGTATGAAATCAATTTGTCCATCACTCTGACGCCTACAAACAGAACTAAACTTGATTGACTATCTGTTGCAGCAATGAAAATGTTAACCTTCACCATTCAAATGAATTTCAGAGAATGTTGAACGGAAAAGTGAACCGTCGTCTTGCGATACGATTAATTAAAGATCTTGACGTTTGAAATTATTTTGAAAGTAAAAAGTGCAGTGAAATGGTAACTAAACAACATTTTATCAAAGAGCTCGTTAATTGTTTGTAATGACGGATATGATATTATATACAAAAAGCGTGTGTGTTTTAATACCATGGTGAAAGTATTTTAAGTTTTTTTTTGTAAGGAATTTATTTTAGTTTATAATTTATATTTGAAAATTATTGATCTAAAACTATACAAGCACTCTTGTTTTTTATTTCCTTACAAACCTTTAGAACAGATAAAACGAAAAGAGAAAATTTATTTTAAATTTATTTTTACCCATCATTAACATGAATACATTTTAATTTTCAATCTCATTGCTGTCATAAGACGATCCCGAAATTTTATTTTGATGACAAACCTCTATTAGCGCGCCTTGGCAGTAAAATCGGCTGGTTTGACGCCACTGCAAACGGCATGACTTCGATGCCCTCGCTCAGTAGGGATGATCGATATTAGAAAAACATCGATGTTGACATCGATGTTAACATCGAATCAAAAGTATCGATGTACAATAAACATCGAAAGAAAAACATCGATGTTTTTGGACATCGATGTTTTAGTTAGGTGGCAAAATAAAGAAGGTATTTTATTTATTAACACGACTGCCACCATTGAAAGTAATAGTCGAGACCTAGGTGGTATCGCTTTTTATTACATATTTATATTATACTTTGTAATCATACAATAGGAATTTGTTTTTAATTTTCTTTAAAAACTGCAAACGGCATGAGGTTTATACGTAAACCTATCATACCAACGGAAAACGTTCCTAAAGTGGTTCGGAAAATTGGCAGAGAAACATAAGCATTACAAAATTTCGGGAAAACTGTTGACCATCATTACTAAGAACCAAATGTCTTATAAATCTCAGATTTCCCAACAGAAGCATGAATTTCAGAACGTTGTAGTTGGAAAATGAGGTCATTATGATTTATGTCACAAGCATGATTGTAAAGAATTTGGTAGATTGCACACAGAAAATAAGACTAATTCAACAATGTGCAAATGTGATACTTACAATCATTATGTGTAACTTATTCTATTGCAAGCAATGGCTCTAATCTATTAACTTCAACTACAGAATAGATTATTCTGTGCTTTAAATTTATTTCTCACAGCACACAATCTACTATACCTAATGCCCGCTAGATGGCCTAGACTGCATCGATGTTTATTCTTATAACATCGATGTATCGATGTTATCGATAACTTAACATCGATGTTTTCGAGCTAACCATCGATGATTATTCAACATCGATGAATATCGATCATCCCTATCGCTCAGGACTTCCTAGTATGTGTGTGCCTGCGTACAGCGTACATTACACGCTTCGTTGCTTGTTAGCATATGCTGCCACTATTTCTATCGGACAGGAGTATACTTAACACGTTTACCGCTTGTATGCACCCGTTGTATTTTTTCTTTACAATATTATTATTGTTTTTAAAGAGCTTTAAAAAAATCGATTTTTGGTATCATTATTTAATTGAAATATCAAAAACAAACATATAAGATCATATCAGTGCACTATGTTTGCTTTAAGAAACACAATCTACCGATTTAAACTAAGGGTTGGTAAATTATCTGTTCATATATTCATTTAACATTTTATTACTATTTAAATTTATTAGTTTATGTGAGGTTAGAAATGTGTTTACTGATGTCAACAAGCGGTTTATTTTTTAGTACACAAAGACGCAAGAGATAGGTGCTATTGTAATTGAGACCAATATAGTGAAGTATTCATCTTTTTTTACTCCATATTTTCTTTATTAGTTTTTATTATTTATAAATTCTTATATTAATTTAAATGTTTCCCATCAGCCGGGCGTCCCGTGTTGGTATTTCCTCCAAGTAGGAATCATCATCCAGTGTGAACATGACTTGTATAGTTAAGCGGCTTTATTTTCACAGCTATAGCCTTATAATTCATTTATATTCAAAATGGATATTCCTATAGGAATGAAGTTTGCTCTCTCAGTTGTATGTGAACTTTGATAAAAACTTCTACCATAAATCTATAACATTCACAGAGTGGAGAGATTAATGTTAGGGGTTTCTCGAAGTAATCGAATCCAAAACAAAGAACTAAGTATATATTTGTGAGTATTTATAAGCAGAAATGGAAAACAGATGGATAAAGAGAG
Source organism: Octodonta nipae (assembly GCA_034190945.1). Taxonomy (NCBI): domain Eukaryota; kingdom Metazoa; phylum Arthropoda; class Insecta; order Coleoptera; family Chrysomelidae; genus Octodonta; species Octodonta nipae. Next base: position 83,074,715 of record CM067216.1, read on the forward strand.
TGTTGGTATGGCCAGCGTGTTTGAATAAAAACTGCTAAGGCAGGTCACCGACCCGATAAAGCCACGATTTCAAAGGAATAACAACAAATTTGATCGCAAGGGGTCAAAATATCAGAATAGAGATCACTAGGAAAGACATGAGGAGAACTATGTTCTGCTGATGGCAGTAAGAGGGCCTAAATGACGATGATAGCTTTATGAACTGAAGAATTTGTTAATTGAAAGTATAATAGGTGCACCATCTAAAGGACTTCAGCATGATCTACAATAATGTTAATGTGTCACAATGTCAATGAAGCAAGGACGATCAGTTCTATACCAGCAGAATAGGTTGTGTCATCTGTCGGCACATAGGTCATTACACTTCAAGTGTTAAACTGCCATAACTGCCAGCCACAGCCCGGCAGTTCCATGGTATGCTTCATCAGCCCTCAGAACGGAATAACATATGAATTCTGCTAATATAGCCGTAATTTAGTAAGGTATAAAGCCGCCAACGATAAGAACCAATTCCAACCAATTACCCATGACGTTCAGCTATTAACCATCACCGGCGAGGCATTGTCAGAACAGGGTGAGGCAGAAGTAGAATTGAGGTTGCGCCAACTCAGCATCCAGTAAAAAGGATTGAGATAGATTCTGTCCTGATTATTTTTAACCTGAAGCTCAACACACTGCGATAGTTTATTAAGAACCTCATTGTTTAGGTCCAGTATAGTATAAATTTGCTCAGAACGTGAAGAACTACTAAATTGAAAACTTGCTCCCGTACCAATATAATTAATCCGCTGTTGCCATATCCGGTATTTCTTTGATTTCTTACTGTTTATGTATTTTCTTAACGTGTAGAGTAAAAAAATCGAGATTTAAGTAAATATAATAGTGTAAAATTCAAGTCGAACACAGCATCATATTGTTATTTAAAAATAAGTAAAAAATTGATATTTTTTATATTTAGCATACCTTGCATGACCTACTAAATGGATGCATTACTTTCAATTGACAACATAAAGAAATTCTAAAAACCTACGAAACTCCAAACGAATGTTTTTTCAGTGAGAAAAATTCAAAAATACTCTTGTTATGCATAATTTACATAGGCGAAAGATACGTTTTCCCGTTACAATTGTTACATAATCACTGTTTAAAAAATTGAGTATTATTTTATCAACCTCACACTTATAACCTGTGAAAGTATAAATTACAAGCTATAGTTCGTGTATTCTAGATATCCGTAAAATTTGTTCATATGTTTAAAATTATTCCTTATGTAGTGCTGCCGAGTCTAAAGTAGTCCGAATCCGAACGAAGTAGTTCGATTGAATTGAAGTGACGGTTTGGGATAGAACTTAAGGGTTTCTCACCAAGTTCGGCTGTAGGTATTTTGAACATGTTTGAACAAATTTTTTAATAAACCTGAGATTGGGTGCAGTTTGTACTCTCAGAATCCATTTGAAAAATACATATAGGGCAACTCAGATTAATAGGATAATATGCAGAAAATATTATTGTAAATTTTAACTACTATGCATATACTATTAATGGGACAAATTTTGTCTGCCATCTATTTATAGTACTCTAAACAAGCTATCACTTTTTCTAACTTTTTCGCTTATTTTTAAAAAATAACAAAAATATATATGTTTTTTATATTTTTAAGCGTTTTTCAGTCTTTTTTATATGAAAAAAAAAGTCGGATAGTAGTTTCTAAAACACTCAATTTAAAGTAATTCGATAAATTCACTGTTTTATATGAAACAAAATAAAACATTTAGTTTTTTAATTGATGACACAGGCAGCTTGACAAAAGCTACGGCAAAGAAAGGAACAGTTTTCTTGAATTGATCAACTCTTTAAAACTTTTTAACAACGAATTTTTTTAATGTATTTTCACATCAAGTCGACCCAAAATCGGGAACCGCACTCTGGTAAGTAGTAACGCCGTTTAGCTGTAATTCCCAGGATAGAAATCACATAAAAGAATTCGAATGTCAACTACAATCGATGAAATAAACTATGATACTACCTTTTCGAATGCAAGCCAGTATATTATTTATAGTCGAGAAATCCATCAGTTGCGCAGCCCTCAATTCATTAAACAATTATTTACGTATTTAGTACATATAATTGAATTTAATATTTTGACGCGAATTGAATTTCGACATCTAGGAGTTTCAGGATAAACAAGCTTATAATGTCGTATGTTCAATAGAATGACAAATCCTTGCGAGGTTTTAGTGAACCAATGAATTCTTTTGTGTGCTTTCTATAATAGGAATAATGGAAACGGCGTTGTACACTGTACGGCTCCCGATTTGGAATCTCTGTGAACTAGTATTTGTGATAATTTTGCGGAGATTAGTTTTCTAAGCAATCCTTTCTCTCTCTTTCCAGGAGTATTCCTTTTATGTGAAAAACTGTTTCTATTCTCCGATTCTGAATATTCATTACTGATATCTACTAAATAGCAGATATCAATAACTGAGTATTTAACCATTAGAAACAATTGTTGCTGAGTGCATATTATTTAAGGTAATGGTGTCGAACGTACATGAAAAATAAATTATCATTTATGAAAATAATATTCCAGCTATTGCAGAATTTTTTCCGACCTTTCTATCATTCTATAGAATCTGTTGTTACTTTAATTGGATTTTATTGTCAAACGTCACACGTGTTGCAACGATTAGTGTATGTAGGTATGCATGTGCAGAGAAATTGTATGGATATACATTCCTAGACAATTATGAGACTAAAAACACCTTAGAACAATGAATCTATTAACGAATACTTATATAAACTTCGTGCTGCTCTGATTCGTGGCTTTAAAATTTACCGTAAAATTTAGCCGTAATGACTATAACAATTTTTTTTGACCGCAAACCTATATTGGATAACGTAATACAAAAAATGTAGAAATGCACCCAAGTTATAATGTTGTACTGTTACACATTTCTTATTCAAGGACATGAGCAAAAAATTATTTGCATTTCTATAAAAGATTTGTCCTTATTTTTTTGTTTTACTAATAACTTACTAGTTGTTGAAAGTATTTTAATAGTAACTATTACATATAACATCTTGCTGTGACAATAATTTGAAACAAGTGATTTAATTTAGTTAGTCAAAAAATCACTTTTGTGTCTCAGGAGATATTAACAAATATAACTGTCAGGTAAGAAAATCTTAAATAATGCATTTAAAACTCTAGCACATTCAACTAGTAACAGTTTTGTCTATATTACTTCGAAACTGACAAGGTCTTACAATAAATAGCTAATGCAATTACATCCATATAAACAAGTTTTTACGGCTACGACTGAACATAGATTTAGACTGTATTTGATTTCAAAGGAAGTAGTAAGAGACCACACTGCTCTGTATGAAAGACAGGTTTTGCTAAAAAAAAACTTCAAATCTCCAATTATATTGTACTATTTCAGGAAAAACTTGCGCACTATGACCTCAAATCGGTAGTCCTGCTGTGTATAGTGTCGTTATCCCTTGTTTCTCAAGATAGACATTACAGGAAAAAAATTCGTGGTGAAGCTAAAACAAAAAGCAATTATGATTTTACAATCCAATTAACGTAATACAATATATTGTTTCTAGTCGACCATCTTCAATAATTCCGCTTCCTTCGACCAATTGAAATATAGAAATAATTGTAACAATTGAATTTAACACATTTCGCGAGATGAATATCGGCATTTAGAAGTCACAGGTAGAGGTAGCCTAGAAAAACGCGAGATGTAAGACCGACATCTAGGATTTTCGAGAAAATCAGTTCAAAGAGGTTCCGAATCTGCAGCCGTTCCGTGTAATTGCTGTTCTCCCTTTGTACGTACAAAGGAATGACACCTCGAAGAGAGTATTCAATATCTCTGACAGGTGAAGTAACCTTAAAATTTGATCGTGACATTCTACCCTAGGAGTTAAGGGAGAACAGCAATTACACGGAACGGCTCCAGATTCGGAACCTCTGTGTACTGATTCTCTCGAAAATCCTAGATATCGGTCTTACATCTCGCGTTTTCAAATTTAACGAAATGTTTCAAATACATAAAGAAGTGTTTGAGAGGACATTCAATTGTGGGAAGCGCAACTGATGAAGGTTTCCTGACCAGAAACAATGTATGTTATTTATATATATATATATATATATATATATATATATATATATATATATATATATATTGTCTTTCGTACAAAGGAATTACACCTCGAAGAGAGTATTCAATATCTCTGACAGGTGACGTAACCTGAAAATTTGATCGTGACATTCTGTCCTACGAGTTAAGGGAAAATAGCAATTACACGGAACGGCTCCAGATTCGGAAACTCTGTGTACTGATTCTCTCGAAAATCCTAGATGTCGGTCTTACATCTCGCGTCTTCAAATTTAACGAAATGTTTCAAATACATAAAGAAATGTTCGATAGGACATTCAATTGTGGGAAGCGCAACTGATGAAGGTTCCCTGACCAGAAACAATGTATGCTATATATAATATATAATATATATTGTCTTGCGTACAAAGGAATGACACCTCGAAGAGAGTATTCAATATCTCTGACAGATGAAGTAACCTTAAAATTTGATCGTGACATTCTGTCCTAGGAGTTAAGGGAGAACAGCAATTACACGGAACGGCTCCAGATTCGGAACATCTGTGTACTGATTCTCTCGAAAATCCTAGATGTCGGTATTACAAATGTTTCAAATACATAAAGAAGTGTTCGAGTGGACATTCAATTATGAAGCGCAATTGATGAAGGTTCCCTGACCAGAAACAATGTATGTTATATATAATATATAATATATACTGTCTTGCGTACAAAGGAATGACACCTCGAAGAGAGTACTAGAAAGACGTCACCAAAAAAAATCGGAAGTTAACTAAAACATATCAAAATAATTATTTAATTGCCTTTCGGATTTCCTTCAATGGTTGATAAACCTCGAAAATATAGTACCATAATTACGGGGTCAAACACAGCGCTCCTCCCTATTAAGGGTCTATTTCCTAGACACCCAGATATTAACTTCCACAAAACTGCTAACACGTCTGAGGGATTATATACATAACCATTTTAAAAATTTGATAGTTTGATGACTTTGTTAACATTTTAAGCGTGATCCATACAAAATCTACAACTAATCACTTCAACATTCCCAATAAATTCCAATACCCTTGTTTCTAATAATTACTTAATAATTTACTTTTATTTGATGGTTACAATATTTTATTTTCAATCGAATTGGCGTGCATTGAAAGTATATAATTGTTACTGATTTATTTCCTCCTTTCTACTACTAAATGGTTTTACAAGAGTCATTAGCGGTATTAAGGTTTCCTGTTTGGTACCGGAACATAAATTCGATGCATCCACATTGAACAATTGTAGAAACTTTATTATAAATATATCGTGTTACTTAAGCGGTTATTATTAAGAACTTGTTAGGGAAATTTAGACGAAAATTAGTCTTTACCTATTATATAAATTTTTGGCAAAAGAGCTTAATATTATTATTTACATTTATCTTGTTTAAAAATGTTATACTTAATCTAAATTATGAGCAAATTTCTTTACTACAGCGTAATTTTGCATGACTTGTGAAAATAGCACACTACAACAGCGATTAAATACTGGATATTGTAATAGCTTGCGGTCCTATTATTATTACATGACTTTTAACGAGAATCTGTTTTCACAGCGTGGTTATGTTTATTCCACCTAAACAGTTAAAGGACTACACAGATTGTAGTGCAAGCCCTCGTTTGAATCTTTATCCTGAAAATAATGAAATCTGTAGTAAAAACAAAGTCTAGTAGGGCACTTTTGAAAAATTGCCCGAATTACTGGTTGTCTCTTAGTGAAAGTCTTCCTCACAGAGCTCCCGAGGAAAAGATATCTCTACAATATTACTAAAGAGTTTAGCTGTGAACAAATATGTACATGTTTTTTAATTCCACATCTGGAATATTGGAAATCACCTTATGTATTATTTAGGTGGAATTTCTTGTACATTAACGGAGATGAACACATTTCAAATAGTTTAAAAATACTAACTTTCTACAGTGTGAGTCTGGCCTCATTGTCAGGGAGATACATCGTTATCTATACTATTATAAAATTGTAAGTTTGTCTGTCTGTTTGTTTGTTTGTTTGTTCGCGCATTACGTAAGAACTACTGAACCGATTTTGCTGAATATTTTTTGTTGCAAAGCCCATAGCTTGACTTAAAATCGGGTAAATATTTTATCTCCCTAAATTAACAGAAACGGTAGGTATAGCGAAAAAACTTCTACCATTTTGGATAACATAATTACTTATTTGTTCCACCGCAAGCACCAAATATTAGATAATTGAATTATCTTAGCTTTTATTCAAATTTCGGAATATGGCAATGTAACATTTTTCGAATTGGATAAAATCAACTGATAAATCAACCATAATTTTACAGGGTGTTCTATATATAGGAAACTTAGTCCGAAGTAGAATGACATGGATTTAAAAAATCTAAAAAAAGTTATATTAGGTGTACTATAAGCAGCTGCATATATACAATGTGGTTGGGATAAAAAGGTGTGGTTCAAAAAAGTTATATTGAGTGGGTCATAAATAGTTGCATATACCAGGTGGTTCATAAACGGGCGGAGTTACATTATAATTACATATGGTGGATAACAAAATGACATATTGTTTGCTCATAAGTAGTTCCATATACAATATGGTTGAATATTTATACAGGGTGAATACATTTTTTTTAGAAAAAAATATTTTATGTAAGCAGTTAGGATTTTTGAATTATGTTCTTGAGTTGTTTATACAGAGTGGTTGAAATATGAGATCAAGTGAAATTATAGTTTATAGGGTGGTTAAAAAATTATTTTATATTCAGAAGTAGTTGCATATATAGGATGGTTGAAATATGTAACGGAGAATAATTACAGCTAAACAAGTGGGTTTAAAAATATTATAAAGAAATGTTATGATCTACAAACTGTCCTATTTAACGGATGGTTGAAATTTAATGTGGAGTAAAATTTTAAGGATACAGGGTGGTATAAAACTGTTATATTGGGTGGCAAATAAGTAGTTGCATATACAAGGTTGTTGAAATATAGGGTGGAGTAGAACTATAATTGTACAGGATGGGTAATAAATGGTAGAAAAATTTTATTATATAGCAGTTGCATATATGGAGTTTCTGAAATATATGGTACTCAGTAAAGTTATAGTCACAAAGTGTGATTCAAACGAGGTTAGAAGAAGTTGCAAATGAAGGGTGCTTTAAACGAAGTGTGAAGAGATATTATTCTTTATAATGTGGTTAAATAAATACGAGGAAAAATTGTGGAATAGCGTGACTCATAATCAGTTGCACATATAGGTTAGTTGGAATATAGAGTGGAGAAGTGTAATAGTTAAGTATTTAAAAAATGTTGTATTGGTTGATCAATAAGCAGCGTATACAAGGTAGTTGTAATATATACCCGGTGATTAAAAAAAATCTTGAACAAAATTGTTATATAGGGTGCCCCATAAGCAGTTGAAGGGGGTACCAAAAATGTTATACTCGGTGGTCGAGTAGTAGTTGCATATACAAGGTGGTTGAAATAGAGGGTGGAGTAGAATTATAGTTAAACGGGTTGGATAAATTTTTTTTGTAGGATAGAACATGAGCTGTTGCATATATGCAATATCTGAAACTTGGATCGAAGTAAAATTATTGTAGTATAGAATATCATTAAAATAATGTTAGAAAAAGTTGTATATACTAGTGGAGACAAATTATAATTTCCAGGGTATTTGGAAAATGGTTATATACTCCATAAGCAGTTGCATAGATAAGATAATGAGTGGAGCAGAGTTATGTTTAAGTGTTTAAAAAATGTTATATTTGGTGGCCCCTAAGCAGATAAACATACAGGGTGGTTGAAGTATTTTGTTGAGTAAAGTTATCGTTATACAAACAAGTTATGTTTGACTGATTGGTAGCAGTATATACAGGATGGTTTTAATGTAGAGGGAAGTAGAATTGTAGTTATATAAGGCCGTCCAAAAAAGTTGATTAAAATTGTTATATAGGGTGGCCAAACAGCAGTTGCAGTTTAGGTGAGTGTTTAAATAAAGGTTTCATGTTAGGGTGCCAAACTATGTTTTTACATTTGTGACACACCAAGGGTTCTACATGCATTTCCATTAGGGTGGATCGAAAAGTTAAGAAAAATTGTTATATAGGTCATGAACAGTTGCATCCTACTATATGGAATACCTGACACATGGGGTGAAGCAGAATTATAGTGTGTGATTAACACAATGTTAGAAAAAGTTGCATATAAAGGATGATTAAAATATGATGTGGAGATAAATTGTACTTTACAAGGTGGCTCAAAAATATCAGAAATAATTGTTATATATCGTAGACCAAAAGCAGTTGCATAGCTGAAATATGGGGTGGAGTAGAGTTATAAGCAGGTGTAAAAAAGTTATATAAGATGACAAATAAATAGCAGCATATACAGGATGGTTGCACTATAGGGTAAAGTAGTGTTACTTATACAAGGTGATTCAAAAAAATGTCGAATAAAATTGTTATGTAGGGCACTTGCAGTTTGGGTAAAATATATTCGGGATTGGTGGATTTATAGTTAAGTAGGGTGTTTCAAATAATTTGTAAAAATTATTATATAGGATAACCCATATGTTTCATAAGTTATTTCTTTTTGTAGACTTGTACATTCCGTACGCAGGTGAAACCGCGGGTAACGGCTAGTATTTCAGAAACAGCTTTTTTCCTGGTTTATGTCCTCCATATTAATTCATATTATTTTAAATACATGTTACCGTCAATTAACTTTTAAGTAAATACTTGAGATTTTTTGATAAGACCAAATACTACGTGGCCTGTATTTGAATAATATGGATTACTTTAGAGCTAGGAACTTGTAAAATCCTACGGCATGTTAGCTTGTATTTTTTCAAATGTTTATCATTTTCTTTAATATAAATTTACTGCTAAACACTAAAATTTTTTTAATGTTTTAACACCATGTTTCCTTATGATCAATACATAACTAAACTAATAGCTTGATTCATAATATTTAGTTCCTATCTGCGAATGCTAAAGTGTTCCATGACACCCAGAGTGCAAGTGTTCAATTGTTTTCGCATCTTTGATACACTCTTCGATTACAGGTAGTATCTGGGACATCGTGGATATTTAAACCCTTCAACCTGCAATTTTGAAAATTAAAAAAAATATATTTTACACAATATTAGTTATTAATAACATCAATTGTTCGTCGTACTTATCCAAAAGTCGTAACCATTCAAAATGAGTTAAGTAGTACATGTAAACAATATACTTATTACAATTTTTGCTACACCCTTGTCATAGTTATTCTCCCGCAAGATGTGGGTGCACTCTATATCCATATGACTTTAAATAGCCACGTTAAACCTAAAACCTGCAACTCTTAGTTTTCATATCGACTAGAGCTGTATGGCAGCTAAATTTTATTGTCTTCCGACAATATGTTTTAAAATCATTATCTCTTTACAGCAATAGGGAATGCGACTACTAATATAATCATTCCTAATACATAAATGTCCCCCCCATCACTTAAAAATGCAAGTAGTAAAAAGATAGAGACATTGTCAAAACCGACGTTCCTACCTGTATGCAGAGTGCGTATAAGAAGAGTGTTGCCAAGGTACAGGCTAAATGCTGATTGGTTCTGCCATTTTTTGCACTAATTTCCGGTTTACTATGGCAAGGGTAGAATAGATGTTTAGTGTTTGTCGCTGTGTTGCCAGATCTGCTGAATTAAAGTAAACCTAACAAGATCTGTATAATTTTATCGTTTTGCTATTCTTAGTTAAATTTTATTAAACTTAAACCGTAAAAATAAAAACCACCTAAATTATAAAAAGTTGACAACAGTATTCAATAGTTATCAGAAGATTGCAGCATCAACCTGATTTTAGTTGACATATTGCATATTACATAATATTGCGAGTTGCTGTTTGCCTACGATAGTCAGGGAATTTAAAAATGAAAGTACCTGCCCCAATTAGGTTTCAGAAAATTTTTAATAATTCTATTGTAAATGTTTTACTTTTCTAAGATAAATTTGGTAGGTACATTAAATTGTTTATTACCTAGTTGTTTACTTTGTAGGTAATTAATTTTAATATCAATGGATGATCTATTGAATGATATTTTTCGATAAGTCGAATGCGTAAAAGATATTGATTTTTTAGAAATTTTTTCTTCAAGCAATTTGACAACCCTGCATGATTTTAAAAAATTTGCAGGGGTCTGTACAGTTGCTTAACACACAGGGCGTCGTGTTGTCGATTTTAACGTTGATTCTTATTGGTGGAAAATGAGTGGAAAATGGCTGTGTGTTCCGGGTTGGCACCACTCTCATTATACACACTCTGTCTGTATCCACTTGTATTCTTGGCATTGGCCTAATTTTATTTCTTGAGTGAAACTTGAATTATTTCATTTATTTTAGAATTTTCAGCTAACTAAAGACACTTTGAAACTGTTTTAATTCTAATGAATATTTGAAGCATTTGAAATATTGAAAAATAAACAGATTCCAATGATTTTTTTTTTATCGGTACTAGACAATGGAAAGCCGATTGGGATTTGTTTGATACTCATAAGGTTTGACTGTTCTGCAATTTTAACAAAATGTCGGTCACTATGTAACTAAAATTGTCGTAAGAAGGTCCATACACAAAAAACTTCACAAGAGCTTTCTATTTTAAGAAACCATAACTATTTGTTACACAGTTTTGTTTCCTCCAAATATGTTGATATAGGCACAGAACTTGCAGTTATGCTTCTTTAAATCATGTAGAGACAAAAGGAGTTCATGAGATGGAGAAAAATCCAAGAATAATGTAACTGGAACGGAGTTCTCCTATCTTTAAAACTTTTAACCAGGTTGAATGATACTATTATATTTTAAAACCAGAATATGCGACCTGTGGTTATTGCTCTCTTGTATTGACATAGATTTCTTGTTTGTCATCAAAGTACCTACTTATCATAAAAGTGATCAGATTGTCTTCTACCATACAAGCCGGAGATAGAGTCTGATAACCCATATAGTTCATGCGCCGTATTATCTACATTATACAAGATTGTAGTTTAAGATACACATGGGGTGCTTACAACTAAACGTAAAGTCCCAAACCGTTTTATAGAACCCTTGGAATGTGCATCCTTTACCTGCAAACTTATTATGGTTTCCGCATATTAATGTATGTATTCCCTTAAATTGATTTTTAGAAGTTGATGCATATTAACTATCAATATAGACACCAATATAATCCAAAAATGCCATCCCTAGAGTCATTAATTATTTTAACAATCTATGAAAACCTAATTATTTAAAAATATCAATTCTAGGTTTTTCCTCTATCGGCCTTTATGCCGATATTTTATTTAACTGTTGTCGACTCATATTCTGTTTCTACAATTCTAGCTAGTAAGCTACAGTTATAGGATGCAGAGTGGTAGAATGTTTTTCTTTATGAGAACTATTTAGATAGAACAATTTCTCGATATGAGAATGTTTATTGATTGGACTGAATCATTTTGTAATATCTGTTCCGGGCACAGGGAAGTAAACAATGATAAAAACAAGATTGTTAGAGGTTCTAAAAAAACTTAAAACATTGTGAGCGTCATAGGATATAGAAAACCACGTTTAGTTAATTTACGACTTGGTTGCACAAGACCAAGTAACTAATGTCATATGAAACCTGAGACTAGCATGCTGTTATTTGTTACCAAAAATTGAACAGGTATTACAATTTCTTTATTAGTTTTTACCGAAATTTCATATTAGGTAACAAGTATGTTCACTAGGAATATTAAATTATAACCTGTTAAGTGATGAATTTAAGCTTCACAAATCATTCCACTAGTATATATTTTTTGTACTTTAGTGGGTAGCTTATTTAAAAATGTATAAAAACAATCTCAGTATATAGCCACATTGAAATCTAGTAAGTTAAATATGTGTTGAAATCGATCGGATAAATTGAAATATATGTATATATTACATCAGTGAATAGTTGTCACTAGGCTACATTTTTAAGTTTCTTTGTTCAGCTCTTGTCCTCTCGCCTTACGAGATCTCCAGCCTTTGCCAATTTAATGCATATAAGATGCAATTAGAAATGCAGGATGACCAATTGTTATGTTTAAAATGTTATAAAAGGAAAGTAAATACAATAGTAAACAATTTTTATTTAAGTTCTTAGAAGGTGAGATGGACTCCTGATATCTAAAAATATATTTAAATATTAAAAATATAAATTAACTGTAGTCATATTCTAACTCTTCTATTTGTTGCTGTTGATATATTTCCATGTTCAAAATTAGCAGCAGGTGGTGTTTTTAATTCCCTCAAAAGTAGTGGCAAAAGGTAAAGCAAATATTATCCTATTCACTTTCCAAAACAGGGTTAACAATCTCCTTAGTTTTCTAATCTAAGAAATTGTACAATAATGTAGTGTACTGACATAGAAACTATTATGAAATAAATTTCTTACCATGATTAAGAAATAATGAAGGAATGGCACCAAATTTCAAATTCGATTTCCTTCTTGTTAAGCCCCAATAACAAATCTTGCTTTCTAAAGAGAAGTGAGCATCACACACTCTGTAAGACATCCTAATTTGTTGTGGCGTTGTGAAGTAGTTGCAAATATATTTCTTTTATTATACAAAATATAAATATTATTTGTTTAGAGAGCACCAACTTATCCTAAAACAATTCACAATTCAATAAACAACAGAAATTAGAAATTGAAAATACCAACAAATTTATCAAAACAGAACATGGAATAAGTTTACCTATATTATGCGGGAACATTTCACAAAACATTAGTTTCTTTATTTCTAAATAATGTTTGTCCATTATTGCCTATATAAAAGTAAAAGATAAATATATTCATGGACACAATCCTCGCAACCATTAATATCAGAAAACTTATTCAATTTGTCAAATAGCTGAATATTTTGACAAGGATCGATATAATTGGAGGTATATCTCTCTTTATTAACCGACTGGTTGAAACTCTGAACGGACAATTCCTAAATAGTTACCCGTGCATGGTTATTACTACCGTGATAGGATCGAGCGCAGTCACGATTATCCTTCTGCTCCCTTACTTTTTTGGCGCTAGTATCATTTGAGGGATGCCGGGCAGCGCATGCGGCGGCGACAGTAGCATGAAAATTGAAGTATTTACTTTGGCATAACCTAAACAATGCATTAGTCTCTTCCATTTTCAGTACTCATTCTTAAAGTGAGTACGGAAGAAATATGAAAATAATTCACTGCTCCCGATACTGTCACGGCAGTAATTACGGGAGCGCCAATAACTCCGGCAGGAGCTAAGTGTAAACCAGGCATAAGAACATATTCAGTTTTCAATTATGAGAGAAAGCTTCTCTTTCTCGTTGTGTTGAAAAGCAGTACAACTATATTACAAATATGGACTTGGATAAATGCTTATCTATGGGTAGAAGATTGTGATCGAAACTGAGGAAATTCACCTGCTCCAGTTTCACGCGAACTATAACAAAGGATTTCTTGAAGTCGACAGAAGCAACGTGGATTCTTAAAAGCTTTACTTGTGCATTTTTCAGATTGAGACAATAATTGAATTGAAACGAACAGATAATTTAAGTTTTGTAATATTATTGATATCTTTTTTGAATGCATATTAATAATTCATATAATTAGTAAATATTGAGCCAAGCATTATATATTTTAGATATTTCAATTATTAAATTTTATGAAGCAAGACTGCCCCATTTTATCCATGGAATCGTTTTGTTATCCCTATAATGTGAAATTCTTCAGTTATTTTGCCTGTTGATTGGAGTAGTCCGAGTTACTGGTACACCTTTACAGAATCACAGAGTGTAAGCACTCTTTATAATATGATCACCCACCCATCCTTCCTGTGTAGAAATAGGTGTATTATGTATCTCGTGTTGTTATTTGTTATAAACACGTTTTCAAACTAACTCTAAAGTCGTCGTCAATGATTGTATGTATTATCTATTTACCTGGGCTTTCGATATCCCCAGTTTGCACTGTTATGGTCGCCTAGCTATAAATGTTCGATTCCGCTGTAGAAACTGTGCTACGATTACAGTATTATTATTCATCACTGAGTTTAATTCTTCCAGTTTTCTCTTATTAAAATTTTCTACTATTATTAAGTATGTTCCTATTTCCCTTCCTCTATAGGTCTCTAAGTCGCACCTTACATGTAGGCCATAAAAACAATGTACACTATTCTGGTAATTCTTAGAATTTTGGTATGCCTGAAGGGTTTTAAGAGCAACAGAAAAGATTGCAAAGCACATTTTGTTTGGTATGTTTAGTTGGTATTAACTATCTAACAGTTGTTTGGGATTTGTTGCAATGACCTTCGCTCTATTTGGGTTTTATGATTTTTTAATGCATTCCTAAGGATATAAATTTTGTATTAGATGCCTTTTAATAGTGTTGCTGCGGTTTTAACTAACGAACACAGAATGTTTGATTTAAATATCTGACATTCGTTATGGGTACGAGTTTAAGATTATCTTTTCTAATTTTTAGCTAAGTAAACTTAGAAATAACTGCTTTAGCAGGTAAGTTATTTCATTTTCTTATAACCAAAAACATTTTGTATTTCTTCTCGTTCAATTCAAGGAAATACTGAGTGTAAATTCATTATCGTATTTACAAGAGAATGGTAGGAAAATACGACTATTTATATTTACTAACAGAAAACGACGTAATAGAAAACTGTTTGGTCAATCTCAACACTTTCTCCACTTCAGTTTTAAATAATAGTCCCTAAATGGAGTACTACTAGCGAAATATTGAGTAACACATTGATTAAGCACAATTTACATGTTTTGATTTGGCAATGTGCTGAGTGTTGTAAAAACAATGACTACTATATTATATCCTATCTAAATATTACAACAAATGATTTTTATACACTATGCCCTAGAAGTGAAAAATATACTGCTTTGGAAATAAGGTTGTTGTACAAGACTGATACTTATTAAAGTATTGCGAAGTAACAGTTGGCGCCTCAAAATTGTATTATGTAACATATTTATGTTTGTAACCATTGTACTTTGTCGAAATTTAAAATTAAGTTTATTATGGACTTCTAATTAAGATGGTGGGACAGCCACCCACGTACATTATTAGTAATAGCACTCTCTCTCTCGAGAGAGGACCATGAAGAGGAAGAACTTTGTTAATTTATGCTAAATAAGAAATGCATAGCGTGCCCTATTAGAGTATATGCTGAAAAATAACAAAAGCATACATCGGGACGTGACAAAGAACCACACGTGCTTCTTTGTGTGGATAAAGGTTTCTGTTAAGATTTTCTGGAGTCATTTGAGGACATATCAAACGGGGAAATTTGGGGAGTGAGTTAAACAAAATTGAATACGGCCCAATAAATGTTCCTTAGCAATTCCAATCAATCCGTTTACTCAAAATTGACAGTGGTATTAAATTCGAAATTTTTTCAGATCATAGACGCTCGTCCGAATCTTGTCCGTTCTTTCTCTAAATATTCTGAATTATGTTGACAAATTGTTTCGTTCAAAAACAGAATCCCAGAAGATGCAACTGATCCGTCATTTGGAGTAGTCATTAACAGGGAATCATTGGCTTTTCGAATACTCTCGATACAGTTTCCTCGTGTACCCGTTAAAGATATAGGGCACCTTAAGATTTTCCACATTTGTGGAAAATCCTTGTTCAGTGTTTGTTTTATTTGTTAGGAAGTAGAGTGGAGGTTCACTGCTGCTTCTTCAAAACAACTGTTAGAACATGATTTTGACAGATAAACTTCTGCTAAGAGACGATAAGCCTTTTGCACGGATTGCATGGATTGATAATTGACTTGACTTTCATTTCTTGTTATATTCTTTTGTCCTTCAAAAGCATCCTTAATATATATTAGTATTTTATTGTATTGGAATTAAGACTAATTTTAAATGTTAGTGAAGTTGCCTTGCCATTTCGTTGTTGTAACAAAAACAAGAAAAGTTACATATGAAGTTTCTACAGAACAAAATATTAGTGGTTAAACACCCCACAATAGTAACTCTTAAAAGAAGTTAAAGCAGATTTGTATAATTGTTTATAAATATAATCATTAAAAAGAGCGGAACTCTTTATACTATCCCGTTATTAAGTTGGCCTCTACAATTAACAAAAAATATTTCAATTAGCAACACATTCACTTCTAGAAAAAGCAAAATAAGTATTCTCCCTTCCCTGTATTTATCTTCCGGTTAATAGAATGCGTTTCCAAATTATAGCATTGTAGCATCTAAGTAAGAGTAATTCTAATTTGAAAAGTTGATTAACAAAGAGATTGGTCCTCTCTCTCTTATAACGAGTTCATTCACATTTCACTTTAAAAATACGATTAAATTTCTCCCAATAAATTGTAATGTTAAGTAATTTTTTTAACATAAGAAGATTAGATCTGTTATTACGTGTGGGAACAATTTGACTCCTATAGTATATTATATCTTATTAATCGGAAATAATATTATAGGAAGTGTTACATGTTTATTAAAGTCGTACAATTAAGAGCAACTTGTTTTGGCCCATATAATTTATTGGCAGAAGAAATGCTGAAAAATAAACTTTAACAATGAGTTAATTGGTTTGAATTCGCCTTAACATGTACATATTAAATTTACTTATATATATATATATATATATATATATATATATATATATATATATATATATATAGAAATAGATGATAACGGCTGAATTAATATAAAAAATCAATTAATTGGGAAGCACCCAGTTCACTAGGGTGTTAAAAAGAAATACTCTTTATTACTTTGAAAAGCTTTCAGAATACGTTTATTCCTTCGTCAGTTCAACTAAAAATTACATATAAAATGACAGTAAAAATTGTTAAAATTTTTTTGTATATAAACTTTCTTCAAACGGAACTTCTTAGAGATGGTTTGCAGTAATAATCAAGTCAACAACATTAATAAAAGAACGGATTTACAAAATCTTAATGTTATCTATTGTAACTTGTTAGATATTGAAGTTAAAATTTCAAAAAAGGTCACACCAAATATATCAAATGATCACTCATGACCAATATTTTTATAATAACTTAATTCTCTCTTTTTAGAATATTTATGTAATGTCTGGCATTGGTTGAAATCAAATTAAGATTATTATTATGATGCTTTCAGTTAGATTTTTCTCCCTTTCAAATAACTTCAAAACAAACTAATGTCTGTCAATCATGAAATATCTAACAAGAATTTTATTAAAACATAAATAGTGCAATTTAACGAACAAGACTAGTTTTATATTAGTATGGCCTTTTTTTCCTCTAGTAATGTTAGTGTGAATAAGAACCTCGCATTTCGTAAGTTTATATTCAAAAAAATTTAACAATTCTTACTGTCATTTTATATGTAATTTTTAGTTGAACTAACGAAGGAATAAGCTTTTCAAAGTAATAAAGAGTATTTCCTTTTAACACCCTAATGAACTGGCTGTTTCCCAATTAATTGATTTTTTTATATATATTTATGTCTAGTCATAGGCTTTCACGGATGGAACAATATGAAGAAATATTTATCCGGGAATACATCCGTTCTATATATTGATTCATATTTGAATCCTGCAGACCTTTCGCCAAGGTCTGACTTGGCATTCTCAATGCGTTGTTGCGGTGAATTGCAGGATTCAAATATGAATCAATATAACGAACGGATGTATTCCTGGATAAATATTTCTTCATATATATATATATATATATATATATATATATATATATATATATATATATATATATATATATATTGTAATGTATTTAAACCCGACATGAAATAATACAAAAGTTTAGTAATTTGAATAAGTAAATGAATGGGGAAATGTAAATAAAATTCATACAAAGGAATTGCAGAAATCATAACAGATAGTTAACCTAAAAATATAAACTATGTAAAAAGAATGTTTCAAAAGCAAATTGTTGAAAGTATAAAAGGTGGTATATAAAGTTAGATAATCTATCATGCAGAGTGTAGTAGAATTTGGATACTTACATAAGAAAATCTAGGCAGGGAGTCACATTTAGGTCAAACAGCAAAAAAGTTAAATTCACTTATGAAAATCACACTAGAGTTTGTAAAACAAGTACAGATCACATATTAGGCCATGAGAACACTGAATATAGCACATTTAATCAAAATTAATTTTTAAAATACATAAATTTGTTAAAATATAGAGAATTGAAATGTCAGAATTATAAAGACCGTGAAAAATTTTAAGGAATGATGGAACACTAAAGAGATTTATACCGTTAGAAAGAGCTTAGAGCATAGTTTATAAAAATTCAATAGTTCAAAAGATATAAAGTCTTAATTTCAGTAAAATCCAATTTTTTTAAAGTACCTGTTAAATGACTGGTGACCAGCAGGTTACAAGTGTCAAATCAAAAATTTTGAAAACATGAATTAAGTGATTTAGATAAAATTTAGGAGAGTAAATGGTATTGAAATTCAAATTAAAATTTGTTTATATTTTTGCATATGATTTAGAACAAACATATTTGGAAATTAATAAAATAAATTAAAGCGGAACTGGAAATAGCAGGTGGCAAAATTTATTAAATAAATAGGAAATCTGACATTGAAAGGTCCTCTTTGTTTTCCAAGCGTCGACGAGAGCAGTTCAAAATTTCGTTCCTGTAAAATCACGTTTCCATGACAACAAGATAAATGATCTGTGATATCATTGAAATAAGTGTTCCATGTCAATTTTTGACAAGAAATTAAGTTTGAAGTTAAATTTTTGAAGTTTTGAATCATCAATTTGAAATTGAGAAATTAAATATTCCATAAAAGGAATTATTTGAAATCCTTGGATGGAGAGATAAAATCAATTTTGTTGGAATAATAAAAGTATTGGTGCAGCAGTAAACAAATCAATTAAGCAGCAGAATTTAGTTTATAAACCAAAACAAATCAGGAAGCAGTATACTAAAACCAAAATTAAGGAAAAGGGGAATTCAAGCCAGACAACTGTGAGTTTTTGAAACATTATTTAATAAACAGATTATTGAAATCTAAAATCAATCAGTGATAGAAATAAAGCTTTTTCTTTAAATTTAGTATAATGAATATTTGTGTTTAGAGGATTGAAATTTTTGTAACAAATTGATAGAAATTTAATAATATTTAAGTAACCAGGAAATTTATTTTGTTGTAAAGGCAATATTATATATTAGAATTGTATTGTGGACAATCATTATTAATAAATTGTAATTTGATTGAGAATTTGAAAATTATTTATTAATCATTTAAAAAAAAATCTTAAAACAGAAAAAAATAAAGTGCAAATATAATTTCAAAATTTTAAAAGTGTTAGTGTCACTGAGAAGAAAGAGAGACTTATAAGATAAGTATAGAATTCATTTATTTATTTAATATCTATAACTTGAACCCAAGCAAAAAGGACCCTGAGTTAATCACATATTTGAAAATTCATACATTGTAATTAATACACTTCTTATTAATATATATATATATATATATATATATATATATATATATATATAGCTCTCTTGATGGTTCAGAAGGGACAAGGAGTGACAGATCGGATCGGAAGAATCCTTAAGAAAAGCAACATCAAAACTTCTTACAAACCTCATAAGACGATAAAAAGCATTCTAGGCAATCCCAAAGACCAACGTCCACTAGAGAGTCACGGAGTCTACAAGATACCTTGCGGCGGATGTGAGCTAGCATATGTAGGTCAAACCAACCGTAGGATCGAAGCCCGAATCGAAGAGCACAAACTCAGTATACGAAACAAGACCACAACCTCGGCCCTGTTCCAACATCAACAGCAAACAGGACATAGAATCAACTTTGAGGGCTCTAAGCATCTGGCATCAGAAAACAACTTCAAAAGAAGAACAATTAGGGAAGCTATAGAAATTGAAAAGGAAGGAGAAATCAATAACCGTAACGAAGTTCTACACCTGCATCAAGCCTGGAAGAACATCTTACGGGAAAAGAAAAACAAATTAAAAGAGAGCGCAACAATACCACAACGTTGCATTCCGTCACTCGTAGCTAACTATCAGAACGCCCACCCTTCTAACGAACAGACGCCACGGAGAGCAGACCAAGCGGAGAACGACCTAGCCGACGATCTCGGATACAAAGTAGTCCGGAAAGGTCGGAACCTGCAGCCACCCTTCGTGTTGGAAGAAGAGGAAAAGCCTTATGAAAATGCCAAGTGAGATTTTGGCGAAACGTCAGGCGACCGTTCCTTTACAGGGACAAAACTTTCAACGGACGAACACCCGGACCATCAAGAGAGCTACACATAGTTCCGTCCATGCCAACTTGTTTTCAAATATATATATATATATATATATATATATTATATTATATATATGTGTGTGTGTGTGTGTGTGTTTTTTTTTTTTTTTTTTATCCGAAGAGGGGGGAAATACATTGCGTACTTAGCTAGCACGTGCTAGCCGTCGTGCGGGACTCCCGATGCAATGACTTCAAAGCAAGAGTAGATCGTTGCAATTGAAACCAGTATACCGTATACCCGCTAAAACCCTAACCTCTTTCTCCTACAACCATGGTCCCTTGCGGCACTCTTACTCAATACTACTTCGCAAGGGTGGTTCATTGCAGATGTTTACTGCTCTTACATTGAAAGCTTCTAAAGCCTACTCCTCGAACGTATCGCGGAGTTCTTTGAGGATAGTCTCCGCATAATCTGATACCAAGTTCCAGGCTTGGGGGCCCTTCAGCATGGCTTCTACTAATTGTTCTGGGACGATATTAGTCTCCAGAATCCTCTCCACTTCAGCACGTTGATCCTGAAACCGGGGGCAGGAGAAGAACACGTGTTCTGCGTCCTCTATCACGTCCGTACAGTGTGGGCAGTTTGGGGAGTTTGCCCTCCTGAACCTGTGCAGGTATGCTCGAAAGCATCCATGTCCAGTCAGGAGTTGAGTGATGTAGAACCCAACTTCCCCATGCTGGCGGTTGACCCAACGACTGATGTTAGGTATCAATCGATATGTCCACCTGCCTTTAGTAGAGCTGTCCCACCTCTCCTGCCATTGCCCTAGACTTATGGCTCTTTCATCGCTGTTTCCTGTCGGCTGGTCTTTTTCTAACTTTCTGCGATAAAGCCGTCCCCTTTCTGCAGCCAGGATGTCGATTGGCAGGGTAGAGGCAATCACACTCACCGCCTCGTAAGACACAGTGCGGTAGGATGATGCCACTCGAATCGCTGAGAGCCGCTGGACTGATTTCATTTTCCGGCGGTACGATGGTAGCTCGAGCGATTTCTCCCATACCGGTGCCCGTACAACAAAACAGAAGTAGTTACTGTTGCCAGTAGCTGTCTTCTTATCTGTCTAGGGCCTCCGACATTCGGCATTATTCTAGATAATGCCCCCTGTACCCCAGCTGCTTTCTTGCTGGCCGCGATTATGTGCTCTTTGAAGTTGAGCCTTGTGTCCAGGAGCACCCCCAAATAGCTGATGAAGGGCTGCGACTGTATGTAGGTGTCGCCTATTTTGAGGGTGATGGTTTCCCTTGCCTTCCGACTGCTAACAAGAAGTGTTTCGGTCTTTTGCTCTGCTAAACTCAAGTCCGCTGCGAGCATCCAATTCTGAATTGTGGCTATAGCGAATGAGAAGGTTGTTTGTATCTCCTCTATGTGCTTGCGCACTATGATCAATGCCACATCATCGGCGAATGCCACTAGCCTGACGCCCTCAGGCAGACCGAGCAGGAGTAGGTCGTTGTACATTACGTTCCATAAGAGGGGGCCAAGAACAGAGCCCTGAGGTACACCTCCTGTGATCTTATAGTCTACTTCATTTTCATTTTCAGTTTGGTACAATAAGATGCGGTCCTTGAAATACGCTGAGACCATTCTCCGCAAGTACTGAGGAACTTCCATCCTGGCAAGAGCCTCCAAAATGCGGTCCCAGCGGGCCGAGTTAAAGGCGTTCTTGATATCCAGGGTGGCTATTAGACAGTACTTTTTTCCACCTCTTCTCCATCTCTTTCCCGAGATAGCCTCTCTGGCGATGTTGGTAACGAGTGTCACGGCATCGATGGTTGATCTCCCCTTTCTGAACCCGAATTGGTTGGTGGAAAGTTTTGGCTCAACGTAGGGCTCCAGCCTATCTGCTATTATTCTTTCAAGGAGTTTTCCCGCAGAGTCCAACATACAGAGGGGACGATATGATGACGGTTCGTCTGGAGGTTTCTTTCCCCCTTTAGGTAGGAGCACAAGCCTCTGCTTTTTCCACTTAGTCGGGAAAACCCCCTGCTTTAGGCAGGTCTCATACATGTGTAGAAACATGTCAGGCCTATTGGCTATGGCGCATTTTAGCGCGATGTTAGGTATGCCATCTGGACCGGGAGCCTTACCGTTTTGGAGCCGGTTGCACGCGCCCATCAGCTCATTCATAGTCACTGGTGGTATATCTTCGTCCCTCACCTGCCACGAAGGATAAGCGGGTAGCTCAGGCTTCGCAGGAAACAAGTGAGTGACAATGCGGTGCAATGATTCGGGGCAGTTCGTTGATGTCATGGGAGGGGCCTTAATTTTATGCATAACGATTTTATACGGTTTTCCCCATGGATCTTGATTAACTTCGTCACACAACTCCTTCCAGTAGGATCTCTTGCTTGAGAGAATGGCTCTTCGTAGTTGTTGTCTTTTGATCTCATAGTCGAGCCTTAGTTCTTCTGTTGTGACCCTGTCGCGTCTCCGTGCTCGTTGATGCAGCCTTCGTGCTTTGAGACACTCTCGTCGGTGTTGTGAGATCGTGTCATTCCACCAGTAAACTGGTGGGCGGCTGTTGTTCTGCCGTCTCCTTGGCATGGATGCATCGCAGGACTTGACAACGCTTGTCATTACCTCTTTGGCAGTGGCTTCTGCGCTTGTTGCTATTGACAATGGTTCCTGCTCCATAACCAAGGCGAATGAATCAGCATCGAAAGCATTTTTGTTCCAACCGACTGGCTGTGACCTCGCACGACTGACACACAATCTTCGTTTGGGAGTGGTGTTGATTTCCCATATAATAGCTTGGTGGTCGCTATTAGTAAACTCCTCATCGACCCGCCATTCACAGCCCCCTTTAATTAGGTTGCTGCTAACGAAAGTCACATCAATAATGGAGCTGGCTGTGCCTTTGCGATATGTGCTTACGTCTCCTGTGTTGAGGAGTACCAGGTTGAGCGAAGACATGGTCTCAAGGAGAGCTCGTCCTCTCGCGCTCGTTTCCCGGCATCCCCAGTCAATTGCCCAGGCGTTGAAATCTCCTGCGATGGCGACCGATTCACGCTTCCGTACATCCTCCGCCAAGGTGTCCAAGAATAACTCGAACTCCTCGAGCTGTGCACTAGGAGGTGCATAGCAGCTATAGAAGTGAACCCCTCCCACTTTGGCTCTCACAAGCCATGGTTCGGGGGTATTTGGGAGTTGTTGGAACGGAAGTTTACCGCAAGCCCATATCGCTGCTCTGTCCGTTGTGTCATTTACCCAGGACAGGGTGTCGAAGTTTTTGTACTGCTCGCAGATTATGGCTACGTCGCAATCCCATTCCCGCACCCGCTGTACCAGTAGGTCTTGGGCTGCTTCGCAATGGTTGAGGTTGAGTTGCAGTACTTTCATTTACGGGCTTGTGCTGCTCTCATCGCCTGTTGGTAGATCGGACATTTCCAACTACCCGCAACGTGCCGGCAGTCTGACCTACTATCTTTCTCTTTGCAGAGTAAGCACTTGGCAGGTTGTTGACAAGCCGAGGCATTGTGACCAGCGCCTCCGCATCTGTGACAACAACTGCTTCGGTCAGTCTTGCCTCTGCACGCCTGGGCGTTGTGCCCAAAGTGCCAGCATTTGAAGCACCGTCGAAGGCTGATCCTCTCGCGAACACGTACTGTGCCCCACGCAAGTTTCAGCTTTCCAAGTGCGATGGCTTTCTTGGCCTGGACCTCTGGGAGACAACTGCCGTTTGTGTTGATCTATATGCCCGTCGAAGTGATTTCACTGCCTCCTCAGTGATCTCTGCCAGGCCGTCGATATTATCTTTGAGCAGGTTTACTACCTCTTCCTTGGTACTGATCTCGTCCAGGTCTTTAATTTCAATCTCGATTTGGGGTATTCGAGATTGTACAGTGGCCCCGTTTGGGAGCTTATTCTTGATGGCGTTACAATAGCGCTCCATCTCCTGAGCGTCTGCCTTGGCGAATAACAAAAGTAGATCTCCCTTAGCTGTTCGTCGGATCTTATTGACTTTTTTGCCTATATCCTGCAAGGTGGGATCATTCTTGATACCTCGCAAGATATCTGCATGGGAGCTCTTCTCGCCTTTCTTTATAAGCAGCGTACAATGTTGGGCTGGTTTTTGCTTATTGGTCCTCGGGGCCTTTTTCCGCTTTACCACTTGCCAGTCAGTCGACTGGTTTGAAGGTTGTTTTTTGGTCTGCGGTTTAAACTTGGGTTTTAATCCATTGTTTCGCTCCGCTTCTGAATTGACCACCCTACTTGTTGTTGCCTGGGTGGTTTGCCCGATGTTCTGGCAACCTTCTTTACCGGGCTTTAGCTTGCTAGGTAGCACCGGTTTAAGAGTTTTAACTAGTGGTGCCTTACTTGATGGGGCTACTGAAGGCGAGGCCTTCGGTGGCGAGGTCCTTGCTACTGAGGCTACTTTTATTGAAGCCGCCTGCTTTGGGGCCGCCGGTGTTGATGCAGTCGGTTTTGAGTTGGCTGCTTTTGAGGCAGCCGCTTTTGGGACCTCCTTTTGCTTTTCACCTTGTGTCTGAGTGTTTGACACCTTTACTGGCGATGTCTGTGTTGTAGCAGGTTTCGCTACAGGAGGTGGCCGCGTCGTTGACGTCAGATATTTGTCATATTCTAACTTAATGGCGTGTGCCAGTTTCTTGATCTCATGATGTACATTGTGCCTAGGCCCAATGAACTTCAAGAGCTCATCGATCTTTGCTCCTAATTTGTTTGGAGCGCCACTCTCAGTTGTGGCCCTTTGGGAGGCGTCAACTGCACTATCCGCCTTTTGGAGGACTTGGCTGAATAGTGTCTTGCTGCCAGCTCTAGTTTTAATGGTCGATGTTGTACCATTAATAGTGTCTTTCTTCTTGTTGTCACTATGTGACGGAACCAGTGATAATTCGCTCCCCCCAGAATCCGTGGAGCGTGCACCGGCCACCGAGGCTTTCACTCGATCGGAACCGGTGGTGGGATTATCCTCTGCAGAGGTACCCACCTGGGGTATTAAGTTGACCTTATCACCCATATCCATGAATGGTTTATTTTCGGGGTTCCTTCCCCTATCTGGTTTTGGTCCGCCCTGAGGAAATCCTCAGTACTCCCCATTGCTGGAGAGCGTTCCCCTATCCGCCACCTGGGGAGGCGCCCGGTAGTGGACCAACAACCACCCCGAGTGTGTGTGTGTGTGTGTGTGTGTGTGTGTGTGTGTGTGTGTGTGTGTGTTCTGAGAGGCTTCCGCAGTCATTACTATGAACAAGGGTAGGTTCCGGGTGAGAACCGCGTCTGAATTTATTATATGCTCGACGTTTCAACTCCGGCCTTGGAGCCATTATCAAGAGACAAAAGTGAAGGAGAGTTTCAGAGTCTAGATCTAACTCGGGGCCTCAATCTACCTACTCCCGAAGAGTCACTAGGTAACTGAACTGTTTTTTAAAAATAATATGTGGACATACTGACCATTGTCAACGTTGTATTCAAGCATTAAAGTACTACACTAGGTACCTTTATATATAATTAAACCATTTGACCCAGATAATACTTATTAATAATATCTGAAATGGAAAATGCAGATTAGTATTACTTTTTAACATATTAGTACAGTGATAAGTTATAAATGCTTAAGGTTTGAACTGAGAATAATACAAAATCAAAATGTTTTCCACAATTAATTTTCGCACGTTATCATTAGTTAGTTTATGCAATTGATTTTTTTTCGAAATCCCGGACTGAACGACTACTCATGCTTTCTTAATTATAAATATTCCTTCACCTTCAGTACTACATGCATCGTTTTCATGCTTATTCCTCATATTTCAATAGTTTTAGAAACATTATGTATTTTTACTACTCTAGTTTTCTCAATCTTGGAGTGACTTAACGTTTTTTCACACATTTCAAATATAGTTCGGCCTCAAATTTTTAGTTTCCTTCTATATTAGGTTTATAGACCGCCTTAGCTAGGGCTAGCCTTGTTCGATAATGACCAACGTTCACCACAGCTAAGATCCTTTCTCCAAAGCCAGCATTATGTCTTTAGAAGATTATAAGTAGCGAGTAAGTGCAGCCATGGCTGTACATTGCTTTTCTTCATCGTTAAATAATTTTAATTTATTTGTTGTTGCCTATAGGGTAACGTAGCTTAAAGTGCAGAACAAAATTTAAATAAAATGTCCGTATAATTAGTTTTTATATTTTTTTAATTTACACTTTTTATCTATTTGCCAACGATCACAGAGGGAAATTATGAAACTTTTTTTAGAACTAAAATAAGTAGTTGATGCTAATCTTAAGGTTAATGTAACATCATTGTCTGCAAGCAAGGTAGATTCTGAGTTTTGAATGTCATTGCGAGCAAACAACCTACTGATTATTTGTTTACGAACCTCTGTCATCATCCGGGACCATATACTTTCTCCAATTTAAATGTATCTGAGTTTACAGTTGTATAAAGCAGTTTATCGCCTTTTGCTTTGGTAGCCTTACAACATCCTTACGATGTTTTACCACATTCTTTTATCGGGTATATAAGGAGGAATGACTGTTTCCATCGTCATTTATTGTCATACCTTATCACCAGTCTCGATTATGTCCCTAATCGCACTGCCGACAAACTGCCGTAATTATTGCCAGGGTCCGTTTTGAAGGCAGTGAATTGTTTACATACTACCTAGTCTCTTACTCGCATCGTGTTCGACTTTGGCAATGGAAGGTGTCAACCCGCTCTACTGCCAATCCTTTGACTTAAGTCAAAAAAATATCTCTTTTCGGGAGTGCCAAACAGCAGAAGTGTTCACAGACGCGGGTTGACCACTTCCCAGCTCAATTGGACATAATGCAAAACGGAACATTAAAGTGGGCAACTGCGTTCGCTGGAATTGCTATTTGATGGTTCTAAATCCGTTTCAACTATCACTGCTGGATAAGTGAATTAATGATGGATTGTCAAGGCTAGCACTGGTCGGTGAAGAACAGCAAAATACAGCCTTGTCTAGGATTGACAGTTTGGTCCAATCCCCAAAATGCACAATGATAACTTTGGTAAAAAACCTTTAAAACCCTTTGAAAAACCCAAGTTAGCTGTGGTTTAGAGAGGGCTTTTAGCCTATCATACACAATCCTTTGGAATGTTGATGATTACTTACGAAATCGCATATTACATGCACTTAAAACCAAAAGACATACGCTGGAGATAAAGGAAATAGTACAAGCGTCAATGAGACAAAGAGAATGCTTTTCTATAGCGGTTGAAGGAGTAGTTTCTATGTAATATTAACTAGTGAATTTCGGTTCATAATTCATGCGAAAAAACTACGACTGATCAAAAGTTAGAAACAAAACAAAAAATTAATTTAGTGTTTTCGATTCTAATTGTGGTACATCGCATGTGGAGTTAAACAGACATAAGCCCTAAAACATTGTCATTGTAGGACCATTTGGTATTTCTTTAGTGGACTGATGGACTACTCATGTATGGTGTTTGTCAAATTTCTCTATCAATCTCAATTAGTCTTATACTGCAAGAGTTGTGACGAAAAAATCTTGAAGTTTAAATAGCCCGTTGAGCAGTAAACAAGTATTTTCGGAATAATGTTATTTATGTTAAATCGACATAAATATCGGACTTCCGGTAAAAAATATCTTTAGATATTTCGTTAAATATCCCCCATAAAGACGCTTTAAAATTGATAAAAGACGCTCAAAGAGTGAATAGTGATAGTGATAAACCGGAAGGAAGTCATAGGATCATAATATCCCCTAGACAGGGGGATCGTTTGTTGAAGAACAAGAAGAAGAAGAAGAAGACATCAAATCATCTCAAGTATATTTTGCAAGAGTTTCTTAAAACGCTGTAAATCAATAATTTTCACCTCTATTAACCTATGTTTTTCTTTTGTACGTGTACTTGATGTAAGCAATTGTTATATAATATAACATACGATCCGTTAAAGCAATTTTAGGATGTCGTAATTTGATTGGTATTGTAATGTAGGAAATAGTTAATTTCTATCTCTATTTTAAATGAAATTCATAACAAATTTCATTTAACAAAAACTGTATAAAGAAAATGTTGCAAACCTTATACACTTCAACATTCATGTAGGTCAATTAGTAAAATTTTTGATGCAAATGCTAGAAATTAGATTAGAAATTTACATTGCAGACCAACCAAATTTCGTAAGCAAAATAATTGGGATATAACGTAACTCCTGAAACAATTAATTACACAAATAATTAAAGACTTCGTGACGCCTATCCGAAGTATCTAATAAGTAATCTATTTGATGCTGAATGCTTTAATTTAAAATATTTTAATATACATGTATATATATATATATATATATATATATATATACATACATACTGCCCGGAGAGTGTTTAAAATTTATTAGAAAGCATGATAATTGTTGGTAATACAGGTTTCTAGTTTATTGTGTAGTGTGGTGATAAACTTTCCTTCTTTTTTTTCTCTTTTTCCATGCCTCCTCAACCCATTTTCTTTTATTCGGTAGTATCCCTTCTTCATTAAAAATTAAAGATATAATAGCTAAACAGTTTTCCAAAAACGCAGTCACAGCTGTATGGATGCACTTTTAATTTTAAAATAATATTCAAAACAAAAAATACACTAAAATTAGTTATATTAAGTCTAGTAAGAAAACCTGAAAAATGGATTTATAATTCCTACGTTTTATATTGGACATATTAGTAATATTCATGTTCTTTCGAATAACCGTATAGAGGGATGGTTCATAAGGTTTTTTTCTTGGTTGTCCTTTATGACTTTATTGTGATGTCGGATCATCAGAATTCATTTTTGACGAACGCAGTATCTTCTGGTAAAGCCATACCTAACAGCGCCAAATAAACTTTGCAGAGCTTTATAATATTTAGATGTTTGTTTCGTCAGTTCATAGTGTAACCATTTTTATTTTACATTGTTTATTTCACATATAACCATTACGAGAACACTTTGTCCCAAAAAATCCATAAGTACAAAGCAAATATATCAATTAGTCCGAAACATATTGTCTATATATAAATTTGAAACATAAATTAAATTAAGTTACAATTGAAATCAAGTTCCTGTTTACTAACATAGTTCTTTTCGTAAATTTAACACTTTTTGTATACCTTGCCCCAATTACAAATATTAAATGAAAAAAAAAGATTTGTTTCTTAAATTGTTGAGCCGAAGACTATTATTTAATTTTTGGGTCATATACACGTTAAACAACGTAAACATCACTATCTAAAACTATAATTTTATATGCTTTAATAGATACCTACATTTATTTCATAATAGACAAATGTAATATAATATAATTGAATATTATACGCAATGTCATGGTAGCTATTAGCATATATAAAATGTATTCAAGTATTTCTATAATGCAATTCCAAAAAAGGTAAATAATGGTTTTAATTGATTTATTAAAGTATTTTGTCCTGACGTTTGATATAATTTTGTTTTACACAATTCAGATTATTCGTCCAAAAATTTTTGTAAATATGTTTTATGGAGAGAATTTGAATAAATTCATTCTTCTTTAAGTGGAAAAATTTCTGTAGCCTCGTAGTCAACAAATGAGCTGATAAAAAGTGAAAAGAATAAGATTTTATATCTTCTAAATTGGGGTCGCAATACCGATACATTTTTTCAAAACCGGCATATTTGGTACTGATCTCAGAAAAATATAGATATTCCGGTAGTTTCGTTTTTTTCCAGGATTTTTAGTTGTAGTTATATATTCAAGTAAATTAAGCATCGCCTCTTATCTCAGTTTACTGTTAGAGGGTTTTATACGTTTAACAAAAGAAATTGTTTTCGACATAAACAGTTTTGCAGGAAAATAAAAAAAATATTTTTCATATTAGTATTAAAGTAAGTAAGTACTCTTTAGAACAAATTCACTATCAAAAGCAAAATCTGGAGTGTACCTACCACACTAGCTTTTAAATTTTTTAATAAAATATATGTGAAACATTTTGTTTGAGGTTGACTATAAAAATCCAAAGAAGTTTATTGAAAATAAAATTATTAAATTAACGCTTCTAATGAGGTCCAGTAAGAAGATACAATTGATTTTAAACGTGTTAAACTAATCTCATATAGCACAAAAGTAAATGATTTAATGTTTGTTGCTCTCCTGGACAGCGTGTCTTATTAACCTTTTAATAACAAATTAAATCTTAAAATCTAAATAATCATTATAGTAGATCCGTTATACATATATGGTATGAGATTTATGCAATCTCACCTAAGTGAGAAAATAACAAAAACCTTTTTTTTGGGAAATTAATACAGGTATTTTTAAATTTTTTATTTGGCCTGGCATTTTGGTATTATCGAAATTCGGCTACCCGGTAATTTCGGAATTCTGGATCTCGACTCCTATTGAAAATGACAATTATTACAGTGTAGATATTGTTACTCTTATTTTATCTTATCAAAAACAAGCAGGATGTGGTGTCATTTACTAAACTATATTTCCACAGAGTACGTAAATCTCCAAAATACATAGAAATATGCCCTTACATCTGTTATATATCTTCAAATATTTTCACAGCTAGTATAATTTGTAAATGGTGAACAAAGTGCATTAAGGAAATTTCGAGAAATTGCTCGGATTACTGATTGTCTATACACAAATTCTTCCCCACAGATATTCTCAGAGAAAAAGAAATCTAGAATATCAACCAGCATTCCTATATAGAAATACTGTTTTGTATATTGTGTTATACTCATCTGTATTTGCAGACATATAAACTACAGTCGTTACCGTTGTCAGTTTTAGCTAGAGGTTTATTCTTAAATCCTCGCTTTGATACAATTTTTGTTGTATGTCAAAACCTTTTTGAATCAAAGCGAGAACTTTACTTTGTTGTTTTATTTTAGTCATATCTTTTTCTTGAAACAAAATAACAATTTGTTGTATTTCAGCAAGTAAATGCGCATTTCAATATAATTTTTGATCAAGATTATAACATATTTTCGATTTATAATCTAGCTGCCTTCAACAATAATTGAGGTAAATTTTATGGTGAAAGGGCCACTAGATATTTTAGGGCTAAGGAGGCTAATGGCTCTGTGAATTATTGAATTCATTCTTTTTCTTAGATGCCACATTGTGAAAGCTTTCGTGAAGTTTCTTTGTTTTGTTAGGCTTTAAACCAAATAGCGCAGCATATTACTATGCAGCCAGCTAGTAAGAAATGTTATGTTTATATATTGTTTTCTAATCAACCTTAAGTTTCAATTTGTGAATATCTTGGGAGTAAAATCACACTTGAAGAAAGGCGGAATTTTACAAATTTTACAAATGTTTCCTAAATCCGTCCGTAGTTTCTTAATTCACATGCAACTATATATTTTGCAAATAGCAAATCAACCAGTTCCAAAATATCATTTTTAATGGGTGGCAGTCATTGAAGTACATGCTGGACATATTTCATTGGACGTAGCTCCCAAGCGAGTGAAATAGCCTCCTGCTCTCTCTATTGCCCTCTCTTTTAGTCTTATATTTGTGCATTGCGGCTACCTCCAGAAGTACAAGCTCTATCTACCACACATCAAACAGAGAGAAAACATAACTCCAACAACACACGACAAAAATGAAGCATTTTCGAACATAAGCATAAGACACGAGGTACATTAAAATGATATAGACATATATATGTTTGCATTATATTAGTATTTAGTATGAAGTACATGCAATTTATGGTTACTACAGATCTACTAATAAGGTTGGGCGCTTAAGGATTCTATGAAACTTATAAAAGTTTTAATATGAAATTCTCTCTTTTCAGGCCGATGAAATAGTGAATTATTGTGTGTGGAGATTTCTTACTTTCTGTTCCTTGATTAATATAACACAATAAGATTTTATTTGTGTATTTAATTATTGGTTAACTTAGTCATATGTCTCTATTTACTTAGCGTAATGACTGCAAAAATAGAAATCATTTAAAAGACTAATTAAATTACATACACAGTTTCACTAGTACTCAATGAAGAGGGATTTATAAATATACATTGTATGATATCGTAATAAATGGTTATTTCTCATATAATAACAATAAGATTTTATGTGATACTAAATTATTGTTTTACGTGGTTTCACTGGCATCTCTTTCCCGTTAGCGTAATAGCTGCTAAAAACAGAAATTACTTATGCCATATAAAAGACTAAGTAAATTGCATAAACAGTTTCACGCATAGCTTGAGAATTCCTAAATTACGGAAGATGCCTTTAACAAAATGTCCACCGTAATAAATCGTCAACTGTCATATAATCCCATATACGTAGATATAATTAACCATCTTGACAAATTGAACCATTGCATAAGTGTGCCAAACGAACGCAGCAGAACTAACAAATCCATTAGCTATCAGGAAGTTAAAATAATAGATTGTTGATGTTTCTTTTTAGCTACCAAAGTTAATCTTTGTATAATTTGTCAGTAGACAAGAAAGTAAAAGCGGTTCACTTTTAACGGATTATAACAATAAATTCCGATGTACTAATCTATAACCCATAAACAAAGCGGCATTTAAAAACTTATTTGTTGAGCTAATTACGATTTACCATAAAGAAGAAAATTATGAGAGATTGTAAATTTCAATTTTTTGTTAAAAAAGAACCGATTGCAAATAAACGGAAATGAACAGTTATAAACCCTGCCTGCTTGATAATTATTAATGGTTTACTGACAATTTAAATTTAGAGATATCTCAAGAAATTTTTCGTGTCAATATTTTGAAGTTAACGTATTTATTGCATTTATTTTTCGGATTTTCAAGATAACGGCGGGCCTGTTAAACACGTGTGTGCACGTCTTTTGACCCCGAGGTCTACAATGAAAATTATTAGGGTTTAATCTACCAATGAACAGAGCAAATTTAAGGACATTTTACCATACAACGTTTAACGGTTGTTAAGTTTTATATAGCTTAAAAGATCCAGTGACTGAACTATTTCGTACGCTTTCTTTCATCCACATATTTTTGTTCTATTTAAGTTAGGTTGTGTAGTTCTTTTGGTGTTGTAGCTTCTTCATTGTGCTATAAATCCTTCTCTTATATATTCTTCTTATTGCATGTGCTATCTAATTTACAGTTATGT
The DNA here is from genome assembly GCA_034190945.1 of Octodonta nipae. Classification (NCBI taxonomy): domain Eukaryota; kingdom Metazoa; phylum Arthropoda; class Insecta; order Coleoptera; family Chrysomelidae; genus Octodonta; species Octodonta nipae. Next base: position 83,108,243 of record CM067216.1, read on the forward strand.
TACATTAGCTCTTTCTCTCTCATCTTTCCCTATTTATCCTACAGTAGCACCCATTTCCGACTACTTCTGTTATGCAAAGGCAACTTTGTGTTGGTTTAACGAAATATAGACAACGTACCTTCTCCGATGGACCTAAAATTGATAATGTTTTGACCAAATGTAAGTTTTTTAAATCAAAGCGTACTGGAAAGAATTGCATTTATTGTATTACTTTATTATTATTATTACTTTGTTATTACTTTAGTGCTACTGGTTTTACTAAAACAGACATTTAAGTTAACACAATATAATGCAACTGACCACTAAAACATTAGTTTTCAGATTCAGGCCGTTTGGATAGCTATTCCATCACATAAACAATAAAACATTCCAATAAAAATATATGGTAATTTTTAATTAATTTATATGTACAATGTTAGTGGTGGAAATGTAACGATAACTGTTAAGGCTAAATTAGTGACAATACAAATGAGTTAAGAGATTATGTAAAGCCAGCGCAAAGTTGCATGATGGGTTGTGTGCATGATAATCAACAGTATTTAGTGCATAAATTTTTGACCACCGTTGGTTACAATTTATTTATGTTATAAATTTTCTACATATCAATAAGGATTTTATATGAATGTCTTTTATGTAAGGATACCGTCATATCAAGATAATAAGGAAATAAAATGTTCCAAACCTACAATCTTTAAACAGTTTATTTTATACGACTAGTTGCGGGTTATATAACTTCTAATGTATATTATAGACCCCGAAACTAGTCCTCTGAAATAAATTGTTCAAAGATTGTGGGTTTGTGACCTTTTATTTCCCTATTACCATGATGGTAAGGATCCCACAAATACCAATATTCCAGACTTATTAATATATGGCAGTTATATATTTTGTTCAATTTAAATAGAAGGTATTGTCGGAAATTTATTTAATTTTTCAGAGTGATGGTATGTTGACCTCAGATTTGTGCCAGCTGTTTATTTACTATTAATTTGGATTATTACGAAAACTTTAAATACCTCCTTGTTAACATCATATTTGTACAATGGATTCAAATAATGACAGCACTTGAAAGTAAGGCTAAAACTGAAATATTTCACACAATTATGTTTTATCAAAACTAGGTAGACAAAGAAAAATGTACCGCCAAAATAAATGTTTTTGCTTTGTTTTCTTACCCTTTGAGGATTCTGGACCGCATATTTTCCAATCCTCTTATTCTTGCATGTGGATTAATTAGTTGCAGACCATACGGCAGCCTAAGATTTTTAAAAAAAAACTATGGTTCGAATTATTGGTCTTTTATATGGATAACAGACTTGTATTTGTTTCACTTTTTGGGAATAACACTAGAATTGTTGAATAAAAAAATTTCCAAACATTTCAGAGAGCCATTCTCAAAACCCTTCGACGGCTCTACCACACGACTTTCGACGTAAGTGGCATGAAAATTTACACAAATTAAGTTTAGCCCATATATTAAACTTCATTTATGTCATTATTTTTTCTTTGAGGATAACACCACATAAACTTAAAAGTCTGTATGTATGGTATGGTTGTTGTAATAATGTGTTTATCAAGGGTATAAGTATTATTTAGAGCAGCTTTGTTTTGAATGTTAGTGATTGTTTTGTGTTCAATTTTATCCAACTTTTTATTGATAAACCTTTTATGATAATTGTTAGCAGATAGATTTTTTATTAATGTTGTTTCTTCATTAAATTTATTGATATCAGAACAGTTGGCTTTTGCTTTATCATATATAGATTCAGTACGATATTTGGATGACTAGAGTTAATATTGAGATATCTGTTGATGTGAGTCGACTATCTGTTGACTTCTGTATCAAATTACGATTGTGTTTTTGTTATTAAGATATCTAACAAAGTCGTATCTAGGAGCACCACATGAAATTTTAAAGATAATTATTTCTATGTCGTCCTATTAGAATGTAGCTTGGGTATTTCACATGATATTTAGAATTTTTTAGAGCTACCTTGTATATATGAAATTAGCATTAACTTCCCTTAGTTACATTCAGTTTTATTGTCAAATATTTAATGTTAAATAGTTAATTACTTAATTGGTCATTGGGAACCTTTAAATTTTAAATTTTCGTGTTCAGTTGTGTTAAGTTTTATTACTATTGAAAACGGTGTCTGATTTAGACCGTAAACGTTTTTACTTTTTGAAATATACGGGGTCTCCAGCAATTGTGATGTTATACCAAAAAATCAGAAAAATACAAACCAGAGATGTCAAAACTATCTTTCAGAAATCAACTAGATAACAGATTTATTAATTCAACATTCAATATAAGTAAAAAAGGCCTAGCTTGTTTTTTATTGATATACCCTGGTGGGTACTAACGACAGTTATCTTTGTGATATTGGAAATCAGATTAGAAATTAGGATTTGTATTTATGTCACCAGGAATTCTTTAGGAATTACATTTCCATTTTATTTAATTAGTCTTTCATAGTTAATTTATATTCTTCAAATAAAGTTGATAACAAACTATGTCTTGAAAACAAATTATCAAAAGTAATGTTTATTTCAGTTTTAAAAATAAGTACATCATTCTAAATCCTGCCACAACACGCTAATTACGTTTCTTGAAAGGTAAATATTTTATTGCCCATTACGTGTGGCATATGAGGAATATACAGCTAAAAAGAATTACTAAAATTTAAACTACAGAGGCTACAGCTATAATTTTTTTACCACCTTAGGTATCAAAATTCCACTGAGTTTTTTTTGCTCTAATTCCTAGACCCAATAGCATCTGAAGCTTAAGTATAGCAAAATTTCGAAAGTGGCAGATGTAGCAATTATGTTGTTATGTCTTACGCTAAATGCAATTTTGTAGCTCTAAATGATTCCTTGAAACTAGGGTAAAATTAGCTGAATCTATAGTATGATGTTGTTTTGGATGTGTAGAATCAAAATTATAATGGCACAAAGTTCAAAATTCCTTCGTTATTAAGATATGAAAGGCCAAACTGTTGCACAGAACGGAGTATTTTTTAGGTATTCTGAGTAACATTGATCTGTGCAGAACGTAACGTATTGCAGACGACATTGTTCGTCGGAAAAGGTAACAAATTAACAAAAAATTTAAACTGGAAAAACTGTGGAACCCTTGGTGTGTCGCAGATATATAAACACAAAGTTTTGTACCTTTACATCAAACATTTATCTTTTCACTCTACGCACGTTTCAACATCTAAGATGTCATCTTTGTGTTTATATGTCTTGAAATTTATAAAACAAATTTCTCTTCTAGAATAATGATATCTCTTATGATTCAAAGCATATTTTGGTACTGGTTCATAGATTATTTTCTAAAATGGTCTCTCGAGCTAACAGCCCTTATGAAATGCTTTCATTAGACTTGACAACTTTTATTGTATCTCCTGAACAAAACAAATGTTCACCAAAAAGTATATTATTTAGGTGCAATTCGATTAACTCGTTAGTCACATGAACATATTTACGTTATTTGATGTAATGACTACGTAAGAAGTATTTTCACTGTCAAATTATTAATATGCTTTGACATTTGACTAACAACTTTGGGTTTTAGATAATCAGTCAATGATCGAAATTTTCTAAAAATCTCTGACTGCTAAACAACAGTACTATTATTACCATGAAGTGAAGCCATCAAAGCTATCATTACAGATTACATCGATTCATCACATAAACAGGTTCTTATTGTTATATTCGTTTATTGAAGGAACTATATAACATAGAACAAAATAAAAGAATGGTGATCATGTTGTAAAATTATTTTTAAGATTCAGCTTTTGGCTTCAAATTAATGTATGTAGAAAGTGTTACAAGTTGTAAATTTCTTAAACATTAACACTATATTTAAAACTAATGGCGTAATTTAAATAAATAAGGAATTTTGTTATTATAATGCAAATGATATGCAACTTTTCTGAAATCAGTCTGAAACCTTATTCCTCACATATATAAACAATATTTAAAAACAGCAATTATTTCTCATAAAAAATGTTATACAGAAAACATAAAACCTGTCCACTCTGCCACACTATGGAGTTATGTCCAACGTAAAAACTCTATTATCATAGTTTAACGCTGCAATGTTTTAGACACACCACTGTTGATCAATAGATCCCTAAATATCTGTTTTTCAAGCAAAGAAAATATTTCTGACATGTGGTTCTTTTTACTGAGAACGGTTCATAATAAAATACAGTCGTGGTTAAGCCTGTGCCTTTGTTCGATGCGCCATTCCAAAAGAATTTTCATGTATGTTGCTCATCTCCACGTTCGTCCAAGTTTGAATAATTGTTGTTTAATAGCGAATAGCAGTAATCGTGGGGATTTATGGCATTACTTCCGGTAAACAGAACTCTACTATCATAAAACGTATTTGTTGATTTCAAATAAAGACACAGTAATGCTTTAGTCAAATATAAAAGGGTTAATATAAAAAGTAGTTACCAAAATTCATATGAATACCAGAGATGTGTCAGTATGTAAGTGATGGGAAAGGTACCACTTGCTGATGGAACTGCATACCCTAAATCCTGGAAAATAATCATTTTATGAATTTAAACCGCAAATCGAGTACTCTAAATGCTGCAGCAATAGAATTACAACTACACTTTGCTCGGGTATATATAGTACGAGAAAGTCTCTCCACACTAATGCACTACATCTTCTTGGTGAAGATCTTTTCTTGTTGTTCCTGCTACCTACTCTTTTTAAGACTGTCTCTGGTGGTTTAGAAACGGTTATAAATTTTTAAGAGTGATGAAGAACCAATAACATAAGATATCTGGAAACAGCATCGTCTATATTAATTAATTATATTGACAAACAGAAATAATGCATTGCATGAACAATAAATCTAAATGATGTTTTAAATCATCATATTTAAATTCGCAATTGCAAAAGTCTGTTACTTAAAGGCAGCGGTTTTCAGCCCTAGTAACTCTATCCAAACTTCAGTTAAATCATTCGCGTGTTAAATGGATTCAATAAAATAAAAATTCAATTAATAATGTTTTTCGTTAAATAGTGTCTGCTAAATTTTTTCTAGAAAGTACGAGAGTCACTCAACGAAAATAGACCAAATTAAACGACAGATGTACCATATTTAAACAGTATATATCCAGAAAACTCGTGTTATCCAAAAGAAGAGTGTTTTGACTCTCAATTTTGGTTTTTCTTTCACCTTCTAAAAAGAATTCGATCTTTCGAAAAGACGTGTCCTCAAGATACTCTATGCAATGAAATCCAAAAATCCATAAAATTAAGAGAACACTTACCTTCTGGTTGAGACTCTGAATGAGAGTTTTGGCAACAATTAATAACTGATTTAGTACTTAAAAAAAAAGAAAAGTTCTGAAGAATATAATGTGAACTTTTCCGAAAAAATATAATAGTTTGCATCAACACTGTTAGCTTAAACACAAGTCCAAAAATGTTGGTCTCCAACATCGTCATTAGTTTAATTTTTAAATAATTCTGAATATTTTAAAGCCATTGACAACGAGGTCAATATCGAGTTTGGTATTTTCTTTCAAAATACAGATTTTTTAATTCAATATTGTAGTGTTATTCCCAAGAAAACTTAAAAATAACTCCAGTTTATTTAAACAACAAATTGGACTGCTGATCTCATTTAATACTAGGCAGATTTCAGGAGCGAGGGTTTGTCAAAAGTGCCAGTAAAATAACTTACGAAACTTCTAAATAATAGTTTAAATGATATTAGGTATTCAGGACTGGTGGAGATGGATTTGGCATGTAAGGATGCTCTTTGGAACACGATTTTAAGACTCCTTAAAGGAACAAATTAGAAGCTAAACAGAGAATTAGTGTAAATCAGCATCTTTAAGACATAAGTTGGAGTTGCCACCGTTTCTCGGAAACTACGTGAGCAACATAATCGTGAATGATGTCACAGTTTCATATCATAAAATATCCTGCAAGCCATAGGTGTACCCAGTGGGATATCAGGGTTCAACACCCCCCGCCCTCCCCCGAGATAAGGAAAAACATTATTCACTATACCAGCATTTAAAGTTACTGCTAAGTGATCATAACGAAGAACAGTAACTCTAATCACCCCCTAGAAAAACTCATCCTATATTCAGTGTAATAATTTTGGCCATTTACGGCGGCAAGTGATCCCTAACTTATGCTTTTTAAAATATTAATTTGGGCGACTTCAAGCAACTTTGCATCATAACAGTTATTGTGTCTCAATTCGCTATTTTCGTTTCAAAAATACTCAAATCTGCCGTTAAGACGTAATAGCCAACTTTTCCGAGAAACGGCTTTACTTGCAAAGCAGTTTTGGGCATGATCCCGCTTGGCTGCGATCATACAATATGACATGGCGCCTTAGCTTAACCTCTCGCAAAAATAAATTTATCTCCTATAGTTTGTAATGATAATACAATTTACTAATTATTATAACATATATATATATATATATATATATATATATATATATATATATATATATATAGTAGTAAAATTATTGGGTATTGCTCCAATCATATAAAAAAACAAACAAACCAGTTGGTAGAGGTAGTTACATCATTACTTTATTGAAATTTAGTTAGAACGTTTCGCTGAAATATTATCCAGCTTCATCAGCTAATCTGTAACATAAAGAAACCAGCCTTAACTACGGAAAAACCTACTATACAATTGTGAACCATATAAAAAATTAAAATACTAATGACTCGAAACAAAATACGGGTTAAAAAACAATAGATTTACAACTACAATTATTACTAAATTAAAAATTAGTGTTTACCAATATATGTAATTTTGCAGAACCTGTTGCATTTAATTTTTTTAAAAAGAAAAGGTTAAAACATGTGGAAAGACTGCTAAGCTACTTATAATAAGATTATGTTTACTTCATAATTTTCTTTAAAACATCATCTTTGGTGTTCCTAGATACAAAACAAGGACTGACCAATAATTTATTCTGTAAGTGAGCGAAACATGTCATAGATCGAAATAATATTAAAACGGGGACTCTACTTATAAGCATAAGGAGAATTTAAAACAAATCAGCTCTTGTCACAACAGTATAACCATATATCAACCTATTTGCCTGCCATGTAGAAAATATATATTTGTTTAGTTATTATTTTTATACCATATTGATATGATTTAATTAACCTCCCCTCTGATGGTTATTGCTTCCACGAAAGTAAATTGCAATATATATATATATATATATATATATATATAAGATTTTTTTTAAGATTTTTTTTTAACTTTAGATTCTAGCAATAACCTTTACAAAAGACATTTCTTGGAGATGGGCCACACCTTCCAGAAGGATTGATATAAAAAATCTTAATAATATATATTGCAATTTACTTTCGTGGAAGTAATAACCATCAGAGGGGAGGTTAATTAAATCATATCAATATAGTATAAAAATAATAACTAAACAAATATATATTTTCTACATGGCAGGCAAATGGGTTGATATATGGTTATACTGTTGTGACAAGAGCTGATTTGTTTTAAATTCTCCTTATGCTTATAAGTAGAGTCCCCGTTTTAATTTTATTTCGATCTATGACATGTTTCGCTCACTTACAGAACAACTTATTGGTCAGTGCTTGTTTTGTATCTAGGAAAACCAAAGATGATGTTTTAAAGAAAATTATGAAGTAAACATAACCTTATTATAAGTAGCTTAGCAGTCTTTCCACATGTTTTAACCTTTTCTTTTTAAAAAAATTACATGCAACAGGTTCTGCAAAATTACATATATTGGTAAACACTAATTTTTAATTTAGTAATAATTGTAGTTGTAAATCTATTGTTTTTTAACCCGTATTTTGTTTCGAGTTATTAGTATTTTCATTTTTTATATGGTTCACAATTGTATAGTAGGTATTTCCGTAGTTAAGGCTGTTTTTTTTATGTTACAGATTAGCTGATGAAGCTGGATAATATTTCAGCGAAACGTTCTAACTAAATTTCAATAAAGTAATGATGTATCTACCTCTACCAACTGGTTTGTTTGTTTTTTTATATGATTGGAGCAATACCCAATAATTTTACTACTAGAAATTAATACTCCAAAATAGATTGAATTTTCCTAAATATATATATATATATATATATATATATATATATATATATATACAAACTTAAAATAAAGGCTTTATAAACAATTTCAATAAATTGCTCAATCAATTTAAATTTTTAATATATGTGGTCAACGATCGATTTTTGGTATAATTTGTATATCAGATTCCATCGTACTCATACCATACTACGCAAAGATTACATGAAATATATGTTCAATTTACATTTATCTTATTTTACCCTGGCGTTTAAATGTTTTTTGGCGAACCACTGATAAATAATAACCACTTTACACTCTACTTGGGTAAATTAGCCATACGCTTCAAATACAATCTTAAAATATTAAGTAACATCCTTCTACCGCAACTTATAAAATATTTTAATGTGTGTTAAATAGAAATATTTTGACAATTATTTACCACATAACAATTCCATGATATCACATGCTGAGAATTTTATAGCACATTAGTGTCAAAAAAACAAATGATGACACCAAAATCTATACCCCTTAATTCAATCTGACAGTGATGCTGTCGCAAACACAATCGATCAAAACGAAATTAATACACTGATAAACAGGATCCTTAGTATTACAAAATTTAAATCCGCCTCGTTGTGTCACTTTCTCCCATCATAATTTATTTTGCACATTTCACAGATATCTTCTTGATATGCGTGCTCTTCGATGTGGTAACACATACTCTCGTATAATTCATACCGGCAAACCGGCTGAGGTATCCGAACAATGTGAGAGTGGGTTGAAACCGAAAGTTCCAAAACATCGAGAAATGTTTACATGATGAGTAATACTCCAGATTAATTAGTACCTACATAAAGTAATCAATGAATTTGCAAAATTTAATTTAAAATAGTAGTCACCTAGGCGTCGAAATTCGACCGTAATTCATTAAGTTTCAACATTATTAAAGTTCTTCTCTTTGTAATCATTGCAACATATTTTTTTAAGTATCGTTCTATTATAGCAGCTGCGAGCCTGCACAAGAACGTTATTTGTGTATATTGGTTGACTTCCTGTACTACCTTGGGAATTAAAATTTCAGCTAACAGACCAAAAACACAACTACAGCTTGTACACATCATAATAGATAATACACACATAGCTAGTTTATTTCAATCGTTTTAAATAACACTTCTATGAGGGAAAAACTCTGTATATTTAAAAAACCCAAAAGTTTCAAGCCATATTCTGACTTGGCTGTCAAGAGCATTAAAGACTGAATAATATATAAATTTGAAATTGAAGTTGTGATAAAACTTAGTAAATTAGTTTTTTTAGATAAATCAGGTAGCACAAATAATTCCAAAATTCATATATAATAGTCAAACTGCTTTAAAGTTGGAAGAATTTATATGTGGCGCCCCTAGAGCTAGTTTGTTGTAAAATAGTGTATTCGATCAAAGAATTCTGTTGATTGAGTATTCCTGTTAAGGACAAGTCTTATGAATGAATCGTCATCATTAAGGCTATGAAAAAATAAATCTCAAATTTGCTTTTAGAGTTTTGTTAAACTCGGGAAACGCCCTCAGAGTGATGGTATATATTTTTTTTATTTGGAAAATTCGATAATTACACGACTTATATTTGGGAATGATGAATATGTATCCATCACTTGACGAAGGTGAACAGTTATGGATAAATGAAAATTGCTTTGTCAGACGCTCATCTGATCCTCCAAGTTCTATGGTTATGTTGTCATGGAACATAGTATCAGCAGTCTTACTCAAGCTAGTCATACAAATAAGACAACAAATATTTAAAATTAAAAACTTATCAGACCATGTATATAAAAGTGTTGAACATAAAAATAGCATTAAACATTTCGAAATAAACATGGACATAGATTTCATTTTCCCGAATCCCTCCTGTAGCTCTAAACAAAACTCTAAACGTAATACGCAGCAAATTACAATTTATAAGGTCATAGGTCATAGCGCAACTAGAAATCGGAAAAATGAAACGAATAAATGAATGGCGTCGCGATATTTATACTATAAAGCAAAGAGGATAATTATTATATGGATAATAATGTATTTTATATTTGAAATGTTTTGAGTATATTTTACCTATACAGTCCAATAATTAATTGGGGAACAAAGCCGACAAGTGTCAATTTCTTTGATTTTTTATCTTTCATTAGAAATTATATACTAGAGAATGACTTCGAATGTAAGTTTTTTATGAAAGAAATTACACAAGAATACATAAGTAACCATGGATTAACTGAATTAACTCGATTTGACTAAATTGAGCAACTTTTGAGGCAAATTTGGAGAATGAAATAGTAATATAAGTGTCAGCGATCAGTTTATTTGTTCTAAACGAACTTTAGGTAAATGTTTACAGGAAAATTGGTATTTAAATGGGGAAAGTAATGAGAAAGATGAAAGATGAATGACAGCTGAGTTGGCAAGTCACATTTTACTACAAGATATTCGGGCAATGAAGATGATACAAGAAATTATAATTTGCTGACAGAATTTTTAAGCAATGTCAAGTACATCCCAAAATATTGAATTTATTTCTTGAGACACTGATTGAAACACATAAACGGGTGCCAAAAATGGACCGTGGACTAAATGGGATAACCCAATATTGAACGCAGCTCCCATTTTAAAAAGATCAGTTCAAGCAAGATCTTTTTCATCGTCTATTTTATTAGGGTTTTCGTGTATGTTGTACATGAAATTTCAGGCTTATAGATTGGTTACATAATATCAGTGTCTGAAACAGTAAGTTTGAAAATTGAATTCCATCGCATCCTGATGTTCCTAAAACCCAAATTAAATCAAAAACCTTTCGAAAAACGGACTTACTATAAAAACAAAAACAAATGTTGACATTTGATATAATACCACTGTATAAATCGCCTTATATATAGAAGCTTTTGTATAAGGCAGATTCTCTCACCATCCTTTGGTATTAGTATTATTATCTGAGTTGCTTTTGGATCGATATGCTCTAGTCTTAACTCCCTGTCAAATCTTTTGTTTGAGAAATGCTTGTATTTTTAAAGTTTTCCGAGTATTTAACGATGTAAAAGGTTCGGCATTCTGGTGAACATTTTCTGAAGTTAACCACGAACTAAACTTTTGTAAATATTAAAGGAGATCATCTGACAACTTAATTAAAATATTAAAAGATTATAAAAACCTGATTTCACTAATGGAGTGGCTCACAATTAATTAAATTAATTTAAAAAATGATTATTAGATAATCAACGTCTAAATAACAATATGAGTTATTTTCTCATCAATTTCTCTACTGTTTTTGTTAGTGTCCCCAATCATTTACTTTTTAATTGTCGAAGGTGTCATCAGAGAATAAAACGCTTGCCAAATTCGCTTAGAAACTAACAGAAGTATTCATATATCTACAAAAGGTAAAGCCCAAATAGAACCATTGTCAAAGATTTAATAAATAAACCATACCTAAATATTTTTATTTATTTATTTATTTCATTATTGGGGGCATTCACCTCGCCACAGTTTGCAATTTTAAAAAATTTCCAATTCAAAAACTGTGTATACACAATAAAAGGTACTATTCTGTCGGACTGTGGCAAAAAATTCAAAACTGATTGTCAAGAAAATAAAAGATATAATTGCAAGTTAAAGAACATAAATATAATATTCATACCTTAACGAAATTAAGAACCGGAACAAATTTCTATCTAAGGCTTGGTACGCGAATTGATTGTGTAAGAGTGTAAAAAACTGTCATGTTTAGTAATTTTATGATTCAGGTTACGCTTTTTATTGTCCCGTCACATACTTTTTATCTTAAAAATTTGTATGAATACATTGTTGAAGAATTACGTTACAGACACTACTTTTTACTACCTATGACTTTATTGGAATCCATTCATTCAAGTATTTCAGGAGCTATTCGATTAGATCGTGCTTCTCACTTGTATACCTATTAAAATTATTCTTGGCAAAATCACAATTTTAAAGATGTTAAATGTTTTAAATCGCATGATGTAATTCATTAGATGAGAAGGCTTTTTGTGCTTCTTGTCAGGAATACAAATATAGGTTTTGCAAATTTGTATAACAATTTAAAAGATTTTAACAAAAATTTTCCCATTCTCGTATATATCTGGAAACTATACGCCCAAGAGTTAAAGTTAAAGGTACCTCACATGAACTTTACAATAAAAGTAAAGCGAAATCCTAATGTTAATTGTAAGACCGCCAATTATGGATTTTTTCAATCGCGTCATGTTATGTACCAAATGATAGGGCCCATTGTTAGGAATACAAATACATTTTGTCCATATTTTATAATATAATAATAATTTGTTAAAAAATATACACAAAAAATCAATCATCCCCCCCCATTTAGCTACACAACTGTAAGACTGCAAATTTTGAAAATGAGGAAAATATGTGGTGTCACTTCCACTTTAACAGGAAAAATAGAACGTAAATCCTAATATTAATTTTGGGAGGAAAATCATAAAATTAAATGAAAAAATAAAAATTATTTTTTCCGAAATGAAACGAATTCAAATATATTTTTCTCATATTTTTTTTTTGTCTAATTCACTTTCATTTTTAATTATTTTGAAATTGTTGTTCTTGAAATTTCATTACTTTTTCTTGTTCAATTTGAATTTTCGCATATAATAGGATTGTTATTGTTCGTCTTGTCCTCTCTTCTAATAATTTTATTATTATTATTTTTAAATATTGGATGGAGTTCGCCTATACTCGCTGAAAATTGAAACTCATAATGAATTAAAACAAAGTAATTTGAAGATCCACTATAATTTAGAAAACTTTTTTTTAAATTATATTGGTGTTTTAATTTATCATTATTATTGTTTGTGTAATTTTCATTAGATGTTATCGATTTTACATTCTCCTATCTAATTTGGTAAGAACTTGGTTGTTAATTTATTTTTTTCTTCGGTAATTTCAACTAAGGAAACGTTGTACTAACGATTGTAACACATAAGGAATTCACAAAATAACATCTTATGGCCTTTAATTTGAGTTTCTCAAAATTACTTTGACCTAATTTCCGCTGAAATTTTTTTCTTCTATGTTAGAGACCCTGAAATGCCAGAATTTGTTTCGAACAGACAGGTGTTTCTAAAATAGGGAACTAATCTTCTGATGTAAAGAGAACTCATTAAAATAAGTCAAGAAGTCCTTATTAATATGTGCCCTAAAACGTACCCTTAGGAAGTTATATGCCATTAAAAGGGCTCAAACCAAACTGTTTTTTTTATGTTACTGACAAAATGGTGGAAAATAGATAGAAAAAATGTATGGATCTTACATAACTTTTTACGTTAAATAACATGTGGTATCCGATTTTCGACATGCAAATCATAAGCGATCTGTTTAGCTTGTTGAAGGTAATTTTTTTACAATTTTCTCTACAGATAATCTTAACAATTGGACAAAGATAATGTTTTTGTGTAAAATTGTCTGTAGAAAAAATTTTAAAAAATTGAAATAAAAAAAATTACGAATCGAAGACCCCCTTCACCAACCTAAATACGATATTTAGACCTCAATGTAATGTTTGGATTTGGTCGATTCAATTTTATTTTGTTTCATGTTTCTAAATAAAGCCCCATGCATAGAGGTAAATATTATTATTATTCCTAATTGTAAGTTTCTAAAGTGCAAAAAGTTTAATGTATCTTGTATAACCACGAAATTGGTGCCCACAAACTACCAGAAACGGATAACCTATAAGCACTTATGGTAGAATTGGAGGGAAAGGTCACGAAAAATTGAAGAACAGTAACAACGCAATAAGAGTATAACTTTAAAAAATACGGTAAGACTCATCTGAAAAGTCACTAATTTGATTATTCATTTAGGTTCCCTCCTTACATGGATTTCTAAAAAACAGGATAAATAACCGAAAATCAAAGTTTAGTAGGAGCAACTTTTTCAAATTTCCTGGAACACTATTTGCTTTTTTATAGAAAAACTCTGTCGCAGGATTAAATGAGACAAAGTTGGTCTCCACATTTGTTAAGAAGTTTGCCTGTGTAATTATCGGTGATATCATTCAATATACTTATCTTGTTAAACATATTTTTTATTGGTATTGTCATTCGTGTCCCCTCGTTGTTCCTTTGGAGGGGCCTTAAAATTTCACCGGTATATATTTCCGCAGACACAAGGTACACTGTAAACGCAATCTTTGGACTTTAAGTAGCGTTTTAAGGCTTTTTGTTTTATAATTGGATATGCTTTGTATTTATCTTTACACTAAGAAAAGAAAGTGCTTGTATGTAGTTAAACAGTGAAGTTATTGGGTCACCCTCTATAGAGATAAATGTTCCAGTAATCAATTAAATTCCAATGATGTTCTATTGATCTTAATGTTAGTAACGTCAATTTACTAATTATAATCGTTTCAGCACTATTATAAGGCATTTTTCTCAATGCTCTCAAAATCCAAATTTCGTTCGATTTGCTCCTCCTTCTCGGTCTATAATTTCTTCGGATAACGTAACATCAACATTGTTGCGGCGAAACCTACGCTTGATTACGCTCATTAATGCTCATTGTGTTCAATGAATATATTGGTGACCTTTCGAAGAAAGTATGTTTGGTTTCAAGAACGGTTCTCACTGGCCTTCACGATTCAATAATGTTTAAATTTGATTTAAGGCGCTTGCCTCATTACCATGATAAAAAAAATAGATATAAGTGATGGCTAGTTGGTGATGATAGGAAAATTAATAATACCACATTACGTCAGTATTATTTTACTGACGAGCTCCTGATTGTGAAAAATCAAAAAATTATTCATCCTTTACAAGAGATTAATATATACATAATATTTTTTATGCGAGCTTTGTTGTTCTATTTGCTCTTTGCTCTTAAATTCTTATTTTATTCACTTCCTACTATTTTAACATAATAATGAGTTAGTCACATTGCCATTCTTCAGTGGCATAAGGTAGTGCTAGGGAAGAGCCATGAAAATGTACTTGAAATAACGAAATTATTGAAGAACAATAATCAACCGCAGCTACGTGACATAAAAAACGAACTAATTATCAATAAAAATAAAAAATTTTCGTTCTCAAGACGTAATAGATGTCGACTATTTTGGAAGAAAATGGAGTTGTCAACATATACAACTTCTTTTGTAATTACATAATTACATTAACATATTATATCTTTTAAATTATATTGAAGGATTACTACACCCCTTACAATAAATTATGTTTCCATTTAAAACCTGACAAAAGTCATGGATGGCATTTGTTTTTTTTTTTAGAAAATAATTTTTGAGTACGAAACGTATTCTTGCCGCTATATAAAAAAGCAATGAATTTAAAACGCTTATTTTGAAGCAAAACAGTGTATAATTTTAACATAATTGGTCCTTTTACTATAATTTATATATATAATTATTAAGTAAATTAGGATTCCGGAAAACGAGAGTCAAAATATATTTTGCCATATAAGTTTGTTTCAGTTGATAAGAATTTTTTTCCTTATTGATGTAAATTGCAAAGAAGGCATTATAATTCCATAAATTTTTACTACGATAAAATGTTTCACATAAAAAATTATTGCGAAATAGAAGGAGAAAATCGATAAATTCCTTAGCATCTTCACATATGTGAAAATTGGATGAGAATACAAAGAATACAAAATGAAAAGGCTGTACTGCCTCAAAAGGGGAAATTATGAGAGAGATGAATTTTTAATTCAGGCTGTAATGAAAATTTACGTCTTCAAGCAGAAAAGGAACGTATCTCCTGTTTAAAAATATTTATTCCCTTTAAACCTGTTGAACCTTTGGTGTCACAGACATATAAACACAAAGTTTTGTACCACAACACCAAACCTTTCTTTTTTTTATGCAACGCACGTTTCAACAGCGAAGCTGTCGTCATCAAGGAGTAAATCAAACCAGTTTGGTTAACCAAAACTGGTTTGGTTACTCCTTGCGTTGAGTGAAAAAAGGAAGATTTGGTGTTAGGGTACAAGACTATGTGTTTATACCAATATTGCTTACGTTAAAAGTATAAAAAGTTATAATAAATTGCAAATTGTAAAGTAGTCTTTAAATGAAGGTACTAAGTAATTTAGTGTTCACCTCAAATGATTATAAAAGAATTTATTTATTCTGCAAAATTTCAGTTATCGTAGTGGGCTAATAGTTTTACTAAAGTTCACAATTTTAGGCAAGGAAAGAAAGACGGGCGTGAGAACTGATACACTTATGTCTTTGTTTAAATGGATAGTGACCTGTTTCCTTATTATGATATAATTTTTGAGGCAAGGGGAGAGTGTGTGTTTAGGAAATAATTCACTCTCTAACTGAACACATATGTAAACAGTTCCCATTTTGGTAGATTTTTTAAATTGATTTGAAAATTTGTTTTTAATCTAATTTTCGTTACTGCCTGACATGTTGATATTACTACTTCTACAGCTTTAGAATTCGTTCTAAAAACCTTTGTTAACAGCAATATATTTATTTATGACTAAATGAACACAATATTGAAATTTGAAAGAACCTCATTTCTTTAACAAAATAAGTGCTCATATTGTTTTATAATTACACAAATTCATTTACATAAGGAATGTATAGCTATTTTACATGTTTGCTTAGATTCTACATATCTTGTATTTAAGTATATTCAGAATAGGATATTGATTCTACAAGAATCATTGAAACACGCTTAATTTATTTAAAACAAATAAGTACAGACTAATATATTGCCTGTTAGGAACGGTAGTGGTCTGTATTAAACAAGATTAAAAGATACATTTGGCTGATAATTTATAGGGAGTATTATACATTTGAATGGTGGTTGGAACTTGCCCAAATTACCTGCCACTTTGTTTGTATTTCTTAATTAAGAAAAATTTAACCTGTTTTTTTATTAACATTCAACTTCACAGATATATTACTATTTTCTTTTTATGTACAGTGGTTTTGTATGAGCAGTACTTCTAAAACAGAATTTACAAAATCAATTGTTTTACTTTTTAAGTAAGATTCTGTAACGGCAGTCTCGCTCGAAACGGTTATCCTGCAGCCTTGCAAATCAGTCAATAAAGTAAAAATTGCCTTATATTATCTGTTTGTTTTCTTAAGCAATATTTACAAAACCATCACAATTAACACTTTTTGCATAATTAATATTTTTTTGTTTCACACTTATTGAATTTTGTTATGAAATGTCTGGATGCAAAGAAACAGTGCATGAAGCGCGAAACATTTTCAACAGCAGAAATGTACATTTAAGAAATCTTCAATGACCTTAACCCAGACATTTAACAAACGGAATATTTCTGATTTTAAATATTTCCAATATTATTATATATTACATGCTTCAACTGATTTACCAAACGATTACTTTTTTTCCAAAATAAAAAAAATTCTCTGCATTACAACTGACAAATACTGAAGTGAAATTTTATTTACAAAATTGAAAATGCTTAATGTAAGTTCTGATAATATTTTTCGAAACTATTTGGTATTATGAAATAGTTAACACAGATGTTTCAATGCAATTAAAAATTTGTACATAATTCAGTTTTTTGGTTAGATTAGAATTAATTAGTTACAGGCACACTTTAGATTATGCTTTTACACATTCTTTTTTTTTCTGTATTTAACTGTATCTTAGTATTTATTAGTGTTTAAATAAAACATATTCAGTTTTACTATGTAAATGAGCATTAGTCCAAAAAGATCTTTTTCAATTTTTGTATGAATCACTATTTTAACTTTAAGTTGCCCCCATGTTTTACTGCAGAGTTGACTCCGCACTTATTATTTTATTTGTCATTGTTCTATGGGCACACTTCCATTCTCATTACAAAGATGTTTTAATAGTAGAATTCAATAATAATTCCACTTCCTCTTTTTCTTCTTAGGTCTTCGAGCGCAGTTCTTTTCAGAAAAACCTTAGGCTCTTCATTCATTTCTTCATCTTTTTAATTATTCCAAAACAATTCCTTACTTTTGCTGTCAGCTCTAGGTAGGTAGAAACTGTCAAAAAATTATTTTCTCTCGTCCATTGAGCCAGTTCTTCAAATTTTCTGTAGTACAGTTGGTCTTCATTTTAATATCAGTTAGCCAAAGACTACCTGTTCAGAGATCTTCAGCTCTTTTCAATACAGTGCTCCAGTTCTTTTCAATATCTTAACTCTGCAATTCCTCAATTCTTCCAAATTTCAGGAAGTCTGCACCATGAAATATTGGTTGAGTTGATATATTTATATATGACCTAGGCTAGGTTCCGGGTGAGAACCGCGTCTGAATTTATTAAATACTCGACGATTCGATTCCTGCCTTTGAGCCATTATCAAGAGACAAAAAGTGAAAAAGAGTTTTAGAGTCTAGATCGAACTCCCCAAAAGTCTGGTGTGTTTAATCTGGCAATTACGGAGTTCCGTGCTGTAGGAAGGCGGGAGCTGTCATCTCATCGCTTTAGACAGAGGGATCTTTTCTGTATTTCTATAGCGCGAATAATGGATACCTGAAGGGAATTGAGAGATATGATAGTCGAAGACAGTAGAACTATCATATCTCTTAATAATAAACTCTCATCTGTTCAACATTTTGAGACCTAAAATAATTTTCCCTGAAATATAGAGGATATTTTGATTAATATCAATATTAATGAGAATTTGCTATACTTTTTCAATTAAAATTTGAAGGTCCGAATGGAGTACCATCATTACATTACTCTTATAAAGCGACATGTCCAAAAGAAGGTCACTTTTATGTAACCCAGTAGGAAAAGTCGCAGGGAACAATATTTGGTAAAGTCGCAGGACATCTGAAACCTATACATAACGACATTATGTGCTCTCAAAACGGTTTTCTTCAAACGTCTATTCCAATGATCTTCTTACTGCATTAGGAGAAAATTGCACAACTTTACGATATATTATTATATTATTGATGGGCAATTATCGTAACGCTACACCAAACAATGACTAGTAGACCAAACACAATGACGACAATTCTGCAAACTATCATTAAATTTTCATTATCTGAGTCGTTTTGAATGATGATGTTCAACTTTCCCGTCTTGTTCACTGTACAATGAGAATTATATGTCGACATTTTTAATTACACTAGAATGTGGTGAATCGTAAGTGCAACATCTACTTATGAGTCCTTCTGACTGACTAGAAAGAACTTGCGTTTTGCGACCTTAAATTACGTCATAAGGAGCAAGCCTGAAGTAAGAATTAAAAATTTTTGTAACCAATTCACAGACTGGCAAATTTTAAAAATTATTTTATTATTATAAGGTGCATGATCTTAACTAATGTGGCACAGGGCGTGTTACTACGATAAATACCAAGTTCGTCATTTTGCCTGACATGGTATGTTCAAATTTACTCTTGCGCTATACTGTTTTTATCTGTGTGTTTGCATTGATGGTTTGTAATGTTACTTATATTTGTTACAGAAACTTCAGTCGACGATCAGAAACCACATGAGACAGCATTTTCGGAGCAACTTGGTTTTTTTCCGTCTTTTGGAGGATTCGGTAATCATCCTTTAGGGCATTCGAGACCTTTCTTCATTAACAATCAGCAACAAGAAGGAGCATACAGTCAGCGTTCCCAGCCATTCCAGCAAAGATTTGATGGAGCTGAAAAGTAAGATTCAATTTATTTTTTCTTTCTGACTCTGCCTAAGATCCAGTAGCGTTGTACGTTTCCCACAACTATACGAAATAGCTTTGGTAACGCAAACTATTTAGAATCAATTTTTACTGCAATTACAACACAAAAAATTCAGATTATTAAATATTGAAAAGAAGTAACCCAAGTTGTCCAAAGTAATAATTAATACAACGAGATAATTTGAAAGCGAATAAGATGTTCCACATATACCCACTTCGACAAATATATACTAGGTGAACACTTTTAGGTTTTATTTTCAAGAATTTCTTGAATTTGGAATTTGTCTATTGTACAATATTAAACTGAAGGTTATGTCTTTGTTCTAGTTTAATATTTGCGAGTGGCATTTGTAAAATTATATCTAGTTTGACAATTCAATCAGATATCTCTCTATAGTATTTTATATTATCGTATTTTTTAGAGCTTGTAGTTAATTACTCATCAGCGCACAAAGACATTGGCCCTGATTGAGACCAATTATACGTTAGCCATTCCAGCTATATGCTGGGCTTATTTGCTCATGACTCATCACGATGATGATTTTTAGCGCTAACTTACATAAATAACAAATTATATTTAGCATTATTCCTAACTATTTTGTTCCTATTGATATCCTGACTGGGACGGAATGGAATTTGGAAGTAAAACTTAAAACAAGAGACTTCCGTTGATAACTGTGGGACAGTAAAGTATGTGAAATGGTGAGAAGAGAGGAATCGATGGAGAATCTCATTAACCAAATATGTGATATGTTCTACTTTAGTTTAAAGATGTAATAAGACAAGGCATATATTACATTTATCATAGACAATAAATTATCTGAAGGTGCAAGAAAAGCAAAAAACAGTTTTTATAAAAGTAAATATATAACGGACAAAGTATTTTCAAGTTTCCATAAACTGTTACATTTTATGGAAGTGTACCTACTATAAATTTTATAGCTAATTCTGAAAAAATACGCTGCCAATGGAAAAAATTAACAAACCTTCTAAATTAATCATTCTGACAAAATCAAAACATAAACATATAACCGGCTGAGCTAATACACAGCCTGACCCTTCGATGGGTGCAAAAAGCATCGACCTCCAGAAATTTTTTGATGAACGCTTCGACAACAAGGCAATTATCCCTGCATTCTAGTCTGTTCTCCAGCGATTATAAATTCGACATGTATACATGTTAAATAGTTTAGTATAGTTTATATTGAATATAGAAATCAGCTGTAGTAAATAAATAGTCGATTTATTTTTGTAAAATACGGTCATCGAAAATGAACGTGAATATCTGCGTAAATTTAATTATGAACCCACGGAATTTAGTATAATACTATATGTATTCAAAAGAAAATATGTTATTTTGGATGTTTATATGGGTTTTCAAAATGGAATAAGACAAAAATATTACTTAAAGAAGAGCAAACTAAAAACAGAAAAATCAAAGAAAATGCCATGGCAACCGCTCCTAGCAAAGGAAAAGGAAACTTCAAATTAAAAAAATCAACCAATTGGCAAAGTCAAGCTATAATATTGTGTAAATTATTTTAAACTAAATTGTTCGACAACGTCATATTAGATAAGTATCGCACAAAATACTTCCCAACATATTATACAGGAAAACTAGTCCGTAGACCTACTTTCTCACAGTCAATCCTGTGAGAGAGTTTGTCTATAAGAAGAAAACTAGTGTTCCAGGCAGTTTCTACAAACTGCGCTTTGATTTTCAATTACTTTATTTATGTGTTTTTTCAGAAACCATTGTGAGGAGTCAAAAAACCCACATGAACATTCAAAATAACTATTTGTCTCCTCAATCATTTAGAAACTACTTAAGAAAATATGTTGCCAAATAAAAAAATAAATAAAATGTAGCACCATAAAAAGTTGATGGTTCAAGTATTCCGGCAATAATAATCTTGTATTCTATAGTTTTCCTTAGAAAGGAGATATGAAATTATCTATGTAGTACAGTAATCCTGATAGAAATGTGACACAAACTAGATTACAAAATATTAGCGCTCTATGTACAAGGGAGTATATTGTCCGAAAATTACCAGAAATGGGCATATTTGTGTTGCAATAAAATATAATAATGCTACAACCTTTATTGGTAGACCTCTTATGGAAAGATAGTCATTTTTTCAAAAGCTATGCCTCAGCTTGTTAAGCTATCTTGCCCCCGAAAAAATGTTTTAAATTGCTCGAGACAAACAAAAAACGGGACAGAAGTTTCCATTTTCCATTGTTCGCGAATACATTGGTAATCATACTTTCTTTTATTTAGCAACAACAATAAATAAAACAGATATCAATTACATTAACATTAAATCGTAAATTACAAGACAATGCTGCCGGTTCTAAAAATGTTATTAGTAATTTATTACCAATTATGTTGATAATTATGTCGCGAAAGCTACTTATAGTTTTATTACAAGAACAAAAGTATTCTTCTTTTTGGAATTTTTTCTAGAGCTTTGTTGTTCTCCCAATGTATGGAAACTTTTTACCCTTTTATTATTGGTGTTCGCAACTTTTGAGTTGTGCCACAATAATTTTCTTTAATCTACCGTTTATCTGATGAACGGAAATCCTTACAGACTAGTCTTGTGTATGTCAAAAGCTTTTTTCTTAGAAAGTATTGTGCAAAAATTTTGAAGTTTGTTACTGATATAGTGTTCTATGGCCCAATAATGAGCGCATAGTGTAAATGGACGAATTCTTAATTAGGAGATACTATGACTACAATCTGTTTTAATAATTGTACTGGTAAAACTATACTATCTATACACTTTGTAAAGTACTTTTATCGTCAGAACAAAAATCACGAAATTCAACTTTCGCCAATTAATGGCCAAATCAAACCAGTATTATACTTTTCCTAAAGTGTGGTATTATATCAAAGATATCCTTTTATATGACACTCCATAGTTCCATGACAAGTCTTCATATGTATATCATGTGAAGATTATGCTTTATCTGCAAGCTTAAGAAAATTATGGGGAAAATGAGGACAACATTGATACCCCACTACATTGCTTTTTAATTTAATTTAAATCAAATTTAGTTATCCATTTTCAACCACTTGCGTGCATCCGATTGAGCTTTGCTGACAATATGTCATATCTCGCAAAACTGACAGGTGGCCACTTAAAAGCCCCAACTGCATACGATAATTTTGTAGTGTTGGAGCTTGTTGTAATTGTAGTGGCAAATTCTGTAGCGCCCTTTCTGATGATTGAGTCGGAAAATGGCCATAAGAAAGGCGACAGGACAAAATAGCGTCGCTTTTAGATTGATTTGAATTGTTTCGGCTAGCACAGTAATTATAAGTGTTGTCCGAGGTCTGATGATGAAGCAGAAAATTTACTACTGGAACTCGCAAATGACTGATACTCGCTATACATTAGTTTATATTGGATTACCTGGCAAGAATTGAAAGGCAGGAAATAGCAAACATATGCATGCCACTATCTTGCCAATATTTAGTTACTACGTGCTGCTAATTGTATGTAGCTCTATCCTACATAGTACTAGAACCGTGGACCATCCTTTCTCTCTGTACCAATGGAAAACGCAACAAATACTAGAAATAGAAAGAAACATAAAAAGCAAAAATAATACCAAACTCATGAAAAATTTATGGACAGGAGTTGAGGAAGAACTAGACTAGAAACATACAGACTCTATGTAACAGAAAACTCATGTATTGGAAAATTGGGAAAAATTTAAAAATCAGTATAAACTGACGAATACGCATAACACTGGCCTTAACCACCACAACGTAATGTGGAAAGTAATTCGAAATACCAACCCGTTGTTATGGGTGAAGAGTCAATTTGTAGTGAAATGAGTGTAAAACATAGACCCTTCTTTATTTCTAACATTGGGACAAAGTGGAAACAAGACTGTTCCCTACCAAGCATTCATACGAGATCTGCAAACATGATCGCAGGCGGTTCAGGTGAAAATGATACTCCTTAAACCTCTTATTTGATGGAACTGAAAGCGAAAAACTCCATAAGAAGAAGCAGCTACGAAGAAGTCGAAATTGTTTTTAATACTTCTGTATAATGGACACAGACACGCGATATATTACTTCGTTTCAGGTGATAAACTAAAAGCATAGAGTGTGCAAAAATTGCATACAAAATTCGCAGAAGATTCAATGCGGGAACTTACGTTATATGGATTTTATTTTACTTTTACGTTGAAAATGAAAGATTTATTTATATGCTTTCCTTATATGGCTTTGATCGCAATATTCGTAACTGCCGCGTAATAGGTTAGGTTCTCAAACATTATTGTTTTTTTGTATCAAATATATCTTTAAATTTACCTTAATACTTTTTTCAAAATTAATATGGGTTATTTTATTTTGTTAATAAATACACAACAATAGCTAATAAGATTGTAAAGTGATTTGGATTATAAAAATTTACAAGCAAATTTGTAGTTATGACATCCAACCAATGTGGGTGGATCATCTGATTCACGCCGGATTAAAGAGAGACAACTGTACAAATTTTTGTGTAACATTGTGTAGATTAATTTCAGCTACAGTTTAATCATAATTACTAATATAGTATAGAACCAATAAGTAAATAAATATATGAATGTTACATATCACCTTTCATGACTTATAAATAATAATATGCTGATTAATGTCTAGAATAAAACAATAATCCATTGTAAAGGAATTACGCAGAAACTAAAACAATACCTATATTATATCACTAGATGCACCTGCATAAATGATGATTCTGCATAGTTCCCCATTTCAGCAGAGATTATAAATAGGAGAATATTCCTAAACAAGACGCTCATAATCTTCATCAAACTCTTGAATTCAACTTAAGACTTTTAACGTTGTTCAGAGTCACAATATTTAGTCTGTTCATTTGCTGTATTAATAATTATAAAATAGTCCTTTTTGTAACAAGTAGTGATAGTTGTGTTTCAAATAAATTCTGTTGTTTTTTAAAAAAACGGTTTTAAGTAATAAAGCCCCAACAATTGGCGCAGTCAGTAAGATCGGAAAAACAGAGATTTTTGGTGATCCAAGAAAAACAGAGCAGAAATTCCAAGAAGATCTGGTGGTTTCCAAACCTTCAACCGGAAAGAACCGCACGCACTACAGAGCATCTTCCAGAAAATCAAAGTGAGTAAAGATTTATTATTATTCTGTGAAAATTGCTATATATTTGTTCCCTAAATCCAATTATTTCCCAAGTCGTTAAATAAAAATACGTGTGTAAAAAATTTGTAACAATTCCATTAAAGGGGTTAGATTTTGGAGTCGAGCGAAAATCGGACAGAATCGAGATCCGCGAGTTTATTTTCGAGGGAATATCGGAAGTAACTTGAGCAATTTTAATTTGAAGTTTTTCATTAAAATTGGGGTGGAATTAAACAAATAAAAATGAGCCAAGAAGACTTAAATCTTATAGAATATAGATTAAGTGAATTATGTCACATTATACCGGAATATGATGGAGATTCAATATTATTAAATACATTTATTAATTCTTGTGACGCAGCATTTGACGTAGCAACAGACCAACAAACATATCTCTTAACTGTACATTTAAAAAACAAACTAAAAGGACGAGCATCTCAACTAATAAACTCACGCGACTTGAAAAATTGAGATCAAATCAAAACTATTTTAAAAACACACTTCGGTGATTCGAGAGACTTAACAAGTCTAATCTACGACTTACAACAAATTAAACAGGGAAACAATGAAAATCCGCAAAACTATGTGCATCGCATAAACGCACATCATTCAAAACTTTACGCCGCGATAAATCAACAGGTAACATTAACCCGAGAACAGAAAACGGCACAGCAAGCGTTAGTCGATAAGGTAGCTTTACAGACATTTTTAGTAGGTCTTGAACATAAGCTAGGTGCAATCTTACGAGCATCGCGACCTTGCAATCTCGCAGAAGCTGCAAATATAGTAAAAACCGAATATCAATTAACGTATCTAGAAAGTAAAAAGCCACAGGTAAATTCCTCAAACTTTCAAAGCAAAAATAAAAAGACATGTAATTATTGCAAAAAGTCGGGACATTTAATTTCAGAATGTCGCAAAAAACAAAATAATGATAAATATTATAATCAAAACCGAAATTATCAATATAATTCGGGAAATCAAAGAAACTTCAATCCAAATCATACCTTTGCGAATAGACATGAAAATAATAATCAAAATCACAGAGAAAATTATTATCAAAGACCACCTAAACAAAATAATTATAACCAAATTAATTATCAAAGCAATTCTTCAAATACAAGAAACATGCAAAATCCTCCAAGAAAAACATTTCATTTAAACGAACAAAGAGTGGAAATGAAGACTGGCACTTCTACTCATCTCATTCCAACCAGTCAAGCACAGAATTTAGAAAGCCAAGAATAAGATCAGAATTCGTAAACACAAGCAATTCAAATAATTTATTTTATATAAAAACTCATGACGGAAAATATCGCTATTTAATCGATACCGGAGCAGGTATATCAATTTTGAAACCAAATTTATTTGAACAAGAAAAAATAAAAAGCGTAGAACCCATAAGAATTCAAGGTGTAACCAACCAATTTTTTGAAATAAATAAAGCAATAAATTTTGATTTCTTTTTGAAAAATGACGAAATGGAAGTATTCGTACATAAATTAAATATAGAATTTGTCTAGTTGATTTAAAAAATAGAAAACTAATAACCAAATATATAACTTTGCCATTATACAAAGAGAATGAAATTGTCAATGAAATAATTATAGAACCAAGAACTGATCAAATATTCAAGTTAAATTGCAATGAAAAAAATGCTGAACTAATTTTACATTCACAAGAAAAAGAAAATGTCATATTGCCAAATTGTGTAATCAAAACAAATGAAAAAGGTGAATTTTTAACGTCAATTTTAAATAAAAGTGAACAAAAGAAAAGAATAATTTTTGATGAATTAATAATTGAACCTTTTATTGAAAATAGTCCAGTAAATAAGAATCAAACATTAATTTTAAATCTACAAAAAGAAAACTTATATTCAAGACAACAACGAGTCGAACAATCCTTGCGTTTAGAACATTTAAATTTTGAAGAAAAAGAAGCAATTACCGCCTTATGTAAACAATATTGTGATATATTTTATTTAGAAAATGATGAATTAACTTTCACAAATACCGTAAAACATAAAATAGATACCGGGCAAGCCAAACCAATTGCAACAAAGTCATATAGATACCCTTATGTCCATAAACAAGAGGTAAAAACCCAAGTAAATCAAATGTTAAAACAAGGAATCATCCAACCCTCATCCTCACCTTGGTCCTCTCCAGTATGGGTAGTCCCCAAAAAGTTAGACGCCAGTGGTAAGCAGAAATGGAGAATGGTTATAGATTACCGCAAATTAAATGAAGTCACGGTAGGTGATAAATATCCGCTACCTAATATAAATGATTTACTCGACAAATTAGGACATTGTTGTTATTTTACAACCCTTGATCTGGCATCAGATTTTCATAAAATTGAGATTAATCCAACAGACATAGAAAAAACCGCGTTCACAGTTGAAAATGGTCATTATGAGTTTAAGAGAATGCCATTTGGTTTAACGAATGCACCCGCGACCTTTCAACGAGTTATGGATAATATTTTAACTGGCATACAAAACGAACGAGCACTTGTATACATGGATGACATCATATCTTATGCTTCATCATTAACAGAACACATACAAAGATTAAGAGAATTATTCGAAAGACTAAGAAATTCAAATCTTAAATTGCACCCGATAAATACGAATTTTTAAAAAAAGAAGTTGCATACTTAGGTCATATAGTGACAGAAGAAGGTGTAAAACCCAATCCAGAAAAGATAAAAGCAGTCAAAGAATTCCCAGTACCAAAAAACGCAAAAGACGTGAAAAGTTTCCTAGGTTTAGCAGGATACTATAGAAGGTTTATAAAAGATTTTGCCAAAATAGTCAAACCTTTAACTGAATTATTAAAGGAAGATATAAAATTTAATTTTGATGAACATTGCATAAAATCATTTGCAACATTGAAACAAACATTAACAAATTATCCAATTTTACAATACCCTGATTTTGAAAAGGAATTCAATATTACTACAGACGCGAGTAATTATGCGATAGGAGCAGTACTATCACAAGGAAAAATAGGAAAAGATTTGCCTATAGCATACGCATCTAGAACTCTGAATGCTCACGAACAAAAATATTCGACAATCGAGAAAGAATTACTAGCAATAGTATGGGGAGTTGCTAAATATCGGGAATTCGTCTACGGGACAACCTTCAAACTATATACCGATCACCGCCCGATAACATGGTTATTTAATGTAAAAGATCCAGGCTCAAGACTCGCAAGATGGAGATTGAAATTGGAAGAATATAATTATCAAATAATATACAAACCAGGTAAACAAAATACCAATGCCGATGCCTTATCTCGAATAAGAATCAATCATCTCAGAGATTATTCAAAAATATTCTACGGAAGTCCAATAAAAGAAGAAGAAGAAGAAGAAGAAAATGAAGAAAGACCGGATACTCCAAATACAGAAATCGGATACGAAACAATCTTAGAAGAATATAACATTTTTAAGAAACTACACGAATCAAAATCACTAATTGATTATTCTAAATGTAATTTTACTAATGAGAAATTTCTAGACAAACATCAAAAAAGAATTATATCAAATTCTTAAAGTTGTCCTTCCAAATTAACTGATTTTAAAAACACAAATTTAAAATAGCTGATGATTTACATTGACTTATTTCAGACTACAATGTATGAAGGCTCAACACAGAATAAACGTTGTCACATCAAAATCCAATCCTAAACGAAAGTATTACCTTATCATCGTTCCACATTTAAATCCTGATCAAGCAATCTTTGAAATTCTTTACTATAATAAAGAGATATTGTTAGAAAACGATAAATACTATATGGAGGAATTAAAAAATGTACCAATTTTGGAAATGTTATCTTTCATTTTTTCCGATAATGAAATAGAATTTATAACTTGTAATTCAAACATTATAATCCCAGAAAAAGAACAAAGAAATATAATTATCGAAGAAAATCATACAGGAAAAGTTAACATGCATAGAGGTATCCAAGAAACAGTAACAAGAATAAAACGAAAATATCAGTGGGAAAATTTAATCAAAGACGTTGAAAATTTCATAAAAAATTGCGAAGTAGGTAATAAATCCAAAGCTTGTAAGAAAAATTTATCAAATCCCTTAGTAATAACAAAAACGCCAAAAACACCATTTGAACGCATTAACCTCGACATATTAGAAATACCAGAGAAAAATTATGTACTTGTGATAAGAGATGAATTTTCTAAATTTACCCAAGCTTATCCAATTGAAAATAAATCCGCGAAAAATGTTGTCAATACACTATTATTATATTTTATGCACTACGGTACGCCGCTAAGAATACATTGTGACAGAGGTAGAGAATTAGATAACCAATTAATGAGAGATCTATGTACTCTTTATAATATTAAACTAACATTTTCATCAGTCAATCATCCACATAGCAATGGTTCAATCGAAAGATTTATGAGTACCTTATTGGAAATGATAAGATCAACAGTTACTGAAAAACCGGGAGATCATCCACTAACATGTATCCCATATGCTGTTATATGCTATAATAATTCTATAAGTAGTACCCATGGTTATACGCCAGATGAACTAATTTTTGGTCACACAAATTCAAGACCACCTGAAAAATTATTTAATCAAGAAGAACTAGTTTCGAAATATGTACGTGAACTAAATAATAAAATTTCATATTTTTATAAAGTAGCGAGAGAAAAAACAATTTTGAAAAAATTCAAATCTAAAGAACGTCACGATCAAAAAGCGAAACCAAAACCAAAAGATATTGAAGTAAATGATTTTATATTCATAAAAGAGTCACAGATAAAACATAAACTAAGTAACAAATCGAATGGTCCTTATAAAGTGATACAAATATTAAGAAATAATGCTTTAAAAATCAAAAACTTAGAAACGAACAGAGAATTTACAATTAACTCAGATCAAGTTAGCTCAATCTTAAAATAGATTTTCTTTCTATTCAGATGAAAAACATCATCATTCTTGCTGTACTAATCACAGTAAGTCAAGCAAGTAATTATAAAATTTCAACTCTAAATAACACTTTAGGAATACAATATTACTATGAATCAGACTTAAAAGTATCAAATGAAAAATGGAAATTACTAGTTGTCAAAGACATTACAATTTTATTAGATTCCTTCAAAAATGATATTTCAATTTTAAATCACATAAAGCAATTAATTGAAAGAGACACTCCAAGACTTATAGCATTTTACACTGAAGTCAAACCTCATATTACAATGTTAAATAAAATAATAATGACAATCAGTCAAAAATTTAGTGAAATTAAAAATGATATTAACCCTTATGACCCAAAAGAATTTAATTTAAATAACACTCGTACGAAACGAGGGGCTTTTAATTTTATAGGCTCAGTATGGGAAGCAATTACGGGAAATCTCGATAGTACAGATGGTGAATATTACGATAAAGTCATAAATGAAGTCGAAGAAGACGAAAGAGCTCTAGAAAATTTAATGAAAAATCAAATCACTGTAACTAATTCTGTAATAAAAAACTTTAACTATACAATACGCAAACTACAAATAGACGAGCAAACATTTAATGAAAATCTTCACAAAATAGAAAACGCTATTTTCAACATATCAGATAACCAAAATTTTTATGATTCAAAGCTTCAAATTATAAATATATGTGGACAATTATTAGAGTCATTCATTCTAATAGAAAATGAACTTAACGATATCATTGATTCAGTCACATTCGCAAGACTCAAAAGCATCCATCCATCGGTAATTCAACCCGAAGATCTTATATTCCAATTAAGACTAATTTCCACAAGTTTAAGCACACATGTTTTACCAATGTTGCCAAATCTAGAAAATATTCCAAAATACCTTGATATAATTGAACTTCAAGCTTATCAATCCGATAATAAAATCGTCTTTATTTTACCAATTCCTTTAGTAGAACCTGAAGAATACAAACTCCTACATGTTTACTCTTTACCAATTTTTAATCAAAAAACCAAATTGTCTTACCTTATCTTAAACACATATAAATATATAGGTGTTAGCAGAGATAATAATCTTTATATTACAATTGATAATTTGGAAAAATGCAAAAGCATCGAATCAGAAACAAAAATATGTTACAACTTAATCGCATATCCAATCGATGAACATGCACCCTGCGAAATAAAAGTAATCAAATCCATAAAGTTACCAGAAAATTGCCAAACTATTGAAGTCAACATTGAAGACTACAAGGTACAACATATATCTGAAAATGAATGGTTAATCGTCACCAATGCCCTTTTACCAATCAGTATCCAATGCAAAGAAGATACGACGAAAACAATAAATATAAATACAAATTCAATCCTGAAGTTACAACCCCATTGTATATGTTACGTTGGTTCAATCAGAATACAGTCAAGCAAAAACTACAAATCAGAAGATTCCAGAGTCATCGAAACTCCAAACATTCCTTATGAATGTTGCGAAGAAACAAAAAGTGCGCGAAATGTGTTTAAATTAAAGCCTTTAAAAATTCAAAAACTTGAACTTGATGAACTTAATATTGCAGAACATAAATTAGATCATTATTCCGAAGAACTTGATGATATAATAAATAGACCTTTTACTCAAAGACATACCCAGTGGTTAACAATTTTGTGTATCGTATTAATTGTACTAATTATTTCAATTTTCATTATTTACAAATGTCGAAAAAGATGTATAAAGCAGTTCCCAGCAATTATATTCCAAACAATAAACGCAGAACCAGGACAATCCAGAAGCCTATTAAGAAGATTCAGACCACGAAGAAGATCCTCAATCCGAGATGAAAATATAATAGAAATGCAAGAACCCGCAATCTAATTAAACAAATTGTAAGTTTCAACAAATGTAATATTACTAATTTTAATTTTGAATTTTGTAATTTTTATCAATTTTAAATCAAAAAATTTGTGTCAAATGTAGACTCCAAATTTTAAATAAGAGGGGGAGGAGTGTTACATATCACCTTTCATGACTTATAAATAATAATATGCTGATTAATGTCTAGAATAAAACAATAATCCATTGTAAAGGAATTACGCAGAAACTAAAACAATACCTATATTATATCACTAGATGCACCTGCATAAATGATGATTCTGCATAGTTCCCCATTTCAGCAGAGATTATAAATAGGAGAATATTCCTAAACAAGACGCTCATAATCTTCATCAAACTCTTGAATTCAACTTAAGACTTTTAACGTTGTTCAGAGTCACAATATTTAGTCTGTTCATTTGCTGTATTAATAATTATAAAATAGTCCTTTTTGTAACAAGTAGTGATAGTTGTGTTTCAAATAAATTCTGTTGTTTTTTAAAAAAAGGGTTTTACGTAATAAAGCCCCAACATGAATATGCTTAGAATATGTACAAACCAGTTGCCTCTAGTTTTTCCAGAGTTATTGTCTAGAAAGGTACTGAAAAGTATTTATAAACCATTATTCCATTAAAAATCCTTTTAAATGAGAGTGAAAATTCGATATATTATTTATGAATTAATCATAAACTAGCAGGATTTTGGTCTAGAGGGGGCAAATCTTTTTTTTTCTGTTAATTTTAATAGAAATGTACCTTAACCACCATAGAATACACTATCATAGGTTTTGTTTCACATATAATGAATAACCAAGTATCCACAAGATAGGTCTAGGAAAGCCGCGGCCCCACTTGCCTATGTCTGGTGATCACTTTGCTTCCGTCGTTACTTCATAAAAGTAATACGACCTAACTTCAGCGTTTAGCGCTATATTTATTCAGTTTACTTCCCGATTTTGATAGAAAATAGTAAAGAAAATAACCGTACGTTGAGATTATAACAACATTATTTACGATTTAAAATTATCTACAAATAAACAGTCAAATACTTAACTATCCAACGGATAATTGCGAATTTAGCTATTTAAAACAATTATTTAATATTGCAGATTAATTTCCTTGAAATGTACATTTTGTTTCTTTTACAGATTCAGTGGCTATAAAACCGACTACACCTCAGACGCGCCAGCTCCACAGCAGGAAACGCATGGTCTTTTAGGATCAGGAAATTTCGGAGTAATACCTGGTGGAACATTTTACCCAGACAATGAAGAAGGCGCATCTTCAAATTATGGAGAATTTGATTCCTATTTCCACAACGGTCACGGCAGGCCATCGTTTTACTTTGACAAGCCCGCAGGCACACGCCAATTTAAGCAACAACAATTTGCAAATTTCAAAGACTTTGCTGACATCAATGTTCCAAATGGGGGACAATATTCGGAATATGTAACAGTTTATGTGAATAAAAATGCCAGTGAAGGAGTACAAATAAACAATGCCGATAAAAAATTCAGGCCAAAGAATATTTTTGAAAGCTTGGCACTTCTTGACCTAGAACCAAGTACCACAAAAGAACCAGTTCCAGAGAAGAAGGTATCTAAATCTAAGAGGAAATTGGCGAAATTGCTACCAGAGAAGAAGTGGTTGGTTAAAAAAACTTCAAAATCAAGCCCCGCTAAAGAACCATCTGAGCCAATGTTAGCGCTGAGTTAATGATAGCAAAACACTAGTCATAGTATTTGATTCTTGAGTAAAATATTGAACTGGAGTGGGATAAATGCTCCAGAAAGTCATTACATTTTTGATTCGTTACCAGTTTGAAAATTTTATTATAGAGCTAAACAAATTTATTGTGGAGTCTTATAGAGAACTATGACAAATATGCAGTGCAGTTCTGTTGTTATCATGTTCTTTGAATACTGTATTATAACGATTCAAGGACTTATGAATCATATTTATAGTGGATCTTGGGGCGCCTGATTCTTGAAACAAAGTATATTCTCGGATTGCTCAGAGTTTTACAAATACATGTTCTTTGTTCATTATGTTGATATTAAAAGAAACATTTTCTTATTTAAACTGATAGATCGGTAAAGAGAAATTATGATTTTACGTATTATCTTCTTGTTAGATGTCCATTATCTTGATAACTCACAAATAATGCGTCACAGAGAAATCGAAAGTAGAGATTGAAAGAAAATAATAACTGAACAAAAATTTTAGGAAAGTGAAAAAGAGTGAACCACCTGATTCACCTGATTGTAGATGAAATTATTACAATCACTCAAACCAAATTATCATTTGCACTATAATAGTATCTTCATTACTTTCTATATTATTTTTGAACATACAACATTCAAAATATGCAGAAAATATCATACGTGCATTATGAGCAAGTTATAAATAAAATTGCCAAATAATCCTATGTGGAGCAATTAGTTAAAACGCAAGTGCCTCGAAAAGGATAACACACTAAATTGTAAATTGGTATGTGCAGTTAAAAATAAAATCTAAATAACGATGATGATTCGATTGGAATTGACCTTGACATGGCGTTCAAAGGTCAAACGCATGGTCTTACTGGGAGACATTATTTTTCATGGGAGATTTGGAGATTTGATAACTGGCAGACAATTTGAAGTTCGATTATGACTTGAAAAGGACCTGAAGGTCTGTACTGGTTCCACCCCCAGTGAATAACGAGTGCATAGCTAGTGGTATATTCTGACATACAATTGTTCGCTCTTCCTAAGTCTTTGATGAAAAATACTGGTTTCCATTCGAAAATATGAATTTGACTTTGACATGTCTTTTAAGATGACCATGATTTTGATCATTCGCAAGGCATAATCTAATGGTAAACTTTCCACTTGTTTCCAGATCTTCAATGTAAAATATAATTTTCCATTAAAAACACCATTGACCTTAATATGACATGGAAAGTCATTGTCAAGGTCATGATCAGGGGCACAATCTGAATTAAAATTTCTCATTTTTCAAGTTTTTAATGAAAATTAGAGTAACTAAATTTTACTATATGATCGACATGGACATTGTCAAGGTCATTATAGGAGAACCAAGAAAAAAATGTTTAATTTCAAAATATATTACCATACTTTTGACTCTCCCTGTATAGTCGCCAACACAGTTTCACATATTTTGAACAGGTATCTTCCCTAAAGCCTAATAATTGATTGTTTACTGTTACATCTTGAGAAATTGTATATGTCGGAGTTTTTGAGACAAATATTCTACATTTCCCTACTTGCTCTAGCTCATTTATAGTTTTCAGTTTAGTGCTTTGTCATTAAAACTGAGACAGGCCCAAAGAAAGTTACAGACGGATAAAATAAAGTAAACCAGGAAAACGCCAGGGGTTCCGTTTTACTGGTTTGTTGAGTTTTATGCAAAAGATAAATCACATGACGGCACTTCAAAGCATTACTTACTTACTTATTCCGTGGCGCTACAAACTTGTGTGGCTTTTAGTCACCTTGTCAACTTACCGCCATCTATGTCTGTCTTAAGCAATCTCCATCGAGTGTTCGATGCCCATGGCACCGAACTCGAGGTCGACCAAGTGGTCTTTTCCCAGTTGGAGCTTCTTCCCATATGAGTCTATCTTGACTCTCATCAGGGAATCATCTGATGTGGCTTGTCCACTGGAGTCTTCTGTACTTTATATCTTTTAGATATTGGTGTGCTCGAATAAGTCTAGCTTTTTCTTGATTTACATTTTTTATTGTACTGTCGCCCTATCAGGTGTTAGTCCAAAAATTTTCTTTGGAGTTTACAGAATCGCATACATCTCTGTTTTATATACATTTGTCTTTGTTTAACTTGTGGATCAATGCATCATAAAAGAGAATAGATATGTAATTCTTTCATCTGATAATAAATTACAATAAAAACTTTTGCTAGTCTTATAATGAAAAGTGTCTTCCATGCGACTTTAACTGATAAATATTCGGTTCAAAATTTACAGTTGTCCTATTAACAATTTTAAATATTCTTTTTCACAGTTCTCCTTATGTAAGAGCTATAACCACTGTTTGATGTTCCTTGATATTTCCTTGCATTTCAATAGTCGATATTTTATTGTTACTTTTTAGGTGTTAAGTACTTGTTTCTAACCATTTTCTCTTTGTGTGCTTTGAAAATTAAAAAGAAATAATTATTTAACAACCTACATTAAAATTCCTTGTCTCTTAGCATTTGTTATCCTAAAGCACTTGACCTCGCTGGACACTCCACAAAATCTTTAACTCCAAAGAACTGATAGTCTTCAAATAAAATAATAAAAAAGCCCATTTTAAGGGAACATTTGCGAGAAAATATTGTTTAAAAATACGTTACTAATAAATTACGAATTATATTCCACAATTCATTTTCTTTTAGATCTCTTAATATCACATCTAGCTACACATGGCTTGCACTCATGATTAGAATTCCATTCCCTACATTCAGATCACTTGCATCTTTAGTTTTCGAAATACTATAAACCATCTTAATTTGGTAAATAAGGCTTTCTAAAGATGGCGTCACCAATTATGAATGAATGTGCTTATCTGAGCTCCCACTTCCTGCAGTAGACTAAATGTATATGAGATGATAAATTCTGCACTACACAAAAATATAAATATTTGGCTAACTAAATTCAATAAATCACGTAGCATAAGTTATTGGAAATGAATAGAAATGTTTTGTTAAAAGGTAAGGTAAGAGTTGTTCAAGTGCTATTGTTATTCTGAATTTTGATATTTGAGTAATTTACGTTGAGATATACAGTAATGTTGGAAATATTTTTTCTTTCAATAACATAAACACACTAGGTCATATTTGGAAAGTTTACTGACAGGTAATTATCGACCTATTATGAAATTTTGAGAAATTGTCCAAATTTTTTTTATAATAAAAAATTGCTGGGTTCAAACTACTTGGAATTCATCAAAACAATAAAAGCACTTAAACAAAAATGAGATAAAATCTATAAACGGGACATCAGTTATATCATTTTTCAGCCTCTTAACAACTGTTTATAAATTGTTTAAAATTATATATTTATTTCATAATACAAAAGAAGCACTCGCGAAGAACAGCATTTCATCTACATGTATTGTGATTTCCCCACAAACATTTCTTAAAGCAAAGAATTTCTAAACAATCTAAATTTCGTAATGAATCTGCCTTTCGAGCACTGATTTTACAGAAATATGTAAATTGTGATTAATTGACGTGTCGTGACTGAAATAAGATTCAGAATTGTTCACTTTCCTTACAGTACATCTCTAATAATAGAATATAAGAGAAACGTAACATGTTTAATGTAATTCGTTCAATCAATTGCAATATACAATGGATACTTACATTTTATTTACGAATATGCGCACAAAACACCACAATTGATTCTTAGTAGCTGTTGCTTTTCAGTTTAATTCTAATTTGTTTAGCTTTAATTATTAGAAAGAAGGCAGATTGCCACATTTTTTTCAGTTCTCATACTGTCAACCTTTTGTTATAATACGTCACTTCACAATTAGAACTATCATCACAAGTTTTCTCAGTATTATTTTGGACATTCTTTCAATATTCTACCTAATGCTAATTACTTTTTCTCACTATCTTTCAACATAACCTCAATTTTTAGATTTTTGGTTCTATTGTGCTTAGTATGACTATTTCTGTGTTAAATTGTAAATTTACCATAATCGCGTATTTTTATATGATGTTTACATTCTACGTTTGCAATTTTTAACAAAAGGACACAGAAGTTGTTTTGAAAAATTCTTTAAAATTATGTCCTCGATGGTTTGTAGCCTACATTATATGCACCCAATTGCTTAATAAAACACTTGCCAATCATCTATATCTAGGAAACAGACACTATCATTAAGTACATTCAGTTTGTTAATATTTAAACAGGCCAGCAAAAACAAATATACCATTTTAAAGTCGACATCTTATATGTTTTTCTACAATTCTCTAAGATTTTTTGGCCCATATTTGAGCAACAGTATTATTACATAAGTTTCGTGTGAATTGTTTGTGATTCTGTTTAAAACAATAAACTCGTATTTGGTTTTTAATAGTAATACAAAAATTTTCCCAAAATTTTCAAGTCTCGGTTAATTAATTCCTACCACTTTTCTGAAGCTAATGTTTTAATCTTTCCAATTACTTCTCTTGGAAAACGAAGTAAAGGTTTAAATGCATAAAATATTGTAAAACTGCTACATATTTTCTAAAATAACACGGTTAATTTGCTGCCTTATAGTTTGTCTGTTTTAGTTTCATACGTACGGTTTTTTGTAATTCGGTAATTCATTTATTCAAACGAAGGTTGCATTCAATTCGCTTTTTCGAATGAATATTAACTAACCTTTCAATTCTACTTTTCATTATGAATCAAACAATTGCTTGTCAAACAAAACGTCACAACCTCAGCATTAAACAGAATTTTCTCCTATATAAACAAACTATGTTATACTTTACTGAAAATAAGCTATTTCTTATACCCATGTCATAAAATAAAACAGATCTATTCTAGATGAAATTAATTTCCAAAAACAGTATTGAGAACAACGGAACTGCAAAAATAATAGTTATATTCTTTTCCGTGAATGACTGAAAATAATTAAGTTTAACTATAAGTATGTTACCAATAAAATAGTTTACAGTTAAATTGTTGATTTGGAAATAAAATCATATTTTTGTAATTATATCTATTATTATTTTTTAAAATTTCTCGGAAAATTGAAAGATATAAGGATGATATTATCAATACAAAAAATACTTGGTGTTAGATTCAAATAATTATAAGGAATATGAAATGAGACTGCAGATTTTAGGAGCGACCAAATGGACCAACTAGAAATCTTCGAAATCAAGAAAATGGTATGTTTTTGTTACAGGTCACAGCGCTGTGAAACCCACTAGTGCATACCTCAACGTCCATTGTTGCTGGAGTATAAAATATTGAATTAAAGTTTCCATGTTATTATAATGTATCTAGTGTGAACGGTTTTTAATGCTTAAATTGTGTTTCCCATACAGAAAATAAGAATATAAGAACAAGGTGTTGTTCGATCGAGAGAACACTGAAAATAGTGTGAAACCAGCGCACCAAGTTTATTGGGAAGTTCAGTTAATGTGCAAAGCGGTAAATTTAAACTTGACATATTGTCTATCCATTTTTCAGTATTTCAATTAATTCAATTTTTTGAATATGATCTTATTTCAATCAATTGATTGACTCAAAATCGGAAGGTTTACCATGTGTAAGCCGTTTCCCTGTGATTTTCAGGAAAGAAATCCCACGAAAGAATCGGTGGTTAACTAAAGCTAATAAGACATTATGATACTGTCTTTTCGAAATTTTTCAATCCACTAAACGCAAGTAAATATATTGTTTCTAGACGAGTCGATGTTTCTCAGACGCTCCCCTCATTGAAAATATGAATAATTATTTATGCATTTAGTACATATATCTGAATTTAACCTAGGAAAAACTGGCGAGATCGATGGTAAAATAATGACATTTCGGCAGACTCACATCAGCCTATGGGAACCTACCTATTCCCATAGTTTCCGTATCAGCATAATAGTCTTCTGGTAACCAATATGTGGGATATTTAATGGGAATGAAGATGTGACTAAAATATCTTTGAGGAGGAAATACTCTACCCACCCTTTTTGTGGACATAAATGACCATAAATATTCTAATAAGGCATTCCTTAACTTAATCATGTGACTAGGCAAACAAATTATTTAGTATAAAGTGTTATTAGCCACCTATTTCACAATATTTTTTTGTTCTTCAGTTGCGCTCCCCTGATAAAATCTCTAATAATTATTTATGTATTTAGTACATATATTTAATATTTTTTCATAAATAAATTTTTACAAATAGATGTTACAGGAAAAAACTAGCTAACAATGAGTCCAAATTTAATGTAATTCTAAATAATTTTTATTGAATGGACCTAATTGAAAAATGAAATGAGTACGAATATTGCATTAATTTTAGATATGTTTTCTTAAAATTAATTTATAAAAACTTGTAAAAATACTTGGACGAAAATATATTTTGTTATTCATGGTCTTAATAAACTTGTTTCATCTTTAACGAATTTTTCAAGTGAGATTGGGTAAGAGAGAAAAATTTATACTGATTAAATAAAGAAAATTGAAAATCTGATAATGTAAAAAGAGGAGCTGTGCTAAAGTGTAGGAAATAAGAGCTCAAGACTTTAAGTGTTCAAGAGAGACCCGCATTTTTGTGAAGAGGTTATGAGGCATAGCTTACACTGCCGCAGAACAGTTTGGTGTCTATTAACCCCTCTGATATTCAACACATTCAATATTGTTTCTTATCTATAAAGATACCAAAGTGCATAAAAACGAAGATATATCTAGATGTAAAAACGATGACAGATGAACCAAAAACAAAAGCTATCCCCAACATCTTACAGGATAAGAAAAGAATGAAACATCATATAAAATTAGGATAAAAGAACACCAAATTACTCATTTATCCCACGGTTCTAAAGTTAGAACATTAAACCACTGTTTCTAAATTAGATCAGTCCAGATAAAAAGCACCTATTTTAAGCAATGGCGGTAGAACTTAATCCAATAGTTGGCATGACATACTCATCAGAATAGTGTAAACGGTCCTCTATAAGAAATATTATAAAAAACAATGTCGAACAAAAGGTTAGTACATAATATTTTATTAAATCTGGTACAATATTATCTTTAATATTAATATATAGAAAGTTGGCTGAGTGTTGCTTATTTTATATTAAAAATTATAAACAGACCCTAGTTGTTATAGTATTGAAATAATGAGAGTACCCGACATTTTTTTAATTTTATGGAAAAAGGGTGGATAGAGGATTTATACATTTTACGTTTGAATTGTCAACATTATGTTTAAAATAAATTAATATTTTTTAGAACTCAATACTTTGAGTGCAGCGCAACACAAGATGAGTCCCACCTGAAAACAATATATTTGTGGTTTTGCGTTCAAATGTTTCAGAAATATGGAGAAGCACGGTTTCTTTAAAACTTCTGGCGGTCATTTTGAAATAACGTTTGCTACAAAGTCCCCAGATTTCATTATTCACTACGCAATAGAACATCTGATCACATCAGCCACAACTCTGAAGTACAGAAATAAATATTTCCTTCAGATCTCAATTTGTTGATGGCAGCGCAAATTATGCCGGTTCCGAACTAGAAAGCATATATCAGTTTGGGTTTAAAAGCATGTAATGCCTCTAAATATAAGGAACATAACTGCTTCAAATGCGTTACTGTCGCACGAAAACTGGTTAGGTTAGTTTTCAATCTTTGGAAGGTAGCGTAACTAGAAATAACTTATCTTCTTGCTTTCAAATTCCTGTAAAGTTTCGAAAAACTAGTAATATTATGTTGTTGATGTATGCTCTAAAGCTGCTGCCGCGCATTTTCGTAATTTGCCCATACTCTGAGTAAACAAGTTATTTAACCTAGTGGCAGATTTAGGCTTTGTTCAAGATGTCCCTCTTGTTTTATATAAGAAAGCACGGCGGATCAGAGTTAGTTTTAAACTAAAGTGATGGAATCGTAACTCCATGTTTGTGGAAAATGTA
Source organism: Octodonta nipae (assembly GCA_034190945.1). Taxonomy (NCBI): domain Eukaryota; kingdom Metazoa; phylum Arthropoda; class Insecta; order Coleoptera; family Chrysomelidae; genus Octodonta; species Octodonta nipae. The sequence continues at coordinate 83,149,672 of CM067216.1, forward strand.
GCTAGAGTTCAAAGGTCAAAAGGACTATTTATATCAGAAAATTCTTAGTGTCCTTGGTGTCAGTAAGCCAAAAAAGAGTAGTCGGAATAGTACAAATAAATAAACAGGCTGTTAAATGCTTGCCAACGTTTGGATTTGTTATTGTTTACCGGGTTGAAAAAATAATAAACCAATTTTTAGTTACTATGTGTCTGAAACCGTAAAGCAGCCTTCACCCTATTTGGATAAATTTAATGTAAATCCCCCCTGTGTGAAAGTGATCAAAATCTTGAATTCTACTAATTGATGTATATCGCCTTATGTTGGTATTTAGAGTTCCGTATATACAATATACGGATACCCTTACAATATCACTCCGAATTTCTGCCTCTGTCACATCACAGCAATTTTCTCCTAAACTACTGGACGGAAGAGGTTGAAATTTGGTATCAATGTATAGTCTGGTGACCCGATCAGGAGTACATATCGTAAAAGAAGAAATTTTGATTTTAGGGATACTTCTGGGGGGAAAAACTAAAAAAATCGACCGTTGCCCCCCGCTGATCTCCGAAACTACTCAGCCTAAAATTTTGAAAAAAATAGGAAATATAGAAAGTTGCCCGAACTTTACAGGAAAAATAAGGAGAAACCATTAATATTAATTTTGGGGGGCCAATTATAGAATTAACTGAAAATTTAAAAATTAAAAAAAAATTCAAACGCATCATGTAATACATCAAGTGAAAGGTCCCATTCTCAGGAACACAAATATATTAACGAAAATATACCAAAATTTACCCATTCCCCCCCCCCTAACTATAAAACGTAAAGTTTTGAAAAAAATGAGAGGTATAGGGTCTGACCTGAAGTTTACTGGAAAAATAAGCAGAAACCTCTAATTTTAATTTTGGGGGGCAAATTGCAGAATTAAATGGAAAATATAAAATTAAAATTGTTTCTAACCCATCATGTTATATATCAAATGATAGGGCTCATTATGACTGGAATGTGTTCGATGGAACATTCCATAGAGAATATTCAAAAATATGTATTAATTAAATGTTGCGGTTTTAGTTCAATGCTGGTTCAATGCAAGTATATAATTGACGAAGGACCTTTAGCGGAACAATCAATAAACACGTGCCGTCACATAAACGAATCACCAAATAAAAGTTATCACTAACCTTTAAGTCGAAGCTCTGGTGTTTTCTTGGTTCTTCTTTCTTCAGAGGCTAGCCCCGTAACAGCAGGAACAGTTTCTTAGAGCTTCGTCTGGACAACACGTTACACAAAAAATAGCGACGTAATGTGCATTGATTGAGCATACAAAAAATGCGGGTTTAACAACAAATGATGCCCTTTTGTAAACACAAAAGAAACAAAATGAAAGCGGTTTAGCGGTCGTTACGAACGGAGCTAAGAACTCGCGAAATCGTAACGCAAAAAACAACAATAAGCGTCGTCTCTTCAGACGGAATCAAAGTGACCGAAAAGTTTGGAGAACAAACACGAATCTCCCAAGCGTCCTAACAGCTAGGGAACCGAAACACGAATGTCAATACTGTCTATATTTTACACGCAAAAAACACTTAAAATTAGCATTAGCGCGACGGAATGATTTAGAAAAGGTGCAGAAGTTTAAAAATCAATGAAGTAATTCAATCAAATTGAAAACAATACACTAAACAAATTGCGGGAACGCACCATTCCGCCAGCCTTGAATTACTTATTTCAAAACCAAGGGTCCACTGGCAGTGGACAAAGCTTTACAAGAGGTCGCTTCAAAGGACCACTTGCGGTTCTAACTGTAGCAACGCGTACAACACCATCACCTCCAGGATGTACGTCAATAATGCGCCCTAATGGCCAATTCAAAGGAGGTGAAGTGTCTTGGTTTAAAATAACAAGAGTACCTGGCTTAACAACCTCCGAGGGATCAGTCCATTTACTCCGTTGATGAAGAGTATGTAAATATTCTTGCGACCAACGTTTCCAGAATGCCTGATGCAAACGACTCAGTAACTGCCATCTGTTGAGATGATGAGATGGGACAGATAAGAAATCAGATTCAGGAGTTGCTGTTAAAGGTTCCATGGTAAGAAACATTCCAGGACTCAAGGCGGTAAGATCCGATGGATCGTTGCTACAAGGGGTTATAGGTCTCGAGTTTAAAACTGCTTCGACCTGTGCAAATACAGTAGAAAGTTCTTCGTAGGTTAGGATTTGATCTCCAACGACACGTCTTAAGTGAGCTTTAACACTACGAATTACTTTCTTTGCGGATAGAATCCAAAATCGTTGCTGCAAAAGAAATTGAACGGTTTGGATTCCTGCATGAAGATTGGTGACATGACAATCTTCGACAATTAGATTAGTCAAACGACTTTTACTTGGTAGCAGTGCGGGAAATTTAGTGTCAAACGGCAATGGAGCATTAGCCAATCTACTACCAACTCTAAGAGTTCCCTGTTCATCAAGAAACGGCGAAAGTTTACGAAGCGATTTGGGCAAAAGTTTTCGTTCTCGAAGAAGGGAAATCTCTTTAGAAAAATATTGATCTTGAACATATCGAACAATGCGAAGCTGAGCTTGATATAACTCAGCAGCCAAAAATGATCCAGAGCCCGTACGGTCTGGATTGCGGGCGTTATCAACAAAGCGACAAATATAAGCTATAATGCGGGTAATGCGATTAATAGAAGAATGTTATTCTAACAAATTACCAAATAAATTTGGTAAAGCGGTGGCTTGAAGCGCCACTATTCGGGCTTCAGTCATAACTAGCGGTGACATGCTTGAGTCTGAGCAAGCATGTGGCAAACAAGCGGTAATCAAAAATTGTGGGCCTTTCCACCAAAGTGTATTGCCTAACAACTCTGATGGTAAAGTGCCGCGGGAACCCAAGTCAGCGGGGTTATCACAAGATTGAATATAAAACCAATGCGAAGAAGGAAATTTTTCCTGAATGTAAGCAACTCGATTACTGACAAATGTCTTCCAACGGTGCGGGGAAGAACTAAGCCATGAAAGGACTACCGTGGAATCTGACCAGCAACGAATCACCTTGAACAACAAACGACTATTGAATTGCTCATAAACATAATGAGCCCACTTAGCGGTAAGAACTGAAGCACACAGTTCCAATCTGGGAAGTGACAAAGTTTTCAAAGGGGCAACTTTCGATTTAGACAACACAAAAAAACTTTGACGAAATCCAGATGCGGTTTCGAACACAAAATAAACAACAGCGGCATAACCTTTCTCAGAAGCATCACCAAATGCGTGAAGTTCACAACTAGAAAAGTTTTCTATAGCAAGCAGGTGAGGCAAAACTAAATTCTGTAAGGTCAGCAAAATAGCGATAATGTCTTCCTGCAATTTGGGACCGATAAACAAACAATCACTCAAAGATAACCGATGAGGTATCTTAGCGGATGCATTAAACACTACACGAAGTTTGGTTGTGCTACTATCAGGTTTCAAAACACAATGATGCGGTATGTAGTAACAATCAGAAAAAGTAGATGGATTGGGAACCAACTCCATATGATCAAGCTCCAAATACTCTTTGAGAAAATCACAATATTATTTGTAGAGATCTGGTTGCTGTAGAAGACGTCTTTCTAAAGAGCAGAAACGTTGTACGGCGAGATCATACATTCCATCAAAAGCAGGAAGTGTATTTCGAAAAGGAAGAGGCACAACGAATCTACCTGAATCCAATCTCCTGCATCCCTCGGAAAATATGTTTTCGCAGATAAGATCATCAGGGGACTGAACCAGTGCGGTAGGAACATCTTCAATTGTCCAGAACCTTTGGAGTGAATCATCTAATGATACTACATCTTCAATTTTACAAAAAACGCGAAGTTGGGTTTATGACTGACTGAGAGTGAGAGTTAACAGAACTCGAAGACACTTTACCCATAAGGATGTAACCAAACACAGTGTTAATAGTATCAGGAACACCTTCCTTTCCCAGAAGGCGTCCATCCAACAAAATTTGAGAGAATATATCGGCACCTAACAAAAGGTCAATAGCGCCTGGGCTATTGAAACCAGGATCAGCAAGTTTCAAATTGGTTAGATATGCCATATTAGCCATGTTAATGGGCGCAACAGGAATATCATTGCAAATGCGGGGTAAAACAATAGTATCAACAACAAAATTGCACTCACGCTTTACTATTTAGCGAAGAGAAAGGGTAAGAGAGATCCCTCAGCAGAGGTACTCTGCATAGAGCCTAGTCCGTTGAGTTGTATCGAAGCGGGCATAGGTCGGAAGCCAAGGCGTTTCACAGCCTTGCTCGCAATGAATGATGTCATGCTACCAGAAACTAGCAAACATCGCAAAGTTTGATAAGAACCGTGCTTATCTAATACCTCAACTAACTAAACTAACTAAAGCGGTAGATAACAACACATTTGAATTGTAGGATAAAAGTGAACTATGACAAGAAGCCTGCGGTAGAGAAGTTTCGGGACTTTCAACAGTATAAATGGTACTGGATCCACCAGATGTGGAAGCCAGGTTTGCGGGGGGAGCTCTAGATTCAGACCGAATTCCTGAATCACCAGGATTTACAAAATGAAGCAAGGTGTGATGGCGTTGTTTGCAGTTGCGACAAGTGGATAAAGATTTACAGCTATTCAACCGATGAGAGTCGCCTAAGCAGTTAAAACAAAATCTTTAACAAACTTAAACCGCGCGGATACTGATTTGTTCAAGAATTCAGAACATTTGTAAATCGCATGATCGGATTTACAAACTAAACAATTTCTATTCTTAGTGACAAACAAAGATGTAGTGAACCGGGAAGAATGTTGCTTTGAATTCAATGGTAACTTTTTGTCAACACTTCGCTTTGCCTTGCGGGATAATTCAACATGTTCAAAGGCATCGCATTGCTTCGACAAAAAATTAACAACTTCCGAGAGGATCGGAAAGTCATCTTGAGCGGTCACAGTACCATGGTAAAGTTCAAACTTAGCGGCTAAATTCTTTGGAACTCGTTTCAACATCATCTGAACGATACAAAAATCCCACTGATTTACTGGTAAACCCAAATTCTTCAGTGCTTCCAAATTATCACTGAAGTCATCCAATAACTTCCGAACCTCTGAAGGGCTATCTGAAGTTAGTTGGGGGAATTGTTCTAAAGCTGACCAATGAGACTCCGCGATTAAACGAGTTCGCTTGAATTTTTTCAAAAGTGTTTCATAAGCACTCACATAATTGTTTAGTGTTAGTTTAAAATTCCTAATAGCCTCAAAAGCAGGTCCTTTTAAAGCTAACTGCAAATATTTGAACTTCTGCATAGCACTGAGTTTTTCATTATTGTGATTTAATGAATCAAACAAATCAATAAGAGTACCAAATTCCAATATGTCTCCACTAAATGAAGGCAAATCAATTCGCGGCAAAGCAACACTCTCCTGTTCCCGAGCTATATTTTGTGGCGTAGAATTCTGAACAGATTTCAGTTTAGCAAAAATAGACCTAATTGAATAAAACAATTTTTCAAATTTATTGCGAATGTCATCCTCAAAGTCAAAATCATTGTTTGCATCTGAAATTAATCCAACAATGGAATTGTGATGTTTAAAAAACCCTAAATGGATTGAATCAACCATATCAATCATGCTAAAAAACAATTCAACGTCGTCACCTCTTAAGGCTTTCTCGGCAGCAAAATAAATATCTTCTAATCTTTTAAACTCCGATTGTCGATGATTTTTAAATTTTCGTAAATTTTCAGCGGTTTTTGACATCTTAACAATGAATCAAAATCACTGTAACGCCACTGAACAAATCTAACACGATAGAACGAAAACAAAATACTATTCCAAAAATCTACAATTTTTTACTGTTGAAGTCGAAAGTACGAATTATCTGACCCAATGTCAAATAAATTCAAAACAATTTAGCAAAATAACCAAAGAAACAAAACGATCTCTTGTAAGGTTTTTAACGCGACAAAAAAAGATGCGTTTTATTTCCAACGGAATGAGTGAATATCCCGAACTTGCTTTCTCTTCTAACAAATAAAGAAACGAAAATTCAATGCGGTTTTCAACAATAATTGCAACGAAAAATCATTGGTTTTTTTGATCGTTAAACTTTGCACGAAAGTAACTCAAATGTACCGGCCCGGAGTTGGACCAAATTATGTAATTTATTCGATAATCTTTGCACGAAATTAACTCAAATTGCATCCGGCTCGAAGGACCAAATTATGGAATGTGTTCTATGGCACATTCCTTAGATAATATTCAAAAAAATGTATGAATTAGATGTTGCGGTTTTAGTTCAATGCTGGTTCAATGCAAGTATATAATTGACGAAGGACCTTTAGCGGAACAATCAATAAACACGTGCCGTCACATAAACGAATCACCAAAAAAAAGTTATCACTAACTTTTAAGTCGAATTTCTGGTGTTTTCTTGGTTCTTCTCTCTTCAGAGGATAGCCCCGTGACAGCAGGAACAGTTTCTTAGAGCTTCGTCTGGACAACACGTTACACAAAAAATAGCGACGTAATGTTCATTGATTGAGCATACAAAAAATGCGGGTTTAACAACAAATGATGCGCTTTTGTAAACACAAAAGAAACAAAATGAAAGCGGTTTAGCGGTCGTTACGAACGGAGCTAATAACTGGCGAAATCGTAACGCAAAAAACAACAATAAGCGTCGTCTCTTCAGACGGAATCAAAGCGACCGAAAAGTTCGGAGAACAAACACGAATCTCCCAAGCGTCCTAACAGCTAGGGAACCGAAACACGAATGTCAATACTGTCTATATTTTACACGCAATAAACACTTAAAATTAGCATTAGCGCGACGGAATGTTTTAGAAAAGGTGCAGAAGTTTAAAAATCAATGAAGTAATTCAATCAAATTGAAAACAATACACTAAACAAATTGCGGGAACGCACCAATGACGAAAACAAATATATATTTTTAATAAATTAATTAAAAGATATTAACAAAAATGTAAAAAAATGTAACTATCCCCCCCCCTTATGTCCGAAACCATGATCTGGAAAATTTTGAAAAAAATGGAGGTATAGCCCCTCACCTGAACTTTACTGGAAAAATAAGGAGAAACCCCTAAAATTCATTTTGGGGAGCAAATTATAGAATTAAATGCAAAATATAAAATTAAAATTGTTTCTAACCCATCATGTTATATATCAAATGAAAGGGCTCATTATGACGAAAACAAATATATTTTTTTCATATTTTTAAAATAAATAAATTAAAAGATATTAACAAAAATATTAAAAAATTTACCCATCCCCCCCCTATTTCCGAAACCATAAGCTGGAAAATTTTGAAAAGAAATAGAGGTATAGCGCCGCACCTGAACTTTACTGGAAAAATAAGGAGAATCCCCTAATATTCATTTTGGGGGGCAAATTATGGAATTAAATGGAAAATAAAAAATTATAATTGTTTCTAACGGACCATGTAAATGTATCAAATCACAGGGCTCATTATGACGAATACAAATATATTTTTTATTTTTTTAATGATTATTTTAAAATATATTAAAAAATATTTTAAAAAATTACTCAATCCCCCCGTTATTCCCAAAACTATAAGACCTAATTTTGTTTGTTTACAGGAAAAATATGATGAAGAAGAAGAAGAAATTTGATGTTGTTAAAATTAATTGTTTAAAAGATATTAACATAAAGATCTAAATTGAAATTTATAAGAAAAATTATTAGAAAATCCCTATGGTAATTTTAGGGACAAATTATACAATTAAATGGAAAATAAATATTCAATTTCCAAACGCATCATGTGAATTACAAATATATCATATTTTTAAATTATTTGTTTAAAATATATTAACAAAAATATTAAACATCGACTTAATTCCCACTTTAGCAACTACACTATTTAAATTTTAAAAAATATATTTTATTTGTATTTTTAAATAATTTTAAATAACATATTTATAATAATAATAATAAATCGACTTTATTAAACATAATATTACATTAACATCAATTTTAGACTCACTGAATTGGATAATCAGAGGGCAAAGTCTAGCCATAGGCTACTCATACTTAACCCTCATTATTTAAGAACTAAATGAATTAATTAAATGGCTTAAAATTAAATTTCTATAAACTATTATAATATGATAAGGCTTAAAGTAACGGGAATGGCGGGAAAATAAAATTACGTTCAGCGATATAGCTAATGTGAACTGGACTGTCTATTCAATAAGAAGGTTTTAAATTTAGCTTTGAAATTAGAGCGGCTGTAATCTTTTAATTTGTCTGGAAGTGAATTGTATAGCGTAATGGCATTATAAATAAAACTTTTTTTGAACATAGCTGTTTTATGTTTAGGAATAGAAAATTTGTGTTTATTTCTGGTATTAAGGTTATGGATATAAGTATTTGATTGAAATTTATTTTTAATGTTAGTTGATACTTCAACGTAGTCATTTAATAAACCATGCACAAAATTACCAAGGTGACTAAGTCTTCTGTTCTCCATGTTTAACCAACGTATTTCATTAATTTTATGAGATATTCTGTCATACTTCCTTAGACAAAAAATAAGACGACAACAGGTATTCTGTATTTTTTGAATTCTATATTGTTCAGTTTGTCTGAAGTAAGGACCATAAAGAAAGTCAGCGTAATAAAACTTAGAAAGAACTAGAGACTCACACAACATCTTTTTGAGCTTAAAACTCAAAATGTGTCTATTGGAATAAATTTGTTTCATAGAAATATATGACTTTTGCACCAGGTTTTTTACGTGATCAATAAATTTTAAATCGGAATCTATGATAATACCAAGATTACTTGCTGAGTCACTAACCTGAAGGGTTTGATCTGATATTTTAATGTTGAAGTTAGCTTTTAAAGTTTCCTTACTTGTCTTCTTACCAAATAACAATAGTTTAGATTTAAGTAGATTGAGACTCAGTGCATGGTCTTCAGAAAGAGTTTTGATGACTTCTAGGTCTTGATTAATAGCAAGCGCTGTTTCCTGATAATTGTCGATATGAAAATGACAATAGAGTTGTGTGTCATCAGCAAAGGCTTGTAGTTTACAATATTGCGTAGATTTGAGCAGATCAGATGTATATATAATAAACAATAAGGGACCCAAAATTGACCCCTGTGGTACACCTGACAGAACCTGACAGACATCTGAAAAATTGTCACTTACCTGAACTTTCTGAGTTCTGTTAGAAAAATATGATTTAATTAGACCTAATGAGTTAGTATCACATCCATAATATTTAAGTTTACTCAAAAGAAGACGATGGTCAATCGTATCAAACGCTTTAGAAAAGTCAAGTAACACAAGAGCACTTTCCAGGCCATGGTCATACGCTTCTGTTATGTCGTCGAATACTGACGTAAGAGCGGATTTAATAATTTATAATTTAAAACTTGACCTATTTTGCCCTTTATCTTCCAATCTACAGAGCCTCAAAATTCAGATAGTAGATTATAAAAGGCTTCTTCTGAAACTTTATTAGTAATGTTAATTTTTGGGAGCCAAATTAGAAAATTAAATACATATGTATTCTGATAAAAACCAAGCGAATCCTGAAGCAGATAAAATAAAAAGTCTATGTGTGGAAAATCAAAGTATATATTTTTTATAAATTTAAAACGCTTCCTTTAAAAGATATTATGGTAAATATAAGAAAATTCACTCATTCCCTGCTTGTCTGAAACTGGAATATTAGAATCTTGAAGGTGGTCCGGAACCCTTAGTAAGCGAGTCCAACTCGCACTTGACCGAATTATTCATATATAATATTAAACATTAATTATTAATTTAATTATAACTTTTCACCGATAGATAACTTATTACGATTGGATACGTTCATATCCTCGTCGAAGCTTTGTTGAGGCGAAAGCGTCGATTATGTCAATGTATTGCACTAATTGATAATACTGTCAAGGGCATTAAGTTTACCTTGGTCCATACTTTCATGAAATTAGCATTTTACCAATTTCATGATAATATTTCATAATAATATCTGTCTCCTGTCTTTTTCTAACTCATAAAAATAATTACACACCAAGCCCTTTAAATCACGCTTCACCAAGACTATCCACCGATAATGACATAGCCTGTTTACATCAGAAACAACACTATTTTTATGTTCAAATTTTAAATTATGTGACGGTATAAGTGAACTTATTAGGTAGCTATCATACTACTAATATAACTCCTATGCAAAAGAATGAATTTATCACATTGTAAGATTATACTCCTCTAAAATCCTTACGCCGGAGCCTGCCCGCGAAATATTATATTGACGTTATTGGTAAATTAATATGCTATCAGAGTACATTTTTTGTCAAGGCCGTATTTTCAGCATTTTATATCATTTTTTGGGATGGCAAGTAACATAGAATACTGCGTAGGTACACAGTTCACAGCTTCTTACTAAACCTTTGATTCCAAATAAAATTTGGGGAGGCAACTGCCCTCTTAGTGGCCCCCTTGCCTTGCCTTGACTAAGTAGAAACAAAACTGCATGTCTAGGTTTTAATATCAAAATTTATTCTGAAACATAAAGAAAATAAACTATATCAATTAAAATAGATCAAAATATACTTATATATCTTTTGCATTAATAAAATTTGTCTTCATATCTTTTTCAAAATGTATATGTAGATCTATATGTTTAATGGCAAACTATCTCTGAACAATTACTACATATTTCTCTAAAAACGTCTCACTTGTCCAGCTCTTTTGTGAATTATCGATTTTCATTGTGCTATCACCCAATAGATGTCAGACGCACTAGCTGATTATAACTACAGATTTGTGTGGCATTATAAAAAATATTGCAAAACAACATTGTGTTATAAATATTCCTATTGAATAAAGCATAGAAGAGCCTTAGAATAGTAGTATTCTAGTTATTATTTCACTTTTAAAATATACGTCCGTCATCTGTCGACGAGTTACGAAATTACGCTTGCAAACTGTAACTTGGTGCAGATGTCGGTTTCTGACTTCTCATAGATGTCGTACAATGACATACAATTTCTTATTGTTTACTCATTTCCTTATATTTCAGTTTGTTTTGTTTAATTGTTATAAACATTATTGTGATTATGAAAGTGAATTTTTATTCTGTACAAAAATTGTTAGGAAATGTGAACATTGCAATATACTTGATTAATTTTTCCTCAAGTTATCAAAACGTATAAAAATCATACAAAAATGGAACTATCTGCCTCTATTCTCTCAAACTATTTAAGTTTTTCATATTTTTGAAAAGCTACCAAAAATGAACAAAAGTCGAAACATTCCCACCTTTAACTTTACAGGAAATATAATATAATATAAATAACGCCTTAATGTTAATTTTAGGAGACAACAAATTTTTAATATAAAATAAATAAACTTGATTAATTTTGAAGCGGATCATGTAATATATCAAATGGATGTGCTCATTATGAAGAATATAAGAACATTTTTCAATTTTTGTAAATTCTTAACAAATTTATAAACAAATTGGTGATTTCAATTGAAAAATTGTAAAAAATGAGAATATAAGACTTTGTTCAAAGTTTACTGAAAAAATAAGACGAACATCCCAATATTAACATTGGGGTACAAAATGTAAAATTACATGGAAAATGAAACAATGTTTCTTTTGAAGGCCTCCTCATGAAAAATACAAATATATTTTATTTATATGTTTAAAACTACTTGTTTTGTATTTTGAAAACAAGTTTAAACGATATACAAACCACTTTTTTACTTTAATAAGACAGAAAACAAAACACAGAATTCCGGATTGGTCCTGAAATATTGTTGACACTGTTTAGATTTTTTGACAGTTGATGTGTTACAAGAAGGGTGTTTTATTAATTATGAATTTGTTTACTTATTGAGACACTCTATGTAATTACTAATTTTACTAACCACCATCTGTTACACAAAATCGGAGGTTACATGTTGGCAATTTCACTTCCCAGTTACTTGAAGTTTCAGGTGTCTAAAATAAACTTTAGCTCGTTAAAAATTACCGTTGGATCAATAATCGGCGGATCCAAAGAGGTCTAATGGCAGCGATCACCCCTCTCCTCAAAGATTCTAAGAGTTGGTGAGTTCCAAACAACAACGGAAATTTAATTATAAAATCCAAAAGCTATAGAGAAAGTACATTCTATGAGCCTAAATCACAGGTTCAATGCTTTCACTGCTGAATCCGGAGATCTTCCCCTGAAGTTTTCGTATGAAGTGCCTTTGGTTGAAGGAATCATCCATTCTCTGAGTGAATGGTCACAGTCAGCAAGTATGATTCCAACGGAAATCGGTCGCTGGCTACCTTCAGAGCATTGGTCTCTGGGTCTACCTACATATTGTTCCTCAGTCTTCATCTATTTTAGTAACTGTAGCATCCATACATATATTAACAAAGGGATTTGTGATACACAGAAAAACTCTACAACAATATCATAATCTTTTCCGGACCGTCGATAACTTGTGCATATCCTGTATACCATAGTGCTGATCACTATTTCCTTTCAATTACATATCAGACCATTTCTTTGTGGTTCGCACTTATATTGGTTGCACTTCCTAACATTAAAACCATTATCCTCGAGAGGCGATTATATTTCATTTGGTAAGAAACAAAATCGTACATTAAATTCATATATGATATTAACATTAATAAGTAATTTCGAAAAATTTGTTAAGGAGGCCTTTGATTTTGGTGTGCAACAGGCAAATCGTCATCAGCGGAAGACTCACTTATTTTAAAACATCATAAACACTCTTATTAGGCTAGCCGCAAAATGGGACGCAACTTCGTGACGTGACATGAGTCGAATTATGGCGAGGAGCATCGCAAAACAAACTGCAATTTCATTGTATCAAGTATGGCGGTTTCTGCATATCTTGATGATTTGATTTCAGAATCGGAGTCTAACAGTGAGTTTTGATCTCAGATCATATAAAACTTCGAATTTGTACTTTTTCTTTCAATATTTAAGAGTTTTGAGCAAACTCAGGGTGACAAACTGCATTCCACAGGTAACAGGGAGCATTATCTGCGTCACGTCAAGCTGCATTACCGAATATCGCAGTTACAGATATTTAAGCGGTTTACAATTTTTGCCGAGACTCACGTCACTTCAGTTCCCGAAGCTGCGTCTTGTTTTCCGGCTAGCCTTAGTGTTAGAAACAATAGCCTTTATTACAATTATAAATACAGATTAAATAAAACTCACCCAACTATACGCATATGTTCAAATATTTGATAGTTCTCACAAGTGTGAATTGTAACTTGTAAATGCTTCAAAATCTATTATTAATATGAGACGTTTTACAGGTGAGTAGCTGATTTTTTACTAGTTATTTAGAAGTTTTGTTAATTTTGTCAGGCAAACAAATGTAACTTTATTTTCGGTTTTTAACTGGTGAATAGGCTTGTGACTTTTGTAAAAGGTATATCATGTTAAGGGTTTGGTGGCTACCTATAGTTTTAACTATTAGTTGTCATTATAGGAATTGATAGAGGGTAGGATTTATTATATACAGCTAATGTCACCCTTTGCTCTGAATTTAGCAGTTTGTTATCCATGTATATTTTGTTCTCATGGTATTTTTTATTACAAGTCTCTATATTTTAGGCAGTTATAATTGACATAATTTTAGCAGCAAACTCTGTAAAAAGTAAATTATTTCAACATTAAAAACCCCAAAAATTATGGATTTTTTTGGTTTATAACGACTTCCAAAAAGGGGGAGGCTATCAATTCGTATGCAACTTCTTTTTAATGTATGACGAGCGATTATCCATAAACGGCTTGGGCAATTTGCATTGATGAAACTGAATTATATTAAGAAACATTACAGAGAGGTCCCCTATAATTATCTGTAACATGAGATTTACGGTTTCCCAAAAATCAGAATAAAAAGTAAATAAGGGACTAGATTTCAGTAAATTTAACCCCTTTGTCAATGATTAAGAAACTATGGATAAAAATGCACAATGTAAAATTAAAATTAAAATATTTGACAATATGTATTATTTGATTTCTGACGTAACTAAGAGAATTTTATTTGTAATATACAGGGTAGCACAAAAACTCCTAAAGATCATATAATCATAAAATTCCTTTCAAATTGGAAGAATTTGAAAGGGATATCTTCAGAATTGTATGTGGCGCTCCTAGGTGCGACTTTGTTATAAGATGCATTCGTTAAAATTGTTGATTCAGTGATCCGATTAAAATCATAAGGGAGAACTTTCTTAACTGTAGTGTTATTTCCCAAGAAGTCCTTAGACATTGAAAAATATGCCACAAATATCATTCATAAAACATCAAGGTAAATGTCAAATTTTCATCATAAATATCTAGTTTAAAAGTTAAGATATGCCATGAAAGTATATCGTACACGGTGTTTGAAATGTTTTTGAGTTTAATTCGTTTGAAGTAAGTTTCTTTCAGAGACGAACTGGCAGAAAATATTCTGTTAGTTTATCGAAATAATAATTTGCTATGTCGGCGAACTCTTCTATATGGTATACGGTTGTAGGTGTGTCCGTACGTGCATGTGATATTAGTTGGTACGTAAGCAGTTGTATACATAGTATGGTTGACATATAAGTTGAAATTGAGTTAGTTGTACAGGGTGGTTCTAAAAATATTGTATTGGGTGACACAAATGTAGTTGCGTATACAAGGTGGTTGAAATAAGAGGGTGGATGCAATATAGAGTGAATTAGAGATAATAATAAACAATAAAAAAAGTTAAAATATTTTTGGAAAATATTGACAAAAAATAAAGATTCGAGAGAGACAAAGAGAGGGAGAAAAAGAGATTAAAAGAGAGAGAGATAAGAATACGCTAAACTTTTCAATTGAATTGTATTTTAAATCGGATAAAAAAGAAGATATGTCTGAAAATAGTGATTGATTGCACACGATCTCTAAACGATTTTTACTTTAAGTCAGCTGAAGTCGGTTCTTTTTTAAATATAAATGATTGCTTATATGGTGATAAGTGATGATGCGTTCATAATGCCGCCAATGGAGAACTTGTAGAGAATTGCAAAATTCTTCAAAACTAGAGTTACTAAATCTTGATCGCAGCATTTGTCAGAGAAAAAAGCTAAAAAAAACCTTATAAGGCGGGTGTTTATAACTTGGTTGTACTAAAAACTGGAATATTAATCTTTCTTCTGGTGATAGCTTATAAAGTTGAAATTGATAAATTGGGCTCAAGTTCGATATTGTCCTTTATATATTGCATAAAAATAATTTGTATTAACTTTTTGTAGAACGTAGTACAATACGATAGTTCGTGGGAATATGCAAAATACATTTTGAAAGTCATCAGTGGAAAAAAATGATTTAATTGTATACACTCTAACCTAACCTAATGAACCAATGGAAAAATAGACGAATTTGCGCAGATCATAAATAGATAAACAAAAACCTACAACACTGAAGAAAAAAACATATACTTATATAAAATTAACCATAGTTTTTGATCATATGCACGCACGCATCTCAATAAAATCCCACATACACCAATGTGCGTGTATTATTGGTGCTCCGTTAGGCTGCCTGTTGCATATCTGTACCTTTAATGCAATATTTACTATGATTCTAAACAAATTTCTCGACATTATAACAAAAATACAATACGGAGAAATTGATGATTGAATTTGGCATATCCTCATAGGACTAACTTGGTTAATAAGATGGGTTCTGCGAAATATCTCTCTAATTTATTTTAATTCGCATCTTCAATAACTTCTTATTCGACAGTTTCCGTCCTGAGCATATATAATTTTAACATCTTAGGTTATCAATTTGTGTGGTAAAGCAGGGTAACTGGATAAATCGAGCATATTTAAAAAAAATGTTATGTATGTAAATTGATAAAATGTTAAAAATTAAGATTTTTCCTTGATAACATCCAAACTATAAGTTATAATGGAATAATAAGAATACAAAAAAATAGGTAATAGCAAGATCTATAGAATATAGTCGACATATTTTCTTTTGTTGTATTGCAAATTGCAAAATGCATAATTTTTGTAATAATTTATTACTTTTATGGAAAATCAATAAGAAATGAGGGCTTAATTTTCTTTTAACTAGCGGTCGCCCAGTGGTCGAAATTAGACCAAAATCATTTTAAAAATGTCAAGATAATATACCTATATGAATTTGCTTATTTCCACTTTTTTGTGTACTAATGCTAAATAGTTCACTACCATTATAATTAAGTAAAAAATTATTTCGCCTGGGATAACAATGTACATGTAGTACGCTGTGGCATATTCAATATGTAAAATCAGACTATTATTGAATAAATTTACAATACAAATACACTTCGAGAATTGAAAACGCCAATAATATACAAGAATTTATTAATAGCCTTGATTTGAATTAAGTTGGCCGTTTGATTAATTATTTTCATTAATAACACTAAAGCCCGTCAATTAGCAATTAAAAAACTTGAGAAAGTTGGTTCACAAACAGAATGAAATAGTACCGAACTCTTTTACGTTTATGTATTTACACATAGTTTTCTAAAATATTTTACGGTTATTCAGATATTTCACAATTACGAATTCAAGTTTTAAGAAGAACATGCAAGAAACAAACTCATAAGTAACTATGAAGAGGCAGTATAAATAAATAGAGACATAAGTACTTACATATTAGTACACCTTAAACTACACTGTATGTATAATCTCAAAAATTTCAAATTAATACATAAAGTTAACGATGACTTTTCTGTATTTTTTTATTTTATTTAATGAATGAAACAATATTATAAAAAAATTTAAGAATTCTGCACTGAAGCTCGTCAATAGCAACTAAACAAAAAATAAAGTAAATCGGTAGAGGGACAGAGGAGAAAATGGTACCGAACCGTTTTGTCTTTGTCTATTTATATATAGATAAATAGCTCTTTACTTGCTAAATTAACGTAAACAAATCCGTGATACAATATTCAGTATTTTAGCAACAATTCAATTTACGAAAAATAATTATAATATGGCATATTGAAGCATGTTAAATTTATTATCGCACAGGTCTACAAACTTAGGCCGAAAAAACTAATTTTTAAAATGAATAAAATACTTAGACACCAGACTTGCACTGGTCTTCCGGTTTCAATAGTGAATGGTAATTTGCACAGCAACGAAACAATATTTTACAACTTTGACGGTTATTCGATGGGTTTTACTTTTACAAATTTTCAACTTTCATAAGCATATGTTTTTACTATAACATACATTTTAGAAGATATCAATGAGAAGCTTTGGTTTCCTTAGTTTCACTAATTTTTATTGAATTTCCAAAAAAAACACAAGCAGAATTTTTTTGATATTTTAGACTTTTCCAGTTACATCGCTTTACCACGCAAGACAAACAAATCAAAAAAGTTATACGATTACTTGGCATGGAACACAATATTTAATTATGCTATTTAGGCTTTAAGCAGCACCATACTAAATTTTTACTCTGATGGTTGTTTTTTCGCCAAAACGACGTATAAAACTTAACATCTGATATACCAATTATTGGTATTTCAATGCTTTCTAGATATTATAACAAAAAAGTACAGATCCGTATTTAAAAAATATAGTTGATGATGTCCCAGAAAAAATGAAACGTACCAATGAAGATTCGTTGATGCCCTGTTCTGTAAAGCATGTCCCAAAAAAATATTCCCTTTACCATTTTTGAAATTCTTTCAAATAAAAGTATTACGTTTAAAAACAGAAAATGACATTTTTTGTTTTCCTTATATGACTTGAGAACGGCAACACCATTATACATATACATACATACATACACTTTCTTCAAGTGGTAAAATAGGTTCTAAAATACGCAAGTTTTTCTCCATTTAATCGTGTTTGCCTTTGCATTTCTTACCGTTTATTAGATATCAATGTTATCTCTTCATATGTGAGACACCCTGTAGATCACTCTATAACATGTCAAATATCAGTCGAAAAACCTACGTTTAGTATTCTGAAGGTTACAAATGGCATTGTTTCGATTTTTTTTTCTAAAAAATAATACTACACTTAGAAAACAAAATATGTAAATTTAAAAATCCAAACGTTTCAAGAACTACATATGACCTCCTTGTCAATATCTTATCTTCTAAATTGTAATAGAATATAAATTTGAAAAAAGTACACTTGCTCTTATTTTATAGAGCTGAGTACAGACAGATATAGTGAAATCACTACACAGTGTGTAAAACCCAAAACTCCAAACCTATTTAAAGTAAAAACTAAGTTTCACCTACCGTCAATTTTCATAACATATGTATTTACTATAACATACATTTTAGAAGTTATTAATGAGAAACTTTGGTTTTCTTGATTGCAATAATTTTTACTAAAGTTACCAAGAAAAAACAAAAGCTGATTTTTTTTTGATATTTTCGATTTTTTCAACTGCAAATCAAACAGTTAATAGGTTTACTTTTCACCGAACAAAACATTTAATTGAACTATTTAGGCTATTAGCAGTACCGGACTAAATTTTTTTTACCTTGACTATTGTTATTTCTTCCAAAACGATGTATAAAACTTAATACATGTAATACCAGGGTATTGGTCTTGCAATGCTTTATCGATATTATAACAAATAAGTATTATATATATTAAAAAATAAACTTGCTCACGGAATATGTCAAATTACACAAATTTATTCAAAACTACCCAAGAGTCCCTAGAATGAGAGTGTAAATTGGCATCAGGTGTAACATGATGTTGGTATCTTCTGAAACTTGTCCATGATTTCTCACATTCATTTTTCTTTACATTGTCTACTACATTTATGTAGGCATTGACATTTATTAAGTTTTACAACCTAACTGCAGGCAGAGAAAGTTTATTGAAGTATAAAATAGTTATATTCATTTATAAATGAAATGATGGCGTCCTATCTCAGAAGACAAGTTTTTTATTATTGCGTTACCAAAACGACTCTGATTTCATATTCCGGAGAAGCCAAAAGTACAAAAATATTGTATTCAAAAATTTTTTTCTCTATATTCTCGGTTCTTTAAAATTCTTAAAACATAGGATTTCAAGGTGTGCACTGATATACAACTAGGGCTAGATAATACTTCAGATAATTTATTACGCAAAATTGTTGTTAGTGTCTGGTATGAGCAATAACACTCGATGATAGGTAATGTGTTTTTTCATCTTTTTCGTGAGTTATTATAACCACTCAAATATTTTGCTTGGAAACCAAAGAAACATTCCTGATATAAAGGAAACATTAAAATCTATAAAAAACATAATCAACCATTTGCGTCCTATACAAGAAGAAGAACGCGTACACCTTAAGAAAGGGATAGAAAGTAAATACTCAACGACGAAGATATGGAACAATTGATTGGAACAGTTGATTTGGACGAATTGAGGAAAGGAGTTGAGCTAGCGAATACACCACACCAGCTGGTTTAGAAGGCATAATCACAGAACTCGGAAAATACGGAGGTTTAAAGTCAGAACTTCGACGCTTCGGTCTTTAAATCCCCTGTTGGAAGGATTCAAATACTGATGTCGATAAATTATAATCTATTGGTGAATTCTTAAAAATACTTCCATTTGAAACTTTTCAATGTCATTTTAATATTAGGTCACTATAAATAAATTGGTCTGCGATTGTGAGAAATTCCACCATTTATTAAAAATAATATTGTCTACCAGTATTTTGTTGAAGTAACTTCATATTTACATATAAATGTATAGATAGAATTTTTGTCCTAATATAAAAACTTTAATTATGAAAACATGTTGTCTAATTATATAAACTCGAAAAAAAGTATTGATGAAATTCCTGTATAAAACTAATTACATTATCAATGAGTTCGTCATGATAAAAATTTTTGTGGCGAATCTTCAAGACTTCAGGCTGAATAACAAGAATGCCAAGATATCCAATTCAGTTTTAGAGCAATAAAGACATAAAACGAGATTTATCTCTTTATGGTGGCTCGACTCTATTTCACTCACAAGAAAGCGAGAACCTTACCACCTTTTCCTTAGCTAAAATTCGGAGCTATAAACGCACGTATATCTATTATATCTTAATTTTATAACTTCAAATAAATTTATGAATATTCCTAGGGTTTTCGGTATAATCATATTGTTATGTACATTATTCTTAAATATTATTAGTAGATAAAACTAATTTCTGTGTACTTATTTCACAAAACATATAAAGCTATTAAGTTAGGTCTATCCTTCGCCCTGTGTCGATCATCATGATTCATTATTTTTTGGATACGGACTATAAAAAAATGGCGTAAGTGTACTTTGCTTGTTTTGTATAATTTATTTTGTTTGTGTTTCTTACATATAACATATCGACTAAAATTAACTAAAACTGTGAGTTTGCAGTTTCAATTTATTGAATTTTCAGCTGACTGGCAAAATATAACATATGTGCTTGTATTTAAGAGGAATGGAGAGTGAGCTGTGATGGGTAATAGGTAATTGTTGAAATGAAATAAACTACCGAATCAATCACTCATAGTTTTATGTTATAAAAGAAAGTATCAAAGATAGCAAACACAAAATTGACCAATTACATTTTAGGGCTGTAGATGTTTCAAAGACTTCTTCGACTGGTTCTAAATAATTCACTGCTTCTCTGTAGACAATTACGACCTTTATAGGAGACCTTTTTGAAGCTTGTTCAACACCTTTCAAAGTTTCGGGAAAGGTCTGCTACTTCATAAGCTTCCTCATGTGTGCCCTCAAATATAGTTACTAGATTTTATTTCAGACCCAATGATTCTCGAACATTTGCACAAGGAACATGAAGCACTAATTCAGGATGCCCGAATGTTGGACAAATTATTTATTCTCCAGTCATCCGATTTCTTTTGCAATGAAATCAACAATACTTAGTATATGCTTGGTGTCTTACTGACCAAAGAGCTACCCGTATCTTTCCAATCAATTCATTTATTCTGAGAAACTTCTTGGTGTTATTTTGTCAATGGATTATGAACGCCTCCAAAGTCTCCTAACTCATCAAAATATCAATAAATACTCCAAATGCATTCTGTTAGGTAGCCTCCAACGTCAAAGGTTTTGTTTCCGTTGGCTATACGGCAAGGCGGAATTTGAGATGAGTTTAGCCGCACGTCTCATACGTGTAGTGTGTTGATCCACATATTGAGACTCATTCATAGGCAAGTACGCTGGAAAATGCCTGATTTTTCAGCTTACTTGCGTATTTCAAATAATTAGCATCTTTTGTATAGTAGAGATCCTTTTGCGGCCTTACCGCCTATAGTAACATCCCATCTTGCCATTTTTCAAAACATTTGGCAATCTCTTCACTGGAGCTGCGTATGAAACTGTGTTTCTACTGCAACGCCACTCTTCTGTCAGTAGATGCTAGTCGTGTCTCGCAGTGCTTTGTTGTCATTTTGCGCTTTTCTATTCAATTCTGTAGGTTACAAAAGATCGCGTTGTGCTACTTAATGTCACACAAGCCGTTAACCAGGGCACGAAGGAAAGCCGGACCTAGGAAATATACAATGAGAGGCATTAGTGCATAAGGAACTTGATTTATTTACAATTTCCAAATCAGAAACTTGTCCAGATCACTTGTGGAGAATTGTCGTTGTGCATCATCCGGAACGAAATTCTATCTTTTCTAGAATAAATTCAAAGTACTAGCGGTCGCCCAGTAGTCGAAATTAACCAAAATCATTGTTAAAAAAAAATTGAAGATAATAGAAGTATATGAATTTGCATATTGTCGACATTTTTTTATACTATTATACACCTTTTTTGGTACTTATACAAAATAGTTAACTACCATTATAATTTAGTAAAAAATTATGTCGCAAAGGATAATAATTTCAGTTTTGTTGTCTTACGGTTCCAGGGAAAATATTTCTGACTATAGAATCCTGTGGAGTTTAATTTTACACCATTTGATGTACATTTACTGTAAGACATCAAAACTGAAATTATTATCCTTTGTGACTTAATTTTTTACTTAATTATAATGGTAGTGAACTAAGAACTATTTTGTATAAGTACCCAAAAAGTGTATATTAGTAGAAAAAAATGTTGGCAATATGTTATACAAAATAGTTCACTACCAACATAATTAATTTAAAAAATATGTCGCAAAGGATAATAATTTCAGTTTTGTTGTCTTAAGGTTCCAGTTAATGTACAGCAAATTATGTGAAATTAAACTCCACAGCATTCTATAGTCAAAAATATATTATAAATAATAAGAAAATGCAAAGAAAGCAGAAATCATATTTGTTTGTTGATTATTAAGAAACTGCTACGAATCGATGCACATAACGTTATATATATGTAAAATTAGGTTCCATTTGAAAAAATCGGTTAGAGTTAAACTTTTCCAAAGTGCAATGACGATATCTGATACAGTACAGAGAGTTCATCATTGTATTTTTAGCTTTTGGTAGTATGTAGTATTGGTCAGTAGTTTTCCCTTCTTTTATACAGGATGCCTCTGATATTCAACTGTAACTAGATATAAAAAATTTTATATTACTGCGCATAAAGCTCAAACAGTATATTTTAGGTACAACGTATCATGCAAAATTGAGTGAGGAATCCAAATATGTAATAATTCCATTTTAAAAAAAAGCAATTTCTATGTGATCACTATTATGATGTTTTGGAATTCCAGTGAATACCACACCATCCTATGGTAGCAGGTTTCTAAAATATATATCAGTATTATCACAACCTTCAGTCACCATACTATTGGATTGCCCTAAAATCTAATTCCATACAGTGTGCCTTAACACTAAAGATTTCAGTTGCCAGTAATAGAACTAGCAACACTACTATCTTGATCCAGAGACCCCACACCACTACTTGTTAACCACTTTTTAAATGGTCTCTATATTACAGAAGTATCAAGATTAGATGTTTTGGGTCATGAACTTTTTGTCATCGCTGTGGTTTATGTGTCTAACAGCTTTTTCTCCTATTCATTTTTGACATTTGAATATATATATATATATATATATATATATATATATATATATGTTGGCAACACACGCCACATTTAAAAAATAATCATCACTGGATTAATATTCAAAAGAAGAACAATAATAACTTTAATTATTATTGAATCTTCAGTTATTTCCCCACTGAATCTTATCAGTTTCTCATATAAACTCTAATTACATTACGGAATTATTTTTTCAATCCGCCGCTGGTCGAAAGAAAGCGACTCAGGCAGAGTTGAAGCGAGGGTTGAAGTCAGTCCGAAAGGGGTCCAGCGGGGAAATCTCTTGAGGCTCGACCCAGCAAAAATCATCTCTATAGCTATTCCCTTGCAAAAATCATCTCGTTCTCTCAAGCGCGATGCAATGCAACCAACCACCACATTATACTAGCATGCTGCTGGAGAGAAAATACTACGTTTTCTGGATAAATATATGTGGAAAAAGGTAGTGATTTACGAACACATGTTTCAATGGAAATTGAAAGCAAACACGAAATACGTGCCTTCATATTATATCTACAAATTCTATATTATATGCACTTCAAAAGGATACCTTTACATAATTCATATTTTTTGTAACAACTATATATCGGCAGCTATAGATTAGAAATGGCAAGTAAATAAGCGAAAAGATTATCAAAAATTGAAATGTTGCTTGTGCTGAAAATATATGTTCATATATGTATTTATAAGGTCTAATAGTGTCATAAATACATTACTTATTGGCACAAAATGCAGCAAGTTACAGGAAAATATAACATAGATTCTAAATATATTTTATCAGTCAGCAGCAGCACAATGAACAGTGGAACAGCCAAATGGAATAAATTCGATAACAAATAAAGATGGGCTTGTAGGGAAAAACACTTGGACAAATCGATTTGTATTTTTCAATGAGCATTTTTTCAACAAAACCCTGTATATTATTTATTTTTTGGATTCTCCAGAAAATTCTAGATATAATTGATGTTCAATGACCTACACCTATCCTCAACTGTTCATTTGGCTCTGGTATTGAGTTAGTAAGCAAAAACCATTCCTGCGTTCCTGTTTTAACCGACTTCCAAAAAGCAGGAGGTTATTAATTCGTGGCGTATTTTTTTTTTGTATTTATGTTACCTGATTTCTTCTCCTGTGGTGAACCGTTTTGTATGAATATGGTCTTGTTTTGATAGAGTATATATCCGGATTGTTGAAACTTCAAATTTGGGAAAAAAATTCTATTGGTAAAGTGATAAAATTTGTGAATGAGCACATGCGTGCATGGAAATCGACGAATATCCCTAACATATTGGTCGATTTTTCGAAAACTCCTTATGGATATGTATAGTGTTTTAACGTTTAATATATTAAGGAAGATCCGTACGTGATCATATATACTTTTCTGCGACGTGCAACTTGCAGTATTGCAGAAAATCGCCGAAAATTCCAAAATTCTTTAAAAAAATTTCATCGAAATGACATAACAGACATTTCCTTATAACTATTGTAATTCCAACGTAATAGTGCGGGAATTTTAGGCACTGGAAGTTTTAATTGCGAATTTGAAAATTTTCTATGTACATCTCAAGAATATAGGTAGTAAAGCATAGTATTTTCGGCTCCTTAAATCAATGAGTACGAAGCTCGTTTTGTTTGTATACCAGGCAAATACCTATTTAAATGAAAATTTTTCCATTTTGCGCAGACGGTGCTTTTGGTTGTCACATTCTCCCGGCCTAATAGAAAATTTAGTGACAACACATGTCAAATTTCTAGACTGCTATTTGGTGCGTTTATACACAGGATGTTTAGTTATAGCAAACAAAATCACAAAGTAAAGTGATAGAAGGAGTTGCATTTATATGATGATTGAAATATAGGTAAGGCTATTTAGCCGTATATACAGGATGGTTGGAATATAGGGTGGAGTGGACGTTTGGTGATTAAAAAGCTGTTATATGATATGGACTGGGTAGGTACCTAACAACACTGAATGTGTTGTTTATTTGCTAGAGTATTTTGTTATAATTATTTTTAGCTTTTTAGTTATAGATGGAAGTCAGTTATATATATTTTTTTAAATTGTTTTATTCACATTGAATTGAAAACGTACATTAACCTAACAGCTTACAATGTTATGATATGTCAAACTGAAATCAAAATAATCAGACTCGTTAAAACGAAGATAGCCGAGAACAGTAGAATTACCTATTGCCTTGATGTCAGATCTAACAATTTATCTTAAATCTCACTAATTGTTTTCATATCATAGGCTTTATAATCTTAATTAAATCGTATGAAACTATTAGAGTTTAAAATAGAAACAATATAAATTAAAAGCATAATGTTAAAATAGTAAGAAATTATCGGAAACACATTGATAAGTTGCCATGCAATACACAACACTAATTTTAGTTGACAAACAATATTTAGAAAGAAATGAAAGTTTGAAAATTGCGCCACACAAATAGTTATAGAAAATAAATTTTTATGCGTGAGATCTGAATAGAGTGACAGTGTGGATTAACTTTCGAAACTGTTCAAAATTTATTAATTTTAAGTTTGTTCGTTTGTTTGGCAATGACGTAAATTATGAATTTTTAGTTTATTGTATTTAATGAATGAAGCAATATTATAAAAAAATGAAAGCTATCTGCACTGAAGATCGTCAATTGCTACTAAACAAAACAAAAATTAAGAAAATCGGCTGAGGGACAGAGGAGAAAATGGTATCTAACCGTTTTGCCTTTGCCGATTTATATATAGATATGGAGGAAGCTTAATACTAGATTTGTGGGTTGATAAATTTTTTCACTACCTCTATTGCTGAATTTCATTTGAATTATAAATTTTAGTTTCATCAATGATATACTGGTTTTTGGCGTTTTCTGTCTATTTTGATAGTTATTATTATATTCTTGAAACCATTATTAATTATTCTATGTTGATGGTACTCACAATTCAATTTTGCTATAAATATAAATTTGTCTAGAACTTTAACATAATCATTTACTTACTCTTTATATTTATACATTAATTTCTTATCTTTACAAGAATCCAGGATTGCAGTCGTTATTTCTTTCTAGGATCCATTTTAGATTTCTTGCCATTAGTTTTGCGTTAAGGGATGAACAAAAATTTTACAAATGAATTTTTTTAAAACAATTGTTTTTTTAATAAAGCATAAAACAACTTTGCATTTTTCCCAAATTACATCAGTATATCCCTTACAACCTGGAAATTTTCATCTCGACCTTTTTTGGGAAAATATCGGCCAGTGTCCTAATTGGTCGGTTTGCCCTTGAGCATTTTCTGTATATTTAGCTCCAAAAAAGAGATGTCCTGCCCCTCTTTGAACCAACTTTTATTGCAGTGTTGCATAGGTAGTTTGCTGCCTCACTTCTAAATTACGATTGTGTTAGCATTTCAGTTTGCTTTCCTTTTGCAATTAAAACCCGTTTATGTAGTAACCATACATTTACCTTACACAGATTTGCTGGGTAGCCAACAAATTGGTTCCTTCAACAAGTTTCTCAATTATTTATTTGCCGAAAAGTATTTGAAAAATCTGTATGGAGTATCCAAAGACTTCAGGTGAAAATTGGGTGTTACAGTGGATTGTAAGCTGCAGATAATCTATTGGGATGTATTTTTGATTCCAGACTAAATTTCTTTTTTGGGATTTTTTCTTTATTATTCGAGACTGTGATGTGGAGTCTGTATTCGCAAATTCACCATTTTGTAGGTCACCTACTCCTAAAACACCTGGACTATTATCTTCTAGATCTTTCAATGTCGTCAAGCCTATTTACAGTATCTCTCTTTTCCGAGTCACTTGGGTAATAATTTGGATCAGCCACACTCTCATGATCTGAGAAATCCAGTCCATTTTCGCTTCTGACATATTCTCCCATATCTCTGCCAATTGTTTGTCATTCAGAGGCATATGACGATCCATAGTGCAATGTGGAATATAAAAAGAAATAAAAAAAATCATAAGTGGTCAATACACAATGTTGCAAATATGCAACATAAAAAAAAACAACAAGTTGCCTTGAAAGCGCAGTGATGCAAATATGCAACATAACAAAAAACAAACAAGTTTACAAAACTCATGCAAAATTAGAAAAAATACATAATGTAATGTTTTTATTTTCACACTCGGGTTCAGTTCAGTTCTTGGATTTATTTAAAAACACAGTCCAACTCACTCTAATTTATTTCCACTACTTTAACACAATTTGTATTCACAAGAACTATTTACAATTTATCTTAACTTAACAATAGGACCGTCGAATACTGAATGAATCCCATCGCCAGCTGTCCGTATTTATACATTTCTCTTGGAATTATTCTGGCAAGTCAACCAACTATCGGGAAACTTCTTTGATGTGTTCTCGAAGCTTCAAGGGAATTCCCAGTAACGGCAGCGGTCGGCCTGTTGAGAGACAAAACATTTCGGATTCCCAGAAGTATCGGTATAATGTCCCTTCAACG
This sequence comes from Octodonta nipae, assembly GCA_034190945.1. Lineage (NCBI taxonomy): Eukaryota > Metazoa > Arthropoda > Insecta > Coleoptera > Chrysomelidae > Octodonta > Octodonta nipae. Next base: position 83,177,170 of record CM067216.1, read on the forward strand.
AATTGGTTGATGGCCGATTGCACCAGCTATCGGATGATTTCTCGTAACAATAAGTATACTCAAAATACATAACTTACACTATCCAAGTTCAATTTTTACACAAAAATATAGCCAATTTTTAAGGTTTTATCGCGAGTTAAATTGAACGCATTCTGATAATTGTAAATGGCAATTACCAACTGAGGTGTCAGATGTTGATGTAGACAAACAACACAATCTACCAGCGAATAGGGGTATTATATTCTTACAATGGTTTGTTGCGAATATGCAATAATGTGCATATGGAGCATATCTACCAAATTAAAAATACTAAAAAATATATAGGTAGTAGTTGCATATTTGCAACACTATGCATTTAAAGGATAAAATAAATCACGCGGAATTTTATCTTTTGGAACACTCTTCCTTCCTTTAGTCACTTTGCGTCCCACTTTCTGTGATGCCTCCCCTCAAATATAACGTAATAAATAATACACAAATACTAATATATTTAAAGATATATTATTTTTAAATGCTCATAATTGTATAGAATCGACAATCGACAGCATCTTCTTTATCTTGGAAACCACCATTTACTTCATAATCATCTAACACTCTGCATTTTCTGCACCAGCGGTTACATTTCCCAATAAGCATAGTAGCTCTCGAGCTCAAGGAACTGCAATGTTTAAAAGAAAGTGATTTTCTGAAAATATGATTCATGATAAAAAAGACTTTAGAGTTCATTCCGGAATTGAAAACGATACTCCAGAAAGACATCTCCATCTATGCCGAGATACAAACTGATGGGAGAGAAGAAGTTTAGTGGCTGTCATCTGCATTACTCATCGTTGTTGTTGTTTTTTTTTTGTTTTAAGTAAGTAATATGGATTATTTTGGTCCAATAAAGACCTAAAGTGAAATTTGTTTTAAATTATAACTGAGTCTATATCAATGTACTAATGTAGAGCAGCATACGTAGTAACGAAATATAAGATAATAAATATAAGAAATATCGGAAAACTTCTAAGAGACTAAAGATTAAGTATATAACAATGCAGTAGAACCTTGCTTTTTTAAGACAGTAGTAGTTGAAAACTTTATCTCGAATTACTCAGTAAGTTAACAATTCATTATTCTAATTCCTTATGATTTCTCTTGAAATTCGAATTAATGTTCAGTCCTTAAAAGAAATTATTGGTGTTTATATTAGGACAATTACCCGGGCCACTTTATATTACAGTGGACCATGTAGGGTCTTCTGTTGTTATTGAACAGAGAGGGCAGAACACGTGGAACCGTTCTAAAATATTGGATTCAAAGGAAATGATTGTAAACGACATCAACCTCCTCACCCTGCTGAATGCTAAAGTATTTAATGGACGGCCGCTCACGACAAATGTCTATTTTTTAATTTAACCGACTTCAAAAAGAAGGAGGTCCTCAATTAGTGTGTATCTATGTTTCTTTTATGTTTGTTCACCGATTACTCCCAAGGAATTTCGACCGTTTATACTGGATCCTGTTCCGGGGGATCGCGAAGCAGTCCCATACTTTTTTCATTAACATAGCTTGTACCGTTTCTTAGAAAATGGGGGAAAACTATTTTATACCTATTCTCTTATACTCTATGCCTTGGTGAAGTCGCCTGATTAAAAATATGGAAGAAAATTTATTTGGAACATGGGACAAATTGAAAAGATATTGGATTAGTTCCGGGATATCCCGAAGTGGTCCCATATGTTTTTCAATGACATAGCTTGTATCGTTTCTTAGAAAATGTGGAAAAACTTTTTACCTATGTTCTTATACTCTATGCCTTGGTGGAGTCGCCGGTATTAAAAATATGGAAAAAAATATTCGGAACATGGGTCAAATTGAAAAGAAATTGGATTAGTTCCCAGATATCCCGAAGTAGTCTCATATTTTTTTAGTAACAAAGCTTGTACCGTTTCTTAGAAAATCGGGAGAAACTTTTATATCGATATTCTTATACCGTACATTTTGGTGGAGTCGCTGGATTAAAAATATAGACAAATTTTCTGTTCGAACATGGGGTATAATGAATTAAAAAGGCATTGGATTAGTTCTGGGAAATCCAGAAGTGGTCCCATATTGTTTATCAATAACCTGGCTTTTACCGTTTTTTAGAAAATCGGAGAAAACATTTAACGACTATTTTATACAGTAAGCTTTGATGGAGTTGCTGGTTTTAACTCTTCGGAACTTGGGGTAAATTCTAAATAACATGATTTAATCAAAATAAATATCAGTTAATATGTATATACCGTGTTTATTCATAAATCAAACAATTTCTTGTTATTATTAATAATTTTAAGAGATGTACATAGTCTAAAACGTAAACAGTATTCCATGTCACTTTTTTAGACAAGGTTTGTCATCAAAGAGGACTTTTGAATACAAATTAAAGTATCTGTATTTTTGTTAAGATCTAAAATGGTTATCAAATAGAAGTAATTAGAGTTAAAAACTGCATCTACTTATAATATTGCACTAAAAGTTCTATAATAAGTATTTCTGTAACTTTCCCAACTATATACTAGGTTTCAAAATATATATCAATATTGTTTAAAAGTGAGGTAACTTTATCTTTTTATAATTTCTCAAATTGTAATCAAGTAAAGTTTATTAGAATTGAAAACTGCATCCACTTGTGCTGTATAATTAAAAATTGTAATAAATTGAAAGTTGATTGGAAATAAATCCAAATAAATGTCAGCTAATCAACTTCAAGGTGGAGGTTCTCAGTTGGGTTCTATGTACAGTGTGTCTTCATAAGTTCAGTTCAAACGAAAACGTTCTAATGAATAGTATTTAGAGAAAAAAGTATTCTTAAAAAAATATTTGCATGGTCGGAAACATGTACTGTAATCATTACATGCCACTTTTGTCAGCAAATATGAATTTTGCTTAAAAGTAAAATGCCTTTATTTTTCATAATATATAAAAATGTTATCAAACAGGGTTAACAAGAATTATAAAATGCATCTAACTATGCCCCATCACTAAAAATTGTATAATAGATGTTCATGTCACTTTTCCAAATTGTGTACTAGGTTTGATAAAGAATATAAATTTTGTTTAAGTTAAGTACCTTTATTTTTAGTAACAACTCAAATAGTTATCAGACAAAGTTAACTAAAAACTGAGTCCTTTTATATTATATCAATTAAAACTGTACAACGATTTATTATACGATTCCGTATATTACTATAATTAACAGTAAAGAATGATGATACTCTGATCGTTTACAATATAGTGGATCCATCTAACTTAGAATGATACTCAATTTTTTTTAATACATATACATATGTCTACAAACCAAGGTATTCTATTCAACAGTAAACGAGGGTGGTCATGCTAATAAATGAAAGTAAAATATCTTATGTTAGGCAATATCGAAAAACATAATTAAATTTGAAAACTGCATCCAATTAAGCCATTGCATCATTAAAAATTGTAAAATAAATACATTAAAAAAACAAAAACCGACTTCAAAAGAAAATTAACTAAAATGCATGAAATAATTTTTGCTACAACAATTAAATACTTCATGTTGATGAGAAGAGACCTAGGAAATAAACCTAAAGCTGCAGAAATTAACATATACATATAGTCCTGAGAATATTTAAGCAGTAGAAGAGACATAAATTATTTTAGAACAAACATTTATTGAAATTGATAACAAAATGGCATTCAGATATTTACTCTATGCAGTCCTAATAATCAGTTTGTATATTCGTTTTCCATTAATTACGATAAGTAACTCTTTTTTTTTCAACAAATTTATGCGGGAAATTTCGGGCCCAGCATCAGGTCTATCGACTCCATCACAACGTAGGAACGGAACTAATTTGAAGTTGGCGGAAAGATACATTTGTCATAGCGTCCCATGTGAGCCATGATCGGGTCGGATGAAGTTATGAGAGTCAGAGCGTACTAGATCACTTTTCGGCGAAGGAGAGCCGAACCGGCATGGCATGCAGGGGGACAGGACTTCAAGTCACGGTTCGAAAAACGCGTGCAAAGAAATCCCGATCACGATGATGACAGCGACTGACAGACACTATAAGATCTTTCCTGTTATTAGAAAATATGAACAAAATAGGACAGCCTTTATAGGATTTATTTCTAGTAATATTTATTTATTTGCATCTATAAAGACAAATTGTTATGCTTTATTGTTGGGGTCAATTTTAATTTAAACTCAAGTTTGTTTCTCATAGTATCTGCACTTCACAAGATATTCAAATGAAATTTGGCATAGATATTACAATTAAGAGTTTACACCTTGTGACATGCCAATTTCGATTGCAAATCTACAGGGTGATATTTTTTTGGGAACACTGTCCACTGTTGTCCTTCAGAACTTTTTTTTTGGTGAGCCACTGGTACTTTCAAAAATCGTAAAGAAAAGCTTTGTTGTTATAGCAAACTTTATGTTCTCTTGTAGTTTTGTCGTATCTACTACCGATTTCGAGAAAAAAATTTTGAATTATTAAACTAGCAATGATTCTTAAAGATTCGATAAACTGGTATAATCATCAAAAAAATGTATTACTGCAAGAAACGTACAACTCAAAATTTAATCATAATAAAAAAAACTAAATAACAACAAAGGAATTAAACTACAGCAATTGTTGAAAATGTCCTCCCCCAACCCTTATACAAGCTTCTGTTATTCTTCTCATAGACGATCGAACTCTTTCAAACACTCCTGGAGTATTCCTAATTGTATCAAACGCGCCTATTATACGATTTCTCAGTTCGTCTACGATATTCACTGGCGTTATGTACACTAGAGATTTCAGATGGTCCCATAGAAGAAATCTAAACTATTTAAATCTGGGGATCTGGCGGGCCATGGCTGATGTCCACCTCGTCCAATCCACCTGTTTACATAATTTTCGTTCAAATACTCCCTAGCCAAAAGTGAAAAATGAGCAGGAGCAACGTCGTGCATGAACCGCATTTCACGTCGCATCATAAGGGGTATATCATTCAATAATAAGGGCAAATCGTTCTCTAAAAAATATCTGTATGATTGACCAGTAAGTCGCCCTGGCAAGAAGAAAGGACCAATCAAATAATCGCCAATATTACCACCCCACACATTTAATGAAAATTCCTCTTGAAAATAAGCGTCTGCAATTTCATGTGGATTTACCTCAGCCCATATGTGTTCATTATGAAAATTTATGATTGAAGTCCTTGAGAAACAGGCTTCATCAGTGAATAGGATTTGGCAATCAAAATGAGGATTGTTTAATAGTCTGTTGAGGTACCACTGACAAAAAATAATTCTTGGATGACAATCTCGAGGCAAGAGCGCCTGCACCCTCTGAATGTGATAAGGATAGAGAAAAGAATCCCGCAAGATCCGCCAAACAACTTGATGACTTGTATTTAAGCTAACACTAATTTTTCCTGTACTGGTTCCTGGATGTTCTTCTATTTCGTTCAGCACTGCCTCTTCGAGTCGTGGTGTTCTCACACTTCGTGGTCTACCTGCATTAATATTTTTCGCAGAAAAAGATCCAGTTTCTGGAAGACGCCTGTGAATATTAAAGAACATCCGATGACCAGGCATCACTCTATTGGGATAGCGTTCCATGTAAAGACGCTTAGCTTCTCTTGAATTACCATTTGCAAGACCATACATGAAATACATGTCAGCCATTTCGGAATTCGTAAAATTCGGCATGTTTTGATATAATTTTCAAAACACAGGAGTTTAATTTGATGTGTCAAAACTAACAATAAATTTATTCATTCACCACAGCCTACTAGGTAGGTAACTAGATTTCTATGACAATTCGGAATTTTCTGAGGATTTCAAGACAATCATTTTTAATTTTTTTTCTCGACCGGTAGTAGATACGACAAAACTACAAGAGAACATAAAGTTTGGCATAACAACAAAGCTTTTCTTTACAATTTTTTAAAGTACCAGTGGCTCACCAAACAAAGTTCTGAAGGACAACAGTAGACAGTGTTCCCGAAAAAATATCACCCTGTAGATTTGCAATTGAAATTGGCATGTCACAAGGTGTAATCTCTTAATTGTAATATCAATGCCAAATTTAATTTGAATTCAATTCAATTTCAATTTGTTCAGTTACAGTTACTATTACAATTAATACTACAATTATGATGGCACATATACATATCAATAAATAATTATATAATTGGAAAATATTTCACTTTATGGTTTATCCGCAGGACAGAAACGTTCACTTCAACACCTAAGCATGAAATGCTTGTTTTGTGTATAAGTGATCAAGTCCACACAGACCAACCATATTTGTAATAATGTATTAACAGTGTTAAACAAAGCATACAATGTTCACTAAATTAATGGCATGTGAAAGATGAGAAAGGCGAGAAATTTGTCAGTGAGCGAAGCTACTAAGAATACAAAATACCAAACTAGACTGGTAGACTCCTAAACCCAAAAACTAGAAAGTGTCAAAAAAATTTTACTTTAATCTTGAATAAAAGTTGTTGTTAATAAATATTTGTGAAATTCGGAGTCATGACTTTTAATAAAAGTTTTAAGTTCGTTTTTAAATTTGTTTAAGGACCCCACCGTTTTAATGTGAGTGGTCCAAAATACCATATACTTCTTTGTGTGTGACGTTTTTTAAATAGTGGCGTTATGAGTTGCTCTGTAGCAGTGCTTCTTGTAAGGATATTCGGTAATCGAAGCTCAAATTGATGTTTTTTTAATATAAATACTAGACATTGAAGTATATACAATTGGGGAATAGTTAAAGTGTTTGATTCTTCCATTAATAAATTTGTAGGGAAACGTCTATCCTTATTTAATATAATTTTTTAAATAGTTCTATGTAATACGTTAAGACACAACAATGTAGTACTATAACAACCACGCCATACGCTGATGCAATACCTTAGGATCGACTCGGCCAAAGCATTATAAACTATTATCATATTTTTCCGGTCTAAGATATTTCTGAGATGATAAAACTTAGGGATTAGCGTTCTCAATCTGGTTGACAAGGAGTTTACATGTTCTTTCCACTTTAGGTGCTGATCAACTATGACCCCAAGATATTTAATATTTGTCGTTTTGTTTATATATTTAGATGAACAAGTTGAAAATTCTTTACATGAGTCTTTATGAATTTTGATTTTTTCGTTATCCGGCTGATCTACACTGTCTATAGAAAACGTAATAAACCTGGTCTTAGATAGGTTTAAACTTAAAATACTTACATCTAGCCAACTGTTAAGAGTTTGCATTCCAAGTTCTGCTTTTTCGTAAACATCCTTCCAAGTTTCACTTTCAAATAAAACTACTGTATCGTCAGCGTAAGATATAATTTTCCCATTTAATGAAAGGCTACCTAATGAATTTATATACAGAAGAAATAAAATCGGGCCTAATATTGTCCCTTGTGGAACGCCCATGTTAACAAGTAATGGATGGCTAATCGTATCATTTATTTTTACTACTTGAAATCTATTCGATAGGTAGCTTTGGAAAATCTTAAGAACTTTTCCTCGGACACCAATTTTTTCCATTCGTATAAGGAGCAGCTCATGATTTACTGTATCGAATGCTTTCGCTAGATCGAGAAACACTGCTAGACGCTTTTTACCAGCATCCATATTTATTAAAATATCTTTTGTTAGGGACAGGATTGCATCTTCAGTGGAAATATTCTTTTGAAATCCATACTGATTAGGGTTAAGTATCTTGTTTTTTGTTAAATAGTTTAATAATTTATTTTTTAGATACAATTCAAAAATTTTTGCAAAATTGTTTATTATAGTTATAGGTCTGTAATTTGTTAGTTCCTTTTTACTTCCGGATTTAAATATAGGTTTCGTAATGGAATTTTTAAATTCTGCTGGTGTAATACCACTATCAAAGGCTAAATTTATTATATACATTAATGGATTTAATAAATATTTATGACAAGTTTTAATAAATCTACTTGATATAATGTCTGGACCTGGTGCTGCGTTACTTTTTAAGTTATTAATAGCAATAACTAATTCGTCTTTGGTGATCGGAGTCAAAAACATGGAATCTTTTCTTGTGATCACTTTATTATTCACATTAGTTACCTTATTAAAAAACAAATTCAAAGAAGTCGCTATTTCAATATCGTTGGATAATTTTGTGCCCAAAGGACATTCTATATCATATTTCCCTGTATTTTTTTGTTTTTGATGGTTTGAGACTTCGTTTATTATTTGCCAAACTTTTTTATAATTTTTTTTAGCTAAATTTATTTTGTTTTTATAATATTGTTTTTTTGTAACTTAATTAATGAATTTAATTTGTTTCTGTAGACTTTGTATGCATTAGATTTCTCTTGAGTAAAATCCGCTGTTAGTGGTGTTTTCAGTTTGTCCCTATAGTTTATTGATATAACGATTCTTTGGGTGATCCAGGGTTTTAGTTTACGTCTATGTTTATTTACCTTTTTAGTAATTGTGTTTTGTCTGATATAAAAATTTATTTTTCGAATGAATCTATAATAACTTTTATTTACATCGTGTTCTTCAATAACTTCGTTCCAGGTTTCAGACTGTAAAGCTAAGTTAATATTTTTGTAATCTATTATATCGTAACTTTGTGCCGGAGTAATACTTTTGTAAGAGTTATGTAAATTAATCGATTAAAACGTAGTGTAATGATCACTTAAAGTTGTTTTAATTATAAAAGATTTCATCTTCATACTTTCATGTTTATTATTCACAAAAATGTGGTCAATGATGGATTTACTACCCGCTTGCACCCTGGTAAAAGCATTGATGTAAGAAACAAAGCCTTGTCCATTTAGCATACAAAAATAGTTATTTACAATATTATCTACATCTTTATTGTGAAGGTTAATGTTAATGTCGCCTATAAAAATTTCCGTTTTTTGTCTATGGATATTTAAAAAATGATTATCTAGTTCTTTTATAAAAAGTGAACCATTTGTCGAGGGCAATCTATAAGACGCCGTTAAGCCAAACGTAAAGTTTGCCAGCGATATCTCAATACGCAAAAGTTTCGTTTCCGTTAATATTACAGTATGCAGATTAATGACGTGTAAATCATCTTTTAAATATACCACCATACCGTCATGCTGATTTTGATAAGATTCATTATAGATAATATTAAAACCCATGATTTTAAAACAACTTACCTCTGGAATTTTTCTTGTCTCTGACAATACTATCACATCAATGTTTTCATATTTACCACTTTCTAGATACACTAAGAGTTCATCAAATTTTTTTTGCAAACTTCTAACATTAAACTGTATTATATTTAGGGATCTACCAGGTAATGACCTAATTTTACCTAAAAATTCATCGTTTATGTAATCGAATTCCTCTGCCTCAATCTCCCCCTCACTAAAAATAGTAACAACATTGTTCATTTTTGCAAGAAACGTAGGACTCACGAAAATTTAAATGTACTATTTACAGTGAAGGAGAAGAAAATAAAAAATATATAGTATATATTTTTACAGTGCATGATGTCAGAGTTAAATCAAAAATTTACTTTTATTACATTATTTATAATTTTTAATAGTTTTAGAATGGCGTTTCTTAGTACGAAAATTTTTTTAGATTCTAATTCTTGCAGTTGACGCAAATCACTGATTTTTATTATTTTCTTGTCCATCTTGGTGTGGAGTGAACCATTTACTGTCCATACCTTCATTTTTCCTAGCTTTTTTTTGCGGCGTTTAACAAATCTAACTTCACTTTTGTTAAATCTTCACAGATAAATAAGCGATTGTTTTTAAACTGTATGCAATTCTTCATAACGGTCTTCTTGTCTTCCAAAGTGTTAAACTTTATAATCACTGGACGAGGTTTTTCACTATGTAATTTTTTACCAACTCGGTGTGATGTTCTAATTCTTTGTGCAATGGCTTCTAAGCCTGTTCCCTGGAAAGTGCCTACAATCTTATTGCTCAAATGTTCATTGTTTTCTTCTGGAATTCCATAAATGCATAAACTGTTTGTTTTGTCGGCCTGCATCAAATCGTTAATTTTTTTCTCTAGTGTGTTTACTTTCAGCTCGAGAGTTTTTATTTTGCTATTTGTTTCTGCTACATGGCTGTCGATTTTTTTCTAGATAGCATTAAAAATCGACCAGACAAATAATTCATCACTAAACAGTTCTTTGATTGAGTCTTTGATAAGGTCTTTTAATTCATTTTTTTCTTGATGGCTTCTAGTTGGCGGCATGTTTCTAATACTTTTCAACAGTAAATTTCTAAACACGTTTATGATGTCTGCTTCGACTTTCTTCACTGTGGAATACTTTCGAAATAAAATAATTCTGTCGGAGCTCGTTTCGCACGTGTTTACGCTTTGCTCATTCGACTACTACTATATTGAATATCTTGTGAAGTGCAGATACTATGAGAAAAAAACTTGAAAAAAATTCAAACTTTAACACTCTGTATCTTGAAAACGAAACGTTTGCGGACCCATGTTTATGGGAATTTTTCTTCCTATAACTATTTAAGGAATTCCCCCTTTTCGTCTGTACCTCCAATTTAGGAACACCCTGTATAGCAGCTCTGTACTGAAAACGAAAAAAATCAATCTCATAGTTTTATTTTGTCAGTGTCTGGCCGTAATTTAAAAAGATCATAAAAAGAACATAATCTACAATTTACAATCTCTTCAATGGTAATTGGCAAGAATAATGCCAATATAGCTCCGTTTTATCTAAACTTTCCCGAATTATGTATTTCATTAGGAACTCGGTCAAAGATGTGCTAATAACCAATTCAATTTTTTTAAATTAGGTGATTTTTTAAACTTTTACATATGTAGATAAGGACTGCTCTTAAGGCAATCTAGTGAATGCAAACTATCCTTTCAATATTTAGATTTTCTAAATTGTATGCTTTTTGAAATCTGGACAATCGTTATCTATATTTTGTATGATCTACACCATAACTGTTTCCAAAACAGTTTGATGTGCAAAAACCTCAAAGCATTATTCAAATTTGATTTGATTATTTAAAAAGAACATAACAATTTTAGATTATAGCTAGGTATTCTAATTACCATTAGGGGTACAAACAAAACAAAAAAGTTATGTTTTTCAAATTTTGCGATTTCTGATACTAGAAGAATAGTCACATTGACTACAATTCACCATATGTGAATCCTCTTAAAGGGGTTAAATCTTCTAAGGCGTAGTTGCCGGAAGACTAGCATGATCTTGTTGCTCCAAAAAATATTGCTGCTACCACATCTGAGAAACAGTTTCTGATAGGGCTTAAGACTTAATCTGTACCTCAGCAACTAAAACAAAAATTAACACTGTTCTTGTCAATTAATGGCTCAATTAATGTCCGATACACAATTTTGTGTTCTAAGGTCTGGGTTACATGATATAGCAATGTATAAACAGCATTGGATATTTGATTTAACTTACAAATAAAAATTACGCCAACATAAAGTATTTGATACAACAAAATTCGAAGTAATTGGCAGATGATCTCCTGGATGATAAGGCTTGGCGAACCGTAACAAAAGCGACCTTAAGTTTTCATTAACGACTTTTTTTTTCTAAATACTTATATGAATATTTTTATGTGTTCTTGGTAAATAACACCACAATCGAAACAAAAATCTGTATATTCAAGGAACCAAACGTTTGCAGGTCTATTCTGACCTCGTTTTCAATGGCTTTAGCATGTATTGAGTATATGAAATGCAAAATGAAAGTTTGATATATGAAATTTAAGTTGACATAAGAAAATCTGTTGTTTCTAGATATACAGGTAGCACAACAAATTCTAAAGATCATGTATTACAGTTAAACAGCTTTCAAGTTGTAGGAACTTGAAAGAGTTGTCTTTAGAATATAAAGTGGCGACTTTGATATAAGATAGCGCATTCGCCAAAAATGCGATCAAAGAAATTCTTTTATTTCTATGATCCCACTAACGTCATAAGGGAAAACCTAGGAAAAACCTTATGAACTATCCCGATACTGGGTTGTCCAAAAGAGATGACCATTACCAAGTTCTTCCTTAATTGTCGTTACCAGACACGATTGAATTCTATAGAACTAGAAGCGATACAGTCGTCTTCTTTCAAAAGAATTAACGCAGACTCCTTTATTTTGTGTTATGTTGCTCTATATGAAGTATAGTTGAATTCTAAAATTGTATTGTATGGCGTACGTTCAAGCATGTTCACAAATTTTCGATTTTTCAAATTGTCGTTTCTTTATGTAAGTCTTGTGTTGATTAATTCATACATTTAATGGTCTCGATGTTTCTCCAATATAAAATTTAGTGCATTCGCAAGGAATCTTGTATATGTAGTTTATTTATTTCTGAGTTTTGTTGGTTGGTTTTGTTTTCGAGTTGTAACTACAATGTGGTTGTTCTGAATGGGTGTTACTAAGAGAAGTTCCGGGTTGATTCCGATGGTTTGTTTTATGTTCAAGTCTGTTTAATTTTTTGTTAATAAATTACCCTACAAAATTACTCAATAAACCACATTGTAGTTTCAACTACACCATATATCAGGGTCTCTCAGAAAGATTGCAAAGTGTGTGCAACAGATTTAATGCCAAAACAACATTCAAAACAATAAATTACTAATATCGAAAACAAAACCAACCAATAAAACTCAGAACTCAAAAAACTATACAAGATTCGTTGCAAATGCAATAAATTTTGTATTGGTAAAACATAGACACCATTAAACGCACGAATTACATAAATAAACAACAATTTAAAAAATCGAAAATTTGTGACAATTACAATTTAACAATTAAACGATACTTCACAAAGAACAACATGACACAAAACGAAAACTAAAAGAGTCTGCGTTAATTCATTTGAATGAAGACGATTGTATCCGTTTTATTCTGTAGCATTCAATCGTGTCTGGTTACCGACAATTAAGGAAAAAATTGGCATCTCCTTTTGAACGACCCAGTAACGGGAGGGTTCATAAGGTTTTTCCTAGGTTTTCCCATATAACGGTAATGGGATCACTAAAATAAAATAATTCTTTGATCGCATTTTTAGGGAATTCCCTATCTTATATAAAAGTCGTATCTAGGAAAATTCTAAAGACAACTCATTCAAGTTCTTCCAACTTGAAAGCTGTTTAACTGTAATACATGATCTTTAGAATTTTTTGTTGCTACCTGTTGATCTAGAAACAACACAATTTCTTATGATAACTTAAATGTCATATATCAAACTTTCATTTTGCATTTCATATTTTCAATACATTGAAAACGAAGTCAGAATAGACCTGGAAACGTTTGGTTCCTTATATATACATATTTTTTTTCGGTGTGTGGTGTTATTTCCCAAGAACACATAAAAATAATCAAAAATATGCCACAAATAACAACAACAATTTCTTATAACGTATTAACTAAATATATACAAGAAGGCAGGCAAAAAATCCGAAGACAACGTAGAGGCAGACTGCGGTGAAAAGCGAAGTTTATTACGAGTAAGTAGTATAGATCTTATTTTATGTCAATAAAATTGCTATTAAAAATCTATTTGAAACTGTAAGATCTATTTTTTAAACTAAAGTATATAAAAATATTTTGAAGATTCATTTATTCAATTTCCATGGAACATATAACTCATTGAACTTTAATTTCTTCTTTGGAATCCATGTCGTTGAAAATAAAATTATAAATAAAAATGATGGTTAAAAAAAATTAAAACCGAAGCTAGCAATTTGTAATATCGTGCTCATAGCAGAAAAACTGTACGTAATGAAAAATACATGACTGTTAATATTGGAGGCTTTGCGCTATTCTCGGAATTAAGTTAATGAGATTAATGAACTTTTTCTCAAATAAGTTTCTTTGCGTCATCGGTTCCACCGTGTGTGTTGTGGGCACAACCAAAAAAATCCAACTCTTTTGTTAACATAAGACTTTTGGATAGGTTAGAATAGACAATATTTAGCAAGTTAAATGGTTTGATAGGCCACAACTACAATATATAGGTAAATATGTTGTAACCTATCAAGATGAGCACGAAGGTCCAAGTCATTACCTACACTTGAAATTTTTTATTTTTTAAAAATCGATTTTGACAATTATATTTTCTAACGTATGTTCACGATATGAAATCCGAAGATAAACACAAATTGATATACTTTATTACATCGATTGTGGGAGTGAAAAAATTTAGGTAGTTCGACGAGTAAGACAAATTGAATAAATAAAGTTAGAGAACATTTTTATATACTTTTGTTAAAAAATAAATTGTATAGTTTTAGACAGCTTTTTACTAGGAATCTCATTCCCTTAAAATAACAAATTCTCTTGTTGCGCATTGTACGAAATTTACATGATAAGTGCGTTGGAAACCTTGCTTTTCATCGCATTCTGCCTCTATTTTGTCTTCAGATTTTTCGTCTACCTTTTTTGTATACAGCTTAGTTAATATGATACTAATACATAGAGAAAAAAATGCGTTAAAGTGGCATATATTTTTTTCAGTTTAACTTAATGTCGCGTTTGCTGTGGTCTTTCAAGTCTTTTTCTTCCAGGAAATCGTCTGCCAATAAATTTCCTCGTTTTGTTGTATCGAATTCTTCCTTTTGCCCCAACTCCTTTGGTGAACTATTACTCTTCTTACTTTCATACAAATTCAAGTGTCCCAAAAGTCACTAAGGTCGTTTTAACTGAAGTAAATCTATATACATATATAAAGTGGTAAATATCTGTTTATTTATTTACCATGTGGCACATTAAAACTACTCAACTGAGATAAGTTTCAAATTTTTGGTGAATACCTTGATTACTATTGTGACCTTACTTCCTTTCTGTAACAGAGAAATAATTCTACCTTTACCAGACTTTTCAATAGATGCAATGCCAACCTGCACATTTCAAGGAAGATAGTTTTGACCGGCGAGGCAACATTTTGTTTAAATGGTTCAGTAAAAACGCAAAATTTTCGATATTGGGCATCAGGAAACCCACATTGTGGGTCCTTTTTGTTATTGAGGGAACACTTAACTCAGAAAAGTATTTAGACCAACTTCAAAATGACATAATACCCTGTTTAATTCCCAGAACTTTACCCGATTGGTACAAACCCCAACAGGATGGAGCGCCCCCACATTATTCGCGAACAGTGCGAGATTATCTTGACAATATAATCTCAAATAGATGGATCGCAAGGAGAGGTAATATCGAAAGGCCCGCTAGGTCTTCAGATCTAAGCCCGTTAGATTTTTATCTTTGGAGTTACGTGAAATCGAAAGTCTACTTCAATAAACCGGAAAATATTGAGGAATTAAAGAATAGAATTAAGGCCGAAATACAACGAATCCTGCAACAAACACTAAATAAAATGTAACGAGAATTTGAAAACCGCACTCTAAAAAAAAATCGACTTGTCCGAGTGTTTTTCCAAAAAACCAACACCTGCATTTTAAATGAATTTGTTCCAACCTACGCGTCCTCACTGTATAATAACATCCTTATGAACTGCACAAGCTTCACCCCAATGTTCTATAAAAATGACTCTTTTTGGGTTCCGTATATACAATATTCGGATACCCTTATAATATCACTTCGGATTTCTGCCTCTGTCACATCACAGCAATTATCTCCTAAACTACTGGACGGAAGATGTTGAAATTTGGCATCAATGTATAGTTTGGTGACCCGATCAAGAGTACATATCGTAAATGAAGAAATTTTCATTTTAGGGGTACTTTTGGTGGAAAAACTAAAAAAATCGACTGTTCCCCCCTCCTGATCTCCGAAACTACTGAGCCTAAAATTTTGAAAAAAATAGGAAATATAGATCGTTGCGCGAAATTTACAGGAAAAATAAGGAGAAACCTCTAATAGTCATTTTGTGGGGCAAATTATAGAATTAAATGGAAAATAAAAAATTATAATTGTTTCTAACGGATCAAGTAATATATCTAATCAAAGGGCTCATTATGACGAATACCAATATATTTTTTATTTTTTTAAATAATTATTTTATAATATATTTAAAAAATTACCCATTCCCCCCTTTATTTCCCAAACTATAAGACCCATTTTTTTTTGATTACAGGAAAAATACGAAGAAATCCCTAATATTAATATTGGGGGCCAAATTATAGAATTAAACGGAAAATAAAAAAAATATTTTTTAAGGCATCATTCAGTACATCAAATGAAAGGGTTTATCATGAGGAATACAAATACATATGTTTCATATTTTTAAAATTAATTGTTTACAATATATTAACATAAAGATATAAAAAATTCTCATTTCTCGCTTTATTTCCGAAACCATAGTACCTAAAATTTTGAAAATAATTAGGGGTATTGGTGCTCACTTGAAATTTATAAGAAAAATTATTAGGAAACCCCCATAGTAATTTTAGAGACAAATTATACAATTAAGTGGAAAATAAAAATTCAATTTTCAAACGCGTCGTATCAGATCAAAGGCTCATTATGTGAATTACAAATATATGATATTTTTAAATCATTTGTTTAAAAGATATTAACAAAAATATTAAACATCGACTTAATTTCCACTTTAGAAACTACACTATTTAAATTTTGAAATATATATTTTATTTGTATTTTTAAATAATTTGAATAATTGATTTAATAATTTATAATTTAAAACTTGACCTATTTTGCCCTAAATATTCCAATATACAGAGCCTCAAAATTCAGACAGTAGATTATAAAAGTCTTCTCTGAAAGTTTATTAGTAAAATTAAACTCTAATAAAATTTTTGGGGGCCAAATTAGAAAATTAAATACATATGTATTCTTATAAAAATCAAGCGAATTCTAAAGCAGATAAAATAAAAAGTCTATGTGTGGAAAATGAAATTGTATATTTTTTATAAACTTAAAACGCCTTCTTAAAAGATATTAGGGTAGATATAAGAAAATGCACTCATTCCCTGCTTGTCTGAAACTGGAATATTATAATCTTGAAGGTGGTACGAAACCCTTAGCATGCAAGTCCAACTCGCACTTGACCAATTCATTTGATAATAAACATGCCTGAAACTTATAGCAACATTAAAAAAAAAACAAAGCATCACCAACAAATTCATTTTTTATCTCCTTCATTAACTTTTAAAGGCTCAAAAACATTAATAGCAAACTAGTTCATATTTTGCTTCGAGGAAACTAGAGAATAAATTATTGTTATTAGAAAATAACTATTGTCCCAAACTTTGAATGTACAAGACATCATGTACTTCACCAGTCAGCTACTGACAACAAATACATCTGTTTATTAACATCTTGTCAATACCACGTAGATTATTTGTTACCGAATGTCAACGATTTTAGATTCCATGCAAATAGTTCTAAAAAATCTTTTCTAAATTTTCCTTGAGGATTTAAATATTCTACATGTACTTTACTACTGTACTTTAAGGTTATCTGGATTTCAGGCTGTTTCCACAGTCGCAATATTGTTCATGCAATCGAAGATCTTATCCCGATTTATTTCTGTGTTTGGTTTTTTGGAGGATGGAAATATGGTGTTTGTTGGTCGCTCATTTCGATGTACATCAGTTCGTTTGTCATATTCGAATGAAATATCTATTGACGTTTCGCCAAGACCACATTTTCAAAAGCAATTCTTCATACAATGGAAACTACGGTTGCAGTCTGGTTCAGCATGTGTTGCATTGAATATTTTTGTAACATAATGACACACTTTCTGTTCTCAATGGTATCGTATTCTATTTCTAACAACGCATTTTTTGAAATAAATGATCGTGGTCTCTGTTTCCTTAAATAACATTTTTAGGCAATTAACAATTTGGAATTATTCTTTGATTAGATATTTTTATGGCGGCCTAGTCATTCACATTTCCTCTCCTCATTCTTTTCCTGGAACCGATAATTACTTAAAATTTGAATTGGTGATAAAGTTCAGTAAGGCAATTCCGAGAAATTATCCGGAGTGCTCATTGTTCTTACCTATCAATTGTGACCAACCAGTCTTCCTGTGAAGACGTTCCCGAACTCCAAATCTTGGGTTGTGGTCAGTTCCTATTCGGACTATTGATGTTACATGAAAAATTGTGATGTAAAGGAATGGGATGCTGATTGAACCATTAGAGTCTACAAGGTTTATCAATTTGAATATCTACCATTTGGTGTAGGATAATTTAACGAATATATTAGCCCTTTAATGGAATAATGTTCCATAATTTTAAGTCAATTTTTAGTTCACTACGAATATGGGAAGTGCAATTAGCTTACATTATTATTACGATAATAAATTACCATGGCTATGTAAATAAAGAATTTAACTGTTAGTCATTATCCACAATGCATGAGTTCTAACAATGCGTCACCGTGGTTAACCTATTAAGATAATATCGTATGGGTCAACAACTACTATTAATATTCGCATGTTGAGTTAATACATACATGAAAATTTGTGTTCAAGAAAGCAGATTAAGAAATGAAATAGTAAAGCGACTGTTAATGAAAAATATATAAACATCCATAACGGGGTAAGTGCAAGTTGATTAGTACTGATTTTGTGATTCTATTTATTTGAAGAGATTCTAAGAGAGTATGTGCGTTTCAAATACTTATAATTGTAGAGATCATTTTAGATATCGTTGTTGTTGGCTATTTAATTAAATTAAGTGTAAATCGTAAATTATTCGAGCTCCACCTCTATCTGACAGTAGTTCACTAAGCTGAGTTTTGGTATACCTGAAAATAATATTTTGCTACTTAATATTGAACAAAATAAGCTGAACCAATTTATACAGTCATGGCCAGAAATATTACACACGTAACTATTTTACTTTTGCTTCATGGTATGATTGTAGCGAAATATGTTTCAACTCATTTTAGAGAAATACTACTGCTCTGTTAATGTTATACAGCAAACTTATTACCCGAAGCTGTACATTGTATATGGAGGGTGTTCCAGAAAACATTCGCCAAAGTTCGGGTGCAAATTCATCATTTAAAAATATGCACAGAGTTCTCAAAACATAGGCTTGGCCAAATATTGTGGGACTTTTATACATTTTATTAATGAGCCACTGAAAATACAACTTATTACCAATTTAATACTATTGTACTAACATCGATTTAGAAAAAAACAATAGTATAGTTTGGCATTATTGATAATAAGTGCGAAAATAGTTTGCTGAAATACATTTTTTACATGAAAGAGGTTGCATAAAACATCTATTGCTGCTTGGATTGAGAGTGAAGTTGCTGTTTTTGCTGCTTTAGTCACCTGATATACGTCATTTACCTTTGTATCTAAGGGATACTAATGAATCGAACTACTGTCGATAATTATTGGATATTAAGTTTTTCATTCATATTTCTTTTATTAATAGAAAATAAATATAAATAATAAATAGAACCTTATGGTAAGTAATTGTTCATGGGAAAGGTATTGAGTTATATTAATTTTGTTTGGGTTTAGTCCAGTTTTGGTGGATAAATTAAATAAAAACTAAAATTATTATTTCACATTTTAATAATGAAGATTTTTCAAAAATTTTTCAAATTTTCTTGTAATTGTTACTTTGTAAAGTTTTTGAAAAATATGTTATACCTTAAATATTTAGTAAAAGTACTCAAGCCGACAAAGTATCAGCTGTCTTAATAATTAGTGGAGAAAGAATCTCAGTGAAGCGAAAATTTATTTAATGAGATATACACTGAGCCTAATATATGAAGGACCTATTTGAGAGAGATTCGTCAGAAATTTTAAGCAACAGATATTGTTAATGATGCCAAACGATACGGTCGATCAAGAGATAGTGGTGACGAAAATATCGATGTAATTGCACAAATGGTGGTAAATACTACTTCCGTATATCTGTGAAGATAGTGTTATGAGAATTCATCCGACAGCTGGCGCAATCGGCCATCAACCAATTCGGGAAAGGGACATTATTCCGATACTTCTTGGAATCCGAAATGTTTCGTTTCTCAACAGGCCGACCGCTGCCGTTACTGGGAATTCCCTTAAAGCTTCTAGAACATGAAAGAGTTTCCAGATGGGAGGCATTCAGTTTTCGTCGGTCATCTTGTATTGTTAAGATAAAATGTAAATCGTTTGTGTGGATATAAATTGTGTTAAAGAAGTGGAAATAAATTAGAGTGAGTTGGACCGTGTTTTTAAATAAATCCAAGAACGGAACAGAACCCGAGTGTGAAAATAAAAACATTACAATAGTTAAATTACAGTACATAGGGTGTTGGTAAAAAACCAATTTCATCCATACAGATCAAAACTGGTTCTTCACCAACTTTTAGATGACGACTCCGACAAAAGACCGCAATTCTGTGAAATTATGACAAGTAAAATGAATCTAACAAAACACTACACTAAAAGTGTTTGTTTTAACGGTGAAAGTACTTTTCCCACAATGGAAATGTGAACCCACTAAATGGACGGTATTGGAGTAACACATAATATGCACATTTTTCGTGAAAACCATATTCTATTTCCAGAAAAAGTGAATGTTTGGGCAATCATTTTGGTAAACTACTTAGTTGAACCTGTTTTCCCTAATACAAACTTTACTGGCGAAGTGTATCTGCAGATCTGCGAAAAAGCTTGAGCCGCTAATTCTTGAATTTCTGGAAGAAAATCCAGGTACACTAACACTTCAACAAGATGGTGCTCCTGCGCATTACTAGGGTGTAGAAAGATGTTGCCTGTATACAATATCATGGATAGATGAATTGGATGGCGATATCCCATAGAATGATCAACTCGGTGACGGACCTGTCACCATGAGATTTTTGTCCTGTGTGCTACTTGAAATCCAAAGTTTACGCTACAGAATCCGATAACCGTAACGTTATACAATGTAATGTAATACAATTTCAGCTGATACGTTCGAACGCGTACGCCAAGAATTTACAAATTGGATCTATTTATGTTATTAAGTAGGCGGACCACATTTTGAACACTTCCTGTAATAATTCGTTTCATTAATTGCAGTGTAAATGTGAAATCAAAGTTTTAGTGTTTATTTAAATTATCATTCAAAATCGGCCTAAACCCAAACAAAATTAATATGTCGGAGGAGGTATTGTCAATAAATTTTAAAGGAGCTATCACTTGCCAAAAGGTCCTATTTAAAATTTGTGACCCACTGACGTCATTTATTACTGTTACATCATCTGTTACTAGTAGTAACCCTCCAAATTTCATTAGTGGCATTTAGATAGTAGCTTTTAAAAATGCCAGATAAGATTTTGGCGAAACGTCAAGCCAGAAATCAGCGGAATTCAACAGACGAACGGATGTACGCCGGAGAAAAAACTTCGACCATATATATATATCATCATCATCATCATATGCAGCTAATTTCGACCATTATTTTATGGTGTAGCCTCTCTTACATATTCGTTTCGCAAATCTCTCCATGTTGTTCTGTTGTACGCTTTTTGGGACCAGGTTATGCCTGCTATTTTCTTGATGTCATAGTCCCATCTTACATTGGGGCGTTTCCTTGGTCTTTTAACACCCCTAGGATACCATTGTGTGATTTTTGTTGACCACCTATTATCTTGTCTTCTTGCCAAATGCCCTGCCCATTGCCACTTCAGAGATTTCACTCTGTGGATAACATCTATTACCTGGGTTTTGTTCCTTATCTACTCTATTCTCTTCCGATCTCTTCTCGTTATTCCGATCATGCATCTTTCCATAGACCTTTGTGCTACTTGTAGTTTTCTTGTAAGTTCGGTTTTCAGAATCCAGGTTTCACAACCGTATGTCAGTACTGGTAGAACACACTGATCAAATACTTTCTTCTTAAGGCGGAATGCCATTCGTGACTTGAAGATTATGGAGTTTCTTCCAAACGTCATCCATGCAAGTTTGATCCTTCTGTTTATTTCTGGTAGTAGCGAACCTGATATGTGTATTAATTGACCTAGGTATATATATTGTTCTACTATTTCCAGAACTGTGTTATCTATTGTGATGTCTTGTGTGTCTATTAGTTCGTTATACATTATCTTTGTTTTTCCGATATTTATTTTTAGGCCTATTTCCTTGCTTACTCTGCTAAGTTCATTGATTTGATTTTGTAGTTCTCCTGCGTTATTGGCAATTAGGACAATGTCATCGGCGAATCTCAGATGGTTTAGATATTCTCCATCTAGGTTCAGTCCTTTGTGGTCCCAGTCTAATCGTCGAAAGATACTCTCTAATGCCGCTGTGAATAGCTTCGGTGATATTGAGTCACCTTGTCTCACTCCTCTGTTAGTAGGAAATTCAGGGCTGCCTTCGTATATTCTGATTTTGGCTTTGGCTTCCTTGTATATATTAGCCAACGTTTCTATGTATGGCTTATCTACACCTTGTTCACTCAGGGCGTTGATTACCGCCTTCGGATATATAGTGTCGAACGCTTTTTCGAAGTCAATGAAGGCCAAGACAAGTGGTATTTGATATTCTCTAGTTCGACTGATAACTTCCCTTATAGTGTGTATGCGATCGATTGTGCTGAGCCACTACGAAATCCGGCTTGTTCTCGGGGTTGAGCGGAATCTAGTGTATTCTGTATTCTATTTTGTATGATTTTAGTGAATATTTTGTATACTACCGGCAGGAGACTTATCGGTCTGTAGTTCCGAATGTCTTCTTTATTGCCTTTCTTATGGATTAATACTATGAGGGGGCTATTCCATTTTTCTGGGATGTGTCTGGTTCTTAGGCAATTCGTATATATTTTGGCTAGGCGTTTCCATGCTTCTCTACCAGCGTATTTTAGTAGTTCAGCCGTTACTGCGTCGTTACCTGCTGTCTTGCCATTTTTCATTTTGTTGACCGCTGATTCCACTTCCTCCACAAGTATTTCAGGTATTTCTTCTTTCGTCAGCTGTATTTCCAGGGATTCGGGGGCTTTGTATAGATCCGTGTAGAATTTCGTGACATGCTCCATTATTTTGTGTCTATCCGTTATTCTGATATTTTCTTCTGTCAATGCGATTACTTGTCTTTTCCCAATTATCAATGCTTTCTTAGCGTTTTTATAACTTTTCCGATTTTCAATTGCAGTTTCTACCAATTTTTCGTTGTATTTTTTTATGTCCTCTGCAATTTTCTTTCTTATTGTCTTGCATAGTTCACTGTATTCTATGCGTTGGATGTCTGTTGTCCTTTTCAGTTCTCTTCTTTTCTGAAGCAACGCCTTTGTTTCCGAACTAAGCTTCTTGTGTTCGTTTCGTTGTTGGCTTCCGCCTATTTCTTTAGCACAGGTCAGTATTGTATTCATTAGTTGTGTGTTGTCCTGTTGTTCTCGGAGCTTCTCTTCTATCAGCGTCTGATATTTTTCAGAATTTTCTTTCAGGTTGTTAATGTCTATGCTAGTAGCGGGCGTCTTCCTAGTAAGTTTAAATCTCTCCAGTTTCGTATTAAGGACAATCCTTGCTCTGACAAGTCTGTGATCGCTTCCTGTCCTGAATTTATTTAGCGTGCTTACATCTTTGATGGTATTAATCTTGTTTGTCAGGACAAAGTCAATCTCATTTTTGACTGACGCATTTGGAGCTTCCCAAGTCCATTTCCTATTAGAAT
The DNA here is from genome assembly GCA_034190945.1 of Octodonta nipae. Classification (NCBI taxonomy): domain Eukaryota; kingdom Metazoa; phylum Arthropoda; class Insecta; order Coleoptera; family Chrysomelidae; genus Octodonta; species Octodonta nipae. The sequence goes on from CM067216.1 coordinate 83,200,737, forward strand.
TTTTCCTGAAGAAGGAGTTTGATGTGTACATGTTCTGATAGTGTGCGAACTGTACTAATCTCTCACCTCTTTCGTTTCGTTCACCGAAGTTCCCCACTGATGCTTCTCGGTCAGAATGGCTAATTGTTGGGGCGTAAACTTGTATTATTTGAATAGAGTATCTTTTCGAAAGCGACAATGTTAGACTTGCGACTCTGTCTGATGTTCCGGACACGCCTATAATTTTATCGGTCCGTCTCTTATGGATGAGGAATCCAACACCACTAGTTCTTCCTGTTGGTGTTCCTCGGTGGTATAGGAGGTTACCTGATTCAAGTGTTATTAGCTCTTCGTTTTTCCTCCTAACTTCACTTATGCCAATGATATCCCACTTGATTTTTACTGCTTCTTGTTCTAATTCTACAATTCTAGCTTGGTTCGAGAGTGTTCGGCAGTTATATGTTGCTAGATGTAGTGTAGTCGAATGTTTGCCTCCCCCAGAATCCTTGAGGCAGACCGGTTTCCCGGTGTGGGATTGCTTACCCACCTGGGGTACAATTCCGTGAGTTTTGTAATTCGACATGTTTGAGGTTCTGAGGCATACCTTACCACGCTGCCTCAATGCGGGTTGGTAAGGAGCAATGGTTCTCTTTCTCATGGATTTTGCCAGTTACCAGAGACGACCGTACCCCCGAGATGACGTCACGTCTTTTTTTTATTAATTAAAAGCCGTGGCATGTCTGGGATTCGAACCCGGGTACGAGACTCGGTTCAGCCTCCGAATTAGTGGAATTTTGGAGGTTCGAGCACATTCCCTCTGCGCTACCGGGGGTTAATATATATATATATATATATATATATATATATATATATATATGTTAGATTATAGTCCTTCACGGATGGAACAATGTAATTTTCTTTGTTGTATTCGATGTACATCCGTTTCTCAGTTTGTGCTCTGAAAAGAACATTTTACCTAACGTTTCGCCAAAATCTCTTTTAGAATTTTCAAAAGTTGAAATTTGAAAACAGAATGAAGAAATTTAGAGACTGATTTTCTATTTATACCTTCGTTCGAGATCGTAACCTGTATGATGACTGTTCAGATGCGGTGCCGTTAGTGGTCTTCATTGCTTTACCTGCTAATCCTCTTGGGTTGTGACCACCGGTAGCGCTGTTTATTGTCCCTTGGAATTGTATTTTATTAGGATTAGATTTATTACTAAAAGTTTTGTGATGGGATTTTTGTAGAAGTGCCTTCCACGTTTTGGGTAAGTTTAGAGTGCCCTCTGGTTTATTTAATTCTGTGAAATCTGAAATCTCAACAGTAATAAATAGAATAGAGAGATTAATAGAAATTCAAAAATTTATTAGAATTTACCAATGTTCGGAATGATATTTGTGGAATATTTTTCAATGTTTAAGTACTTCTACAATTGTCAAATATTTAAATTTTACATCTTAGAATTGTGAATTTTTATCCATATTTTCTTAACCATTGACAACGGGGTCTGACCCAGACCCCGAAACATTTCAAGTATACAGCAATTTTCTTAAGTGTGGTGTTATTTCCCAAGAAGTACTTAAACACTTTAACAATGTTGTTTAATAAAGTATTTTGAAACTCTTTTGTTGAAAAGTGATTTTTTTAAAGTGTTAAATTAATAAACAATAGTATATTTAAAGAAAAATATAATGAGATTAAATCATCACAGTCAAAATAAAGAACTAATTAAAGATTAGTTGCAAATAAAAAGTGAAATTGATAATTAAATGATAAAAAGGTTAAAGACAAGTTCAAAATAAAAAGTTTATAAAGGTAAGATGATAACGGAACTACAAGTGATGTACAACAGTAAGTACAAAGATTTTATATAAGAAGTTAATTGATTTTTTGTTTTAATTTGTAGCATTTAAATTTTAAAATAAGAGGTTGAATTGAATTGAAATAAGTATAATATTATCCAATGTTGCAAAAGCCTGCCTGTTTTCATGAACAGTTAAATAATAATAAAACCCAATGAATCCACAAACACAAAAAAACAATTTATTTAAACTTACATTAATAAAGAGAACCCTCAAACACACAAATAATTGATAATAATTTTCAATTACATGTAAACAATTAATATAAAATTTCATTACTATAAGTAATGTGGCGCCAAAATACAACTAAATAGACCTTTGTCATTGTATAATATAAATAAAAATCACACCACACAGGAAGCCATTGTAAATTCCCTCCCAACCTATAAGCTTTTTGTATAAAATAATAAATAACAAAAACCATCACAACCGGGGGGAACCACTGGAATATATATATAATGTACATGAATTTTGTTAATTTTTCACAATTTCAACTGTTTATATAATTATTCTTAAATTCAATTCTTCTTTAACTAAGAGGGCTTGATGTTTCCCCTATATAACATATTGTGCCTCCCCGTTTTGACTTGTTGTTTGGATTTTTTTATATAATTGATCAATACATTTCTTGTTTTTTAATATGGTTTGAACATTGAATGTGTTACCTATTTTCTAAAATTTTTCTGACGTTTACGTTTGTTAACATATATTTTTTTTTCAGTTTGATTTCCGTATATTGCATGTCCTCAAATTGATTTTATAACACTATTGAAAAATAATGATGGACCCGAAATGGAGTTTCACGCTCCTACTTCTGTCAACTAACATTGTACAGAACTCTGCCCAACACGGTAAGTTAAAAACTTCTTATAGTAATTACCTTAAACTAGATCATTTTTGTTCTTAGATTGTAGTCTAGATGTTTCTGGGTCTACTACTGGTATAAATATGCCAGTTTTTGTTGACAATCTAGGACGAGACTTAATTATTCCAAAAAGAGGTTTAATCAATCTGAACATAGGACAGACAATTATTTTATCTTGTCCAGGTTCCAGGAATTATTTAAATAATGGTGAGGCTGTTTAAAATATCACTTATAATTCCAGCTTTCAGTATTCCAGAAATTATTAATGTGAAATGCCTCTTGAACCAAATGTAATGCAAACATTCAAATCACTTATAAGATAGCAGCAGGGGGCAATTAAAGCAACAGCGTCCCAGCTAATTCCCTGTTTGTTTCTTAAAAATATTAAAACAGTAATCTGCTGCATATAATACGTAAGTGGAAATATGCAAAAAAGGTCACCACCAGAATTTCTTGCAAAATAATTGTTATTTTAAAACAGACGGGCCTTTGCAATACAGGTTAGTTCCCAGCGAATTGGAATTGTTTCTGTTGATCTTTAGGCCATACACCCTTATGGGTTCAATCACTAAATTATTGTTGCATCATATCGTGAAATTTAAATGAAGAAGTTTAAAAAAGTTACTGCTTACTGCTTGTTTAAATCTCTCAAAAACAAAAATATAGAGTATGTTCTCTCACTAGATTCAGGTATGCTTAACTGCAATATCGACAGTTTTGTTTCCTGACATAACATTTAAGTTAGTAAGTATCTTCATTACTGAATCACACATTCTAAGAACCAACTGTTAATTATGTCACTCATTTTATCCGATATTTATCCAAAACCGATACTTTTATACCAAGTCCCGGGTATTTGAATATTAGAGCTAGTTGTATCGATTCCAAGAAGCGCAAGTATTATAATAATGGGTGTTCCAATATGAGGTTAATTGTTAAATATTTAATAAAATACACAAATTATTTGAGAATTATCAAATCTTTTATTTCAAATGATAGTACAATTGTTTCGGTTGAGTAATGGAAAAAATATCTTCTAAGTGACCACCTGCTGCTGTACGACAAGCTTCTAATATTTTGCCAAAATTTTCGATAACTTTCTGGCATAACTGCGATTCAATTACTTGAAAACAGTCAATAATGTTCTCCTTTAGGTCATCAATTGTTTGTGGATCGTTGGCATAGACCTTTTCTTTCAAATAGCTCCATAGAAAAAAAATCTAGAGGTGTTTTCTCTTCGAGCAATTATTCGATTACCAAATTTCTATTTCAATAGATTGATTGTTTCTGCTGCTGAATGACATGTTGCACCGTCCTGTTGAAACCACATATTCTGCACATCAATGTGCTCCAATTCGTCCCACAAAAAGTTACTAATCATCGTTCGATATCGATCACCTTTCACAGTAACAGTATTTCGATTGTCATCTTCAATAAGTTATGGACCAGCTCAAAAACCAAACCAAACAGTTACTTCTTGTGTATGCATCGGTATTTCCATTATTTCTGGTGGATTTGTTTCACCCCAGATTCGACAATTTTGCTTGTTAACAAATCCACCCAATTCAAAATGTGCTTCATCGCTGAAGATGATTTTGAATGTATGTATGGCCCAATTAACGAACTGACGGCGTAAACCAAAGTCTGTTGGCTTTATTTCTTGCGTTATCTGAATCCTGTAAGCCTTTAAATAAAGATTTTGTGCATAATTCTGGTTTTTGGAATGTTCAATTGCTGTGCACGATGACGAATTGATGTTTTTGGTTGTTCAACAACACTAGCAGTAACAGCTGCAATATTTTCTTCTGAACGTTCACTACGATGATATGTTTTGCTTTTTTCGTCTATTACTGAACCAGTTTCCACAAATTTTTGAACAATTTTTCCAATGGTAACATTTGACGGACAAATTTAAAATAATTTTTAATAATAAACACACGTTGCTCAATCGTATATATATCTTCATTTTTAATAACCGGAATATTCCTACTTGTCATCTGTCAAATAACATATGATATTCTAGTACAAAAAACATAAATGGCCGCAAATTTAAAAATTAACCTCAAATTGGAACGCCCTTTATATATATATCCATCGCTGGCACAAATTGATAAACACGAGACGAGATTGTGTCCTCCAGTTATACAGTTTTCCTCCAGCAATAAGGTTGATATCTGCTCAATTGTTGGTCTTGGTTTATTTTCGTTATTTCACGTGAAGGCATCCGCGTCACTATGCTTCACATTTAATGGTTTTTCTCCCAAAAAAATATTAGAAACAGTGAAGACAGTCATTTGGCCGTTGGTCTTTGTCATTGAATCTGGGTCGTTGTCGGTTAGTTGTGGTTCCTGAGGGTCTGCATGTTGCTCCAGCTGGGGGCTACATCTTTCTGGTCCTTCTCAGCAACAACATTGTGATTTTGATATTTGTCATTGCCAATCTTCATAATTTTTTAATTTTTTGTTCAATTTGTATTCATACTATTGAAAACGGGGTCTGATTTAAACCTTGAAACGTTTGGACTTTTGAAATATGCAGACTTAGAAGTTTATGTGGTATTTATTCCCAATGAACTCAGAAAAAATTAGTGTTTTGTATTGTACTGATTCCAACTTTTACCAGACTTTCGGTGGAATTAATGTCATCTATTTTGGTTTGATGAGTATCCACTGTATTTTTTAGGATCTCTATGGTATAATTTAACTCACTTATGTCTGTTTCCGTAGTCACTATTTTCTGGTTAAATTGCATCGTTGACTTATCTTCTCTCTTTATTTCAGTTTGTTCCTGTTTTTTTTTTCAAATTTCCAAAATAACCCTTCAATTAAATTTTGTTGTTTTTATTCATGGCAGCGAGGAGAATTTTTTTGTTTTTCATCTATTTTAGTTACAAGGTTCTCTCATTCTATTTTACGTTTTACATCAAAAGATTTCACTAACATTTGTTGGATTTCCTCTTGATGTTGTATCTCCTTTTTGTCACGTTTTTCTAGAATCTGAGTTATTTTTTCACTAGTTAATCATCACCTTGTTTGAATATTTTTTTGCCAATAAATCACTTTAATTAAATTCACTTATTCCCACACTTCTAACACAAAATTGCATTAGATTCTATCGATTCAAATCAATTGTAGACCAATATTCACATTCAATTTCACTTTATCATTTACCTAATAAATTTACTGTTTACAAACAATCAGTATTACTACAGCTGACTTCTTCTGTCGATTTAATTACACGAATTTAAACTAAACTACCCAACTTGTCCTTTACATAGCGAGAACAGAACTTACTCGAATGCCATGATTATTTCTTTATTGTTGGGACTTAAATTCAGCATTAAGAAACAGAAAAAGAAAATAAAAATCGTATTGAGTATTTGAGCAATAGCGAAATAAGAAATGAAGGAGTAAGTATGTTTCTGAAGTATGTACTAGCACCGATATCAATAGAAAATGAAGGTCAATAAATGGTATTGGTTTCAATACACAACTGTGACTAAAGACATTTTTACAAAATCGGAACTTGAACTAAAACTACTGAATCAGGGTGAATAACATTTAAATTATACATACCATGAACTATAAAATTACAAACGCAAACTGCAAAATATTGAATGGAAAAAATTGGCCACATACTAAAGTCAAAATGGAAGAACAATAAGATCAATTTTATGGAGGATATATGAGAAATTCAAGCAACTAGAAAGATGATAAGAAAATTACTATTGCTTCGAAACCATTGGGGTAACGGAAGAATAAGTCGGGAAAACAATAGAATAATGAACGGACAGCGCTACATACGGGTCTATAAGGCACATACAACTGCAAAAGAAAGCGTAATCCAGCAAAAAACAGTAATGATTCTAGAGTCAGAACAATATCGTATTTCACAAAAAACAAACTAAGTAGTGCATTTAGACAAATGGAGATTTCCGAATATAGATTGAAATGATGAGAGAAAATTAAGGGGAAAGGTAATACATTTAGCGATATTGTCAACATAGAATGAAAGAGAAATATCCCTAAGATCTGGAAAAATGGAACTATAAAATTTGAAAGGAATGTGGATCAAACAAACTCTGTAAACTATAGACTTTTAAGTCTTCAATCCTCAGTATATAAAAACTTAATAAAATTTTAGAAAGTGCTTCTTTAAGAAACATGAAGAATACCAAGCAAACCCAGCAACTTGGCTTTAGAAGAGAATATAGCACAAGTTAACTCGTATTTTAATGTTGGTGCTAATTAGAAAATCAGTGAGATACACTTCCGAACGAAATCTGTCATATGTTGACTTCAAAAAAACCAAGGAAAACATTTATAAGGACCTGCATCAATTATACATCTACATGCAAACACCAAACCGATTTGTACAAATAGGGTATAAGAATGTAGTCAAGATAATAAGGGTTCAAAAAATTAAATTATAATATATTTAAAAACCGTAACTTTTCTAGTAGATTTTACTCTTCAGTTAAAGCTTGCTATTTCTTATTACATTTTTTATGACTTCTACTTAACACTACATCCTGGAACAGTTTTATATTATCGTTTATTAGGTTTTCTTCAGTTAACTATATATTTAAGTGTGTGTGCGTAACTTGCTAGTAATAAATTTATCCTATTTCAGTTCACATGCAAGAAGTTGAAGCGAGTTGTTACTACAACAACAACCTTAAAATCGGAACAATATTTATATCATTTAAAGAGATTACATGTAAACGTCCTGTCCGAGCCGAAGTGAAACGTGTTTCGACACATTGTGGGCACAATGGAAATTTGGAAATATTCTACAAAACGACGTTCAGAGACATACCTCTAATCCACGTATGCTATGATGACGGATTAGGCAAACCAGTCTACACAAGACATTATCTTCATGGAGAGGATATAGAATGTATGTTTTCCTTCTTCAAAACTTTTTTTGTTATATACACATGGAACATCAAAATTATATAGGTATTAAGTTTTTTGTTACTATTTAAGGAGGCCATTACAAATTCTTTTTGCGATTTCTGAAAAGTAGTGGATGTTAGAGCCTTAGCCTGGATAGATATCGAAATAAGACCGACGCCATATTTCGTGGGTTGAAGATAGAGGAAATGCCTTACCAAGAAGCATCTCTTAGAGAACAAATTACATATTGACATGAAATATTAGAAAGAAAAAATACCCTTTAATAATATTTAGTTTAATAGTTTCACCTCTTGCAAACAAAAAATGACCCATGGTATTGAATTCATTTGAACGAATCATTTCACCGAAACTACTAGAATAATTAAATCGTTGAAAAAAAACTGCACATTCCAACGTATGCATGATCAGATAGAGGCCTTGGCTATTGTAACCATTTAATTTGACAAAATTTAAATATTATCTAACTGGAAATAGAACAGAAAAGTTGATAATAATTAACAAAACTTAATGCCAAAAATAAACATTTAAGTAGGTATGCACAAAATACAAATATTAATATACTAAATAGTAATTTGTGCATAATAAACACATTTTATGTCATGTATTGATTAATTTCTAATCTAACAACTGTTGAATGTGTTACCTAAAAAACCTAGACTGCATTTAACCTATAAGTAGGTTAGCTTCGTTGGTTATACTGAGGTCAGCCGCCAAAAAATGAGAACAAAATGAAGTCGCCTTTATAAATAATTTGGTCAAGTGCGAGTTGGACTCGCATACTTAGGGTTCCGTACCACCTTCAAGATTCGAATATTCCAGTTTCAGACAAGCAGGGAATGAGTGCATTTTCTTATACTTACCCTTATATCTTTTAAAGGAAGCGTTTTAAATTTATAAAAAATATACACTTTGATTTTCCACACATAGACTTTTTATTTCATCTGCTTTAGGATTCGCTTGATTTTTATCACAATACGTTTTCTAATTTGGCCCCCAAAAAGTAACATTAGAGTTTTATTTTACTAATAAACTTTCAGAAATGCCTTTTATAATCTACTGTCTGAGTTTTGAGGCTCTGTATATTGGAAGAAAAACGGCAAAATACGTCAAAGTTTAAATTATAAATTATTAAATCTGTTATTCAAATTATTTAAAAATATAAATAAAATATATTTTTCAAATTTTAAATATTCTAAAGTGGGAATTAAGTCGATGTTTAATATTTTTAATATCTTTTAAACTAATGATTTAAAAATATGATATATTTGTAATTCACATAATGAGCCTTTTATCTGATATATTTATTATTATATTATATTATATATATATATATATATATATATATATATATATATATATATATATATATATATATTATATTACATGATGCGTTTGAAAACTGAATCTTTATTTTCCATTTAATTGTATAATTTGTCCCTAAAATTACTATGGGGGTTTTCTAGTAATTTATTTTCCGTTTAATTCTATTATTTGGAGGCCAAACAATAGAATTAGGTATTTTTCCTATAAACAAAAAAAAATGAGGTCTTAGAGTTTGGGAAATAACGGGGAGAATGGGTAATTTTTTTAAAATATTTTTTAATATATTTTAAAATATTCATTTTAAAAAAATTAAAAAAAATATTTGTTACCTATTCGTCATAATGAGCCCTGGGATTTGATATATTATATTACCCGTTAGAAACAATTATAATTTTTTATTTTCCATTTAATTCTATAATTTGCCCCACAAAATAAATATAAGGGGTTTTTTCTTAGTTTTCCAGTAAAGTTCAGGTGAGGGGCTATACTTCCAGTTTTTCAAAATTTTTCATCTTATGGTTTCGGAGATAAGGGGGAATGGGAATATTTATATTTTTGTTTATATCATTTTTAATTAATTTATTTTATAAATATGGATAAAATATATTTGTTTTCTTCATCATGAGCCCTTTTGTTTGATATATGACATGCTGGGTTAGAAACAATTTTAATTTTATATTTTCCATTTAATTCTATAATTTGTCCCCCAAAAAAATTAGGTTTTTTTTCTTATTTTTCCAGTAAAGTTCAGGTGAGGGGCTATACCTCCATTGTTATTTCAAAATTTTCCAGCTTATGGTTTCGGAGATAGGGGGGGGGATGGGTAATTTTTTTTATATTTTTTAATATCTTTTAATTAATTTATTTTAAGAATATTAAAAAAATATATTTGTTTTCGTCATAATGAGCCCTTTCATTTGATATATAACATGCTGGGTTAGAAATAATTTTAATTTTAATTTTCCATTTAATTCTATAATTTGCCCCCCCCCCCAAAATGAACATTAGGGGTTTCTCCTTAATTTTCCAGTAAAGTTCAGGTGAGGGGCTATACCTCCATTTTTTTCAAAATTTTCCAGCTTATTGTTTCGGATATAAGGGGGGGGGAATGGGTACATTTTTTTATATTTTTGTTAATATCTTTTAATTAATTTATTTAAAAAAATATGAAAAAAATATATTTGTTTTCGTCGTAATGAGCCCTTTCATTTGATATATAACATGAAGGGTTAGAAACAATTTTAATTTTATATTTTTCATTTAATTCTGTAATTGCCCCCCAAAATTAAAAGTAGAGGTTTCTCCTTATTATTCCAGTAAACTTCAGGTCAGAACCTATAAACCTATTTTTTTCAAAACTTTACGTTTTATACTTTCGGAGATAAGGGGGGGGAATGGGTAAATTTTGTTATATTTTCGTTAATATCTTTTTAAATATATTTTTTTTAAATATGAAAAAAATATATTTGTGTTCCTCAGAATGAGTCCTTTCATTTGATATATTACATGATGCGTTTGAAATTTTTTTTTTTTAATTTTCATTTAATTCTATAATTTGCCCCCCAAAATTAACATTTGGTTTCTCCTTAATTTTCCTGTAAAGTTCGGGCAACGCTTTATATTTCCTATTTTTTTCAAAATTTTAGGCTCAGTAGTTTCGGAGATCAGGGGGGGGAACGGTAGTTTTTTTTAGTTTTTCCCCCCAGAAGTACCCCTAAAATCAAATTTTTTTATTTTACGTACTCCTGATCGGGTCACAAAACTATACATTGATACCAAATTTCAACCTCTTCCGTCCAGTAGTTTAGGAGAAAATCGCTGCGATGTGACAGAGGCAGAAATCCTGAGTAATATTATAAGGGTATCCGTATATTGTATATACGGAACCCTAAAAATGTATATCCATTATATTGAAGACACCATATTAAATTTCACATAGTAGTTAAGTTTCCCCAATAAAAATTGTAATATTTTTCGGATAGCGTCTAAATTAAATGTACAGTATGTAATTCTCGAATAGGTAATTATTTTAGATGCAGCAAAACCAACGGCTCAGTCAACGTTTAGTACGACCGGAATACCATCAAACGTGGCAATATCATCATCTTATAAGAAAGCCGTTCAGAAATCGAGACTTAGTTCTTTGCTGGGTTCAGCTGTGCTAGCAACACAATATATCAACAACACTTCATATCTTGCAACTGGGCATTTGTCCCCACGGGCAGATTTCGTAGATACTAATTCTCAGAGATCAACATTTTTCTATATAAACGCCTGTCATCAGTGGTAAGTGGAATTCAAATTATAATGCAGCGGTAGTCATGCTAGACTCAACAATGGAAGCTTCTTACGGAATAATATACTTCCCGACCCTCATTATCTCCCAGTGCTTCGTTATATCCCAGTGTCTATTTTTCTTTCCTTGTCTCGTTCTTAGTAATAGACATACATTTTGTTTAAAGTTTCAAACCTATTTCCCCTATTTAATATTCTAGCAATTTATAAATGAAGCCACATTAAATTATAGGAAAATCATTTATGCAATTTTTAAATACTAATGTATCTCCGTCCTATACCTCTTATTTCTTTACATTTTTATTTACTTTTTTACAATAACCGATTTTTGGAATGTAATAATGTAAATAAGATATGGAATTCCTGACAAATTTGCTTGAATTTTTTTGAACAATTTATTCTATTACCGCTACACACATTATAGAACCAGCAAATAACTTTCAATAATGTTTTTCCCATAATACGAAGGCTGCCTTTTATATTTCGGGATTGGACAACCCTAGTGTTGCAATCTGACAGCTGACAGCTCTATCGTAAAGTTTGACATTTTTGAGGTTATACGTACTCAGAACGTTTTGACATACGAGCGCTATGTGTTGTTTACAGTAACTTAAAGGATTCATCTCGGCCAAAAAATGGAATTAAATCGTGGACTTTTTCGTGCGATTATTTTTTACAACTTTCGACGTGGATTAAGTCAGCAAGAGTGCATGTTTGTTGTTCCGGAAACCATTGATGCTGTGCGCGAACTGATATTGCAAGATCGTCATGTGACCTATCGTGAGATGGAGTCAACCTTACACATTAGTGGGACCAGCATACATTCAATAATGCATAAACATTTGAATGTCAAAAAAATTTGTTCGCGTTGGATCCCAAACAATTTGTCAATCGTATGGATGTTTCAAGATGAGTCAAATCCAACAAAAGTTGTTCGCACACGAAGCACTTCTAAGTAAATGATCGCCTGTTTTTTCGGAAAAACTGGACATGTCGCAACCGTACCACTAGAATAACGCAGAACAGTCAATTCTAAGTGGTACACATTTGTTTGCCAGTTGTTTTGCAAGAAATGAGGAAAACCAACCGCCGAAGATGGATCACTCTTCACCACGACAATGCGAGCACTCACACATCGGCTCAAACAAGTACATTTTTGACCACTCAAAACATCGATTTGATGAGTCATCCTCCGTATTGTCCTGACTTGTCACCAAATGACTTCTTTTTATTTTCGTACGTAAAAAACAAACTGAGAGGTCAACATTTTTCGACACCTTAAGAAGCGGTTGCTGTGTTCAGAATGCATGTTTTGGAGATACCTCAATCAGAGTGGAAAAAGTGCTTCGACAATTGGTTCAAATGCATGCACAAGTGTATAGATCTTCATGGGGAATATTTTGAAAAACAATAAAGCGATTTTCGATGATTAATATTTGTTTTTGTTCTCTAATCCCGAAATCTAAAAGGCAGCCCTCGTATCCTTTTCAAGGGTGTAATTCCTACTATTATCTAAACATTATGGAACATCAATTCTAAACTCAGTACAATCAATAATAACTCTTGTGGAAATCTATTTTTTAAAATCATTTTTGTATTCTTGTAAAGTGTTTTCGTTTATTTTGTATATTTTGAAGTTACTTCTTAGTGGTTACCTTTCCGTACGCCATGTTGGAATACTAAAGAATTTAAAAGTGGGTAATGCCATTACAAATTGAAAATAATTTCCTACAGCAATCTTAATTATTATCCAGAAGTGTTAGTGTTATAATGTGAATTTCGTACACACATTTAGTGGCAAGTTATATATTAATATTCACTATAAGTAAAGTTTTGTCCTTTTTGTGGCGATCTGATTTAATGACGTATGTCAAGTGTTTAATTTAATATATCGCAAAGAGAAAATTTGAATGTTTATTAGAACGGGAAGTAAATGTTGTGCAGGGATTGTATGCTAATTGGATGTTATATTTGTTTTCTAATTTATTGATATATAAACTGGTTCATATTTCTTAAACAGTAAAGTTTTATGGGTATTTGAAGATCAAGGTAGTGTGGTATCGGTCACAACGAAGTGTCGATACAAATTCAATATTTGCATTTGTATTTCAATACAATCCTCACCTATTTTCATATATGTAAGTCTAGGACTCCAAAAGAAGCTTTCGTTTTAATAAATAAGATAGGTACGTCCAATAACCATGGCCTTTGATTACTAAAGAACCAACATCAGAATACAAAGTGTGTACATTTTAAACAATTTCTTTATACCCTTCATTATGTACATATAGCCTATCTTAGTTATCAGATTGCTGTTCTTATAATAAAAATTTATGATCAAAACCTTTTTTGGGAGATTATAGGTGCAATTTTTTATGATTTTGCTTAGTATCTTCGGAAGTTTGTCTCTTTGATAGATGGGGTCCTAGCGAATTTGTACAAGTTACTTGTGGAACTCGAACCATGCTAGCAGTACTAAAGCCCAAATTGTCTACATAGTGTCAATAACAACTCTTGTATGCAGTATTATCAGAAGCTGAATTCTGCAATCAACCTATACATATATTTAAAATAGTAGGTGGAAATTCGTATAAAGTAATTTGAATTGGGAGGTCTAACCAAATATCATTCAGGTCTAAGGCAATACTGATCTTTTATAGGTGAATATTTGCGCAAAAATTCTTGAACATATATATATTGAGGGAATATCCCTCCAGTATAGAACAATAAAACGTTTTGCTGGTACCCATAATAAAGAACTAGAGCCAAAAATCAAGAATTTCTTATTAAGAAACAAATTGTAAGAAAAGATTTATTTATACAGCTATATTCGTACTTGCCAGTCCGTTTTTAACCAATTATTGCACTGATGCAGACCATAGGGTTTTGTAAAGGTTTTGGCAAATAAGATAGGTACAATACATGTGCTCTAAATTTTAATGTTCTCAACAACATTTATACACAAATACCGCAATTTAAATGAATTTATGGCACAATAAATATTGACACATGACATCTCCGGCACTCTATAAAATTGGTGTTGGTAAGGGGAAAACAGAGAAAAACTAAAATTATGTAATATTTTGCAAAATATGTTTAATTCTCATATACAGAAAAATACTTGAGGACAAATGACAACAAACATTTTTCAGACTGATAACATAAATACGTAGTCAGTTATATTAATTGGTTGCAAGTAAAAAAGGAAGCAGAAACCGTACACACATACTAGGAATTAAATAAAATTTGTAAATACATTTTTCTGATCATAGCAGAACTATTTTATGGAATAATTCTAGGAAACATAAACTCTATATGATTGTCTATTCAGTACTAGCCTATGTTAGAAATTTCTTTGTTCATTAATGGTTGCCTATATTATATTATTATTGCTGCTGTATCGAACATTGTGACCAGTTTGTTTCTGCAGTTTTTTGGATTGTTTCAGCTCTACTTCTGATTTCATAATAATTATTAGTAATGTATTTATTTTTTAATATTATATTTTAAGGTGAATCGGTATATTGCCTCTATTGAGCAAATATTCAGGGGCCCGACTCTTGTACCATTCGACTGCTCTAATGCTCTACCACTCGACTTTCGACGTAAGTAGCATGAAAAATTGACATTAATGAAGTTTAACCCATATATTAAATTTCATTTGTCAGTTTTCACACGACATACGTCCTTCGTCGAATGCTAGAGCCGTCCAATGGTTTCAGGAATTGGTGCCCTGAAGCTCGAAAGTTATTATTAGATTTTATTATTGAGTGTAATTTTTTTAGTATTACTGGAACAAACTGTCTTGTTGTTATTTGCAAAAAAAGACGACAGTAAATCATTTAAAATATGTACTGAACTATAAAACTAAATAAATAAGATGCTAGGTTTCTGGTTTTATGATATTCATGTGGAAAATGTCAACCAGCCTTTGCTTCAAAGAACATAAACATCTCAGACATGGATACGTTTTTATAAGTATTTATACATATAAAAAGTCGATAATCGTGCTGTAGGTGATTCTTTCTTATAGACTTCCAAATATAAACATTTTGAAACTACTTACAATCTTCCACACCTTCTTGAAAAATAATCGCTATTATGAATATTTGTAGAAATCCTTATATTTTTAATAATCTACCTACTATAGTGTGTAGTAGAGTAACACCGAATTAGTAATAAATTTTGTTAATTGTGAATCATTTCTCAATAATTCACAACAGCACTTTAATTTTATACTGATTTTAGGCAAGCTATCAACAATGGCAACTGGAAAAGTGTAGAATTCGCTGTGAAACGGACTGCAAAGGCTTACAATAGAAAATATGAAATAATAACAGGGACATACGACACATTACAACTGCGGGATGTGCACAACAATCTCGTGGATATAAAACTTCAAGGCGGTAAAATTCCAGTTCCTAAATATATCTGGAAGGTTGTATATAATCCCGCAGATCAGACAGGAATAGCACTAATTGTTTATAATAATCCCTTCAGTTTCCCGAACAACCAAATTGGCGTTTGCCAAAACATATGCAATTCTTATGGTTGGAGTCGACCCGAGTGGAACATTTATAGCAAGGGCTATGTATTCTGTTGTCGGGTTAATGATCTACTGAATCTTGTGCAAAATGCTCCTAATATTTTAGTCAGAGGAGTATTAAGAGGAGTGTCATAGCGTCGCAGCATGAACATTTCATACAATATAGTACATAAGATATTATTGTATTTTGTATCTTATTTATATTATATGAATGCCTTGAATAAATTACTTTACCATTTATCCGCCTTTCCAAGTTCCTGATGCAAAATGGATCTTACTTCTTGACGATAAAGATAGTCATTTGCACTATGTTTGACTAAACACTGCTAAAGGGTGGTAATAACATATCGCCATCATCACCAATTGATGCCAAATATGAAAAACCAATTACCTTAATTACTTACTTTAGGTATTCTACCAACAAGACACGAAACAATTCTATTTATAAAATTCAGAATACACTGCAAACTGTCAGTACTCCGATCAGATTATATCAAATTAAGGGAATATTTTGCTAAATGGGCAATAGATCTGTTTTTTGTACGAATGGGTTTTAGACAATATCTATAATAAGTTAATCTATACACTCCGTGCTAAAGATTTTTAGAAATTTATTATAAACAATTAGAAGTTTGAAAATCGACATTTTTCAGTTTTTCTTCTAAAACTTCTTCTTAACAAGAGTTGTTTAAAATTTTATTTTCTAAAAATCTGATGCTATTAGATTTTTGAAAATTAACATATTCTCTTTAAAATTGAGATATTTTTCACAGGAATGTTAATTTATTTCAATTTTGTCCTAATTTTGAAAAAAAATTCTTTAGAGTAGATAATTCTACCGAGAACGGGTCTGTATTAGTACACTACCATAGCAGTAATTAATTGTTTGCTTTGAAAAATTCTGAAAATTGTAACAACTGAGAAATCTGAAATAATAGTTAAACTTTTTTTTGTTCATATAAAGTTAGGTTTCCGTTTATTCGGTACAATTGTCAAAATAAAATTAAAGGTCTGGCAAACATCTTTTTTTTCCATTTTGCAGAGTTAAAATATAATAAAAATTTACGAGGTAAATTAAACTTTTTAAAAGGCTTTTTAGTCGTAAATTGAAAAAAAAGTCGAAATATAAAGAGTAAATTGTCTGCTCAAATATTAAATTTAAAAATTTTACATATTTTGTAAATTTTTCTATTACCTTGGTAATTTCCAAAATTCCATGCCATCCATCTTAGAGACAATTACATTATAAAGAACATTTATTTATAGGAACCAAGGTATAAAGAAAAAACTGCCAAAAAGTCAATTTTTTGACTGTTGTTTATAACAACTTTTCCACAACTCTCTGACATGGCGCAAATATTATAAATGTAATTTAAAACACATCTCTGCAGAAACAGATCTATTCTCAATATTGCATAAAATTATTAGTTCGGACTACAGCTGCAATTCTGCCAACCATGCATGTTCAGTGTGTAATTCATGACAAAATGTAGAAGCAGTAGGTACATAATTAATTACACAGCAATCATCAACGAATACTGAAACATTATATACTATATAATTTTTTTAAAATCTATTATTGTCAGTATACCTTCCCTTGTGAGTCGATCAGGCAATAAATAACACGAACTGTCACAAAAATCGAAATATAATTTCTTATATCATCTGTTATTCTTCTCAAATAAAAATAAGAGAATTTTAATAAGAACATTATAGGAAATTATAGGCTGACATATATTGCAATATGATTTATGGAAACCCGAAGAATGGAAAAAATGGACGAAACTACCAAAAAAATAGTGAAGCAGGTTACGGAGGGACTAGACGAAAAAATAGTCCAGATTCTAGAAAAACGTGACAAGAAGGAAAAACAACATCAAGAAGAAATTCAACAATGGTTAGTAAAATCTTTTGATGAAAAACGTAAAATAGAATTAGCAAATCTTGTCACTCCGATGAAAACCGAACAACAAAATCTAGTTTCCACGATGAAAAGTGAAAAACATAATTTAATTGAAGGATTGTTCTCGAAATTTGAAGAAAAACGACAAAATGAATTTAAATTATTAGATGAACACAGACAAAATGAATTTAAGTTATTTAAAAGAATTGCCATCGATGTCGCCGGTCCGTTTCCCGACTCTGAGAGGGGGAACAAATACATTCTGGTCGCAATGGATTACTTCAGCAAATGGCCTGAGGCATATGCGATACCCAACCAAGAGGCAACAACGGTAGCGACGGTGCTAGTAGAACAACTATTCAGCAGGTTTGGCGTCCCGATGGAATTACATTCAGACCAGGGGCCTAACTTCGAATCGAATGTATTCCAGAAGGTCTGCACGATGTTGGGGATCAGGAAAACGAGAACAACACCATTACACCCACAGTCAGACGGAATGGTGGAAAGATTCAACAGGACCTTGGAACAACACCTATCCAAGGTCGTCAGCAATAACCAGCGTCATTGGGGTGAGCATATTCCCCAGATGTTGGCCACCAGTGACCGGAAGAAGACGCGATACGACCTCAAGGCCAATTCAGTCGGGTTCCAGGAGAGGGACAAAGTCTGGCTGTACAACCCCCAACGGAGCAAGGGTAAATCCCCAAAGCTTACACCCGCCTGGGATGGTCCATATGAGGTGGTCAAGAGGCTTAATGACGTCGTCTACCGGATCTGTCGAAACCCCAAGGCTAAATTGATGGTGTTTCATTTAGATCGACTCGCTCCCTAACATGGAGAAGATGTTCCTGATCAGGACGCATGGTTCTCGAAAAGACTCGGCACCTGTAGGAGTGATGATGATTTTTGCGTGAATTTTCTATGCTGGTTTTATTAAGGAAGCAGGCCACTATCGCGAGTTGAGTTGGTGGAGCGAAGAGCTTATATGTAAAATTGTTATTGTGATATTTGAATCAGCTGTTGTATATTCGATGTAAATAAAAGTTAGAGAAAAGTGAAAGTGAATATTAGTTTTATAATTCTAAATTGAACGCAAGGACTATATTGCAATTTGCAATTTGCAAAGGACATATAAATAGTTCCAAAATTTAAATCTCGTATTCATAAATAAATAAATAAAGAGCAAAATTTTTCAAACCATGTAGTAATATTCACGACTTAAGAATCATTGTTTAAAAAACATTTATTTCCATCACTCAATTCAATGATTCAATCAAACTGAATTACTAATAATGCCAAGATATCAAACTATTATATTTACACATGAAAAGTGAAGTGCACTACCCCTTTTTCGGCCTTTATTTTGAAAGGAGGGTAATGAAACATTTACCATTCGAAGGTACGGTGCCGCAGATGTGCAAAATATATAAAGAATCTTTATTTATTATTTTTTAAATAAGTAAGATAAATATAAATTATTGATAAAAATCAAGTGAGATGGCGCCCACTATGAACAACTACGTAAAGCTTAATCTAATGTTCGAAATCAAATTGAATGTGTTTATCAGAAGTTTGGGCATTTACAGAAAAATCCACATAATTAGTTTTACGTAAGTATAATAACTATTTAAAAATTGTAAAGCTAATTGATACATTTTATTTCCGATCCTCACCAAGTTGAATTTATCACAAATCTAATAACAATTTATTAATATTTTAGTAAACCATGTGTATCCATTAGTGCGTTCAAACGTAGTAAAACTGAGTATATACAAATATATTTTTAATTATTTATATTTATGCCATGTGCAAATAAAACTTGAATACATATTAGTAGTTTTACTGGATATCAGGCAATCTTTTAAATTAATTTTAAGATCTAAAATAGCAGTCAGTCAAAAATTGTTTAACGTTCTTTTAACGAGATGTGATATATATGCTGCAAATGTATTTTTACTTATTTATCTAATAATAAATATAATACATATAATGTTTGTTTATTTTATGATTTTGTAGAAATTCCATTTTGGGGTTTTAGCGCCTACAAATCGATTGCTCAGGAAAAGTCCTATTACCGAGAAAAAACGAGATTGTTTCAATTATGACAGCTGTTTTGTTCAATACAGGGTGATTTGGTGACCTACTTAACAATAAAACTGCTCTTGGAAAATTCTTTGAATGCAAATTGATGTGTAGGATCTTTTAAAAATTTCATCATTATTTTTCTAGCGATACATTTTTATAGCTGAACCCTTCAAGTTTTTAAAGTAAAAAGTGCTGGTTCGGCCATTTTTAAATGTGTAAAAAGTTATGTGTTTTCATATTAATTTGAGCCACACAATAAAGTTGTCTTGAGAGTCATTACATATGCTCATATAAATAGACTGAGATATAAGGCATTGTAGATTATAATTATACATGGTGATTCCAGATAAGTTAGAAACCAAATGTTTTATTAGGTGGCCCATATATAGTTGTATATATAGAGAAGAATTAGAGTTATATAGGATGATTAAAAAAATGTTATATAGAGTTGCATATACAGGTTGGTGGAGGTATTGCAACATTTAGTAGCCCACAAGCCATTTCGTACATAGGATAGATGCAATATATGGTGAGCGGAAGTACGGTTATAGAGGGTGGTTCAAAAAATATTAAATGGGTATGCATATACAGGGTGGTGGAAAAATGTGTTTGGTAGAATTATAGTTACACAGTGTAGTTTAAAAACTGATAGAACAAAAATGCAACATTTCGTAGCCCACAAGCCGCAGCATACATATAGGATATATGCAGTATAGGGCGAGAGAAATTATAGTTATCCAGGGTGATTATAAAAAAAGTTTGATAAAGAATTGATTTATAGGGCAGCCCCCCCATGTGTTGCATATATATGATGATTGAAATATAGGGTGGAGTAAAATTATAGTTACGGAAGTTGGTTAAAAAACTTAGAAACAGAGTTAATACGTTGGCCCATATGCAGTCGTGTATACAGAAAGGTTGGAGTGAAATTTTAGGTTTACTAGGTGGTTTAAAAAATGTTTCAAAAATGTGATTCGTGTTCCATAAGTAAATACAGGGTGGTTGAAATACAGTCCGGAGTAAAATTATAGTTACATTGGGTGGTTAAAAAATTGTTAGCAAAAATTTTTATACTGGTTAGTCCATAAGCAGTTACATATAAAGGGTAGTAGAAATATATTATAAATTGACATTATTATAATGAGTATTTTAATAAATGTTACAGAATTGAAATGTAACTGAATCATTTCATCTTTAGGGAGCAAATGCCCCATTCTATGGATATATGTATCACCATTTTTGATGAATCCGTGAATTTAGAAGTAAAGCTCGGTCTATGCTCATGTACTATGTTTTATATTTGCAAATAGAATTTGAATAAGTATTAATAGTAAAATAAAATAGATTATTTTGCAACGTCTATTCAAATGGAATTGTCATTTATGTTTATTTTGTTACATTACTCTATCGGTTAACAGCTGAATCATTTAATTTTAAGGAATTTCATGTTAAGTAAATTTTTGTCTTTAATCTCTCCTTACTGGCTCTTCAGCCCTTTGTCATACCTTATATCGTTAAGGTGAGAATTTAGAAAGTACACACAAGTAAAGCCCTATTAATTATATATGAAAAACAAATTAAATTTCGTTACGTATTGACACAGTTGGTCGAATCTCGACCACAGGAGATTCTAGTAAAGATAAAACTGCAGAAATGTCCATTATTTAACTTTTGTTTATAACAAGATTTCCACAACGTTCTGACATGGTCCAAATAGTATACATGTTGTACAAAACACACTTCTACGAAAACAGGTCTATTCCCTATATTGCGTAAAATTATTTGTTCGGACTACAGCTGCAATTCTGCCAAATCCATGCATGTTCAGTGCGTAATTCATGGCAAAATGTAGAGTGGAACATCATTAGTTACGCAACAGTTATCAACGAATATTAAAACATTAGGTATACGATATAATTTTTTTGCAGTTAAAGTTACATAATTATTATTCTTCTCAAATCAAAATAAGAGAAGAGAGAAAAGAGGAATAATGGAAATTATAGGCTCATATAGAAAATGCATAGAGAGAGAGAGAGAACTGAAATAAATGAAAATTTGTAGGAGTGTTAATCAAGAAATGATTATATAATTTATAATTAATTGCAACTTGTTTTACATATGATACTGAATTGATTATTATTCTAGTTCCTTGACAAAGACATTAGTCGAAACACTTCGGACAGTTTTAAAAAACCTAAATTATGGAAACTGCGATTGTAGTGTTATCAGTTAATTTATATATGATCCCAAATATGAGAGTATAAGTACGTTATAACTAATTTAAGTTACATATAAATAATTTTGAAATTGTAAATGTCGTAGCTATAAATTAATACATTTCAAAAAACAAAATTTTTCAAATCATCTAGTAAATAGACTTTAGAAACCTTGCTTTTAGAAAACAATTTATTTCTATCATGCAATACACATTTATTTTATGGACTAATACAAAAGCATTTAAACAACTCTACGATTCAATTAAACTGAATTATTAATTCTGGGACTCACTATAAGTTTTAATACGATATTGGGTAGAATCGTCGGGAGGGCTTCATCCCCATATACCGGGTGAATTGCTCAGATTACTCCTCCATCACTGGATGAAGACCTGGGAGGGACGGACAAAACTGTATGGGTTTTATTCCTGTCTAATGTCGTGGCTTCATTCTTCATGGTAATTTATACAAGGCTTTCATTTCAAAACTAGCCACCCAAAATAACTTTTAAAATATCTATAAAAGAAAAAAAAACAGGTTAATTTATATTTACGGGGGGACACATTTTGCACGTGTCTGTCACCATTCAGTTTCAACCCTAAGCTCGTGTGAATATCACTCCTAAAAGTTTAAATACAAATTGATATCATGTGATACCTCTTTTTGTGGGTCTATTTTTTGCCAATTTTTTGACAACATTTTTTTAAAATCACATTATTTTTAAAAAGTAATGCCATTTTAAGCTTTCAAATTAAAATAATTATTATTTACATATTATTTGCAATATTAATATTGTATTAGTGTTGGAATAAAGTTGTACGTAGATTAGATGTTCAAAATGTCCGCCATTGTTCGTAAGACACTGGTCGTATTTCGATATGTTCCGCATTTTTTGAAGCGTGTCTGGTGTAATACCCTCACACTCCTCCCCTATTCTACGTCTAAGTTCAGGAATATCGCAAGGTTGAGTTTTATACACTACACTTTTTAGATGTCCCTATTAGTTCCCACTAGGTCGGGTGATCTTGCTGGCCATTCTATAGCGCCCCTTTTTCCAATCCATTTATCTGGAAATATCTTATTAAGCCAACTTCGTACAGGCAAGACATAATGCGGAGGTGCTCCGTCCTGTTGAAAAAATAGTTGAAAAAAATGATTCTCCTCGTCTCTAGCAACAAAGTTCTATTTTGATCTGGTTTTCTAAAGATTCGGGGATTTCTCACATTTCCCTATAGTCCAAAAACAATTCCCTAGTTAAATTTTTTTCCACTATTAAAGAACCAATAATTTTATTTCCGAGAATTCCAGCTCATACGTAGATTTTCTGAGAATGTTGGTGATGCTCTTCCCGAAAACTTGTGGATTGGTATTGTTTTAGTATCTACAATTATGTTTATCGACAAATCCATTTAAAAAGAATCCTGCTTCGTCAGAAAAACAAATATTTTCAATAAACTTACGGTCTGCATTTGCCCCTTGAGTCATTAATTCGCAGAATTCTAATCTTCTGTCATAATCATGACATTTTTTAACATTGAGTTGCCCATCTATCTTTATTGTATGGTTGTGGATACGACTATATGAGGTATCGTGCGGAGTGCACGCAGTTACCCAATTCACTGCTTTGCTTAGAATTAAGTCGCCGGCTGTGGTCGCCGCCTGAGATTGATGGTAGAACAATCACGATCCCAAGACGATACTATTACACGAAGATTACGAGGTACCATGCGGCACCTAGGCTGCGACTCAATTCACGCTTTGCGGAGAATTAGGTCGCCGGTAAAATCAGCGACTACCGCGGTCACCGGTCAAAGTCACCGGTAGAGAAATATCGCGCCTCACTACTCCCCCTACTGGTCATTTCTAATCGAAAGTGATCTGAAAGCATCGGAGATTACGGAAAATGTGTTAAAGCCGTTAACAAACGATACAATTGTTTATAAAATTGTATCACTTTTAAATTGTTTGTAATTTCTAAATAAAAATCTTGTAAAAATCGTATAAAAGTTTTCCTCGTCTAATAACAATTTAATTTTTAAAATAAATAATAAAAAATCGATAGTATTTTAGTTCAAATAGCCAATTTGGCTAGCTATTGTTCTGAGACTATATCAACACTTCCATATCAGCTGTTATATGACTTCGTTGTCTACTGAACTATCATATCTTTCTAACGTGTATAATTCTTCTTTCTCGAATAGCATCAGCATTTGTGCATTTTATCACTATATTTTTTGTAGTGAGCTAATATTGTAAATATCTATCTCTTTTTATATATCTTACAATATATTATTTTTTCGATTAATACTTTGTTGTTAGTCAAAATATTTTCTCATATTGCTAATTAACAACGATAAAAAGTTGTTATTATATTTAAAAGTATCTCTATAATATTAAGAGACTGTGATCTGACAAACTAGTGTCTAAACATTATTCGTAATTATTTTGGTTATGAATAATATACCAGGACTATCTAAGTTGAGGAGTGAATTGATCTTCATTCGAGTGAAGAAGCTTCATTTATTAAAAAATAGAACAGAAATTAATTGAATACACTTGGTTTTTAGTATACTATGCCTTTTTCATCTCAGTTCTTCAGCCTAATAACTCTCATAATGAAGGGTTTTCTGTTGTCCTGAATATCTTTAACACTGCAGCACTGTTGTAATACATCGCGAGATATTATTTGTTTTCTCTCTTTTTTGAAGCAGTTTTTAATTTATTCAGCTCTCCAGTTCTTCTTTTTATTCATCATATTTGAGTGATTCCTTGGTTCATAAGACGTCATTTATATTAACTGATTATTAACAAAATACTTGCCTTGTGGATACAGAAACTAAAGCATACATAATATAACCTTTTTGTTGTTTACAGATGAAGAATCAGTTGATGTTAAACTCTAATCAACCATCAATATAGAATATTCCCTCTCAATAATTGATTTGTAGTTTTGAGTTTTTTTAACAGATATAAATTAATGAGAATCCTGATCTGGTAAAGTCATCATGAACTTAAATACTATCAGTTGTAATGCAGATAATTAAAACAAGCGTTGGGTAATTAAAAAAATGTCACGGACAAAAGCATGCAATCCCTGACATGTTTAGTTAGCTATAGTTCCAGGAAACAAAAATGTTTACAAGATGACCATACACTTAATTAGTGTTAATTGTAGTCTAAATATTTGAAACAAATAGTGGGTAATTAAAACATATATCAGGGGTAAATGATTGAAATTCCCAAAAAACAAAACTGAATACCTCTGCCAGGTTTAGTTAAGCTCAATTTTTTTTTATCTGCATACAATTATAACCAAGGGTGACAGCAATCTCGTGGAAATGCTTCCATCATGGAACCTCTGTGTGCTGCGGAAAACAGTAAATGTGGAATGCACCATCTGATATCAACACACTGATATTCTTTTCCACGCGAGCGGTCTACATGGTATCATATCTATGCCCGTGTCGCTGAAGGTGTCTGTCGCAATTGCAGATGAAACGTTCAGAAGAAACAAAACAACCGCGAAAACTAAATTTTATCCCCTGACACCGATAGTGAAAGCCTACACACTTTGATAATATATACTAACAAAAATTTGTAATATGCTAAGAACGGTAAAGGCAATCAGAGCTCGAGGTGGAAATAATCATTATCAAGTAGGTCCCATTTTTCC
This sequence comes from Octodonta nipae, assembly GCA_034190945.1. NCBI lineage: Eukaryota > Metazoa > Arthropoda > Insecta > Coleoptera > Chrysomelidae > Octodonta > Octodonta nipae. The sequence goes on from CM067216.1 coordinate 83,226,407, forward strand.
TATAAAAAACTATATATACTATGCTTATTCGGTAGTATTTAAGTTGAAATTAATTATTCTTAATTTGCATAAATTTTACATATTTTTAATTAAAATTTATTGCTTTACTAAAAATGTGTAAAATAAACAATTTTTTCTTGTTTAATGCGTTTCTTTCATAAAAAATTATATAAACAAAAAAAAATTAAAATTGGAAATTTTTGTTCATTAATGTAGGTATATAGTAATTTTAAGATTTATTTAAAAGCATCTTTATAGACGTGATATCAAGAGTTTGATTTACCTAACAAGTCGCAAGTTTAAATGATTTATAAAAAAATGTATAGAATATCATTAATATTAATATTTTTCGGAAAGTTTCTTATAGACTTGTCAAAACATTATTCGCCTACGGAACTTTTCTCTTGCAAATGAAAACATGAATAATGAATGTAATTTTTTTCAGTCACAGAAGTCGTAATTGAAGCCGTAAGGACATTATACGGAAATGTCGGTTTCTTATTGTTCAACTTTCAAAGTAAACACTGACACCCTTAGCGGAAATTGTTCCACTTTTTTCCGGCTGCCATTTTAGTGAAACTTAATTTGCTCTTATTAGCCGGGTACAAAAGTAAACTTTTTAACTTCGTCTCCCTCGGGAAACTCTATAGACAGTCAAATTGGAATCGTCTAAGGGACGATGTCTTTATTAAATCAAAAATTCCAACAATTGTCGAAATATTGTGCTAACTTGGACAACTTACATTATTTTTCAGATAAATGTTCATTTGTTGAAAAGTATTTTATCCTAGTATTGTTTTCTAAATATTTAGTATACACGCGAAGTATTAAATTTACCAAATAAAATATATCTAGGTAATAGAAAAAAAATCCCTCAGGCAAGTCAACCTTAATTTAATAATGTGCAAATTGGGACATAAATAGATTTCTCATGAGGTCTTTAATGTCGTCTGTAAAACGTCATACACATATTTTTTTAATGTCAACTCCAATATTTGTATTTCGATTTGAATGAAGTAATTCTACATAGAGGACGTTTAAATTTTAAATCAGTTACATAACAAGTTTTCCTAGAAAAACAAATTGTTATTCACTTAAACCAAAAAATCAACTGAGAGATATAAATGTAATAAAATAAATGAATGAAAAAATCTAAATTAATGTTCAAATTGGGCGCCATTTTAAAGCTGAGAATCAGCAATGTGATTTTCAAATTCTTTTTTAACGTTAGTTACATTTGAGGAATAATTAGTCCGATTTCTTCCATTATTCTAATCTTCAACTCTTCAGTACTATTTGGTTGCTTGACGTAAACTTTTGTTTTCAGATAGCCCCACAAACAAATCAAGCGCAATTAGGTCGGGAGATCTAGCAAGCCATTCAATTGGTACTCTCCTACCAAAGCATTATTTAAGGAAAATAATAAATAATTTCGTACAGGTTGTGAATAATATGGCAGTCATGCATGTCGGGATGCTCTGCCTTTCAAAAGACTCCTGCCTGTATTATGTTTTGCTGTAGTAGTTCCAAATAATTAGCACCATTTAGTGCACCTTCAATAAAAAAACGGACCGATGACTGCAATGCCGCCATTCCCTGCCTATACGATGACCTCCTGTAGACGTTGTGTATGTGCTTCCTTTATCCAGTGTGGGTTTTCAGGTACCCAATTTCTACAGTTCTGCCTATTGACAGAACCAATGAAACAAAATTTGCTTCGTCTGAGCTAATTATTTGACTTGAAAATTGCTGATTGTAATGACTTCGCCCCATGATTGTTTCACAGAAATCAGCTCTTTGGTCAAAATCATCTTCATTAAGTTCTTATACTAAATGAACTTTGTATGGATGCATTTTGTTCTGCTTTAGGGATTTTAAAACATCTTCCTTATTCCTTGCTGCATTGCGATGTGACGACTTGATAAGAAAGGTATTTCTTCAACTGTTAACAAATTGTTGTTCTTATGATATTACTGGGTGACCTGATTTAGACTGATATCATACATGACTCAAGTTCCTAAATTTGGCTCATACCTTACTTATCCCGTAATAGATGGATCAATAATTCGCAAACTTGTTCTTGTATGAGTCCGATCTACATAACCGGTCATAATTAAAATTTCATTAGGTTGGTTTTCATTTAAACTCACAATTCTTTACTTTTTAATACAATCAGAATTACAATTCAAGTCTATCAACTATAAAATTTGACATTTATTATGATAGGAACACAAAATCAGCTTGTTTATTTATTGTTCTGGAAGTAAAAATGAGCAAAACATCGATCTTTAACAAAACATGGAAAGTGCAGAAAAAACTTTTTTTCAAACAAAATTACTGCAGTGTTAACCAACAAATTTGAAAATTTCATTGCTCATATTGTCAGATAGTAAGTGGTGGCCAGTTTGAACACTTTTTTGCTTTATTGTTATTTATTTGTTACATTTATACCATTTGGTCATTTTTTTGGTTTAATTAAATAAAAGAGAACTATTTTCTTGAAAAACTTGTTATGTAACCGATTTAAAATTTAAACGTCCTATATGTAGAATTACTAGATCTTTTAAATCAATATAAATATATCAAGTATTGGAGTTGCTATTTAAAAAAATATATATGTCCAAATTTGCCATTATTAAATTAAGATTGAAGAATCCGAGGGTTTTTCTTCTTTTACCTGGATAGATTTTATTTATTTCTGGCATGTTCTACACTTTAGGTGCACACTATATATATTGTTATCAATTTAACATTCCACGTCGCTGTAGACACGCCCCCTACACTACTCATTCCGATGAAAATAAAACTTTAATCGTCTGGGATAATAATAATTACTAGCTGTCGCCCAGTGGTCGAAATTCGACCAATTGTGTCAATATCTCTGGCAGATTAAGTAACCTGAAAATTTTATTGTGACATTTTATCCTAGGACTTTAGGGAGAATAGCAATTACAAAGAACGGATCCAGATTCGGAATCTGTGTGATAGTTTCATCGAAAATCCTAGATGTCGGTCTTACATCTCGCTGCTAAAGATAAATAATGAAATTTAAGTTTTTTTCAGATATAATTTATAGGTTTTTATTTGTGTTCAAATTCGTAATTCTAAAATTAATATGACAACAATTCAACCGCTAATGGGCTACTCTACATCTTTTTTCTAACCTCAGTGTATAGCTGTAATTGCACTCAATTCTCTAACATTTATTAAATCCTCATTATAATAATTCCATCTCATTATATATTTCCACGACCCTGTATATGCAACTGCTCATGGACCACGCGTAATTTTTTTAAATATTTTTGAACCACCCGGTAAACCATTCTGTATATGCCATTGCCTATAAGCCACCGTATTTACTCTTTTTGTTTATGAACTTCTGTAAGTATGATTCTACTCCGACCTATATTTCAATCATCATATATATGGAACTCTTCGTGGGCCACTCTATAAATCATTTCCTTTTCTAACATTTTTTATCATCATCCTGTATATCTATAATTCCTCTCACCCTATATTTCATCTTTCCTATATATACAACTGCTTATGGGTTACGCCACCCTGTATACACATCTCTGTATAATATTTTTTGTACCACCCTGTATAACTGTAATTCTACTGCATCTTCTATTCCAAGAAGCCTGTAAATTCAACCGCTAATGGGCTTCCCTATATAATTATGTTATTAGTTACTACTCTATATTTTAAACACCCTATATACAACGATTACTTTACTACTAAACAATAATAACGCTTGCATGTCACTTCCAGAAGTACATGCGCTAAGTATATAAGACCATTGGTCCCTCTATATATAATTACTCAATGTTTTGAGTCTGGCGGCGGCGGCGTCACTTTCAGTTGTTTGGCGTTGACATTATGGACGTAAATAATGAATTTTTATTATATTTATTTAATGAATGAACCAATATTATAAATTTAATATTAGCATTCTGCACTGAAGGTCGTCAGTAGTAACTAAACAAAACAAAAATGAAGAAAATCGGTTGAAAGACAGAGGAGAAAATGGTACCTAATCGTTTTGACTTTGCCTATTTATATATAGATATTTTAAAAAACTAAAAAATACGCTTTTGTAGCAAACCGAACTAAAAATAATAAAATAAAATACTTTTTAATTATGAACAGTTTATATTACAGCAATAGAAAGTGTGGGGTGCTTGAAATATTAAATTTTACAATTATTCTATTGGCAACTATTTATAAGAGGAGAGTTATGCAAATATAGTAAATGCACCCCACGCTTTTTACTTTCTACTGCTGTAATATAAACTGTTCATAATTAAAAATTATTTTATTTTATTATTTTTATTTTTTAGTTTTTTAAACTATAATTATTTTGTAAGTTTTTAGTCTCATAACGATGTATTTATAATTAAAAGCTTACTTCATGCTTGCTAACCTTTCCATTTCATTGAAGTTCTACTACTGAATATTAGATGGCAGTAGTTACTAGACGATTTGTATTTAGACAAGAACAGCGACAAAAAGACAACAAACGGGAAAATTCAACTTAAAGAATTGTATTGTTATCGGCCCTTGACACGTGTGTCAATTTTCAACTTAATTGGACTTCCTTAAGTTGGTGAAAATTACGTTGAAAGTTTCCGTTACATAGATAGATACATACATACACATCGACTTAATAAAAGCGTATTAATAAAAACAGCACTATCCGGAATTTTCTATGGAGCAAAAAGCGTTGATATCCAACACTCTGCCAACAATGGATTAGCCATTGACTATTAGCCAGACATTATACATTTTGCGTAGTTAGTTGAGTTTATATTTCGGTTAAAATTGTTATCTGAGAAATCAGCTGTTGTAATAAATAATGTTCTCGAACGTGAAAATACGAGTAAAACTCGCCTGTTTTTCGCTTGTATGACTGCAAGAATTGAACAGGTTTCCGTTTAAGAAAATTTAACTTTAAAAATGGGGCTTAATGACATTCCAGTCTCAAACAAGTTATATAATTACATACACACATCTTTGCGGAAATTTTCGAAATATAAATATAGTCGAATTAAAACACCTGATTTTGGTTAAATTATTATTTCAGCGTTGCCGTTTTTTAAGCGAAATACACTATGTAACAGTATCAATTCAAATAATTACGACATTTACGTAACTTTATAAGAGATCTAATGTATCAGTTTGAGACGAATTGCTTTTGTATAGAGACGCGTTGTAGAGCGTAAAGAATGAAACACCAGTAATTTACCCGGATAGGGCCCCCTTATAAAACCTAAATTGATTACATTGGAATATTCCAATTTTAATATCGTATGTTCAAGGTAAGTACATACGGTTAGTAAATGTAGAACAGATTATCATAATTTTTATGTCTGTTGGAAATCATACGTAGAAGATTGTGAATAACCAAAATTTTAACAGTTTAAACTTGTGTCTACCTGATTCGATAAACGTCTATTTCTACTACACAATCTGAATTCTGGGAAATTGGACTAACTCACATTTGTGGAACCTATTATCACTGTTAGACAGTAGGAGCCTAAATGGAACATGTGAGAGAATGGTCGATTCGTTTAAGGTGCAAGAAACCATATTATATGTAGTCAAGAAAAATTTTGTACAGGATAGGTAAAACCTACAAAAAAACTAAAAATTTTATTCCAATTGTTGAAAATTGGAATTAATATGAAAACAAACCATTGGTCTACCTTTTGTCATATTATGTATTGAAATATGGCGTATATAAACCACTACACGAAATTCCTGTTCTTAATTTCTATAGTGATGTTTTGAACAGAGCTGATGATGTTAAAATTTGTGTCCAAATATTAAGTTATTACTGATGCAGTTGACATACTTAAGTTCAAGTTGGTTTAATAGCTCTGAAAAATTGTATTCAGGGCCCTAAGTTTTTAATGAAATAAATATATCATAGTTAGAGTTATGGGAAATTATACAAGTTTTAAAATCTTAAATATTTGCACCTAAATCCCCAGATTTCATAAGTTTTATAAATGTCCATCTAGTAAAATAAATATTCGTCATTTATATTTCTGTCCTCGAATTTCATATACAAACAAGGACCAAAAGCATACAAAGGAAAATTTATGAACAGAAGGTGGTGAAGAGATACCGACAACAATTCTCGTTCGCAGACCGCGCTGGGATTTCCATCAGAACTGGACTTGTTCCTCGTAATTAAAGCCATCCCTTGACACGAGAAGATGCTTCAGACTCGAAACAAACTCCATATATACATACCTAACTAAAACATATAGCTTCATTAACTTTGGATTTGTATTCATTCCTTTAGGACTTCATTTACATTTTTTGTATTATTGAAAGATAACATCTATGTTTTAAATTGCGTTAACGTTAGACAAGAGTAGGGCGCAGCAGTGACGTCCAAAGTATTTAAGTCTTCGGTAAAAACAGTGGGAATTCGTATATATATACATTGTTATGGAATTTTTACTTCCTGGTGTGTTTTAAATTTTATATTTATCCTTAACTTTTAAATTATCCACTCCATAAAAATTCCACACAATTTTTTTATCCAAAACTGCTCCGGCTCTTAAGATTTGTGCTGTAAATATATTATATGCGCCAATTAATTTGTCAATAATAAAACACCAATATTTTATTTATTTTGTATTGTCAATTCCTTTCTCACCTTATTTTAAATAAAATCACATACAAACCTCAAACAACTTAAATATCAAAATAAATCAAAACAATGAACAATTAATTAAATTATTAAATAACAATTAATCTAAAGCGATTTTCATTTCTTTGGAATGATTCTATTTTATATGACACAATTAAATTTAAATTTTATATCGTTACTAAAATGATTATTTCCCAGATTTGTACTCTTTAAGTTCCTAATGTTGTAATATAAATGAATATGAAAAGACTTATTTAAAATAAACTTCAACAGTAAATACCTTTTTCACTTTAAAACTCTTTTGAAGTGTTTTTACATTATCCCTTTTTGAAATGCTCATGCTGATGGATGCTGTCTCACCTTAGTACCTTGGAAGATACCTTATAGTCTGTTATTTAACTGTAAAACCTCTGCTACCAATCTAATAATATTTGATATTTACTTGTGCTACTATCTGCCAAAACCTCTACTACCAATGTAATAATTTTTGATATTTACTTCTGTTCCCAATATTTAGCTTCTCAATTGAATTTAATTTGTTCTATTATACTTGCTGCTATACCTTATACTGCTTGTCTTGTATTTTATTTTAGTACAATTCTATACAAGCTTGTACTATTTACATTCAGCTACACTTGAATGTGATTGTTTCGATTTAAGTTTCAATCACCTTTTAAAAAAAAATTGAATTTATAAAACTTTGGACACTGACAACTAACTGTCACTTTCTAACCCTGAACAATGTTTACTGCTGCACTCTCAAATTTAAACTATTTTGTAATGCTGTCAGTTCTTGCTTTTATAGTTTTTAATTTTGATATAGAATTACATATTTTATAGTTTTTAAATCAGCATTTTTGAAATCCCATTTTCATATACAATAATCCTTTTTCTGATATTTAGTTCCCTATCTAAATAGATTCCTAAAATACCTTCTACTTTTCTTTAAAATTGCAATTTTAATAAAATTTCATTGTTGGCGTGGAACAATACTTTTTCTGATTCCACGTTCGTATTTACTTTGTCTTATGAATTTCAACTTATTTCAAACGGTGGATCTGTCAAATTCTCGTTCCAAAAATTTATCATGACATCTGAATTTGAATTATTGTGCCTATCATGCCTAAAATATAAAGTTATTACAAATCTGGACTATTGAATTTTACTGCTGTCAGACTGAATGTTTGTGTCTCTAAATTAAGGTAAGATTTTATATTTTCTTTTCATTAAATACTTTTATTGTAATATATCAAACCTGTAGATTGTATATGTTCATTTCAATTCCTAATTGCTTTTTAATAAATTTTGTTGAAACTGTCACATTTGTTAGTTTTCAAACATGTCTTCACTGTATGGTTTTAGTTGCACAAATCATATACAAATTACCAGTTTATGGTCTAGTTTTATAATTTAATCATTTCTATTAGTGTATTGACCTTTAAATTGATTTTTCATATCTCTGTTACACGATTAGAATCACCCTTACATAATTTCTATTGCTCTCTAATATTGGTTTTATGTTGCAAGGCAATATGCACTATCTTTTAATATACTATTTCATTCATTCAGATAATATTATTGATTTGATTATTTATTTTTGTTATATGAAGAAGTATTCATCCGGGCGTACATCCGTTATTTTGAATCATGTTTGAATCTTGCAGACGTTTTGCCAAGATCTCACTTCGCATTATCAATGCGCTGTCAGATAATAGAAGTCTATTTCTCGAGTAAATAGAAGTGTAAACAGAAGGCTACGAGAATTTCAGCATATATCTATCTAGGTGTTAGTCAAAAAAATATATTATTGTCCGAAAAAGGAAATGTTACGAAATAGGCATCCATTCTTGCTGTCCCTAAGAAATAAGTTTGCTTGTCAAGCTCCATATGTAGATGCTCAACTGTTTATATGGCTTCCCTTTAACGATTAAATAATTTTGAACGCCTTTAGTTAATTTGTACATATATCAAAAATTTTAAAATAAATGAAATTTAAAATTTTCTCCAAAAGTAGCTTATTTTTGGCAGAAAAGTATTACTAACATAATCTTGGATGGTAAAAATGTATATATATATATATATATATATATATATATATATATATATATAGTGAGATACTAGTTCATTGTAAATTTGTACAATATATTTTACCAAGTAACAGCTAGAATTAATTTCTATCCCTCAGTAGTTTATGAGGATATACTCTATATAACGTTTCGACATGGCATCACTGTACATATATCATCAAGAACTGATCAATGTTTGCAGATGAGGTTGCGTTGTTTTCATTTGGTACGTATAAAATATTTAGTTATATAATTTTTGAATAATTTTGCCGTTTATAAGTAAGATAAAATATATACATGCTTCAAGGATCCCAAAAGTATGATACAACAATGATGCCAACAATTAAATTTTTATTGACAATTAATATTAAATAAATTATTTCAAGCCGAAGCTAAAGCTAAAAATGCAAAAAGAAATTATCAACACTGGTAGCAAAAATAAATATCGTCAATCCTATCTGATTGTCAATAATGTATAAACGATCAGTTTAGCTTGCTGAAAAAACTAGGAACATGAAAGCAGTGATAAAAGTTTGATAAAATAAACAAATGCAAATACTTATTGTAGTGAAATGATTACATATTTGCACCATGTAATTGTTACAGAATTGGCTCAGAATTAGGTAACATATAAAATAATAATAATAATGGTGATAGTTGAAGAGCAGGAAGTAAATACGATAGAACATCATGCACAGTTAGGTTCACAAGAAATCGAAATTATGAAAACAAGCTCACTTTAAATAAATCGGAATAAATAACTGAAAGATTGATAAAAATGAAAACAGTTACCTATTTTAGTAAATAGGATACGGTCAGTCAGGGACAACATGAAGAAAAGAAAAACAACACATAATAGATACATCCCACAAAGGGTTAAATTTCGTTACCAGTAATCAATCAAATATCTACATATTAAACATTTTTTTTGTATTTTTTTACATTTTTCAAATAATTTCTTAACAAAAAAGAGAGCAAACACACGACTGCATTAACTTTAAATTTAAATTTATTTCTGCGGGCCTCGGTCCACATTTTCTCTTATATTGAAAGATACAGTTCGCCGGTTACGAATGGCCTCATGAGGAGGCATAAATCAAACTTTCAGACGTCGTCGTAACCAAATTCAGCGTATTTCTGTCGAACGGAGAAAATTGGGTTTCATATTTATTCTGTAATCCATTTACTCAGTTCATTTTCTCCCTCGTGACACTACATGGGGGTGGTAATTGGCGGGACATGAACTGATCTAATATTTTTGACAATTTAGGATAGTAATCTTTAATGATTTTAAGTAATTATCCACTTATATATTTCTCATTTAAGATATAAGCCGTCTCACCGCTCATTTTCTACAAAATTTACCTAATTAAAATATTCCAAAAACTAGAAAATCGTAATTTTAGAGACATTTCGCATACTTTTTATTAGAAGTATTTGGTTCTATCTGGTCAAGTAAACGGTAGAGGTGAGTGGGACACTTGTTGAAAACAAACGCTCGTCAATCTGGTTTCTATTAACTATATATTATGACAATTCCAATGAATTACCGAAACGCTAGAGGGCGCAATCCATTTTTTTTAGAAATCATGTTTTTTCTAAAAAATTGCAAATACAAATATGTAGTTTGGACAAAGTAATCAGATAATTAATAAAAAAATAATAAATTTTATTCAAATTCAAATACATATTTAGATAAAATTTCAAGTTAAAATTTCGTAGCTAATTACAACTTATTTTTTGAGATACAACTCAACAAGTAAAAGATGTCGAAAAAAGTTTATTTAAATACTTGTCTATGAGCTTCATAATATACACGTATATATAGCTATATAACATATGGTTGCCGTTAAAATATATGTCTATGAAACTGTAAGTAAGTAAGTAATTCGTCATATTGTTTGACTCAAAATGTGTTTACCTTAAATACTTTTTTTTAGTTATCACTTCTACTAACCCTATCAAACTCCATATATATCACATCCCATTTTTAAAAATTTCAACTGTTTTTGATCACATATTTATCAATGGAATATCATAATTTTGTTACAACGTCTACGACAGTAGCAAAGAAATTTTCAAATTAGTTACCGATATGCTGGACAGGAGGCTATGCCAGATCCTCAGATCATGGAAAAACGTAACAAATGGAGATGCAAATTGGAGAGCAAACTCAATAAAGGTTGATTTGATGAGAAATGAGAGAATTTGGTAACCGCTATGAATGAGAAATAACATTCTCATGAACAGCAAAAGTTATTCTTTACAATAAATCAAAAACAACATGTTCATATCACAACAATTAAACCTGACAACAAAATTTAACTATTTAGTTCGAAATAACAAGGTGAGCACAAGACATTAGTAGAAAAACGGCAAGTTGATGAATTTAAAAATTGAAGATGATAAAAAAATGCAAAAAGGAACAACTAGACCAACCAATGCAATTAGTAATGAAAGGTAACAAAGCAGTTAATCCGAAAAGATATGCTATTGAGGCTTACACAACGGGAATAAATAGTGAAATTAAAATTCCTATGGATAATCCCGAAAATAAGGTTAAATAAGACACCAGTTGGTTCCAAAATAGAGTACAAATTAATATTCTAAAGGAAGGAATGAAAATTAATAAAATACAATCAGACTTACACAGAGGGACATATCAGAATGTTGTAAAGTCCGTGGGTTCAATTTTAAATTATAAAACTAATATTTACTTTCACTTTTCTAGGACTTTATTTACATTAAAACAGCTGATTCAAATATCACAATAATATTCCCATATACGCTAGACGTCGCGGTATAACTAACTCTCCATCGTGGCTTGCTTCCTTTATAAGCCCAGCATAGAAAATTCTCGTAAAATCATCACCACTCCTACAGGTGCCGAGTCTTTTCGAGAACCATTTTTTTTATCTCAAAGCGTTTGTTGTCGTACTTAAATGAAACAGGGTCGGCTTTGGGTAAATTTCGTAACACTGCCCCCCCTTTAATTCTGATCGTCCCGATCAGAAACATCCCCTCCATGGTAGGGAGCAAGTCGATCTAAATGGACCACCTTCAACTTAGCCTTGGGGTTTCGACGGATCCGGTAGACGACGTCATTAAGCCTCTTGATCACCTCGTATGGTCCATCCCAGGCGGGTGTAAGCTTTGAGGATTTACCCTTGCTCCGTTGGGGGTTGTACAGCCAGACTTTGTCTCTCTCCTGAAACCCGACTGAATTGGCCTTGAGGTCGTATCGCGTCTTCATCCGGTCACTGTTGGCCAACATCTGCGTTCGGGCTAAATCGTGTATTGCCAGCATGTTATATCGGAGCTGGTCGGCATAATCCTCTATGTCTTGGGAAGGTTCTTCGGGGGAGCCAAATGCCAAATCGCAGGGTAATCGCAGCTCTTTTCCGAATAGGACCCTGGCTGGGGTCAGGCCTGTACTATTATGTACGGCAGAGCGATATGCCAACAGGAACAGGGGAATATGTTCATCCCAATCACGCTGGTTATTGCTGACGACCTTGGATAGGTGTTGCTCCAAGGTCGTGCTGAACCTTTTCACCATTCCGTCTGACTGTGGGTGCTATGGTGTTGTACTCGTTTTCCTGATCCCTAACATCGTGCAAACCTTCTGGAATACATTCGATTCGAAGTTAAGCCCCTGGTTTGAATGTAGTTCCATCGGGACGCCAAACCTGCTGAATAGTTGTTCTACTAGCACCGTCGCTGCCTCTTGGTTGGGTATCGCAAATGCCTCAGACCATTTGCTGAAGTAATCCATTCCGACCAGAATGTATTTGTTGCCCCTCTAAGACTCAGGAAACGGACCGTCGACATCGATGGCATTTCTCTCAAATAGGAGGTCCACATTGTACTGTAGCATTCTGCCCTTGGTCCGGGTCTTCGGGCTCTTACTGGCGGCACAGGTGGCACATTTGCGGCACCAAGCTCTGACGTCTTCAAAGTAATTCACCCAGTAGTACCGCAGGGTTTTATTCATGCCCAGGTGGCCTCCGGTAATTCCATCATGTACTTCGGTCAGGATGGCTGGTACCTTTTTCTTCGGAACTACCAGTTTGGACTTGGATTCTCGTCCATCAGCGCTTTCCCAAACTCGCTTGAGCATTCCATTGTCTACTCTTAAAGAGTCCCATTGAGCCCATAACGACTTCAGCACGCCGGAGTATCTAGCTACCTCGTCCCATCCTGGCCTGGGTGCTCCTCTCGTTTTGAGTGACAAGATTGGTTCGATGTCTGGATCAGCCATTTGGTCCTGGATGCACTGTCCAGGTATACCCTCTCGCTGTCCCGTCCTCAGACAATGTCCGCATTCCGCTCTACAGGCTCTTCTGGATAGGGCATCGGCCGGCACGGTGTTCCACCTTAAAGTCGATTTGCTGTAATTTCTCCATCCATCTGGCCAGTTGTGCTTCCGGTGTCTTCATGTCCAGCAGCCATGTGAGTGCGGCATGATCTGTTCGGATTAAGAAATGACGACCATAGAGATATTTGTGGAAATGGTCTACAGCCCTTATTATTGCAAGAAGTTTTTTTCTGGTGACGCAATAATTTCTTTCTGGTTTCGAGAATCCACGGCTGTAATACTCGATCACTCTCTCTGCACCATCTTGAACCTGAGATAGGACGGCCCCCAAAACTGTGTTGCTGGCGTCGATGTCTAAGATGAACTTGCCGGACTGTGTAGGAAAGGCTAGGATTGGACTGGAACATAGTGCTGCCTTCAGTCGCCTGAATGATGTTTCGCAATCCTGATTCCAATGGAAGGTCTCTTTCTCAGTGGTCTTCGGAGTTCATACTTGTCTCTTGGGACTGGCCAATCACGGATGGCTGCTATCTTGTCTTCGTTGGTGCGGATTCCTGACTCGGACACGAGGTGGCCCAAAAACTCTACTTCTTTTTGGAACAAGGAGCACTTCTTCGGGTTGAGTCTCAGGTTGGCATTATTAATTCTGGAGAATACTTCGCCCAGGTTTTCCAAGTGGTCGTCGAATGTCTGACCCATGACTAGAATGTCGTCGAGGTATACTAAGCAGGTCCTCCATGTTAACCCGCTCAGTAAATACTCCATTAGCCTCTCAAATGTAGCGGGTGCATTACATAACCCAAAGGGCATGACCGTGAACTGAAACAGCCCTTTACTGGTGGAGAAGGCTGTCTTCTCTCTGTCGTTTGCTTGTAGACCAACCTGCCAATATCCACTTTTTAGGTCTAGTGTGGAGAACGAACGGGAGCCTGCTAGTGTGGTCAAAGTGTCATCGATTCGGGGTAGTGGATAGCTGTCTTTCTTCGTGACGTCATTCAGCTTTCTGTAATCCACACAAAATCGGGTGGTTCCATCCCTCTTTTTAACTAGCACGACGGGAGCAGACCATGGGCTGATGGATGGCTCAATATGTCCATTTTGTAACAGGGACTCGATGTTTTCCTCGACTGCCTGTTGTTGCCCCAATGGTAGTCGTCTAGGTGGTATTCTGATGGGTTGAGCCTTTCCGGTATCTATTCGATGCTGGATGATGTTGGTGCGGCCGGTGGTTTCATCTTGACTGTTAAAAATTTGCCAGTGCTTTGTGATAAATTGCTTGGCTTTCTTCTGGTTCTATGATGTCAGGTGTGTCAAATGGTCAGCAAACTGTTTTAGGAACTCTTTACTGGGCCCTGTCTCCTTCACCGACGTCTGGTACTCTTCTTCGCAATTGGTGATGGTCTCTACTGGCTCTTGACCGTTGGTAATTCTGATGTCGTTGTTGGACAAATTCAGGACTCTGATTGGTATATCTCGTCTGGTTTTAACTATAGCCCTTTCAACTAAGTAGTCATGAGTTGAGTGTACGGGCTCCACCATTCCAACGCAGCTCCCAGGAATGCTGTCTAGCTGCCCATGAATAATCTGTTCCGTTCGACCGGGAATTCTAGCTGAAGACTTTGCCACAATTTTTATGGAGGTGACTGAACTGTTGACGGGCCGTGTCAATACAAATTTCTCATTTAGCAACCGAAGAAGATCATATCTCGGGTCGAACATAAATCCATGCTGGCTAATTAGGTCATTTCCCAGTATAAAATCGTCCTCAATATTCGCTACCAGGACCCTATGCCGAATCATGTTGTCCCCTATCTGTAGCACGACATCTGCCTCACCCTGTATTGACGCTGGATGTTATTGGTAACTTGGCAATGGACACGGCGGCGCTGGTATCGATGGTGATGGTAACTGCTCGCCCATTGATGGTGCCTCTGATGACCAGGCTGCTGCTATCTCTGCAAAATCCCCGGATGGATAACGTTTTGGGGGCTGGTGGAGGGTCAGTCAGCATTCGCCCCCTTATGTTGACTGGCTGACGGTCCCTGGACATGTGGCTGTTCTGTTGGTTACCCCCAGTCGGTGGTGATCGTTCAGGTGGCCTCACTCGACAATCACGTTGGAAGTGCCCTGTCCATCCGCAGCGGTAACATGCCCCTCTGGTGCCAGTTCTTTGTGACCGTTCTAATATTTTGTTCAGGCCAGCAAGCAGCGCTTGAAATGGTTACTCTGACTCTTCCTGGTTGAAGAAAACTGCTCGGACCCTCGGCTTGGACATGTTCATGACGGCCTCTACTTCCAAAGCCCGAAGTAGAGCTTCATTACTCTTCTTGACGCCACTCAGTCTTAAATTTCTTTGTACTTTCCACATCCCTGATGCCGTTTATGAAACTCTGTGTGGCCAACTGGTCTTCAGGCAGGTCTGGGTAGGATAAGTGAACTAACCATCTAATTTCTGCTTCGAATTCTTGGAGGCTTTCACCGGATTTTTGCGTTTTTCCACTCAGTTGGACTTGGTATACCTGGCTCAAGGATTGATTGTCGTATCGTTTGTCTAGGATGGCGATGATCTTGTCGAAATTAACCTTGTTCATCGACTGGAATACTTTGGAGGAGTTCTAGGGCCGGACCTCTTAACGAAATTACCAGAAACGTGGATTTTTCTTGGTTATCCCATCCACTAGCTGTAGCCACGGCTTCAAATTGTCGTTTATAGATGGGCCAACATGAGCTGCCATCAAATGTGGGTGTTTTGCTAACGGAACCTTTGGCACTCACGGTGTTCTGGTATTTTCCTCGCTGTAAGTCCTGTTGCATTTTTTAAATTTCTGTTTCTGCTTTACTTTGAATAGCACTGATTTCAAATTTCACCTGGCTCTGTATGGAATCGATGTCATCTACTTTGGTTTCAAGGGCCTCCACATTATTTTTTAGGATCTTTATGTCGTCGTTTATTCCTTTTATGTCGGATTCAACTATTTGCAATCTTTCATTCACTGTTTCATTAACTTGCGATAAAAATTGTTCAAATTGCAGTTGTCTTTTTTCTTCAGTTAATTTTAAATCATTTTGTCTCTGTTCTTCTAATAATTTAAATTCATTTTGTCGTTTTAATTCAATGTGATCTTGTTTTTGTTCAAATATTTTAAAATAATTTTCTCGTTTTTCTTCAAATTTCGAAAATAATCCTTCAATTAAATTATGTTGTTTTTCTTCCATCGTAGTGACAAGATTTTCTAATTCTATTTTACGTTTTTCATCAAAATATTTTACTAACCTTTGTTGAATTTCTTCTTGATGTTGTTTCTCCTTCTTGTCACGTTTTTCTAGAATCTGGGCTATTTTTTCGTCTAGACCCTCCGTAACCTGCTTGACTTTCTTTTTAGTAGTTTCGTCCATGCTACAGGTTTCCATAAATCAAATTACGATTTTACCTGCACTTAATCCTTGACTTCTGATCACCAAATTTGTTGTAAATTTAAAATTATAAAACTAATATTTACTTTCACTTTTCTAGAACTTTATTTACATTAAAACAGCTGATTCAAATATCACAATAATATTCACATATACGCTAGTCGTCGCGGTATAACTAACTCTCCATCGTGGCTTGCTTCCTTTATAAGTCCAGCATAGAAAATTCTCGTAAAAATCATCATCACTCCTACAGGTGCCGAGTCTTTTCGAGAACCATTTTTTTTATCTCAAAACGTTTGTTGTCGTACTGAAATGAAAGAGGGTAAATTTCGTAACAAGAATATTGTAAGTACCAAAGGTTCCTTTATAATACCACCCACTTTTGATAACACTACATCTTAGCCTATATACATACGCCAATTGGAATAGCCGGATAAGTCTACATGCTTAGTAATTTCTTTAAGAGGTCCAGCTTTATGACTTCTTCAGTGCATTCCAGTGGATATACAGGGTAAATTCGAAAAGATTATTTCAATATCAGATAACAAATACGACAATCTGTTACTGAGGCGTGTACACAAAGTGGACCTTAGAGGGAAAATAAAAAAAGCTGGAGACAGTTTACACGAGTTTTGGCGACGACATTGGCTCCTTAACACAGCGTAATTCTGATCTACCAGGAGTTGATAAAGATAAATGGGCTACACAACGTTTTATCTGCGGTATTAGAGATGTCTAAGTTGAACAAAGGGTACAAACAGTTTCGAAGATTCAGTAACGATCGGAGCTGTTCCTTCAAGAAGTACTTTCCAAAATTAACCAAATAATAGAGATTATAAAAACGAAGGACTAATAGCGTATGTTACCTTTCTAAACGTATAGGCTACTTCCAACGTAATCCGCAGAGTGAGCACCACCAAGAACAGTCAGGCAATCTACATAAGGGGTCAACCGCTGAGTAATCCACTAGCAGCCAGCCTCCAAGGCAGTACTCATCCGGCAGGTTCTTTTGTAGGTGAATGAATATTGGACAACAGTGCAATGTATATAGGACAAACGGTTGAGCTGAATGAATCCTCTCACTATATAGGGAGCGGAACCCAGGCTATGATATTACAATTTATCTAAATACCAATGAAACAGTTTTTCAGTAGGTTTGGTATACCGTTGGACAGAACTTTGAGTCCAACATATTCCAAAAGAGCTGCACGATGTAGACATTAAGATAACGAGAACCACAGCCTTGCATCTAAATTCGGAGGGAATAGTGGAAAGATTCAACAGGACCTTGGAACAACATCTCTCCAAGGTCGTTATTAATCGTCAGTGCGATAGGAATGAGCATATTCCCCTATTCCTATTGGCCTCTCACCAAGCCGTTGACAATAGTACAGGACGAACTCCACACAGAGTACTCTTCGGAAGGAAGCTGAGACTACTACTTGATTTAGTCTTTTGCTCACCAGAAGAACCGCCCAATGAAATTGGCGATTATTCCAACCAACTCAGACAAAGTAAGCTGGCCGCACACGCGCTAACCCGGACGCAGTTGTTGACAACCAGCAATCGTATGAAGAGACGCTACGATTTAATGACAAATTCAGTCAGTTTCAAAGGGAAAAATAAAGTCTGGCTATACAACCCCTAGAGGACTAACACCAGTTTGGAATGGGTCATATGAAGTAGTTGAAACAAATAACCACGTGATCTATGTCATTTGCCGGTATCCAAGGGCCAAGATAAAGGTGGTCCATTTGGGCTAAATAAGGCAGATTATTTTCGGTGTAAAACTTGCTTTCGAGCACCCAGAAATTTATAACAATATACTCCAATAATTTATATTGTTAGATCCTTGATTCATTACTTTTCTACATTTTAGAACCTGTAGTTACGATTTTCTAATGCAAATGTATAGGTCTTTAACTATATAACGTAGATACATAATTTTTAGTTCATATTAACTAGTTCTAACACCTGCCAAAATATGTGCGCTGCCATATGTTACACCCTATATTGATTTTTTTACTTCCATTGCTTGGCTACACATTGGCGTTTAAGTAGGCAGTTAACTTACTTAATTTTTAGTTAAAATTCAGGATCAGGATACTATTACTAGTAGGTAGGAGAGCGAAAGAGGGAGTTGACACAGGGTGTACCACAGGGATCAGCTCTAGGGCCGACTCTGTGGAACATAAGGTATGATTCGGAACTCGGCTTACCGTTGCCGGAGCCGTGTCAGACGCTGGCCTATGCAGATGACTTGTCAGTGGTCGTGAGAGCAGGAAGCAAGGAGAAGTTGATCGAGAAGGATGATGAGGCGATTGATAAGATACTCAGTTGGATTGGGAGTAATTGCCTGGAAGTAGCGGAAGAAAATATAAAAGGACCGATGTCGAGGAGGGAGATAGAGTTTAAGTGTGGACAAAGGGTGATTGTCCCAGGCCAAACAGTCAAGTCGAGTTATCTTAGATGACAAGCTGAGATTTAACCATCAGGTCTGGTTTGTCACAGCGAAGGCAGCAAAAATGGCTGCAGCTCTGGCTAGGCTACTTCCGAATGTGAACGGGCCTCAAACGGCGAACAGGAGATTGTTGTATGGGTTGTGAAGTCTATTTTGTTGTATGAAGCCCCTATATGGCACAGATGATGAGGTTGAAGACATACCCCAGTCTTATGGAAAAACGGTTACACCGATTCTCCTAAAGGGTGGCATGTGCAAATAGGACGGTGGCGATGAAATGGTTGTATGTGGTTACTGGAGAGGTACCTATTGAGCTTTTGGTTGAAAAGAGAGTAGAGCAGATGGGATTCATATGAGGAAAAAGCTCAGTGGACCAAACTATTGATAGGAAGGATAAATGAATGGATGAGTTGTAGGTTTAGGGAACTCAACTATGGGCTGACACAGTTTCTAACTGGACATGGGTCGTTCAGATGCTATTTGTTGAGAATGAGAAGGACGTGTGTATATATTGCGGAGGCGCCACACCCCGCAGCATACAGTGATGGAGTGTGAAAGGTGGGGTGCCGAGAGAGGGGTGATGACAGCAGAGCTAGGCAGGGGAGTAATCACGCCGCAAAAAACAGTTGAGATTATAACCGCCGACCGCACAGGGTGGAAGAAATTTAGTGGCAATGTGTTAAACATCATAACAAGTAAAGAACGGGGGAATGTACTTGACTTTGTGTGTAGTAATGGCTGAATAGTCACTACGCCGGGGTACCTGAAGATATATCTACGATGGGTTTCAGGTACCTAGAGGGCGATTAAGGTATTTTAGTGGGCCGAACCCCACACTACAGTACGCAACAGGAAACTCGTGCGGCTGTTCGTTCGGTTAGCGAATTTCACCTCTCCTCAAAAAAAGGATAGTAGTACGTATTTATAAAGTTAATCGGACATTAGAAAATATACATTTAATGTCATACAAAGCTTCTTATAACAGTAAAATAATTTTACCCAATTTCGGAGTAATTAAGTGGTCTTATATTTAAGCATATTTTCCCATTACATAAAGAATAATTACTAGTTCTCAGTGAAGAACAACCGTTGTTAACTTTTAAGATGAGAAAAGGCAATTCACTATTTCGAGCATAACAATAAAGTGGCCGTAAATATTAATTATTTTGGGTAGCTCCTTGCTAAAAAATCCGAAGATTTAACCATAACATAGTTATGATGCATTACATTTTAATTTCCCGTCCTTGCTAACGTAAGGAAAGAACGAGAGCATCCCATGAAAATTAAATGATGCCACCGTCTCCGAGGAGGTAATTTTAAACACTTCTGTTGTCATAAAAGATGCGAAAAAGAACCATTCCGCGACTTTGAAAAAGAGGTGACGAGGGACACTGTTTTCCGGAGTTAAATAAAATAACATTTCTATGAGACTGTGAGCCGAGTGCCGTTATGATGCCGATGGGACACAGAAGACATTCAAGCGGGACACACAAATAATAAATATTATAATACAAATGGCGATGGCCTGGCCCGACAATGCACACACATTGTTAAACACAGAGTGCTGACTACAGTTTGCTTCTTGGAAAAAGTTTTATCGCTGCTTAGGGGATGGAGAGCATATTTCTGTTAAGTTGAAGATATGACCTGATGACACACATAAACATGAAAAATGTTATAAATTACCGTGATTCCCATAATCGGACAGATATTTACAAACATCAGTATTGATTTATTCCAAATCAAGTTTTGAAAAATGTAAAATGAGACATAATTGGAAGCATTCTGAACTTTCAGCTGAGTGAGTGTAACCAAGAGAAACATAAAGATATTAACGTACAGTGTAACTATACATTTGTCTTGTACCTATTAGAATTTTAGGGTTATGTCGGAAGATTATGTGTTATTTCAATTTCCATATCTACAATTTTCAGAGCTCTAAGCCAAAGACGGTCAACCTAAACATCTTTTTTCTCCAAAATTATGGTTAAAATATAGTTATACCATCTCAGAAGAGTATTGACAGAATTTTCCTTGGATTTCAGTGATTTGGAAAATCCTGCTAATAATACTTTGATATTTACTCTCTCTACTCTTCTCAATGGCCAGCACTCAAAAACAGGCGTACTGTTGGCTTATATAGTTAGCTATTAGTTTTATTGTCAATTTAGGATTGTGTAGTACTAGAGATGATGTAATTTGTTGCTTGGGCTTTCTTAACTTCACTATAAATCTACTTCCTTCCAGATCTCTCAACAGATTCTTTAGGTCCGCATGTCCTTGTTGACCTGATGTTGCAACAAGCGCTGTCGGTGACATCAAATAATATAGGATGATGTATATATTCTGTAATAAAGTTTGTTACAGAGTTGGTGACTAAGGTGATTACTATTCAGTCCTAATGAACATCAAACCTGAGTTTAAAACCATCACAACATTATGCTGTTGACACCATCTTTTTTTTAGGCTTCTACCAGCTTTTTGTTAATTGCACTGATATCCTAACTTCATCTATAGGAAAGGTTTCGATGGATGACTAAATACGTGACTGATGAAATGGTCATCTTTAAGTGCATTCCTAGGTGAGAAGCTCTTTTTAATATTTATGTCATTTTTCACAAAGCTAGCAACAATTAAACTGCAACACGGGACGTAAACAGCGTATCGGCTCTGACTTCACACCAAAATTATTTGTGATAGCAACTAGCAATAGAAGTAAATTCGCAGTAATATTGAGACTTTAAACGCAAGAGAAGATATCTGTTGATACCGTCTTATTTACATATTATATGGTTTGGCGTGTACATAAGACACTTATTACAAAAAACCAAATAAAAACCGATTTATTATATACTAGCCGTTGCCCGCGGTTTCATCCGGGTACGGAATATTCAAGCCTTCGCAAAAAGAAATAACGTATGAAACATATAACATATAACCATCCTGTATATGCTGCTGCTTTATAATATTTTGAATACCTGACTATAACTTTTCTCTACCCTATATTTCAGCTATGCAACTGCTTATGGTGTACTCTGTACAATTATTTCAGATATTTTTTTAACCATCTTTTAAAGTAAAATTTCTCATTACTCTATATATTAATCAACCTTTATATGAGCTTTTTCTTACATTATGTTACACACTCTGAAACTGTAGTCTTGATCATCTTGTATTGAATCACCTTGTATTTGCAACTACTTATCGGCCACCTAGTATAACATTTTTTCTACCACCCTGTATAACTATAAATCCATCAGTGCCAAATATATTTCAACAAAATTGCAACTGCTTATGGGGCACCGAAAATAACAATTTTGGTCAACATGTTTTTAAATCACCTTGTATATATTACAACTACCCTGTATACGCTTCTGCTTATTGGTCAACCAATATAACATTTTTTAAATAATTATCATAACACTTCTTCACCCTATGTTTCCTATCTTTGCAACTTATTATGAATTACGCTATTTCACATTTTTCCTTTATATTTTTTCAAGATATATTAAAGTATAATTTCTCTCCACACTTCATTTAAACCACCCTTCATTTACAACTTTTTCTAACCTTGTTTGAATGACACTGTATAACTATAACTTTACTTCAGGTACTCTATATATGCAAGTGCTATATAACAAAATTTTTCACAACAAAAAAAGATGCAGCACAATCAGGTAAGTAGTTCTTACGTGATGCCCGAACAAACAAACAAACAAACAAACAAACAGACAAACTTACAATTTTATAATACTATAGATGCCAGTGCTATATAATAAAATTTTCTATTATTTTTTACCCAGCCTGTATAATTTTCAACAACCTTTTATATACAACTACTTATTTTCCACCAAATATAACATTTTACGACCCTGTATCCTTACAATCCCACCCCACCTTATATTTCAACCATTCAGTAAATGGAACAGCTTGTAGATCATACCATTACTTTAAAATATTTTTAAACCCACCTGTATAGCTGTAATTATACCCCGCTACATATTTCAACCATCCTATATGTGTAAATACTTGTGGATATAAAACAAGTTTTTAACCACAACATAAACTATAATTCCACTCCATCTTATATTTCAAACATCCAGTAGAAACAACTGCTTCTAACATTTCTTTAACTCATTTCATAACTGTAGTATCTTATGAACATAATTCAAAGATCCTAACTGCTTACCTAAGACATTTTTTTAAGTTTTTTTATTCACTGTATAAATATTCTACCTTTTTTCAACCACTTGGTATATGAAACTGTTTATGGCCCACACAATATAACTTTTTATTTTCACCACAACGTATATATCCAGCTGCTTATAGGACACTAAATATAACTTTTTAGATTTTTTAAATCCATGTAATTCCACTCCGCTCTAAGTTTCCTATATACAGAACACCCTGTAAAATTACGCTTGATATATGTTCATTTTTGTTAAATCGAAACATGTTATATTTGCACATTCCGAATTTTGAATAAAAGCTAAGCTGATGCCAGTATCTAATATTTTGTGTGTGCGGTTGAACCAATTGAGTAATTGAATTACCCAACATGGTAGAAGGTTTTTCGCTATATCTACCGTTTCTGTCAATTTAGAGAGGTAAAATGTCTACCAGATTTTAAGTCAAACTATAAACTTCACAACAGAAAAAAATTCAGCAAAATCAGTTAAGTAGTTCTTACGTGATGCCCGAACAAACAGACAAACTTACAATTTTTTAATAGTATAGATGCCCTTTGATTGACAGAAAATTTAATATTGACATTTAATTTATAAAATTCTCTAAAATGAGACAAAAATATTAACATTTAATAACCACTTCCCTTTCTACCGTTTTGAAACACGATCAAGTTACATGGATCTCTACCGAGCCAGTAACTGTCAATAAAAACCGATCATTACTCGCAGATGTTCTATCGAGTGTAGAGAAAGAAAAGTAACTATTCGTTACATGGGGAACTCGTTACTTACCCGGCGAGTTACGTAAGTTAATATGAAATCTAAAACCGTTCTTTGAAAAGATATAAGTAGGACCCATACACTGCTAAATCACCGACATACCAATAAATATAATGAGAATCATACCTACATCATTTACCACTATCGAAATATCTACATTTACTCATATGACCTTATCAATCGCCGTTATATCTGATACTAAATACCGAAATCGAGTCTCAATATTTACGCGGTTTTAACCAAAGCACAGTATAATGAAACTTCTGTGCACGCAGCATATACCGAACGAGTACTCGAGTAACGAGTACTTAACTGAAAAGTCACTAATTGTTACGAGTACTCAAAAGTAACGATACTTTACACTTCTAATCGATTGATATCATCGTTTGTTTGGTATAAGTAGTTACATGGATCCTCGTGTTCTTTTTGAAAGACAATTACAATGTTAAATCGTTTATCGCTGCTTTGGGGATGAAGAGCATATTTATGTGAAATTGAAGGTGTGACCTCAAAAACATTAAAAATGTTATTAATTACCGTGTTTCTCATAAAAGGACAGATGTGTTCAAAAATCAAGATTAATTTATAGCTACTCACATTTGAAATAATTTCTATATCCGTAATGAAACATATGCTTAGAAAAATATAAATTCACGATCCTCCAGAATACAATGGATAATAAAATGAGACATAAAGGGAGTATTATGAACTATCAGCAAATTTTAACAAAAGGAAACAAGTAAAATTTTTGTAACATATAGTGCAACAATCTAAAATTTACAGTTTCATCTCGTGGAAACCCGACCTAAACATTTTTTCTTCCAAAATTGTCAATGCTCTTCTGGTTAAAATATGGCTATATCACATCACAGTTTTGTCAGAATTTGGTTACGATTTTAGTGATTGTTTTAGAGATTCGGAAATATATTTTTTGCTGATCTTATCCATTCTTGTAAATCCCCGACTAGCTCAGCATTTTCATATCAATAGTGTGGAGTTCTCATTCATCTACAATCCTCAATGGCCAGTGTTTACGTCAATTTACTAACAAAGGTATTTTGTAGGGAGTTTGATTCACTTTAGGAATGTACATAGACAATTTTTTCAGATTGATGATTTAGGAGTTATGGGTAAAAAATGCAATTACTTTTAAAAAACCAATATTCGTAAAGATATACCCCTCAATTTTATTATTGAGGGTTCAAACTTGTAGGAGATATTTTTTGTCATCCTGAATAATATTTTCACAGTATCTTTAAAAAAGATAAGAAATGATGTTTTTTGGCCCAGTCAAATATACTTGCAAATATGTGGTGGTATATGTTAAAGATAAGTGGAATCATTCAAATACCAAAACAAATGTTCTTTAAACTACAGTAATGAACAAACAAGAAATTTTTGAAATTTGTTATAATGTGAAACAGATTTAAAAAAGTTTCAATGGATTCTTATTTATTTGCGCAGGAAAAAACCCAGTCTAAGGTAGTATTTCTAAAATTAAATTTGCGTTTTATGATTTCTTTCAAATAACACCTATATATATATATATATATATATATATATATATATATGTGCAATTTCAATACTTTTCGATGAATTTTGTGGGGGCCGGTCAAGGATTTACACCAAATTTTAGTACCTTCTTTGACATCAAAAGGTAACGCTTTTTGCCAATTTTCAGCTTTCCTGGTGTCCCTGTGCCCGAGTAAGCGCCCTTAGAAGGGCCAAAATAGGCCATTTTTACCTTGTTTTTAAAATTCTGTAACTCGACTATTTCTTACCCGATTTGAATTCTGAAAGCGCCCTTTTATTTGTTATAAGGTCTACTATTTACAAAACAACATTCAGAACCGTTAGTGTTTAGGCATGTTTTTGGGGACTAATTAAGTAAGGAGCAAATTTTGAAACTCTTGCTATTTTTTGATAGCCGTCAAAATTGCACCAGTATACTTAAAATTTTTTTAATAGTGCGTGTTTAAAGTTTTTTCGATTCCGTTCCAACTGCAAGTTATAAAATTTAATTCTATTTAGTAGGTTCAGAGATACAGTCGTTTGAATATAGTGAATTTCATAAAAATGGCGTTTTTTCAAATTTTCGAACTAACGGTAGTCATTTCTCGTTAAATAGAATAAGATAAGAATTTAGCACAAGGTAGCTCTGTGCAAACATAAGACCCTGCTTATAGAGATTTTGTTGGCCCGGGCCTTTATATACCCTATATGCGACTCCGAAAAACGAGTATTTTGCCCAAATTTGCCAATTCACCTTGTAGTCATGGGTCCCGCTCCTTTCATCATTTTTAGAGCACTAAGGTATTTGGCATGCTAGAGACGAAGAAAGTAGATAGTAAAATCTTCAATATGTTTGGTGATAAAGGAATTTAGGTAGCATAGAACCAACCTGATGGAAATTTAAAAGCTCTTTAAAATTTCAACTAGCAAACATATGATTTTGATATTCAAAGTGTAATATCTTCCATTCTAGAGAGTATAAAAGCTTGTTAAAAACATTAAACTAAAGGTGTGTACTGATTTTATAGTTTAATAATTTTTGATGAACTAAATGTTTTTTTGAACCTTTAATTTTGGTATTTTAGGTGTGGCATTAAGTACCTACTAACGTCCTTATTCTTAATGATACGCTATGCGTCTATTAACCCCAACCTCTTCAATATGAACAAACACTTTTTTCGGCTTGCTTGTCGTGTGTTTATATAATTTCGTACTTTAATTATACAAAAATTCATCCCTGGCTATGTATTCAACAAGTTTTTTTTCTTTCCCACTCTCCCATGTGTATTATTAACAACCCCTAAAAAAATCCCGTCTTTTATTATAAAATCGAAATCTGTATTATAAAATTATTTTCTATAACAATTTATAAATACAGGTTTATCAAAGTACTCAATATCGTTAAGATGAAAATAAAAGTGAAGATGGCGGTTGACATTCTAAAATTGTATTTTTTGCACAATATCCAAATTGCTTTTTTTGTATGGGCTCGAACTATCATTCATACTAGCCAGATACGTTGATTCGCAATAGCGCATAGACAACCACAAACACCTATAGGCCAGAACTTGCTAGGCCAAAGAGAACTACGTTTAGAGGCTGGCGCTTGGTCTGCTGTGCTTACTACATTTGTAGTAAGTTACTACAGTTTAAGTTTTGTTATATATATATATATATATATATATGTCTATAGTATAATTTGAGGCTAATTCTGTTTTTAGTCTATAAAAATAATAGTTAAACGTTCATATAATTTGAAAACCCTGCACACCTTGCGTCGAACTCAGCTCCTACGGCTTGTTTTAGTACTATGCACTTTATGTGTGGTGTCTAACTTTTGTTAATTTCGGTTGTTTATCGATATTATAACTTGTTACGTATTATAAAATAATTTTATATTTAATATTAATTAACAAAAATAGGTTTGGATTTTACAGTATAACGGACGAAACTTTCAGGGCGCAATATTTGAGGTCATAAATATCCCAAATTGCTATTATAAATCTTAGGACTAGAAAAATATAAATATAACAACTAACATGGAAACTATGAGTAAGTAGACAAAAGGCAGAAGAAGAAGAAGAAAAGTTAAGCGGAGATATGAATAAACACTTACCTTAACTACTACGTGGCCCTATATGGAATCCTGACAGCTTCAAGTAACTCTGTTAAGGGGTCCTTTCAAGTTTTACACATGTGCCTTTTCCACAGGTACTCCACGATTATGTTTGCGAAATTTTCGTGTGATTTTGTATTTGCGGAAAAATTTTCTGACAACTGATCATTGCGCTTCCATCTGCTATGTGTGCGTTCCATCAAGCGCAAAAAAAGGATTGTCATGATCCCAGTGGTTCACCTTTTGTGGATGTACCCATGGTCCGGAAGACTGTTATACGCCCGTCAGTAATCAGTGTGCACCGTCGTCCCTGTCTCCACATGCTTCTCTATTAGCGGCAGCAGAACCTTGGCAGATCTTGCGTTCTCTGGGCAGACATCAAGGCGCAGGTCCTCACTTCCATCTTCGATGAATGAACCCAATTACCCGATACTTGTTATTCTTGTTTTTTTTTCATTTGCGACTTGCAACTATGCGAAAAAAATCCAAGTTATGCTTTAGGCAGCATCCATTCTCTACGAGGTCAAGACACAACATCAGGGGTTGTCAAAAAGTTTTTCCGCAAAGACAATTAAAATCACACGAAAATTTCGCAAACATAATCGTGGAATACCAGTGGCAGAGGCACCTATATAAAATTTGAAAAGACCCCTTCACAGAGCTTTTTAGATTTTTCTTTTCACGCAATTTGGCAACGTAAAATATCCTGCACCGGTCTGAAAGGTTGCATGACACACAAGGCATTGTGTTATCGATTTTAAAATTGATTCTTATAGGTGGAAAATGAACGGAAAATGCCTGTGGCTTCTGGATTTGGGACCACTCTCATTACTTATGCGTATGTTCGAAAATGAGTCATTTTAATCTGTGGTTAGTGGTTTCCCATAACATTTACATTCTCCCAACAGACTCGCAACGCTTGCGCACAACGGGTCAAGTACAGTGAAACGATATGATCTGCTCTCTCTCTCTATCTCTCTTAGTCGGTTACGCTTCCACTTATGGGCGATAGTATTAAGTTCTCTGGGTGTGTCAAGCTATTATTTTAATAGACTAAAAACAGAATTAGCCTAAAATTATATTATTGCTATATGTATAATATATAACAAAACTTAAACTGTAGTAACTTACTAAAAATGTAGTAAGCACTGCAGATGAAGCGCCAGCCTCTAAACGTAGTTCTCTTTGGGCTAGCAAGTTCTGGCCTATGGGTGTTTGTGGTTGTCTATGCGCTACTGCGAATCAACATATTTATAGGATAAACTTGTATCTGGCTAGTATGAACCACATAGTTCCAGCCCATATAAAAAAATCAATATTGTGCAAAAAATACTACAATTATTCATTTTTAATTTCATCTTAAGGATATTTAGTACTTTGATAAACCTGTATTTATAAACTGTGACAGAAAATAAGTTTTTAATATATATTTCGATTTTATAATAAAAGTAGGGATTTTTTAGGGGTTTTTAATAATCTACCCGGGAGAGTGGGAAAGAAAAAATCAAATAGCCAGGGATGCATTTTTGTATAATTAAATTACGAAATTATATAAACAAACGTCAATTAAGCAGGAAAAAAGTATTTTTACAAATGTTTACGAGAGGTTGGGGTTAATATATGTATAGAGTAGGTATCATTAAGAATAAGAACGTTAGTATGTACTTAATGCCGAAAATACCAAAATTTAAAAGTTCAAAATACCTTTTAGTTCATCAAAAAATACTAAACTATAAAATAAGTACGGACCTTTAATTTAATGTTTTTAACAAGCTGTATACTCTGTAGAATGGAAGATATTACGCTTTGAACATCAAAGTCAGCAAACTTAACGTTCATATATTTGATAGCTGAAATTTTAAAGTGCTTTTAAATTTCCAAAAGTTTGGTTCTATACTACCTAAACTCCTTTATTACCACACATATTGAAGTTTTTACTAGCTACTTTCTTTGTTTCTAACACGCCAAATACCTTAGTGCTCTACAAATCATGAAAGGCGCGGGACCCATGACTACTAGGTGAGTTGGCAAATTTGGGCAAAATACTCGATTTTCTGAGTGGCATATAGGGTATATAAAGGCCGGTGCCAAGAAAATCTCTATAAGCAGGGTCTTATGTTTGCACAGAGCTACCTTGTGCTAAATTTTTACCTTATTCTATTTAACGAGAAATGACTACCGTTAGTTCGCAAAAAACGCCATTTTTATGAAATTCACTATATTCAAACGACTGTATCTCTGAACCTACTAAATAGAATTAAATTTTATAATTTGCAGTTGGAACGGAATCGGATAAACTTTCAAACACGCACTATTAAAAAAATTTAAGTATACTGGTGCAATTTTGACGGCTGTCAAAAAATAGCAAAATTTTCAAAATTCGCTCCTTACTTAATTAGTCGCCAAAAACATGTCTAAACACTAACGGTTCTGAATGTTGTTGTGTAAATACTAGAGCTTATAACAAATGAAAGGGCGCTTTCAGAATTGAAATCGGATAAGAAATAGTCGAGTTACAGAATTTTAAAAACAAGGCAAAAATTGCCTATTTTGGCCGTTCTAAGGGCGTTTACTCGGGCCCAGGGACACCAGGAAAGCTGAAAATTGGGAAAAAGCCTTACCTTTTGATGTCAAAGAAGATACTAAAATTTGGTGTAAATCCTTGTCCGGCCCCCACAAAATTCATCGAAAAGTATTGGAATTGCTCATATATATATATATATATATATATATATATATATATATTCTAAATACTAAATAAGACCCCGTTTTAAATAAAAATAAAACATAAAATTAACACAACTGAATAAGAAAGTTACAATTTAGATGTATGCAATGAGGATTTTAACATTCCCAATTTGACATTGTCTGATTTAACCCAAGACACGTTTGGAGTGTTTAAAATATACACACTTTCCAGAAATTGTGGTGTTATTGACTAGAAGTCATAAAAATGCACACTATATATGTCTAAACTATAAGGTCGTGAAGGATTAATGCCAAATTTGTTTAACTCTACTGTAGAGCAGTACTTCTTGAACCTAGCTTATTAATCGCAGTCTATATATTTCACCACTGCCTTCATTTACCAGCGGAAAACTAATTGCAGTTAGTTCGCCTAATAAGCGCCTTTATGTTATCCACAACCTCATCACTGAAAAAGCCGAAGTACACGATCTTTGTGATTTCTGTCAAATAATGAAAAGTGCTGAAAGGAAAATTATCATCGAACAAGTGTTTGTTTAGGTTTATTTACACTACAAAGGAAAGATTAAAACGAATCCAAGCAGAAAACGAGCACAAACAGAAGGCAAACATGAACACCGGTACAATGTGATTACTGGACCAAAGAATTACGTATTGAGTCAACGATCAGTTCACCCTTCTTTCTATTTTAATGGGGTCGGAGTCATTACAAGACGGTCCAGTGATTTCCAATGTTAGTTGTTGAATTAAAATTGACCAATACCTACATGTAAATGTGGTTAAAGTTAACTTTTGGTAGTGAATGTAGTTCTTTGCTTAATGCTTTGTCATCAACTGTCAGAAAATTTTGAATTAAGAATAATTTAGCAGAATGGATTTGACACAATGTAAATTGTTTGTCTTTTGCATTAATTCATCTTATGCCGTAACGCGTTATTTTATCTATCCTTATCTTTGTCTTTAACATGCAATATCATTGCCGATAAGTAAATACCTGATGATCAAATACCAAATTACTTACTTTGTATTCTGTCACTGATTCACTGATTAGTAACACTTGACAGTAACGGAATTAAGGTAGCAAAAAACGAATAGTATATTTAATCTGGTTATTTTTTATGAGATCCTTGGAAATTTTATCCTGTGTAAATCTCAAAATTTTGTATAATAAATATTTTATGGTAAGCTTTGACAAGGCAAAGTTGTTGTATCTTCAAGTTTGTGAAAGAAATGTCCTGGAAGAATTGTGTGATTTGAAAATGGGAGCTCTGCTTTTTGATATTTAAATGCACTAACATGTTGATTCCATTTTTTGATTAAATTTCTTATCTCATTCCTACGTAGAAACTATGGCCATCTTAACAGATTAGCTGTACTAGTTATTTCTACGGCTGGCTTAAAAAAACTGCTCAAAATTATTATATGAGGTATTTATGAGATTTGACAAGAACATATCCGCCACTATGGAGCTCATTTGAGAAACTATTGCTAAACCTGTATGTTGACCATCAAACTCATTGTGGAATTGACAGTTCTTTTCATCAAGAGATACCAGAAAACGATTCAATTAATTTTCGTTGGATAACAGATTTTGCTTATCTTCTAGAGATTTGTATTATATAATGTGAATAATTGTTAGCGTTCTTCTTTTAGCTCACGGGGCTAATGAAATGTGACACTTGGCTACTTTTATTGATTACGGGGTATTTGTCGTAATAAATAAATCAACAAAAATTTCACTACACCGCTCAGAAATTTTACATATCAATAGCCAAACCGATTGGTTAATAAAATTATCCAGATTGGTTTCGTAGTAGCTTTTAATGTAACTAATGTTTCCTAAAATATCAATAGAAGAAGAAGAACATCAAACTAATTTAAATTATTTTCAATATCTAATGTCATCTTTGCTACACGATCCTGAATAAAAGTTTCATTTATGCGTAAGTTAAAAAAACTGTCAAGTAAATAATACATTTTGTTTACTAAAATAAGTCAAAGGGTTTTGCACCCTTACAGATAGGTTTTTGGAACAGATGTGTAGATGAGAGTTTAGCCTATTGTGCAATAACACTGACAATATTAAGTTCTTAAGTTTTACCAATGTAAATGTTTTTGATGAAACAGAATTTAACGGTAAGTTTACTTTTTTAGGTCTCACACTGACTCGGCACATTTTTTGAGTTCGTAAATTTATTTGACTGGTTGCTGTAGGAGACATCAAATAATATTGATAAATTTACGAAATTATCCCAACTATACTTTGTGCCGTCTAGACTTTCAAATTCTTTTCTGTTCCACAAAATAAGTGAGGAGAAAAAGCAATCGTTTAGAAATTACTCATTTTTAATGCTAAAGGTAGAGATATGTTATACAGAAAGTTTATAAACTAATATGTTCAGATTGCAAAAGTTTCTATCTAGAATTGACTACCGAAATAAATTGTATTGAAGCCAAAACCGTAGCCAGCGGGAGGGTTTGGGGGTTCAATCCTCCTCCCCGCCTACCCTCTTCACCGAAATTTCGGATTAAATATTCAATTTTGACGAATTAACAAGTTTCTGCATAAAATATATTTTTTAATCTACTCATGTCTTATATGTACGTATACTGGAAGTACATGAATAGAAAAATGTTTAACTATCACAGTGCCAATCAAACCTCCAATCTTAAAAAAAACTCCTAAAGTAATTATCCAACCCGAATTTTTTTTCGGCTACGGCATTGATTGTAGCATAAGAAAATTAAAACCATCGTATATAAACAACATTTATTAGAACTGAGCTTTTAATTACCTCATGGTGCAATTGTTTTTTTTTTGTTTAGCCTAACAACTAGAAATAACATTATTTTCCTGAAAGATGTTTAAGTTCATACTGTTTTATTTCTTTAATGACAAAATATTAACAAAGGACATGTTTTTTTCTCATTCTTTAAAAGAAGTTTCAGATTTAATGGTCATGTGCAATAAGAATCATCTGCTTTTTGGGAAAAAATTCATTTTCTTCGTGGTTAATACATTTTTTGTCCTGATAATTTAAGTTAGTAGTACTCAAGCTACTGAATTTAACTAGTTAAATAGAGATACATTTTTTGGAAAAAAATTAATTATAAATTAATTAAATTAGAATTTTTGGAATTTTACTTTCTCTGTCTTCTGCCACGTATACCTATTGAGAACGCTCATGTAAAGTATGCCCTTTTATGTTTTCATTTTAGATATAGATAGACAGAGGTATGGGTCATGATATGAAAAAACAGGGTTAGGTCGTCCTTCTCTATTTTAAGGATCCTGTAGAAGGGGCACCATTATATTATTTTGCCTGTGCATAAATGTTTCTGCTCCCCAGTTTTTTTCATTAAATACTAAAGTCTTTGAAATTTGAAAATGCGAAGCGAAGTGTAGCAGTCAATTTAGAAAAATTGCCCGGATTACTAGTTGTCTGTACAGATATTATGGGAGAAAAAGATACTCTCTTCAAGGTGTCATTCCTTTGTATGCAAGACAATATATATTATATATAATATACATTATTTCTGGTCAGGGAACATTCATCAGTTGCTCTTTCCACAATTGAATGTCCTCTCGAAAACTTCTTTATGTATTTGAAACATTTCGTTAAATTTGAAGACGCGAGATGTAAGACCGACATCTAGGATTTTCGAGAGAATCAGCACACAGAGGTTCCGAATCTGGAGCCGTTCCGTGTAATTGCTGTTCTCCCTTAACTCCTTATATTGTCTTGTGTACAAAGGAATGACACCTCGAAGAGAGTATTCAATATCTCTGACAGGTGAAGTAACCTGAAAAATTGTATGGTGACATTCTGTCGTAGGAGTTTAAAATGTAGTAAAAATTTTTCACAATTTCAAATCCCACAAATCTACTTTTCTCATTTTTCATTTTTTCGTCCTGCCAACATTATGAACTTTCTTAACGATATTTTTTCTCACACCTACAGTAGGTGAGTGAAATTTTTGAATATAATTCAAATATAAATGTCATTATAACAATTATAAAAAAACTATCCCTACAGAAGTAGTTTTATAAATATGCAACAACTTAGAAGAAGTAACAGCCTCGCGATGAAGGATATAAAATATTTCCCATGCAAAACGTTTTTGGTCTTAACGACTAACGTGTAATCTGAAATGATCTAATTAAGACGTAATATTCATGAAACAATCTCCACAGACTAGATTAGAATGGAAATCATGCATGAATACACATTACCTTGTGAATGTTTCATAACTAAATCAAGACGTTGGAATATCAGGAGCATATTAATTTGAGCTCTGCATGGCATTACTCAAGACTCATAATTTCTTGATGAGTTGTTTCAAACGCCTGTCTACATGCCACCACAACAGTCGTACTCGTACATGGAACGCGTTAACTTACTTATGAACTTAACAAGATCCAACTAATAATGTCACAAACGAGTTACTGAATTTTGGTGAGACATTTTGGAATTAAATGTAATTGTCCTATATTTGAGTACTTTATGATAAGTAAGATATTGCTAAAATGTTCTGAAAAGAATTGATGTACAAATTTGTTGGCTACATAGTTTCAAAATATGCAAGGAATGAGTCAAATGAGTCAACTTTTTTATATTTTTCTTAGTATCATTGAAACTACTTTTCTGTTGATCTCCTACATGATGCAGTTGATATTTTAAAATATTTATTTATTTATCTAATTTACTAACCCTTCATATAGGTTCTTTTGCAGTTATATTTAAATTAAACGTTATTATTAATACTTGATTCGTAACAAAATAGTGACTATACAAACGGGAAACATAATTCTTAAGAAGCCTTCATTTCCATTGTTCGGTCTTAATTGAGTGCCACACTTTTCCTTTTTTTTTCATACATTTTAGTCTCAGTAATTTCGGGGTTATAGGGTGAAGAACACAAATCTTAAACATTTCCCTAGTACATTTTAGAGAAACTATTTGAATTTTTTTACATTTTCTATGGTTAGCTGTTTCTTAATTAAATATTACGTGATGTACTTAAAAAATATATTTAAATTTGTTACCCCCAAAATTAATATTAGACCTTTCACTTTAATTTTCTTTTAACTTTTATTGACGCCTTATATTTTCAATGTTTTTTCGGGTTTTAGCTTCAGTAGTTTTGGACATAAAAGGGGGATGGGCAGAATTTTGTTTATACTAGATATACACAATATATAATAGTACTTCTCATAACGAGAATTTTGATTGGATTTATTACATGATGAAGTTGAGAAAAAAATATTGATTTTATTTTTCATTTAATTTTACAATTTGCCTTCAAAATTAGTCTAAGGATTTTTGCCCTTTCCATAAATTTTGAGTGAGTGAGTGAGTGAGTCTGTATATTTCGAATTATTTTAAAATTTCTAGGCTTGGTAATATTGGAGATACAAAAGGGAACTATTTTTGAAAAGTAAGGGTTATTAAAATAGAAGATTTATAAGAACGGTAGATTCACCAAACAGCTACATGGAAATTAAATTAGTATTAAACGTAGCTTGGGTTAAAGTGAATAAGTTCAAAGATATTTTGAAAAAGAACACAATGTCTGACAGAAAAGTCTTTTCTGTTGTTAAAGCTGCCGAACAATTGCACATTATGATAGCTGCGCTAAACATACTAGTTTGTGAAAATAAAATAAAAACCATGTGTAACAGATCCGTTGAAGGCAAAATATTAAAATAAAGATTCAAGAACTGAGAGGACCTATAAGAATACCTGCAAAACACAACTTAGAAAAAATGTAAACTACTAGAATACAAAAATATATAAATGGATTAGCGCTCTGTATTATTATACCAATTTGTCCTACTTGTTTTGACTCAAGGATATCTAATGTTAATTCTAACAGAACATCTAATATACAATCTGCCAGTGACATAAAGAGCCATATTATTATTTAAATTACCAAACAAACACCAGTACAAATACAACAAAAAAAACAAAATATATCATTGAAACATAAGCGGCGTCCAACCTTAAACCTATAGAGCTTATACTTAATAAAAGGTGCGTGAGGCCCCAATAAAAACGTAATGTGCTGTCAGAGAGAAGAAAACCGAATCGACGTATCTGTCTCTATCGAAGCTCGCTTCTGACTGGTGATTAAATGTGTTACTAGCCACTACTTGCAGCACTAAACAAAGACGTCCATTCGGTTTCTTTTCTCTCTCATCCAGCGTTACGGTTCCACTTGGTGAACTAGCATAGTCTACTGCTAATATGATCCAATTTTATTAGTATATTCAAGGAATTGCCGTAGACATTATGACCTCTGCCAAATTGATAACAGTATGCCATAGACAAGTTAGAAACAAATATTAGAAAATGATTCATAGTCCAGGCTATATGTAATTTTCATTAAGTAATTTAATTATGGACCGTATCTATTTTTAATGATACAAAATTTGTACCTCTGCAGTTATTAACGCACGTCTTCCATGTCTTCCATATCTCTATGCTATAGTCTTTAAGACTAAAAAGTGCAAATGCTTTTTTTTAGTTGTTAAGAAGACATGCAATTTGAGATGTGGGAAGGTACTTTGTTTGATTAGTTCCGCCATTATTGGCACTGATTTCCGGTTTACTATAGGAAGGGGAGAACAAATGTGTAATGTTTGTCGCAGAGTTGTCAGATCTGACGATTTAAAGTAATTCTTACAATATATATATATATATATATATATATATATATATATATTTATTTTTTCATCATCTGCTATTCTTAGTTATATTTATTAAATTTAAGCCGTAAAAATACAAAGCACCTGAATTATAAACAACAACAGTATTAAAAAATTATCAGAAGAAAATTTAGGTTAACCTGACCTCAGTTGACAAACTGCATACTGAGAGTTGCTGTTGCCTAACTTACGATAGTTGGGGAATTTAAAAAATTAAACTATGTACTCCAGTTAGGTATTCTAATATCAATGGCTGATCTCTTGAATGATCAGTAACAGATATTTTTCGTTGAGCCAAATATGCAAAAGAATGTTATCGATTTTACACGATTTTTCGTTTCAAGTAATCTGGCAATTCTGCTTGACGTATAAGGCTTGATCCACATTGTAGTGCGGGTCACAGTCCGTTCCCGGTTTGGTCTCGATCTCAGTCCGATCTCGGTCCGATCTCGGTCCGATCTCGGTCTGGTCTCGGTCTAGTCGATTCACCCTATTCACAGTTCGTTCTCTGTCATCATGACGTCTTAAACCGTCCATAGTCGAAGTTGGATGTGTGTCCTCGTAACTGATAATAAAATTAACTCAAGTAAAATATTTTATTCCTTATAATATTTACGGGCGAAAAATGTCTTTTAATTATTCGATTGAAGAATTATCTTATATAGCTCTGGTTGTTTATGAAGAAGATAATTGTAGCAAACCACGAAAACAAAATGAACCAAAGTGAAGAATGTGGGTGCATCCGTGTTTATTGCAACGAGGAGGGAGAATACCCCACTCTCTATGTTCATTTAATTAAAGAAGGAGAAAAATTTTACAATACTGTCGAATGCATCTGGGTACATTCGAAATGATTTTAAAGAAAATACGTTAAAAATACAAAAAGAAAACACATTTCATTTCGGGATACATCATATACAATAATAAAATAGGTCAGTTATTTCTTTTGTAAAACTGTATTTTGAATTTATATTTCTTTTTTCACAAATTTGAAGCCACCTTTTGCACAAAGGATAAATTAGTTATGTTAAATATATATATTATAACTATCAACTAGGGATTACAAGTATCTGATTTACTTGTCAATTTCACTGATATTAACTTCCTGACAGGCAATAAATACTCTCTAACATCAAAATGCCAAAGTTGTAGACCTCTTCACTAATCTATACTATTATAAAATTGTAATTTTGTCTGTTTGTTTGTTTGTTTCTTTGTTTGTTTGTTTGTTCGGGCATGACGTAAGAACTACTGAACTGATTTTGTTGAATCTTTTTGTTACATAGCCTATAGTTTGACTTAAAATCTGATAGACATTTTATCACCCTAAATTGACTGAAACGGTAGATATAGCGAAAAAACTTCTACCATGTTGGATAACACAATTACTCAATTGGTTCCACCGCATGCAACTAATACTAGATACTTGCATCAGCTTAGCTTTTATTCAAACTTCGGAATGTGCCAATGTAACATGTTTCGATTTCAAACACATTACCTGATATAACAAGCATAATTTCTGAAAAATGTTGAGCCACCTTGTAAAGTTTAATTTCTCTGCACCGTGTATTTTTACCACCTTTTATATGCAACTTTTTCTAACATTGTGTTAAATTCACGGTGTAACTATAATTTTGCTTCGCCCCATATTTTAGGTATTCCACATAGTATGATGCAGCTGTTCATGGTGTATCCTATATAACAAAATTTTTAGATCCACGCTGTAAAACTATTCCATTCCGCCCTCGATCTCAATCACCTTGTGTATACAACTACCCAATATAACATTTTTTGTACCACTCTGTATAACTATAAATCCACCAATCCCCAACAAATTTCTCCTAAATTGCCACTGCGTATTGACCACCCTATATATGTTATTCAACTTTTTTTTGAACGGCCTTGTACAATTATAACTCTGTATACTTAGAACTCTACGACACCCTATACAACTACCCTGTATATGAAACAGCTTATAGATCATAACAATTCTTTGTAATATTTTTTTAACCCACCTGTATAACTGTAATTATACTCCGCCACATATTTCAACGATCCTATATTAGCATATTGTTACAAAATTTACCTAAGCAGTACGGCACCGATCGCTTCTAGCATAAAAAATGTTCTCGAAATGGCTCGGCGGCTGTGGAGTTGATGGTTGATTTTACTAGCATTTTCGTTTCTGGTTTTAAAAAGGAACCAGCCCGCAATCGCAACAAATTGTTGTTGTAATATTTGAATCAGCTGTTGTATATATTCGATGTAAATAAGTTCTAGAAAAGTGAAAGTGAATATTAGTGGTATAATTTTAAATTGAACCCACGGACTATATAACAATATATTAGCAACAACTTGTGGATATTAACTAATTTTGTTAAGCACCCTATAAACTATAATTCCACTCCATCTTAAATTTCAACAACCCTTTATAAACAACTGGTTCTAACATTTTTTCAACTCGTTTCATATAATATAATATAATAACTCGAGAAAATAAATCAAATATCCTAATTACTTACATAACACATTTTTCTAAGATTTTTATAAGTATAATTCTTTTTACCCTTATTTCAACCACATTGTATATGCAACTATCTATGAGCCAAAAAATATAACATTTTGTTATCCACCCTGTATAAATATAATTTTTCTCCCTCCTTTTTTCAACTACCTGGTGAACCACCCCCTATAACTAATTCATTCCACTCTACACATTGTATATATTCAGTTGTTTAAGAACCACCTAAAATAACATTTTTAAAAAGACTTTTGAAACCCATGTAATTCTGTTACTGCTATATGTTTCACGTATCCTATATACGGAACACCCTGTAGAATGAGGCTAGATATATAAAAATATCTTTCAAAGATATCTTTACCGGAGCGGGACTCAACCGGACCTTGACTGGCATGGAAGTGTGAATACAAACATTGATTCTCATTTGCGAATATTTTACCAGACCTGGAACGGACCAAGAACGCATCGTGACCGGCACTATGTTTGAATCTACTGATTGGTAGTTGAGCCGGAATGGACTGGACCTTGACTAGCACGTAAGTGTGGATGTACACATTGTTTCTCATTTGATAATATTTTACCAGACCGAGATCAAGCCTAATCATCAGTATCGGTTTGAACCATTGCATAACACACAAGGTTGCTTATTAGCGATTTTAAAGTCGATTCTTATTGGTGTAAAAATAGCGGAAAATGACTGTGCTTCCGGACATGGCACCACTCTACTTATACGCATTCTTGTTGACACGAGATGTAATGTATGACATCTAGGGCTTTCGGTGAACTAGCATACATGGAGCCGTTCCATGTCATTGCTGTTATCCTGTAAATCCTAGGTTAGAATATCATGAAATAATTATCACGCTTGCATCACCTGTTAGAGGTTTGAAAACTCGCTTCCAGATGTCAATTTTTTGTACTCAAGACAATATATTACATATTGATTCTGGTCGGAAACATTTGTCAGTTGCGCTTCCCTATCGAATATTTATTTATGTACTTGGCACATATTGTGGAATATTTTTACGCAAAATATAATGTACGAGAACTAGGAGTTTCGGGGAAAGTAGCCGACAGAGATTTCGAATTTGGAGCCGTTCTATCTCATTGCTGTTATTATGTAATACCTAGGTTAAAATGTCGCGTTAACTTTACCTGTCAGAGATATTGAATACTCTCTTTGAGGTGTCACACTTTTTTACGCAACACATTAAATATATTCTTTGTTTCTGCGTGTCAAAGTTTTTCCGAAATTCCTAGATGTCGTACATTATATCTGCTCTGCTCTAAGAACTTCACTGCTGTAACTAGGGGTTTTTGGAGTTGCTAATTCCGAAACCGAGGTCCGTTTGGCATAATCCTTAGGCCTTATAAGGCCAAACGGATTCGGAATCAGCGACCCCAAAAACCTCACAATGAATTTTTCCAGATTTTCTAAAAGGTTTTCTTGAATTGACCTTCAAATAACCTTGATATGATATGTATCAAATTCACAATATATATTCGAGAAGATTTTCTCATGTGGAAAATCTAGCATATGAAGGTTCCTAACCAGAAACAATATGTATTATATTGTCTTGTGTAGAAAAGAATAAATGACACTTCGGAGAAATTATTCAACATCATCAACTTCACTTGTCAGAGGACAGGTGAAGCTCATCTGCTAATTTCTACATGGTATATTCTAGGAATTATAGGATGCAATCAATGGCATGAATCAATCCCAGATTAAAAGCTTTTGAGTGTCAGTTTCACCAGAAGTCCTAAGCACCGTACAGTAGATCTCGCATATTCCTCAATATGTATCAAAAATATAAATAATAATTCGAGCGACACTCTCACACACACAGCAAGAAATTAAAGCAGACGCATCATCATGCATGAGGAACGAGCAACTAGAAAGTGATTTAGCTATAAGCATTATAACAGTCAAAATTATCAAGAAGACGAAGAAGGCGATAGCAAGAATGGGAAACTACCCGAAAACAGAAAGCAGAACAGGGGTTCCAAGAGAAAGACAAAGACTGGCTGTACAACCCGCAAAGGAATAAACGCTGTCTCCAAAGCGCCCATAAAAAGAGGTCAAGACGATCAATGACGTTGTCTGTCGTACTCACCGGAATGCGCGAGCCAAAATGAAGATTGTCTACGTTCAATTCGGGACGATCATAATCGGGGCAATTTTGAAACAGTTTGTTTTACGCTACCAAAAATAGGAAATCGTCGAGAAATGAATGATCTTAAATAAAAACTAATCTTACTAGTAAATATACGGTAAAAACCATTCACATAAATATTGATGACAAGAAAGTGTATTTACCAAAAATACGATACGAAGTGTCAAGAATTTGGAATCTATTTCAGAATTATGAACTACTAGCCGTTACTAGCGGTTTCACCGCGTATGGAATTTGCAATTCCTTGCAAAAAGAAACAACTTTGTTGGACCACCTTACATAACTATACATCTACAAATCCCTCATACATTTCACCCAAACTGCCAGTGCTTATTGGCAACATTGCATAACAACTTGTATAACTATAGTGCAACCATCCTGTATATACTGATGTTTTTTTGTCACCCAATATAACATTTTTTAATTACCCAACTATACTTCTGCTCCACCTTATACGCTATATAACAATTATTTCTAAATTTGTAAACTTGAATTATTACCGGCCTTCATATGCAACTTTTTCTAACATTGTGTTGAACACAGAATATAAATATAATCTTGCTTCGGCCCATATTTCAAGTATTCCATATAGCAGGTTGCAACTGCTCATGGTATACCTTATATAACAACATTTTTTTAACATTTTTTAATACACCTTGTAAAACTTTAATTCTACGTAGTCCTCGATCTCAACCACCTTAAATATACAACTACTTATGGACCACCCAATATAACATTTTTTGTACCACTCAAAATAACTAAATTCACCAATGCCCAACATATTTCACCCAAACCGCAACTGTTGATGACCACCATGTATAACAATTTTATTCAATGTTTTTAAGAACTGCCTTCTATAGCTATAGCTCTACTTCCATCTATATCTAAACTATCTTGTATATACTGCTGCCAATTAGTCGCTCATTATAAAATATTTTTTTCGATCCATCCTGTTTAACCATAATTTTATTCTACAAAATATTTCAACTACGCTGTATATGCATCTCCTTATGCCACCAAATATAATATTTTTCAAACACTTAACTATAACTCTCATCCACTCTATATTTCAACTATCTTATCTATGCAACTGCTTACGGACTACGCTAAGTAGTTTTTCAGATATTTTTTAACCATCCTGGAAAATATAATTTATCTCCACCTTATATGCCAACCATCCCTTATATGCGACTTTTTCTAACAAGTTTCAGATATTGCATAGATGCAACAGCTCATGTTTAACTATAATTCTACTCCATCCTCTATTTCTACTACCTTGCATGTGCAACTACTTATCATCCACCCAGTTTGACATTTTTTGTATAACCCTGTATAAACACAAATCCATCAATTCCCAATAAATTTCACCATAACTGTCAGTGCTTATGGGGCACCCTATGTAACAATTTTTAAATATTAAAATATACTTAACTCTACTCCTCATTATATTTCAAATATCCTATCTGTTCAACCGATTATAAGCTACGGTATTTAACACTTTTTTCTACCTTGTACCTTTTTCTAACCTTGTTTCAATCACATTCTGTAACGATAACGTCCTATATTTCAGGTACTCCATATATGCATCGGCTCATGCTCTACCCTATATAACAAAATTTGTCTAACTTTTTTTATACATACTTTTTCTACTCCACGCTATATTTCAACAACTTTGTATATGCAACTACTTATGGGCCATCCAATATAACATATTCTCAGCACCCTGTATACTTAGAATTCTAGTCCACCTTATATTTCATCTAGCTGGTATATGAAACAGCTTGTAGATCATAACATTCCTTTATAATATTTTTTAAATCCACCTGTATAGCTGTAATTATACTCTGCTACATATTTTAACCATGCTATAATATGTTACTTGTGACCTTGTAAACTACTTGTAGATATAAAACATTTTTTTAACCACCCTATAAACTATAATATTACATTATAAATTAAACGAATTTTGACAGCTGTTTTTTTCTCTTGCTAATAACTTTCAGAAAGTATTTTAATGTTTGAGAATCATAAAAAGTTTAGATCCCTACCATTTAATGGTGGACAATATTGCTATTATTAAAATGTATGAAGACCCATAGTTGATCCCTGCCTACTACTGAAAATGGTCTTCATCCGGTAATTAATTTACGTCATGAAAATTACCTACAACCTTGGTTATGTGTGTATGTACAATAAGATGATAGATGCGAATTCTAGAAAGAGACCATATTCATATTTCCATATCTTCAGCATATTTCCTACCTTTATTTTTTTTTCTATTTACTTTTTAGAAAAGTTTCACTTATTTGAAAAGTAAATATGTTAAAGGAAAACCTTAGATGTATTGCTGATATCCATAGTTACTGAAATTTCGTATTCTTGAAACCTATTCAACTTTATCTGAAATTAATAAGATTCCTTCATTTGTCTGGCTATTTATCTCATATATAAAATATTTAATTTGCTGTACCGAAGTAAAATATTCCACACAGCAATACGTGCAAACCCTCACACCAATTATTAGGTAATTTTTCAAATGCCTCGGAATGAATATCTCGCATCGTAACACGCCTTCCAAATAAAAATAATGATAGATGGCGTTATGGAAATTGGAAAATATCGCGGAAAGGGGCCATCCGTGTGTTAAATTGTGAGATATAGGAGTTGAATTATAGAAAGTGACCAGTATCCAATTTAAGTTGAGTGTGAAAGAGACGGGGTCGAACCGGTAACGGCCCTTTGGGAGAAAACTTCATCCAATGATTCAGACGAGGCCCTCAACTCGACCGTTCGCTCGGTAAGCTATCATATCTCAGTCGGTATGGTCGGCATAGCGTTGCGTTTGGGAGTTCGTGTCCCAGCCATATCCATATAAGTTAACGGAATAATGAATTCATAATGAAACGTTAATTGAGTGACTGAATGACGTTAATTTAAGGGGTCGGAATGTAGTCTTAGGTGAGGCAAATCGGCATCTATATCAAAATTATTCAAAATTGTGGTCATGATAGAATTAAAGGATACGACTATTTTTTACATGAATCTGAATTAATCAACAGTTCAGTCTAAACAATGAATAATTTCTAATTGAATGAGGAAATAATGATTTATTTTGATTATTCATATGAATTTTGTCTTCATTACAACGAATTCTGAAAACAAGTTAAGATAAATAATTGA
Organism: Octodonta nipae; assembly: GCA_034190945.1. NCBI lineage: Eukaryota > Metazoa > Arthropoda > Insecta > Coleoptera > Chrysomelidae > Octodonta > Octodonta nipae. The sequence continues at coordinate 83,271,218 of CM067216.1, forward strand.
AAATCAAAGTGTATTAGGGCTCTTTGAGTCAATTGCTCGAAACACTAGTTGCTTTCTTATAAAAACACTCTCTCGCAGAGCTAGCTGACAGAAAGCGAGTCTACAGATTTATAGTTTTCCTGTATAATATTTATGATATGCTTTAATAGGCTAATCTGTTTAAACTGAAATTCAGATTCCTCCTTAATGATCGTTGTTTTGCTATAGCAGTTTGGTTCGTTGGATTTTTGTAATTTCAAATTTGTTTGACATTGGTGACCGCATCGTTCATTTGACAGGAGCTCTTGGCAAGTTACCTCTACCTCTATAGAGAGAGTCATAATATCTTATTGATAAAAACATACAAACTTTTATTCTTTTCTTAGGGCCTTCATTAGGTAATTCTTCGTCTTATCCCAATCCATTTTGTGTGTACCGTTATCATTCAATACATGGTTTGCTAGTCTTAATCTGCCTATATGTCATCTAGAGAAGTATCGATATACCTTGTGACTCCGCACTGAATACACAATTTGTGGATTTTTATTTAGGTTTTGTATTTGATTTTTGTATAGTTTGTTTTTAAAGCTGCACCCACTTTGTTCTGTTCTCCATTGTGTTAGATATTTGGGTAAACTGGTAACCTAGGGAATAATGTTAATAATTTCGAAGTGTTAGTGTGTTGTTTGTTGGGCTCTTTGTTTCTTGTTTGATGAATTGTTTTATTTGTAAAATATATAGAAAATTAATTGTTCTAAAGCGTCATTTAGGAGAAATTTCATTTGTTGCGAAAACAATCATTGCCCAATCATCTTACGTTTACACCATAATTTTAATAGAAATAAATGGCTACTGTATGTGTGTTTCTGTAAATACTTGTAGCAAATTCTATTAGTGCCTTCTCTAGGGGTTTAGAAGTGAAAAATGTTTAAGAAAAAATTAAACGGCCCTAGTTTGTCTTAACATAGAAATTATTTTCGAAATCTGAATTCACTTCTAAACAAATTAGATTTGTTCTTTTTCTTTCGGTTTGCGCTTGTAAAATAAAATCATATCCTTTCAGACTAAAATCGCAAAAAAAATAAGTACCGTTCATTCTTAAAACAATTAATTAAAATTGCTGTATATCGCAATACCGACAACTGACTATTAAGAACATTAATCGAATTACCACGGTCATGGAGGAACTCAGCAACGGCCAGCAAAATACTTCCATGCCATAGTTTGGTTTTCCTTTTTTGGGCGCACCTTAAAATTCTAGTGTCTAAAATTCCTATAAACACTTAGATTTAATGGAGCGAATAGTTGCTTCGTTTGATAGTATATGGTATATGCCGGAAAAAGTGGAACTAGGGCATAACTACAGATGCAGACGTGCGGAAGAATGCCAATTAAGTCAAAGTGTAAAGTTATAACTGCCTCCAAGGGAGGACCATGTATATAGACACTATATATCAGTGCAGGCAAATGGTAATTGACATTTAGGAAAAAATCTAGCGATTTCTAAGTCAGCGATATGGAGTGTTGAGTAGAAGGAGGACACACTCTGTGTATCAAAAAGTGTCCACAAAAGGGTATCAATTTGGGAGCGTCACTGGGACGACGGGGTAATTTGTTCGTAGAATAACATTTAAAAGACAATTGAAAATTCTAATCTATACATTTTACAAATTACAACAGCAGAGTATAATATGTTTTTTTATAATGAAAAGTAATTATTTCTAAAAATAAATGCTGTAAAGTTTTTATTTACTTGTTATAAATGTAGTATTATTGACATGATGAAATTGAAAATTATTTTCAGTTAGTTATATTCCCACAAAATATTCTCTCCATATGATCTGCGAAATAAACCAACCAAAAATGTGTGGGTAAATAAGAAAAGATGGTTTTGTTACATGCCTGAGAGCTAACATTAAAACCAAAACTGACGCTCAAGATTCGTTAATTATTAATAGGAAAGAAGAGTTTATGCAGTTAGAACAGAACCTATCAAGAATTTTTTTTTGAAAATGTGTTGTAAAGTAAGTACACATTCAAAAATTGCAAATTTAAACATCATAGTTAAACAACCAGATTTAAAATGATTGGTAAAATTTGTAATTAATATTAATAAATGTATTCAGTCAATGAAATACATTGTACATAGATAAAAATGACTTGAAAGCAAAATTTTATTTGTACATTTTTTTAGGAGTCAAGATAAATATCCTACACAAATTAAACTCTGAAGAACCCATTATTATATAATTACTAAACTGATTATGGCATTGTCCATCGAGAACTTCAACAAACTTCTGAAGATATTTTTCCAGGGCCATTCACCAGGCGTACCTTTGGAAATATTTAAAATAGACCTACAGCAGAAAGATGCCAAAAATAGTCATTTAATTGTAGTTAATGGAGACAAGAAATAATATATGGAAAACCAGTGTGTGAAAATGTTAGAATCATTGAAAAGGAAACTATTCTAGTATAAAATGCAAGTGAAATTTGTTCCATAATGATAACAGAAGAGATAACTTAATTATAGCAGTTTATTCAGTGATGAAAAGAATTGTTAATTACTTTTTATCCAGAGAAAGGTGAACAAGGAACTAGAAACACCAACTTTTCAAAATAAATATGTAATATGAACATAAGAATGTAAAAATAAATAATTTTATTTACATCTAATTCACCAACATCTGTTTGTTAATAAGTATAAAAATATTACAAATATACAAATTTTTCCCAATGTTTAACTGTTTCAAAAAGTTTTATAAGAAAATAACAATTATAAAATCACTCCGTTTTATAAAAAGTCAAAACTGGGGCAGACGCTTATTAATTTATATCACAATTAACACACTATAAACTCATCACTTGCAGAGATTACAAAAAACGGAGACAACCATTTATAAAGAGAGGTTCACATAACAGATTTTCTACGTTTTATTTACGATTTTTACTAATAATTTTACATCATTCTCACTTTTTCAGCCGCTTCACTTCTAAATGTAGGATTTGTGTATTTCAATCCGTTGATAATTAACTATAATAGAATAACATTTTTTTTCTTTCGGGCTTGTATGGGGAAAAACAATGAAGGAATCATGATCTTGTGAATGGAAAAGTTGTAGAGAAGTGGAAAACCTCCAAAATCGGCATTTATAGATCATGATGGCGGTATTTTTCGCCGAGAAAACTTGGAAAAATCGAAAAATATTAACTTATATTCAAAAATTCATAACTTTGTTGTGTTAAAAACTAAAAGGTTAATTTTCCGCGAAATGGCTGCTTGTCATGTTACTATTGACTATTCTCAAGATGAGTATTGCGAAATAAACAGTTTTTGCAGAATTATAATTCAAACATTTTAGATAGATATCTTGCCAAGTGTTAGAATGTTACGTAAATCCTTTGAAAGTCCGTAAAATGAATTTGTCACTGTTAGATTTTTTTTAAAATCCCATAAAGGGCGTTTAAAATGCTTAAGAATTTGTATTATAACTTCAAATATGTGAAAGGGGGGGGGGAGGGGTGGGGCACAGTAATCTCAGACGGCAGTCAAGCTATTTGAGGAGAATTTGTGCACTACTGGTTGCCAGCTATTATATTTGAAAGCTATTCTTTATCCGGTAATACATCAATCTCACTTTATGTTTTAGAATTTGGGTGTTTATTTGAAATTTGACATTATATAAACTACTCATTTAATAATATTATGACAGCTAATTGTTATGCTGGATCTATAGGTTATGGTCGAGATTTTATAACAATTAACGGAGATATGTAGCATTTTAAGATTTTTTAGATGAAAATTCAGTTTTATTCAATTGATGTACACTTTGCTAAATGAACGATAGCAAATATTTTGTAACGTATATAGATATGTGCTTTTTAACATTTTTTTTACTGACTCAAGAATTATAATACCTTGTGCCGAACAATCTATTGTTCATTTAAAGAATCCAATTGGGATAGTTTAAAATTAATTATATATGTTTAATATTTCAGTAGGTAAGACGCTTGATATATTATAATGGCATTAACATCTATTAATCTCACTCTACTGTTTGAACATGCCATTCATGAGGTTAATATCTTACCGATAATATATTTTACTGTGAAAACATATATGGTAATAAAATATAGAATAAGAATTTTCCAATAACTCTTGCATCAAAAAACTCAAGTTTTACCTGGGGCATTCACATAAATTTATTTGCTCCCTTTAGTCAGTACCCCACCACATTTTCTTCTATCTCCGTCTGCCACGAACTCTCACGGAAAATACAATAACCACAAGCAATTTTAACCATTGTTACAGCATTTAAACAAAAATCCAATATATACAAATTGAAGTACATGATGCTTACTTTTAAAATGTATTTAGCGTATTCCTACCAGGCAAACGCAATGAATTCGGTTCAGTTTCAGATATTTCAACAACTTTGTATATGCAACTACTTATGGGCCATCCAATATAACATATTCTCAGCACCCTGTATACTTAGAATTCTAGTCCACCTTATATTTCATCTAGCTGGTATATGAAACAGCTTGTAGATCATAACATTCCTTTATAATATTTTTTAAATCCACCTGTATAGCTGTAATTATACTCTGCTACATATTTTAACCATGCTATAATATGTTACTTGTGACCTTGTAAACTACTTGTAGATATAAAACATTTTTTTAACCACCCTATAAACTATAATATTACATTATAAAATTAAACGAATTTTGACAGCTGTTTTTTTTCTCTTGCTAATAACTTTCAGAAAGTATTTTAATGTTTGAGAATCATAAAAAAGTTTAGATCCCTACCATTTAATGGTGGAAAATATTGCTATTATTAAAAATGTATGAAGACCCATAGTTGATCCCTGCCTACTACTGAAAATGGTCTTCATCCGGTAATTAATTTACGTCATGAAAATTACCTACAACCTTGGTTATGTGTGTATGTACAATAAGATGATAGATGCGAATTCTAGAAAGAGACCATATTCATATTTCCATATCTTCAGCATATTTCCTACCTTTATTTTTTTTTCTATTTACTTTTTAGAAAAGTTTCACTTATTTGAAAAGTAAATATGTTAAAGGAAAACCTTAGATGTATTGCTGATATCCATAGTTACTGAAATTTCGTATTCTTGAAACCTATTCAACTTTATCTGAAATTAATAAGATTCCTTCATTTGTCTGGCTATTTATCTCATATATAAAATATTTAATTTGCTGTACCGAAGTAAAATATTCCACACAGCAATACGTGCAAACCCTCACACCAATTATTAGGTAATTTTTCAAATGCCTCGGAATGAATATCTCGCATCGTAACACGCCTTCCAAATAAAAATAATGATAGATGGCGTTATGGAAATTGGAAAAATATCGCGGAAAGGGGCCATCCGTGTGTTAAATTGTGAGATATAGGAGTTGAATTATAGAAAGTGACCAGTATCCAATTTAAGTTGAGTGTGAAAGAGACGGGGTCGAACCGGTAACGGCCCCTTTGGGAGAAAACTTCATCCAATGATTCAGACGAGGCCCTCAACTCGACCGTTCGCTCGGTAAGCTATCATATCTCAGTCGGTATGGTCGGCATAGCGTTGCGTTTGGGAGTTCGTGTCCCAGCCATATCCATATAAGTTAACGGAATAATGAATTCATAATGAAACGTTAATTGAGTGACTGAATGACGTTAATTTAAGGGGGTCGGAATGTAGTCTTAGGTGAGGCAAATCGGCATCTATATCAAAATTATTCAAAATTGTGGTCATGATAGAATTAAAGGATACGACTATTTTTTACATGAATCTGAATTAATCAACAGTTCAGTCTAAACAATGAATAATTTCTAATTGAATGAGGAAATAATGATTTATTTTGATTATTCATATGAATTTTGTCTTCATTACAACGAATTCTGAAAACAAGTTAAGATAAATAATTGAAAATCAAAGTGTATTAGGGCTCTTTGTGTCAATTGCTCGAAACACTAGTTGCTTTCTTATAAAAACACTCTCTCGCAGAGCTAGCTGACAGAAAGCGAGTCTACAGATTTATAGTTTTCCTGTATAATATTTATGATATGCTTTAATAGGCTAATCTGTTTAAACTTGAAATTCAGATTCCTCCTTAATGATCGTTGTTTTGCTATAGCAGTTTGGTTCGTTGGATTTTTGTAATTTCAAATTTGTTTGACATTGGTGACCGCATCGTTCATTTGACAGGAGCTCTTGGCAAGTTACCTCTACCTCTATAGAGAGAGTCATAATATCTTTATTGATAAACAACATACAAACCTTTATTCTTTTCTTAGGGCCTTCATTAGGTAATTCTTCGTCTTATCCCAATCCATTTTGTGTGTACCGTTATCATTCAATACATGGTTTGCTAGTCTTAATCTGCCTATATGTCATCTAGAGAAGTATCGATATACCTTGTGACTCCGCACTGAATACACAATTTGTGGATTTTTATTTAGGTTTTGTATTTGATTTTTGTATAGTTTGTTTTTAAAGCTGCACCCACTTTGTTCTGTTCTCCATTGTGTTAGATATCTTCGGGTAAACTGGTAACCTAGGGAATAATGTTAATAATTTCGAAGTGTTAGTGTGTTGTTTGTTGGGCTCTTTGTTTCTTGTTTGATGAATTGTTTTATTTGTAAAATATATAGGAAAATTAATTTGTTCTAAAGCGTCATTTAGGAGAAATTTCATTTGTTGCGAAAACAATCATTGCCCAATCATCTTACGTTTACACCATAATTTTAATAGAAATTTAAATGGCTACTTGTATGTGTTGGTTTTATGTAAATACTTGTAGCAAATTCTATTAGTGCCTTCTCTAGGGGTTTAGAAGTGAAAAATGTTTAAGAAAAAATTAAACGGCCCTAGTTTGTCTTAACATAGAAATTATTTTCGAAATCTGAATTCACTTCTAAACAAATTAGATTTGTTATTTTTCTTTCGGTTTGCGCTTGTAAAATAAAATCATATCCTTTCAGACTAAAATCGCAAAAAAAATAAGTACCGTTCATTCTTAAAACAATTAATTAAAATTGCTGTATATCGCAATACCGACAACTGACTATTAAGAACATTAATCGAATTACCACGGTCAGGGAGGAATTCAGCAACGGCCAGCAAAATACTTCCATGCCATAGTTTGGTTTTCCTTTTTTGGGCGCACCTTAAAATTCTAGTGTCTAAAACTCCTATAAACACTTAGATTTAATGGAGCGAATAGTTGCTTCGTTTGATAGTATACGGTATATGCCGGAAAAAGTGGAACTAGGGCATAACTACAGATGCAGACGTGCGGAAGAATGCCAATTAAGTCAAAGTGTAAAGTTATAACTGCCTCCAAGGGAGGACCATGTATATAGACACTATATATCAGTGCAGGCAAATGGTAATTGACATTTAGGAAAAAATCTAGCGATTTCTAAGTCAGCGATATGGAGTGTTGAGTAAAAGGAGGACACACTCTGTGTATCAAAAAGTGTCCACAAAAGGGTATCAATTTGGGTGCGTCACTGGGACGACGGGGTAATTTGTTCGTAGAATAACATTTAAAAGACAATTGAAAATTCTAATCTATACATTTTACAAATTACAACAGCAGAGTATAATATGTTTTTTTATAATGAAAAGTAAGTATTTCTAAAAATAAATGCTGTAAAGTTTTTATTTACTTGTTATAAATGTAGTATTATTGACATGATGAAATTGAAAATTATTTTCAGTTAGTTATATTCCCACAAAATATTCTCTCCATATGATCTGCGAAATAAACCAACCAAAAATGTGTGGGTAAATAAGAAAAGATGGTTTTGTTACATGCCTGAGAGCTAACATTAAAACCAAAAACTGACGCTCAAGATTCGTTAATTATTAATAGGAAAGAAGAGTTTATGCAGTTAGAACAGAACCTATCAAGAATTTTTTTTTGAAAATGTGTTGTAAAGTAAGTACACATCCAAAAATTGCAAATTTAAACATCATAGTTAAACAACCAGATTTAAAATGATTGGTAAAATTTGTAATTAATATTAATAAATGTATTCAGTGAATGAAATACATTGTACATAGATAAAAATGACTTGAAAGCAAAATTTTATTTGTACATTTTTTTAGGAGTCAAGATAAATATCCTACACAAATTAAACTCTGAAGAACCCATTATTATATAATTACTAAACTGATTATGGCATTGTCCATCGAGAACTTCAACAAACTTCTGAAGATATTTTTCCAGGGCCATTCACCAGGCGTACCTTTGGAAATATTTAAAATAGACCTACAGCAGAAAGATGCCAAAAATAGTCATTTAATTGTAGTTAATGGAGACAAGAAATAATATATGGAAAACCAGTGTGTGAAAATGTTAGAATCATTGAAAAGGAAACTATTCTAGTATAAAATGCAAGTGAAATTTGTTCCATAATGATAACAGAAGAGATAACTTAATTATAGCAGTTTATTCAGTGATGAAAAGAATTGTTAATTACTTTTTATCCAGAGAAAGGTGAACAAGGAACTAGAAACACCAACTTTTCAAAATAAATCTGTAATATGAACATAAGAATGTAAAAATAAATAATTTTTATTTACATCTAATTCACCAACATCTGTTTGTTAATAAGTATAAAAATATTACAAATATACAAATTTTTCCCAATGTTTAACTGTTTCAAAAAGTTTTATAAGAAAATAACAATTATAAAATCACTCCGTTTTATAAAAAGTCAAAACTGGGGCAGACGCTTATTAATTTATATCACAATTAACACACTATAAACTCATCACTTGCAGAGATTACAAAAAACGGAGACAACCATTTATAAAGAGAGGTTCACATAACAGATTTTCTACGTTTTATTTACGATTTTTACTAATAATTTTACATCATTCTCACTTTTTCAGCCGCTTCACTTCTAAATGTAGGATTTGTGTATTTCAATCCGTTGATAATTAACTATAATAGAATAACATTTTTTTTCTTTCGGGCTTGTATGGGGAAAAACAATGAAGGAATCATGATCTTGTGAATGGAAAAGTTGTAGAGAAGTGGAAAACCTCCAAAATCGGCATTTATAGATCATGATGGCGGTATTTTTCGCCGAGAAAACTTGGAAAAATCGAAAAATATTAACTTATTTTCAAAAATTCATAACTTTGTTGTGTTAAAAACTAAAAGGTTAATATTCCGCGAAATGGCTGCTTGTCATGTTACTCTTGACTATTCTCAAGATGAGTATTGCGAAATAAACAGTTTTTGCAGAATTATAATTCAAACATTTTAGATAGATATCTTGCCAAGTGTTAGAATGTTACGTAAATCCTTTGAAAGTCCGTAAAATGAATTTGTCACTGTTAGATTTTTTTTAAAATCCCATAAAGGGCGTTTAAAATGCTTAAGAATTTGTATTATAACTTCAAATATGTGAAAGGGGGGGGAGGGGTGGGGCACAGTAATCTCAGACGGCAGTCAAGCTATTTGAGGAGAATTTGTGCACTACTGGTTGCCAGCTATTATATTTGAAAGCTATTCTTTATCCGGTAATACATCAATCTCACTTTATGTTTTAGAATTTGGGTGTTTATTTGAAATTTGACATTATATAAACTACTCATTTAATAATATTATGACAGCTAATTGTTATGCTGGATCTATAGGTTATGGTCGAGATTTTATAACAATTAACGGAGATATGTAGCATTTTAAGATTTTTTAGATGAAAATTCAGTTTTATTCAATTGATGTACACTTTGCTAAATGAACGATAGCAAATATTTTGTAACGTATATAGATATGTGCTTTTTAACATTTTTTTTACTGACTCAAGAATTATAATACCTTGTGCCGAACAATCTATTGTTCATTTAAAGAATCCAATTGGGATAGTTTAAAATTAATTATATATGTTTAATATTTCAGTAGGTAAGACGCTTGATATATTATAATGGCATTAACATCTATTAATCTCACTCTACTGTTTGAACATGCCATTCATGAGGTTAATATCTTACCGATAATATATTTTACTGTGAAAACATATATGGTAATAAAATATAGAATAAGAATTTTCCAATAACTCTTGCATCAAAAAACTCAAGTTTTACCTGCGGCATTCACATAAATTTATTTGCTCCCTTTAGTCAGTACCCCCACCACATTTTCTTCTATCTCCGTCTGCCACGAACTCTCAGGGAAAATACAATAACCACAAGCAATTTTAACCATTGTTACAGCATTTAAACAAAAATCCAATTTATACAAATTGAAGTACATGATGCGAACTTTTAAAATGTATTTAGCGTATTCCTACCAGGCAAACGCAATGAATTCGGTTCAGTTCGCAAAATATCTTGTTTAAATTACAATTCTGCAAAAACTACTTTTTCGACAAAATACAACATCTTGAGTTTAATTAATGCTATCATTATATATAGTCTATCGTTTTCTGAATGATAATTGTGGCATCTATGGTTTTTATTTTTTCTTTTGGAATAACACCCCATAAACTTGAAAGTTTGTTTTCAATGGCATTACCCAAAATGAAAATGATATTAAAAAATTAAAAGTATTGGCAATGACAAATATCATTGAGAATTCTTTTAATTTTTTAATTTCATTTTAATTTTGTGTATCACCATTGAAAACGAGGTCTGATTTAGACTTTGAAACGTTTGGACTATAGAAATATACAGACTTTCAAGTTTATGTGGTGTTATTCCCAAAGAACTCTGCAAAAGTAAAATTATAGTCTATCATTATGCGGGATATTAACTATGAAATTTTTATTACAATAAAGTTATAATTTTTTTATCGGATTTTGTGGATTTTCTCAGCGAAAAATCCTTTTCCGTTGACAGTATAACGATTCCTTCATACGTTTTCATAACAAAACCAAAACATATTTTTATGGGTCTTGTTTAAATAATTTACTTCTTCGAATTTAAAAATTTAAAATCAAGCCATTTATTGTCTAATAACTAATACCAATGTAATGGCATAAGCGGTTTGCTTTTGAATTGTGTGTAACTTCAAAACTTCTGTTGACTGGTGTAACCAGTCTGCTCGATTCTCTAGCATTGATATGGAGTGGATTAGTGAAAAGTTACTCTTAGAATTAAATAAGACAGCACGCAGTACAGGCCAGCAATTTTTCCTGGTAAAAGACTAAACAAGAAACTTTTAGGTTCAGTTTTGAATTTGAGGTCCACTTATAAATGGAATAATACCAGAGGTATGTAAAAAGATTATTAAAATTCTTCACAATGAGGGAAACGTAAGACAAATTTAGTTACATATTACATTTCATTTAACTATGGACGTTTTAAATAAAATAAATTGTATAGTGTCATAGTCTAAATTTAGGAAAAATTTACTAGTTTTTTAGGTGATGTGTTTCCTATAAACATTTATGAAATCTACAATCCATTGAGTACGGGGGTGATTTATATCTTGAAAGGTTTGGAAGTTCTGAAGTAGGTATATAGACTATCTACCAAATTGTGGTGGTATTCCCAAAAAAAAAAAAAAAATAATAAAGACTAAGAATATTTTTTTAACCCTACTTCACCGAACGAATGCAAATTATGAAAATACATAAAATATTCTCGCATGTTGACTAACTGTTTCCACTGCAGGAAAGGCTCAAAAATGTTTGTCAATGTTGCTGGTATTTGTTTATCGCTCTGACTGAAAACCGCTGGCATTGAATGCATTGACAAATCTCAAAAAGTTAGTATCGTAATTTATTTGCTACCAATATCTCGTGTGATTTCTATCCTAGGAATCACAGGGAAGTGGCGTTACACACAGTAGGATTCCCGATTTGTAGTCTCTGTGAGCTACGTTTTCCTGAAACTCCTGGATCCCGGAATTCATTTCGCGATAAAATATTAAATTCAGTTATATGTACTGTATACATAAATAATTATTCGAGAAATCAATCAGTTACAGGGAGCGAAAATGATAAAGGTTCTCGACTAGAAACAATATATTGTCTTGTGTTCAATGGATTGAAAAATCTCGAAAATTTAGTAGAGTACTTATTGTTAAATAACTGGACAACTTATTCTTGTCTGCTAGTCTATCTCCAAAACCGGTGATAATTAAAATTTCAATATTTTTGGTTTCATTTAAAGTTATCATTCTTTAACTTTTTAATAATTAAAATTACCATTCAAGTCTATCAACTATAACGTTTGACTTTATTATGATAGAAATGCAAAACCAACTTGTTTATTCATTGTTCGAGAAAAAGAATCGAAGTAAATCGAGCAAAACATCGATCTTTAACAAAACATGACAGATAGAGAAAAAACCTTTTTTTCCAAAAAACAAAACTACTCGAATGTTAACCAATGAATTTGAAAATCGCATTGCTCATGGTCAGCTATTAAATGGTGGCCAATTTGAACACTTGCTTTGATTTTTTCTTATTTTTTTGTTGCTGAGTTGTTTGTTACCTTTCAGTAGATTTTTTTGGTTTAAGTGAATAAAAGAAAACTCATTTGAAATTCAATTGTTTTGTAAGGTTAACGTGTCCCAGGGTTTTTTCGGCTTTCATCTGGATAAAATTTGTTTAGTAGGTTCCATTCTTTACGTGCACACTGTATAGTATTAAATATAATAGCTACAGAAACAAAATTTAATATATTTTATAAATATTAAACAATCCTTCACATGCTCCTTGTCAGATAATGATTATTATCAATCCTGCCACCGTATCCACTTAAGTTTCCTAACCAAATGTCATTCTATGCAGTACGAGAAGCGTGAAATAGATTAACAATACAATGCAAACACAATGTATATCGATAGGGCGGGTATGGTATTGAACCCTTGGCTTACATTTTTTATGTGTACACTACCCCAAGGCCACATAGGGTGCAGCTACTTGCTGATGTATGTTGCATTTCCATATGCTTCGATTGGAGGACATGTCACATCGCTTACAATACAAGAGGGTTACATAATTCTCCGACGGATTAAGGGCTACAATATTTAAGTTGCTTGAAAAATTGAGAGCGAATGGTTTATCCTGCTGTTATCAATTGATTCGGCTAATTGTGTCACAAAATAATGATAGTGGCTTGTAAAAAGTTATGCATAGAATTGACTGATTTAAAAAAAAACAGGAGACTATCAATAGGTTGGCATCGGTTTTTTATGTGTGATTTGATCTGATTACTTCGAGTAAAACGGTTTAAGGAATTTAGATAACTTAAATTGCATTGTGTCCATAAATATCACGTAAGAGTATCAAATAAATTTCTATAGTGTGAGATTTATCGTTTTTCTGGAAATTAAACCAAAAACAAGAGGTATGTTGGGAGATTGTAGTTCATTGAATCTCTACTGATGGCCCTAGAATGCCTTAATCGATTTCAGGGTCTAAATCAGACCCTGTTTACAATAAAAAACTAACACAACGGCATAAAGCAATTAAAAAATTAAAAAGTTTGCAACGACAAATTTAATATTCACAATTTGATATTCAATATTTGATATATGAACTGATATAACTAAAAGCGATTTTACTGCTAATTTGATACATACAGGCTAGCACTAAAAACTAAATGAATCATGTAAAATAACATTTAGAAAAAGCTTTGATATATCACACTATCTTTATCTTTTGGTGCTACCGTGTATCTATATTTGGGGAATTTGAAATATACAGACTTTCCAGTATTTGTGGTGATATTCTCAAGTAGATAATCATAAAAGCATAAATTTTCTTCACAGATCTCTAAATCTAAATATCATTTAAAATATCAGGAAAAAATTACATAGGCCCACAAAGAAAGTGGTCTGGACTTTTGATGAGACACTTGTATTCATTTGTCTTTTTCACTACTGAATCTTATTCTGGAGTCAGACCTGAGCGTTTCTCAAAGAAACCTAAAAAACTATTTTTTGTTTTTTATGTTTTCTGGATTTTAAACAAAACGAGGATAACAACATAAATCTGACTTCAATTTTGGATTGTACGCGTTAAAACACATCGAAAACAATCAATTAATATTTTTTACATAGTTCAGACTATCATACAGACTTGTAAAGTGTAGGAGCGCATAAAAACCGTCACTACACATTAATGTTCATAAATTTGATAAAAATTTCTATAAGTACTCATAAGTGTATCTGTATATATTCTTATAACTCCGTGGGTTCATACAATTAAATCATAAATAAGCCGTCTTTATTTACTCACAATTTCATATCTAAATTACTTTTCTTATATATATCATACTTCATGTTAGCTGTTCCGCCATGTCGTAATCTACTGAACCGCACTGCTGCTGTGCGGCGGCTTGTATAACCCATTGAAGTTTCACTCGATTGTTCTCGTTTTCTCTAGTAAAGGACTTACTTAATTTTGAAAATGATTCGTTTTTCTAGTAGTGTAACATTATTTGTTAAACAATCTATGAGAGTGTATGTAAAGTTATACACATATACAGTCACTTACTTATTAATGCCTTGTGACCAACCATTAAAATACCCATAATCCAACAGCCATCACATTAATAGCTCATCAAGCACGACGCTCAAACGTTTTCATTGGTCAACATGTGAGTTGAAGAAATAGAGTTTCAAGTACATTCGGCAATCTAATTTTTGAAAGTATCGTACATTTAGTTCCAACATTTTTTCCATGACCGTGATATTACCTGAAAATTTCGTGCAAACAATTGTACGAAACTTTCTAACTTAGGATGGCATAGACCTTGAAACTCCATTTCCTGGGGTCTAATGTTGACCTGTGAAAAAATGGCGATTTCAGCCAGGTACAAGATGAAAGCTTTTATCAGAATTGGAGTGTCGATTTAAAGATCGATGGGATATTAATTATTTGGCATATTACTTACTGTTGTATGATGAAAAGGAAACCAACGAACTTTACTTCAATTTTTGAAGAGAAGCCAGTGCGTACGTTGAAACCAATTTAAAACCCATACCAGAATATGGTGAAAAAATATTATAGTCCTACTGGTGCTTAATTTATTTTATTTAATTTTAAATAAATGGGTGACTGAGCTTCGCTCATAAATACAAGGTGTCATAAAAATGTGGGAATAAATGTCCAAACATTCAGATATATGAAATGAATCAGTTAACTTTCAGTTGTCTATCATTTATTGAAACACTAATAATTTCACTTAAAAATATATTTCAAGTACCTAGTATATGTAACTACTCATGAACCACTCATTATACTGTTTTATTAAAAACCACCCTATATAACTATAATTCGACTTCAAAATATATTCCAACCATCCAGTATATGCGACTGCTTATTGGCCACCCTATAAACACTTATTGTTTCCAAAATTTCTTTACCTTTGTAACTATACCTACTCACACTTTTTGAATCACTCTGAATAAGTATAATTCTACTCCACCATATATTTAAACCATCTTCTATAATATAATTCCAGTCCAGTTTATATTATATCCATCCTGTATATTCAGCTGCTTGTGAGCCATCCTATAAACACTTTTTGTTGCCACATTTTTTTCCACCAACTGTAACACTAATTCTACTCCGCTCTATATTTCAACCATTATATACAATAATATACATCTAACGCGCTGTAGGCTGCTACCATATAACGCAATTATTTTTCTAATAATTTCTAACTTCCCTGTGTAACTATAATTCCACTCCACCCGACTTTTCAACCAACCCATATATGCAAGTTTATGAGCTACCAAATTAAACATTATTAACCGATTCCAAAAAGGAGAAGGCTATCAATTCGTCCGCAACTTTTTTTTATGTATGATCACCGATTATTCAAAAACGGCTTGGGTAATTTTGATGATATAAACTGCATTATATTAAGGAACATTACAGGTCCCATATAATTGTCTATAACATGAGATTTACGGTTTTCCAGAAAATCAGAAAAAAATGTAAATAATACATTTCAGCAAATTTCAATGAATTTTCACTGTTTTCTCTAAAACTTCTGAAACAATTTGAATATTATAAATTGTCTTCTGCAAAGATATGTTCTAGCTTGATTACCTATATTTTTCTATAACGTAATACATACAATTTTTCTGAAAATCGGAAAAATATATGCAAAAAAACTGTAAACATCAGGGCAAATGTCAAATTTTCATCATAAGTATCTAGTTTAACTGTCAAGATATGCCAAAGTGTATCGTACAGGGTTTTTGTAATGGTTTTCATTATGATTCATTTGATGTCAGTTTCTTGTAGAGACAAAGTTAAGATAAGGGGCTTATAGTTCCGTGAAATAGCAGAATATATTCCATTAGTTTATTGAAACCCAAATTTGTTATGCCAGCTATCTCTTCTGTATTGTGTATGGTTGTAGGTGTGTGCATGCGTGCATGTGATATTAGGTGGTACATAAGCAGTTGCATTCAAGAATGTTTGAAATATAACTTGGAATTGAATTAGATATACAGGGTGGTAAAAAAATATTGTATTGGGTGGCGCATAAGTAGTTGCGTATGTAAAGTGGTTGAAATAAGAGTGGAGCAAAACTATAATTATACAGATTGGATATTTGCGTTATAGAACGGAGTATATTTACAGTTATACACAAGGCTTAACAAATGTTAGAAGCAGCTGAATATACAGGATGATTGAAATATAAGGTGGAGTAGAATTATAGTTATATAGAACAGTTAAAAAAGTTATATAGTGTGAAACATAAGTAGTTGCTTATACAAGGTGTTTGAAATAAGGATGGAGTAAAATTATTATTATTCAGGGTGTATCAAAAATTATATATACAAGCATAAGCAGTTAGGATATTTGAATTATAGGAAGGGGAATAGACCTGGGTTTAAAAAAAATAGAAGCAATTGCATATACCGAGTGGTTGAAAATAGTCATAAAATGTGGTTCAAAATGTGAATTTTGTTAAATAGGGTAGACAATGAGCAGTTACATAAATGGAATACTAGACATGTGGGACGAAGTAAAATCATATGTATACAGGAATAATTTAAAAAATAGAAAAAGTCAATAGTGAGGAGAGGATACTTATACAGGGTGGTTCAGAAAATGTTAGAAAAATAAGTGATATATGGGTGACCAATACACAGATGCAGATAGTGTGTGGATGCAATATTGAGTGAATTAGAGTTCCACTTAGAGAAAGTGGCCCAAATAATAAAACAAATAAAAGTGTTAAAAAATACTTGGAAAATATAGAAAAAAATGCAAATTAGAGACTGAAAAAGAGAGAGAGATAAGAATACGCTAAAATAGTCAATAGAATTATACCTTAAATCAAAAAAAGAAGAAGAATGCCTGAAAATAATGACTGATTTTATTTTAAGTCAGCTGAAGTCGGTTCTTTTTTATACATAAATTATGTTTCTACATTTTTCTAATAACGTTGTTTAACAATAATTCTACTTCACCATATATTTCAATCGCCCTGAATATGCTTACAGTCACCCAATAAAACATTTCGTTTCTAACATATGTTGAACCACCCTATATAATTATAATTCTACAGCACCTTATTAGTATATTTTAACCAATTTATATATGCATATACAACTGCTTATAGGCCACATATAACATTTTATAAATCGTTCTGTATAACTATAACGATAAAGATACAAGACTCAGCTTCAAGATGTACTTTAAACTAAAACGCGAACTTATAGAATTATGCCATTCAAAAACCTGCTACTTTGAAAACTTGGAGGGTAGAGATGTACTCCTAGAAAAAATGAAATAGCGTTAAAATATTAACATGTACTCAAAGTAATGAAAGAATCATTATGAATATTGGTCAGGTTGAATAAAAAAAAATACATACATATAGTGCCTTTAAGTTGTGCCAACTTAGTATATGAACTTTGCATTAAACTTTTGACTCCAATAAATGAGAAAATTATTCATTTCCACTCTCTATAAATAAAAAAACTGTCATTATATACTGGGTAATAACAAATCTTAGATCTCTTGAGATCCCAGTTATATAAGTTTCACTGTATAATCTTTTATATGTTGAAGTTCATTTAAATGTAAATAGTATCTACTTATCAAGAATAGATTACCAACAGCGTTATGACTTACTTGAAGTAGAAAAGCTTAATGTTATATTCCTTAGTAGTTAAATACTCAGACTCAAGTTACAGACAGCGCTATTTACTATAAACCAGTTTTAAAAAATCAGAATTAAATTGTTGAATTTGGATGTTACACTTTACGACGTCAACAACTAATGACATAATTTCCATTTACAAATTGACTGTATTAAAATAGCAACTCAATTTTGAGCAGAGTATATTGTTCAAATTAATGAATTTGAATTAGAAATGACAAGGAAGTGTACTTAAAACTTCGAAGTAGAATATCATTAAGTATTTTAAGTGGATTTGGGGCTGCCGATGTCTCTCGCGTGTTGTAGCGTAATTAGTTGCTTAGCATAAAATGCAACACGATTAAAATTAAAATTAACGTAACGGAGAGGAAAACAAACGCCACATTTAGGGTTGCAGTCCTCGTATGGGGTGGATAAGTGACTAATCTTATTACTTCGTAAAAATGAAACAATAATTACAAGTTCTTCGTTAATGGTTATGACAAACCCGGAAGGGTTTAGAAAATTAATTAACAAATACCTATTTTGTAAGATATTCCTCCGTTTTCAAAAACCATTGAATTCCCTAGTATTGGGTACCGTAACTAAGAACACTTTATAAGCGTTTATCAGGGTAACTTTCTATCACTTGGTAAACAACTTTCCAAACTAAAACACTTAGGTATCCATGTCACTATCTTCATCAAACCTACATAAACACTATTTACTTAAGTATGTAGTTTTAATTTAATTTTAAAATTTATTTATAAAGGTAAAGATTGTAGATGAGGCTGTCCCGCCATTTTACCGCAAGTCAACGCTCACTTAATATTTCATTAAATTTGGTTTTTGGAGTTTGTATTTAGTATGATTAATTTTGCTATGATCATCACTTAGAAACAATTTAGTTTTCTGATTATAAGAAAGGTGAATTTGATCTGACAGTTAAGATCCTGATATGTTGTTTAGAATAGAATTTATAACTTAGTTAATGGAAGTTATAAATTCTATTCGAAGTCCAGTTATTTTTTTATTACCCCAATGATGTTGTGTTTTAGTCGGAATGAATGAATAATGTGTTACGTTGCTTTAGTCAGGGACGGCGTAGATAAATTTTATAACAATATGGTGGTTTCAAGTGTTTAATTTGCCACAACTATGGATAATATGGTGCTGGTGTTTCTCCAGATATTCCATCGTGTAAATTTGGAAGTAATCTTCTTCTTTCCTTGTTATTCCTCAAGGTACATGTATTATCTATCGCCAGCAATAAGTTTAGCGATACTCTTCACTTCTGCTATAGCAATATGGCTGTTAACATATTAACTATTTTAATATAACTCATCATTACAACGCTTGCAACAAATGTTGGTAAATACAATTTCTGCGCTTCCAATGACTACGGAAATAATATTTCATTTGAATATTCTAGGAATATTTTTGGTTGGATTTACTAGTATGGCAATAGTTATTTTTATAGTCATGTACTCCCAGTATATAAGAAATTAATGGAAAAATTGGGTCTTCAATCTCAAATTTCGGAATACCCATTGACTACTAAGTTGCACAGGCTAAAAAGTCAGAGAGAAATGTGTGTAAACTTGATCAATGAGTGACCTCCATTGTTTTAACTGTGCAACTTGTCAGTTGAAACAATTGTCAATGCGAGTCGTTTGGGATTTACACGCAAGTGAATCGACGCAATGATATAACCGAGGACTCAGCTCTGCAAAGGAGAAATTATTGACGGACTACAACATAACGGCACCTCCCGAGTTAATAACAACAGTTCGCACCACTTTCGTCCACCTTTTCTAAAGTGTGAACAGATGTCTGCACAAACAAAAGTTTGTCCTCTTTATAAACACAGTAAAGTTCAAACTCGAATTTTATCTAGATATATCATCATTTGTTAGCGGAAATATTTACAGGTTACCCATAATTACACAAATTTACGTAATTTTAAAAGAAAATATGGAAGATATATTAGAAATAATTTTTCAGTTGTAAATATTTTAAGTTCATAAACAATACCTACATAGTTCAGTACTCTTTTCGTGTTTTATTCTTATGTACGCAAGACTGTACATTGTTTCTATTCGAGAAACCTTCGTCTGTAGGACTCTCCACAAAAGCAATCTTTCAAAAAACTACTTACGTAATTGGTACATTTGCGGATCACGTTGACTGAGGATTTTCCTATTGTTTTCGCATTTTCGGTAAAAATAGTCATTGCATTATATATTTTTGAATATTGCTCTATGACAATTTAATTTAAACCGTACGGTAGAAATTTTTGCTGATTATTCACTAACGAAAGCAGATTTGAGATGCACTATGCGTTTCACGTCTATTTGTGCAATATTTCGCATTTTGACCTAAACTAAAGAAGATTGACTTAATACTTTAACTGAATTTGTTTCCCCTTAATTCTAGGGCATCAACTCCGCAGATAGCAATTATTATGTCAATCTTATTTATTATCTACTGATTCTGTTTCGGTTCATCATTGATATTTATATCTTGTTTCTATCCATCGGCATTTGTGTATGTGAAGTTTTCCTGTAATTTTAATTTTCACACCAATATACCAAACACCTTTAGAACACATCAAAAAAACATGATTTTCTTAAGATGAACTGACATTCGAGACTGGATGACTATTAAGTTTCTCTTGACTGTCATAAACCAATTGAAAAATGTTGGTACAACAAGATATTTTGAATATTGTCCGTGGTCAGGGAGGGTACTAAGGGCTTATGATATTTTCCTGGATACCCGATGGTGACAATAGATTTAACCTTGCGGGATCTTTTAAATGAAACTACACTTCTGCCACCGGAAGTGAATAAAATAGAAAATTATACGTTCAAATATTTTCTTCACTTCATCTAAAAACTTAAAGGTCCATATCTTTTGAAGGTCAATCCTTTTAAGGTATATTGAATGTTATACAAGTTAAGGGAGAGGTAAGATGCTAAATGTTTTCGATTTTGTCCTGATAATCTCGTGGTGTTTTCGGGTTTGAACTAGACTTCGTTACTTAAGTCAACGTCAAGGTCAAGTGATTTTTTAAAATAGGATCCCACGTTTTCGTTGCAGGAAATCAATTGAGGCTATTTGCAATCAAAATCTCGAATATCTCGTGGTGATGTTGAATTTAACCTTCACATTGTTTATTAAAAGTTTAGCTTATGTAGTGACGTCCCGCGGCTGTCACATTTTTAGTGTGAATTTCATTTAGTTCATTAATTGTAAGTTGGATCTCAATTTGACATTTAATATGGCATCTGAGGTCAAAGGTTAAGGTATTATATTATGGAGGGTTGAATGAAGGGGGACAAACTTTTATGGGAATAAAACTGAAAAAGTGCCCAGCTGACGTTTTCAAATAAAAAGTTCAAGAATTGGCCAGAATGGCGCAACTGTGACGACAGGGTATGTTAGGAAGTTAGGAAATTTTAACGGATTGAAATGCATAAATCCTACATTTAGAAGTGAAGTGGCTGAAAAAGTGAAAATGATGTAATTATTCGTAAAAATAACGTAGAAAATCTGTTAAGTGAATTTTCTTTGTAAATGGTTGTCTCCGTTTTTTGTTTGTTTTTATAGTGTGTTAATTGTGACGTAAATTAATAAGTGTGTGCCCCAGTTTTAACTTTTTATGAAACTCATTGATTTTATAGTTGTTATTTTGAATAAAACGTTTTGGAATAGTTAAAGAATGGAAAAAAGTATATTTATAACATTTTTATACTTGTTAACAAATAGATGGTGAATTGATGTAAATAAAAATTATTTATTTTTACATTCTTGTGTTCGTATTACATAGTTATTTTGAAAAGTGTCCTTTTACAAAGTTGGTGTTCTCCTCTCTCTGGATAAAAGGTAATTAACAATTCTTTTCACTACTGAACAAACTGCTATAAATAAGTTATCTCTTCTGTTATCATTCTGGAACAAATTTCACTTGCATTTTAGTCTAGAATAGTTTCTTTTTCAAGGACTCTAACATTTTCACACACTGGTTTTCCATATATTTTTTTGTCTAGTTGGACAAAAAGCTCCATTAGCTACTATTAAATGACCATTTTTGGCATCTTTCTGCTGTAGTTGTATTTTAAATATTTACAAAGTTACGCCTGGTACGCCCCTGGGAAAATATCTTCAGTAGTTTGTTGAAGTTCTCAAGTTGGTGGACAATTCCATAATCAGCTTAGTAATTATGTAATAATGGGTTCTTCAGAGTTTAATTTATCTAGGGTATTTATCTTGAATCCTAAAAAAATGTCCAAATAAAATTTTGCTTGAAAGGCATTTTTATCTATGTACAAGGTATTTCATCGACTTAACACTTTATTAATGTTAAATATAAATCTGGTTGTTGAACTGTGATGGTTAAATCACAGATCATACAGAGAAGGTTAAATTTGCATTTTTTTGATGTGAATTCTTCAAAGTAACCTAATTTTATTCACGAAGGTTTGTTCGTAGAAAACTGATTTCTACGAAAAAATTACCCCGGTCTGTACCAGTGGCTCCCCCAAATTGAAACCATTTTGTGGACACTTTTCCTTAAGCAGAGTGTGTCCTCCTTTGACTCCGCCCTCCATAGTATCATATGAATGAAAAAAAATGCGCTGTTTTAAATTCCTGCAATGAAATTATGAGTTCCTATATAAATAAAGTTGACATGTCTTAGGAATGACCTAAAAGGTCAAGTTTAAACCGAAGGACATCATTTGATTGTCTGGGAAAACTTTAAAAACTAAGTATCTTTCCTCTCCTTTACCTCGCTAAATACTGAATATACTTTAACAATATTGAACTTGTAATAAACTTCTCCTTGAAATTTTTAAATAAAGTCAATGTCATACTTGAACGTAAAATATCCTGTTCCATTGATCTACGGTGCCAAAAGTGGCTTTGATTTTGAAATGAAAATCGGTGTCAATCTTAGTATACTTCAATTGTGAATGATCTAATGAGAAATTAGTACTGTACCTGGAGAAGACTTATAGTTGTGTAATTTCAAAGTTTCTTCATTACCACGTTTTGTTAATGGATTTTAATGCACTTTTCATCAATAGATAGAGCGATTCAAGAGGAAGATTTACACGAGTTATTTAATACTGGAAAATAATGCAGAGCAGGACTAAGTAACATCTCAAATCGGTTAAAATATTAATCTAAAATTCCAAAATATTGAAAAGTCATATAAAGTAGGTCCCTAGATAAGAAAATAGAACTTAGAAACCAAGAACCGGAAGTAGTAGACAGTTTTGTATAGTGATGTGTAGCATTATGCCGTGCCGCACTTTTTTGATCAACACCTTCACGTGTGTCAAGGGTGCTGACACGATCACAATAACACTTTATGACACAATTTGTTCCGAGCCTCAGATCGAGTGTAAGCATTTACTGAATATACAACTAAACCGGCTCCCTCTTGCTCGACACCGTTTAAATTAGTTATATTATTTATTTAGTATTAAATAATGTGCCTATTAATAAAATAAAAAATTAAACATTGAAAAAATCAGTTATTTCTTGTTTGTGTATAGTCATATAGTGTGTCTGGTACGATGAATAAAACTGAGTTATATGTATCGGCAACTATCAATTCCAGCTCCATTATATGACATCTGTACCGGCAAGCGGCTCAGACACACTGCTGAGACTCACTAAATGGTACTGTGCTCTGTGATAGCCGAAAGGTAGACTCGAGATTGAATGCCAAAAAAGTGCACCATCTCGCTCGGTATTGTTTAACTCAAACTATGTGCTCTCTTTTCACACTAACAGTTTTATACTGCGCCTGGAAAGACAAATGAGAGGAATAAAACTGGGTTATAATAATCGTCAACTGTCAATTCTTCTATTATGCTATATGACTATATTGCGCCATAATACTGCACTGACACACTGAGCCGTGCGTGTGTTGATGTGTCAGCATTCCAAAATCTGAAATTTTACCCATCACTAGTTTTGTACTTGTAGGACTAAAAAAAACCAAAATACTGAAATTTGTACAATCCATGAACACACTATGAGTAGCAAACACACAGCACTGAAGTCTTGTACACGACACTTAAGAATAACATAACAAACGCCTAGACACGACATCTAACAAAAATTAATGAAGCACAACTTAACTTGCCACGTGGCAAGAGACAAGGATGATATGGACCAGGACTATCCTTAAATGTTTATTTTTAGTAAACCAGTCTCACTGTAATACTAATAGCATCTACTCAAATTAGGCGTTTAGTCTTGTTATCTCTTCCCTTATAAAGAGATATTATTATTACTGATGATTTTCTCCTCAAATGTATTGCAGATTCTTTTACCATCCAGGTCATCTTTGTATACTCGCTATACAGGAATAGGCTACTATGATCATTAATTTTATTTGTAATTTAGTTCTACTGAATCTAAAGATACTTGGTAGAAATTCACAGAAAACTTGCTCTGACAAATGGACAAAAAAATCTACATAAATCACTAAAAATCATTAGAAGTAACCGAAAATAACATTTTATTATTGAAGCAGTTCACCTTACCAAATGAATTCAATTTATAAAATGCTTGTGGGGTGAAGCAAAACTAAAAATTCGTTGTGAATTTTTCGAACACTACGAATTCATGAAATGCAGTTATTACTGACTGAAGAATGATGGTATGAGTCAACACGTAAATTGTTACGCGACTGTCCGATTGTAGTAACAAATCCCGCCAAACGATGAATCAGATGTATTTCGGACGTTTTTATGACAAACCACATATCATACAGAAACGGTTGTAGGGTCAACCCTATTGTTTATCGCTCGCCCCATTGGGCCCACCCATCATATACAATTAATAGCGACGATAATCTCATTTAACGAGACCCAATTGCCAACTGCACCAAATCATAACCGTGTGACAAATTGAGTTTGCATTGAGCACTGTAACAATTAAAACGGTTGAATATGGACATTATTGGAATAGAGGTGGTAAGCGTTTTGTTCATTTTCCATTTCGATTTGGATGCTCGTGTCTGTAAAGAAAATTATATTAAATTGAATACTTAAACTCGTTTGTTTAAATTATAGTCTTTTAAAACCTAACCAACATTTATCAACTGAGGTTGATCCCTTTAGGACGAGATAATTTACAACGAACTATTTAGCAAAACTCTTGTACACCAGGCAATAGGGGTTTTTCGGTGACATAAAATTCAACAATAAACTGCCTACGCCATCACTAAATAATAGTTAGAAAATAGAAATAATTTTAACAGCAAACTCCTAGAAGTAAAAAATTATTTGAGCCTCAAAAACCCCAAAAACTATGGGGTATTTTGGTTTTTGCTTATAGTTTAAAAAGTAATGATCTGTTCATAATGCCGTCAATAGAAAAATTGTAGAGAATCAGAAAATCTTCAAAATGAGTGTTTATCAATTTTGATCGCAGCATTTTTCATAAAGAAAAGCGGGAAAACAGATATAAAATGAGTGTTTTTTAAAAAATCATAAATTTGTTGCAGTAACAGCTGGAAACTTAATTGGCCTCCAAATGGTAGCTTATAACTTTTAGATTAATAACGTTGAAGATTGTTCTTGTACGTTAAGTAGATCTTGCAGAATTGCAATTTAAATAATTTGTATCGTGTTAACCACGATAGCTGGATAGCGATATGCAAAATATAATTTGAAAGCTCATAAAATGCACTCCACTTAGTATATCTTTTTTGTTATAGTGCTGAAAAATGAATTAATAACGCTTGTGAATTTTGGCTCAAAGACCGACCCTTATTTGTCCTCCCATGTCTTGACAGTGGCGGATCCTGTCAGTGGAAAAAAGTAATTTCATTAATAACAGTAAATTGTATACCGGTAACCCTTAACTTAATAAACCAATGGAAAAATAGACCAATATGAGGAGAAGAAAATTCTGGATACGCCCATGTGCCTTGACAGCTATAGTCAGTGAAACGCTGGCTGGATGTCGCTTATTCGTACATTTAATGCAATATTTACTATTATTTTAAACCAATTTTCCGACATTATAGCGAAAAGATAAGACAAATTGACTTGGATTTTATGAACTTTCAAAATATCTTTACTATATCCTGATTGGACTATTCTCGATAATACGGTGGGATGTGGAAAGTATCTCTCTAAATTATTTAAATTCAAATTCATCAATAACTACTTATTCAATAGTATCCATCGTGAGCCCATATAAACTTATCATCATAAACTATCTTCTTGACGATAATTAATATTCTGGTGTTAGTTACCAGAAAGTTATGTATAAAAAAAAATCCAGTTTTTCATAGTATACTAGGTAAAAAATTTTCTAATCAGGATATATAAACGCTTTTTAAGGAGGATTTCTGATTCTCTACAACTTTTCTGTAGACGGCATTTTGATTTCTTCATTTCGTCTCATTATATAGTCTAAAAACAAACGAAATACGTATTTCTGCAGGTTTTTGTTAATTAAATAATTTTCTTCTACTCGTTTGCTGTTAACATCTTAGCAATTATTCTTTATAAACTGCTACAAGCGAACTGCTCTTGAATTTTATCTCCGAAAATGATTTCAATTTTGTTATATAAACTGGTGTATTGGAATTTATTGCTTTAACATAAACATCCATATACTGATCTAGGAATTTTACAAAACTTATTCTATTTAATGAAGAGAAAAATATTATATTATATTGAATGCTATGTTGTATATATTTTTTCAGTACAATGGTTGGCAGTAGGAGTTAAGCCTATAACGTGATAGCGCTAGAATCTTGGAAAACATAGGATTAATAATGTGGGTTTAATTATAAAAAAATTGCAATTTACATACCTTTTAGTTGTACTTGCTACGATAAACCATAACAATAATGACAAGTGAAATTCGAAATGGGAGGGCCCATCTATTGTACAGTGGAGTAAGCCAACTCTTTTCAAACTAAAATGTTCAAAGAAACTGGATATAGTGCTTTCGTCTCTGAGAAAATTTATATATAACTCAGGAGCAAATACATTTGAGTCGCTAGGCACGATCATCCCTACACTTTAGTTATTTACCCGAAAAACTCCTTGACAAATAGAAATTGGAATGAAAATCCATTATCTTCGTAAAGCCATCGGAAGACAGTCCAAGCACTCACTACGCTCGGAAACAAGACAACAACCGTATACACTCTTAATGGGATGGAGAAAACGTCACAAATTAGTACTGTTTGGACAGTCTACGTCACAGACTCACTATCAACATCATTCGATAATGATGGTAGAATACTAGTAACCAACGGAATCAGACAACCGCCTATTCCGAAAATCAAAAAAGGAGTTATATCGAAAAATTAACCAAAACACCAAAATAATGAAGCCCAAAGCTACAATGTTTACAAATTTCAAATTTGTCAAAATTACCAAACGTCAGAAAACACCAAAAATTAGTTAAAATGTCGAAAAACGTTAGAATGTTCAAAAGTGTTAAAAATGTCAAAAAAACATATGTTAGTAAATGTTAAAAAACCAACAAAAAATACAATATCAAAAAAGTCATAAATAACCATAAATATCAAAAACCTACAAAAAGTTTCAAATGTCCAAAAACACCAACCAAATTTTTAGAAGATATGTTGACTTTACAATAAGAAAAAACAGTAACTTAACTATAACATAATGAAGATAAGTTTAGCCAAATATAAGGCAACATATGTAAAGTATGTCAAGTCACAACATGATCTTCAATTTCTCCTACGTGATCTGATTTGTGTAAGTAATTGGACTGTTCAAATTTAAGAAAATATTGTAACAGAATAAAAAAAGGATTGTGTTCTAATTTTATTTTAGAATGTAACATGTTCGTATAAAAAAATATTATCATCTACAGAACTTGGCTTTTGGACATTTGATTCAGATTGGATGATAGTTCCTGAAGGAAGGCATACGAAGATATATAATTCTTATACTTATGTTTTCCTTGTCCATAATTATACTCAAAACAATCCCTTTGTGCTACATGTCTTTGCCGTTAGTTTTCCATCAGCAAACTTTTTTCTATATAATCTCAAACTGATTGTCATTAATAGACCGTAGAAAGCGCCGTCGCTCGTCGTCGCGGCAGAAGTCACGTATTCTAGACTCTGGATCGAACATTGAGCGAGTGACTGACGTTGAATTTCCGAATGTTTCATATTTCCCGGCTGGGTGGAGGTGCGGTGGAATTGCCTCTGTGTCGAGAATGTATAATTGGCACTTGAAATTGTAAAACATACCCGGTATTGCAATCTAGATTTCGATGGTTATCCCTGACACTTGTCAGCTGTCGCTGATATATGAGAAAAATAAGGAATAACTCTCGCTGAATGCGCAATCCCCGAGGAAATGCCAGGTTAACTGGATACATGATTAATGATTGTTATATTACAAATGCTCATCATTTATGCATGCGCATTTTCCTTCTTTGCGTCTCGTTTCGTGTTGATGTTAAATCAATTCGTTCGATTGAGTTGGGATAGTTGGGATTATGCAAGAGTCATATAAAGAGTGGTCCTGCGAAACCAGTCCAGCAAGATTTAGCGCTTTGTATGTGAATATTAAATAATTTGGTCAAGTTCGAGTTGGACTCTCATACTATGTGTTCCGTACTCTGAGACTTATTATAATGTAGGTAAACCATATATATCTATTTTCCTAATTTTACAGTTTTGGTCAAGCAGGTAATGAGTGCATTTTCTTATATTTTCTTCAATATCTTTTAAACTATGCGTTTTAAAATTATAAAAAATATACAATATTGTTTCACACAACGAGACTTTTTGTTTGATCTGCTACATAACGCTCATGATTTTTATATAATATATATTTAATTTTTTAATATGGTCCCCAAAATTTAGATTAGGATTTTTTCATTATTTTGCCAATAAACATTTAGTACAATCCTCTGTCTGAATTTTATGCTCAGTAGTTTGGGAAATTAAGGGGAAAATGGGTCAAATTGTAAATGACAGACAATTAAATATTTTAAAATAATTATTCCAAAAGTGCACATAAAATATATTTGTATTTTGAATGACGATTTCTTTTGATTTATATTACATTTGAGTTTATAAATTACAGATAGAATTTGTGTTCTACTTTACTGGTAAATTTTGTGTGAGTCCCGATTAATTTTAGTTTAGATTC
Source organism: Octodonta nipae (assembly GCA_034190945.1). Taxonomy (NCBI): domain Eukaryota; kingdom Metazoa; phylum Arthropoda; class Insecta; order Coleoptera; family Chrysomelidae; genus Octodonta; species Octodonta nipae. The sequence goes on from CM067216.1 coordinate 83,300,484, forward strand.
AGTAGTTCGTAGATATAGGAAGAAATGGTTCAAATTTTGTATATTTTTAATAAACTGTTTAACACTATATTTAAAAAATATAATTAGCCCTTTCATTTGATATATTACCTGTTGCGTTTGAAATTTTAATTTTTTTATTAAAAATTAATATAAGGGTAACCCCTGATTTTTACTGTAAAGTTCTAGTGAAGCCCTATATTGCCAATCCTTTTTAAATTCTATATTCTCAACAATAAACAGGAAAATAGGTAGTTATTTTTAAATATTTGTTAATATCTCTTAAATAAATTGATTTAAGAATTTCAAAAGAAATATATTTTCAGTTCTGATAATAAGCACTTTCATCTTATTAGATTATAATTTGAAAAAGGTTAATTTTCACTTTCCGTTTAATTTTATAATTTTCTCCCAAAAATTAACTCTTCGGTTTACTCTCAATTTTCCCTGTAAAATTTTAGGTATTATAATATCGGAATTAAAGGGGGAAATTCGTATTTTTTTATAGTTTTGTTAATATCTTTTAAACAATTTATTTTAAAAATATGAAAAAATAGTTATATTCCCCATATTTCCATTTCATTCTACAATTTTTGCCCCAAAACTAATATTCTCCTTATTTTTCATGTAAAGTTCAAGTGGGACAATATCTCCTAATTTAGTTCTTATAGTTTTGTAAATACACATCGGGAAACAGGTAATTTTTCTTCTATTTTTGTTAATATCCTTTAAATAAATATTTACAAAAATATGAAAAAAATGTGTACTCCTCAAATGATACATTTATATTTTCCGTTTAATGCAATAAATTGCCTCCCAAATTTAATAATAGTGCATTCACCTTCTCGACACGCCGTTGGTGGATCTTCAGGCAAAGCTTATTTAAAGTAAATAAAATAGAAAACAACAGCACCATTTTTTCAAGTCCTTAAGCGATGTAAAATCACGTGCTGTTTTTAGCCTGTTACGCCGTTTTCGAAAAAATATATTAAATTTTATAAAAATGTGGAGATTCTCCTTTTTAAATCCGTAAAAAGTTGGAGAGGGTTTTAATAGTGAAATATGGTGCTTTTTTGCAGCTGTTTTTGAATTTGAATTAAAGTATAATTAAAGCATTTTAATAGTGCTATCATTTTTTTAAAGTTGAATTCAATGTAATTAATTTTTTGAATGAATATTCTTGATATATGTAGGTTGTTGTAGTTAACTTTTTGCTCTTACTTGATAGTCGACAAGAACGTTTTAAGTTATTTGCTTAAAACAGTAACAAAAATCTAACAAAAGAGTTTTTATTAATTTGATTATGACTTTACCTTGTCACTGATACGTAATTTGGTCACAAAATGTATTTTTGACAAAAACCATATGAAAATATGTTGGAGCAAAAATGTTGGTCTTTAATATGCATAACAACAGTGGACGTGAAAAAATGCATTGTATTATTTTTTCATTGGTGAGTCCCGAGTGAACAAACTAAGTGCTCCCACGAGAGAAATAATGCACAAAACAAATTTTCGTGTTGAATTTACAAACGGCTATTAATTTTTACTAATTTCTTTAAAACATATAGTCAATATTTTAACATTTAAGCTGGCTCCCTTTAAATATTTCTCCGTTTGCAATTATTTAACTCTTGTTTGCCATTCCATATCAAAACGCGTCGGACTCTGATAGAAGGTATGAGCAATATTTTTTCGCAGGGACTTGCTAATGAATTAAGTCTTCTCGAGTCGCGGGATTGGCTCTTCCGTACGCTGCACCGAAAATTAGCTGGAGACCCTAACGAAGAGATTCCCAGGAGAGTAAACTTGTGTCGTTGACAATTTGAAAACTTATTTTAACATTCATATAGAAGTATATGTTCGTTGTGCTGTCCTAATTTATATGTATATTTATTAGGGCCTGCATATCTTGCAACAGAAGCAAAATGAGGTACAGGGCACAATTATAACTTTCTGCATGATTCATCCTTACATAATTAATTTCGAGCAGTAAAGCCAATTTATACTGTCATTCGAAATATAGCTTTTTACGTATTTAAATAAGAATAGCTCTATTAAAATTACATTAACAGGCTAGGAGATACCTTTCTCCATTTGAAAGAGTTTACAGAAACGCATCCAACTGTTTTGTTTTAACTTTTTGAAAGAACTGTTCCAACTTCCGAAGACATCAGTTAGTCTAACTATTATTCTTTTTCATAACAGAGATTGCAATTTATCATCTATGAAAAAACAATAAATTACATCAACCAACTCATCTGATATAAGTTCTGGCTAGAATGTAGAAACACAGTTATAGTTATGTTAGAAAAGTAATATCAGCATAGCCTACCTGTCCCCACCCGTACCATATGGAAACATCAGCAAAAAGCTGATAATTATGAGAAATAACCATTTTTATGGTTCCGTATACAATAATATCACTCCGGATTTCTGCCTCTGTCACATCACAGCAATTTTCTCCTAAACTATTGGACGGAAGAGGTTGAAATTTGGCATCAATGTATAGTTTGGTGACCCGATCAGGAGTAGATATCGTAAATGAAGAAATTTTGATTTTAAAGATACTTTTGGGGGGGGGAACTAAAAAAATCGAACGTCCCTCCCCTGATCTCCGAAAGTACTGAGCCTAAATTTTTGAAAAAAAAGGAAAGATATATCGTTCCGCGAACTTTACAGGAAAAATAAGGAGAAACCATTAATATTAATTTTGGGGGGCCAATTATATAGCTAAACGAAAATTTAAAAATAAAATTTTTTTTAAATGCATCATGTAATATATCAAATGAAAGGTCCCTTTCTGAGGAAATAAATTAATTAAAAGATATTAACAAAAATATAAAAAAATTTACGCATTCCCCCCCCTTATCACCGAAACCATAAGCTGTTAAAAAAAATAGAGGTGCTATACCTCACCTGAACTATACTGGAAAAATATGGAGAAACCCCTAATATTCATTTTAGGGGGCAAATTATATAATTAAATGGAAAATACAAAATTAAACTTATTTCTAACGGATCATGTAATATATCAAATCACAGGGCTGATTATGACTAATACAAATATGTTTTTTAAATTTTTTTAAAATAAATATTTTAAAATATATTAAAAAAATATATTAAAAAATTACACATTTCCCCCTTTATTCCCCAAACTATAAGACCTATTTTTTTATTTACAGGAAAAATGCGAAGAAATCTTTAATATGAATATTGGGGGCTAAATTATAGAATTAAACGGAAAATAAAAAATAATTTTTTAACGCATCATGCAATATATCAAATGAAGGGGCTCATAATGAGGAATACAAATATATATTTTTCATATTTTTCAAATTAATTGTTTACAAGATATTAACATAAAGACATAAAAAAATTCTCATTTCTCGCTTTATTTCAGAAACCATACTACCTAAAATTTTGAAAATAATTACGGGTACTGGCTAACTTGAAATTTATAAGAAAAATTATTAGACCTCCATAGTAATTTTAGGGACAAATTATACAATTAAATGGAAAATAAAAATTCAATTTTCAAACGCATCATGTAATATATCAAATAAAAGGCTCATTATGTAAATTACAAATATATCACATTTTTAAATCATTTGTTTAAAAGATATTAGCAAAAAATATTAAACATCGACTTAATTCTAACTTTAGAAACTACATCATTTAAATTTTGAAAAATATATATTTTTTGTATTTTTAAATAATTTGAATAACAGATTTAATAATTTATAATTTAAAACTTGAACTATTTTGCCTCAAAATACAGACAGTAGACTATAAAAGGCTTCCCTAAAAGTTTATTAGTAAAATAAAACTAATAATGTTAATTTTTGGAGGCCAATTTAAAAAACTAAATACATATGTATTCTTATAAAAATCAACCGAATCTTGAATGTGGTACGGAACCCTTAGTATGCGATTCCAACTCCAAATTATTAACTTTAAATTGACTTTTTCTGGAGTTTTAAGTCAACCAACATTTAGGTGCATTTACATTTGACATTTCCATTCGGAAATAAATGTTTTGTATGATCCCAAAATTAGCATTCCATGGATTTGCATAATACAGCTCCCTCCGATAGCTTCTTTCGCAAAATTTTAAATAAAGTTATGAGGTAAATACGACTATATCAGTCGATAGTCTGTCCTTTCTTTAAGACTCCTCTACTTCCTACTTGCTTACTCTGACCTTATTTAAGTTGTGATTTCTGGTGTTTCTGATCGTATTTTAGGAGGGTGGTCATCTGAATATTTTCTTTTCAAGTAACCTATCCTTTCTCTGTTCTCTTATGAACATTTCCGATTTTAATTCATATCTTTTGAAAAACGTCCCCAATGGTAATTGTTTGTTATTCTGATCAGTTGATGTGTTTTATTGGGAATTCTCTTACAATTCCGGTATCTTCTTTGTCAGGTATTCCAAATACCCTTTTTCTTTTCTTTGCATTTTTCTTTTACTTCTTTGGAAAACCGTTGTGGTTCCTTTGATATTTTAATAACATAATAAAATGCATAAGTAAGCTAGTCAAATGCATTTGTGTCTTGACTTTGTTCCGACTGACACCACACTTCCGACAGACACGACACAGCTAATGTATTTACTCATTAGAGCGGTACCTGCTTGTACAAAGTACCGTAATGAAGTAACAAAAAATCATTATACCATCTCCATGCGACAGACGGGCACGTTCGGCTGCACCTCGTACAACCTTATTTGTTATTTGCTTCTTGAGTTATATTGTCTCATTGTTGCAATTTTGCAATGAAAATTCGAGAAATGGAAACTGCATCACGTATGTATAATACAAGTTTCTAGAAGTTTCTCGGAAAACTAGCCGATAAATACCTCAAATAATGTGTTCCGCTGTGTAACTTCATATCTGTGATTCCTACTATAGTACTGATACGAAGGAATTTGTAACTTAATTATAACCTATCAAAGCAGTTACCTTATCAAGATTTTAGAATCCATTGAACTCAAGACACTTGTTTATAGTCGAGAAATCTTCATAAGTTGCGCTTTCTTCAACTGACTGAAACAAATTTGAAGTTGTATAGCATAAGAATATATTTTTTGCAAATGCAAACTTAAACTGACAAATGGCGCACCGACAGTTATTCGTCACACTGGCCAGTTAAAGGTACATTATTTGTATTGTAACTCAAACACAGTTCAATAAGGAGTTTAAAATCATTTAAATAATCGGTGTTGAAAATTATCGTCATATGTAATATATAAAATTAATGACATAAATAGAAAATTACAATAGTGGATATGAAACTACAAGCATTTTGGAAGGTCTTGGAATTACCGAATCTGATCGGTATAGTACCGGAGGTAGCGTCCTATTTTTGCTGATCATTTTGGCACGATTATTTTCTTTAGTTTATGGTAGTATATTCTTAGTTAACAACTAAAACAAGTGTCAGCTGGCACGATCGCGTGGCTTATGATGGCGGGAGGCTGGAAAACTCCTAAAGAAAAATTGGTTTTCGGGTTATTTTAGCAAAGCTGAAAATCTGTAGGTTACTTATTTATAATATTTCTTTCGTAAAAAAATATGTGAGCTGCATGGGGCAAGTGGAAAAACTTGTTAGCTGCTTGCGTGAAAGTGTAGAAAAAACAAAAAAATTCTATTTTATCAAAGCAGAAAATTATTTATATAATAGTGTACAATCTAAAAATAGTATAAATAACTGTCAGCTGATATTTAAGTGTGGCAAAACCTGTTAGCTGGGCGTTCAAAGTGTGGTCTAGCTAACACATATTTCCATCTTGTCGCGGCAGCTAACAAATGGTTTTCTATTTCTTTTACCATAAACTGATGAGGTACTCATTTCCACGCCTGCTAATATTATATTACTAGAGACAAATATGATTGAAAGAGGATTTAGGAGTAAAATAGTATAACATACAGTATAATAATATTATAAATAAATTGATCCATTGTATTTTATAATTATTGTATTTATCAAAGTATGAGTTTGAAAAGTAAGAAAAATATCTTTTACTATAATTGATATAAATTGTGTATATTTATTTCAAAGTGTAACATATTATTGATAATTTCTCGATTTATTCATATTCTTCATTGGAATCATTTTCATAATCGAAATCGCCTTCTTCTGAACTGTTGTCGGAATCATCTTCAATATTTGGATGTTCCTCAGAATCCTATTCGTCATTCTCTTCATTATCGTTTTCATTTTTGTCTTCCAAAGTATCTGTAAAAGATGCGAAGAAAATTTAATACAGGAAAATTTATTAGAAAGTTGAAGTGAAACTATTATATACCTGTTAGTTTTTAGCTCTCATTCGTAATACTGTCTGTTTTTGGCCTTCAAACAACTTAAAAATATATTTATCGTTTTGTTCTTTCCATCCAAAATCAGTTGGCGAAGCCAAAGTTGGCGTAGGAAGATGAGCATGATTCCATAATTGAGCTATGTACGAAGTTCGCAGAAAGTGTTTCCGTAAGTCAGACTTACAAGGAGGTAGCATGAATCTTTCGAATTTTTTGATCAATTTTCAAGATTTCTTCTCTCTGACCGATTTTATATGTCTTCATAAACGCAGCTACATGTACCAGATTAATGTCATTGATTGCATTCTATCCATATATTCTACAAACGAATTCCTCCAAAACTGTTAAATCGATTTCTTCCAAGTTTTCAGATATTAAGTTGGAAATGCTAATCCTTTCCTGTAGAAAGCAGGATTATAATCACAACCTGTTAAGGCGTGAAAAGCTGGAAGGGCTAAACACAATTTTTCAGCCAGTTTCTCAAACAATTTATTGACATCAATATATCTTTTTTTATTTCCAGTGCCAGCTAATATCCTTACTTCTATGTTGCTTTAAAGAGCATGTATGTTTCCAAGCATTATTATGAAAATACATGTATCCGAACATCTAATTGTTACACGAGCATCGAAATCTAATTTGCAAGCATGGAAAACAATTTTCGTATCGGCTTTTTCCTGCGAAGGACACGATAAATTATCTTCAACCATTTTAACCACTGTAGTATCGATTACTTTGAACTTATAGCATAAATCATAAGTTACATAAATAGTTTTTGTAGAAAAAAAAGGCGCCTTATGGTCCTGCGTCCAATCTTCACAAAGGAATATCACTAACGCTTCTTTAAAGTAAATGTTTTTCAGTTCATTAGCAAAATTACATGGACGTTTTTGTTCTGATCTACTGATAGTAAATTTATTGCCTTGTACTCTTTCTCCTAATAAATACCCTTTGTTAATTAATTCAATGTAAAATATCTAAATTTCCAGCACAGCACCTAAGTAGAATTTTATATCTAACGCCCACCGATCGTTGAGATTTCTACTGGATCAATCACAGAAAGGCATTTCTCCTTCCGATTCGCAAAATAAAAATGCGCAGTGTGAATCGAAAGAAAAGTGGATTAGAAAAGGCAAAGGAACTAAAGCATACGAGATTGGTAATACCGATAAGGAATTCAAGCTGGCGATCAAAGCTGATTCCCTTGCGGTCTTCTTGCGGTACCGTTTCAGAATACAAAAGTGACGGTTTGACCAGAAAGTGACATCAGTTATAAATGTTTTCGCTGGCTGAGACATCTTTTATTCTCTATTCGCCTCATTTCTACCGTCGTATGGGTGACGGCTGTCTTAAAAATGAAAAATAGTGGACCGACTGCATCAATTTCACAAAGTCACTGGGGAATTACCACGAGAACTATGCGGACTAATCGAAATAGTGTTCTTTTGAATCAAATAGAATGTACCAAATATTTAATATTGGAACAATTAATTTAAAAATTCTTATTGAATATAATTACAAACGCAATAGACTAACGAAATATTTTAGAATCTATACACTTGATGTAATAATAAAACCTTAAAAAAATATATTAACCGACCTGCAACTATAACTAAAAAGTGGAAAATAATTAACAAAACATTGCACTAGACAATAAATATCACATTTTAAGTACCTACACACAAACTAAGAAACGTAATCAATAAAAGGTGAAGATTCTGTACAAATTAATTATCTACCTATCTACTATATTTTTGAAGTGAGTGCGAAAGAAACCCAAAATCCTACATTATTTACATATCTACTACTTCATCAACATTAATTGTGGCTTGACACCGACTTCAAAAATATACCATACATGGTGGGCCTATATTAGCATATTCCGAATTTTGAATAAAAGATAAGCTAATGAAAGTATCTAATATTTGGTGCGTGCGGTGGAACCAATAGAGTAATTGTGTGTTATCCAAGATCGTAGAAGTTTTTTCGCTATATCTACTATTTCTTTCAATGAAGGGAGGTAAAATGTATACTAGATTTTAAGTCAAACAATAGGCTTTGCAAAAAAACAAGATTCATCAAAATGAGTTCAGTAGTTCTTAAGTGATGCCCGAACAAACAGACAAACAAACAAACATACAAACAAGCAAACAAATAAATAAACAAATAAACATAAAAACAAACACACAGCTAAACAGACAGACCGACAGACATATAGCCAGTCAGACAGACAGGTAGATAGATACCGGGTGAGACATTTGACCTGAAGTTGTTTTTTAATAGAAATACACAATTTTGGCCGTCGATTTTTATGCAAAAGTAAAACTCTCTACTTCCATTAATTTTTCGATAATATATATATATTTTGGTCATAAGTTAGTCACAAATGGTTACGAACAACGAACCATTTTCAGTGGACACCATTATTTAAATAATTAACATAAATGTTGTAGTGTTTCAAGTGGGCCATCAAATTACAATTTCCTGTAAAATGATCTTTTTCGGTCGAAAGTGTTTGTTTAGTGGAGGTACCCCATTTCGAAAGGTAAAAGAAAACAACCCAAAGCTATCAAAACATTGATCAAATGGAAAAACTGGGAGGAAGAGAGTGTTTTTTTTTATTGTCCCGCCAATGAATATTTTCCCGAGCAATTTGTCTAAGCAGCACCGATTTTCCTAAAAATCTGGATTGGAGTATTACGTACTCTCTGCTTCAAAGTTGACCCTGTCCTGGGAGTTGCTTTTTTCCTGGGGGGATGCTACCCCTTCTCAGGGGCTGAAAACTATTATATGAAAAAAAAGTCCGTGAATGAATAAATAAACTAAACTTAAGCAACTTTTTCTGCACAAAGTGTTTTCTGAAAGTCAATTCTTTTCGAGTTAATCACAAGTGAAATTATCTATTTTTCAACCAAAAAAAACAAGTTTTCATAGGGTTTTTCGTAAATAGCGTTAAAAATATGCACTTTAAGAAAAAAAAATCATTCATATCAAAAATGTAGCTAATATAAAAAAATGTTGGGTTTTTGGTTTATGTAGAACCAATACAAACGGAGTAATAGCTTGTTGAAATTTTGTTTTTAATTGTGAAAACAACAATTGAAATAACTGAAAAACAATGGTAGCTATTATTTCAACTGGGGTAGTATTTAGGGTGTAATGTGTACATTTTTTTGTCAAAAAAAACAAAAAATCAATTTTATTTATGTTATAACTCGCCTAATTTGCATGCTAGAGACTTTTATAAAACCCAAATTAAAGAATTTTTTCGCACTTTAAAAAAGTATTTACCAACTTTTCCCGATAAATGCCTTGTTTTTCAGTTATTTCACTATAAATCTTTCAATTTTTGTTTTGATAAATAAATACACAATTTCAACAAGCTATAACTCCGTTTTATGGTTGTACAGAAACCATAAACCAAATATTTATTTCTTAAAGTGCATATTTTTTAAGTTATTTACAAAAAACCGTATGAAAACATGTGGGTTGAAAAATCGATACTTTCACTTGCGATTAACTTGAAAAGAATTGACTTTCAGAAAAAACTTTATGGAACAAAAGTTGCTCAAAATTAGCAAATTTATTTATGCCCTTTTTTCATAAAATATTTTTCACCCTCAAGAATATTTGATGTCCAACTTGAAATCTTACAACTTTTATCTAAAATTTTTAGGAAAAACTGGAATCCACTCCAGATAATAACTTATCTCAAGATAAATGCCCACCATGTTTATATTAATACTTTTAGAATTTACATTAAAAAATATATTTATGAATTTAATTTTTTTCATTTGAATTCATGTCTCTACTGCCAATTGGGAATAGGTATAATAGTGTTTATGGTATGAAAAATTGTAAGAAAAAACAAACATTTTAGACTTTACTATTGAAACTGTACCAGAAAGGGATATACTAACACTACTATTGATGTATAAATATCATATTGCAATTCTTTTATAAGAGTTCTAACTCTAAAAAATACTGTTATGCAAAATGCTATTGTAGTTCCTTTAAAATAATATGGGTAATAAAATTTGCCTAATAATTATATAATAGTGGGTGTTTCCAACATTTTTAATATTTTAGGAATATTTAAATTTACTGCATTCCCTCTCGGAACAAGCAGGAAATTTTCATCTTTATCCTCTCCAGAAAAAAAGTAAAATCACATTTTACACTTTTAAATAAATTATGAAACGACAACCGTTTGAGTAAATTCAAAGTGCATCAGAAGGAAAAAGCACGAGAGCAAATTGCCAGATAATTTAAGAACAAGACGAGAAACAGCGAAAGCAGGAAAATTGAAATGGTAGAGGAGTCTGAAATGCCACCGAGTGCTGCTGTAATAAGAAGGTGTTGTAATACAAAATGCATGTGGCATGAGTAGATTTCTTGTTCCGTGTATTCTGCTCTCCCACAATATGTTCAATGTAAACGGAAAGTTTTAGAGAGTCTGGTCTTATTTGAAGTCAATATTACAACAGTAATTTTATTATACAGTAGAATTTAACTACAATACAATTAAAAACAAATAATTAAAAAACAAGAATTATTTAATAAAATCTTTACGGAAATATATTAAATTCTAATTTTTACGTTCTAAGGTTGCTTCAGGCTTCTTCCTTTATAATCGAATTTACATTACTGTGTATCTTTTCAATTTTACGGGGTATTAAGCATGATTGTCGACATCAATTATTTTAAAAAATTCAGACGAACATAATAAATATATATTTTTGCGGGTAATATATTGATTCATTTTTTAAATGTTCTTCTTTTACGAAGATCTCCGTGTTATATTATTCTACACTAAGTCTACCAGAGCTCCTTAACTGGTGGTGTTTACATATTTTCGGGAAATGTGATATTGGTGTTTCCTTTTCCTTTCTCAAAGCGTCACTGGTATATATATGGCAACAAATACAAAGTACAATGTAAAGGCAATACTTAATATTTTGGGCTGCGTTAAACGATTTTGTATACTCGAAAACAGATCTCAATGTATTGCTAGTATTTTGTGTTCTTTAATAAAGTTTACTTCGTTGTTAAATATTTCACAGGTTGAAGATATATTTCTTACATATATATTCTAAAATTGTGCCTCTTTTACTCATAGTGTCTTAACCATTGATAACGGGATCTGATCTAGACCCCGAAACGTGTGGAATTTATAGCAATTTTCATGACTTGTGGTGTTATTTCCCAAAAAGTACTAACTGTTCGTATATTTGCATTATGTGGTGTGCACGTAAACTAAAATTAATTTCTCATGACGTCATTAATGTGGTCATACACATTTTTTTAAATGGAAACTTTGATATGTCGATTTAAACGATGTAGTAATTCTACATACAGGACGTTTAAACTTAAAATAGGTAACATGACAAGTTTTTCTATAAAAAAAATATCTTATATTCACTTAAACCAAAAAATCCCCTAAAAGGTATAATTGCAACAAAAGAATAAGAAAAAACTTTCAAATTCTTTTTTAACGTTGCTTGATACTTGACGATTAATTAGTCTGATATCTTCCATTATTCTCATCTTTTAATATTCAGAACTGTTTGATCAGTGGACGTAAACTTTTGACTTCAGGCAGCCCCACAAAAAGAAGCGAGATCTAGCATGTCATTCAATCGACCTCCTCCTACTAATCCATTTGTTTGGAAAAATGGTATTTAATGTAAAGGTGCACCTTCCTGCTGAAACCATTGAACATCATCAGATATGCTGTAGTAGTTCCAAATAATTCGCACCATTTAGTTCTCCTTCAATAAAAAACTTACTTATGACTGCAGTGCCGATAAGCTTGCTAATACTTTGAACTTCTGTGGGCGTTATGTATTTGCTTCCATCATCCAGTGTGAATTTTCAGGGGACCCAATATTTACAGTTCTGCCTATTGACAGAACCATTTAAACAAAAAGTTACTTCGTCTGAGAAAACTATACGACTTGAAAATTGCAGATCGTTATGGTGTCGCCCCATTATAGATTTTAACTCTTACGTCAAAAACATCCTCATTTAGGTCTTGTACCAAACGAACTTTGTATGGATGACATTTGTTCTGCTTTAGGGATTTTAAAATCAAAGACAGACTTCATTGCTACATTGCGATCTGACGACTTGATTGTTTTTCTTCTGAAATTACTGAACGATCCTGATTTACACTGATCTTTTGCATTAATCAAAATTTGGCCTCTAACTGACTTATGGTTGATCTTGCAATCGGTGGACTAGGGTAGTTATTAATAAATAATTCGTAAACCTGTTTTTGTGTGCGAGTCCATCTCTGTAACCGGTTAATTATAATTATAATTTCACTACACTGGATTTCATTTAAACAACTCACCATTCGTTACTTTTTATACAATCAAAATTACAATTCAAGTAAATCAACTATTAAATTTGACATTTATTACGACAGGAACGCAAAATCAACTAGTTTATTAATTCTTCGAGAAAAAAAAAACAAGCACAAACGAGGATACATCGATCTTTAACAAAACTAGAGGTAGAGAAGAAACTTTTTATCAAATAAAAAACAACATTACTGCACTATTTACCAACGAATTTGAAAACCGGATTGCTCATTATCAGCTAGTTAATGGTGGCCAAATTTAACACTTTATTTTTTTCTTATTATTTTGTTACATTTATACCTTACAGTTGATTTTGTGAATTAAGTGAATAAAAGATTTTTTTTAGAAAAACTTGTTATGTTGCCGGTTGAAATTGAAACATCCTGTATGTAGAAATACTAGATCTGTCAAATCGATATAATATTAAATTATGGAGATGTCATTTAAAAAACATAAGACGTCATACACACCTATTAATGAGAAATCTATTTATGTTCAAATTGGTGTATTATTAAATTAAGTTTAATGTGACCGATGATTTTTTTTTCTTTTATCTGGATGTATTTTATTTGGGATATTTCATACTTTTCGTGCACACTGTATACTAGTATTTATGGTGTTACATGATGTAATTACATCAAAATAATATTTTTTTAATTTTTTTTAAGGGGAGGTCGGCTCAACGGTAGCTGTATGTGAACCTGGTGGGCTTGAATCCCACTCTCGACCTCCAGGTGCTCATGATTGTCTAAGCGCAATGCGAATTTTAATATAAGCAATATTGAAATATCTAAAAATAATAATATTTATAAAACTTGGAGCTGACTGTGTGCAACAAGCGTAAGCCAATACAGCATAAAAAAATTGATTGTGTACTTCATTTTTGGTTCTTGATTATTGATTTAATCCAGAAATACTTGCAAGTCTTCAACACTATGTTCCCAAGTCAGGAAACATATTTTCACTATACGTTTGGTTTCGGACTATGTTATAATGGATTATTTACAGAAAGAAATTATAAAGGTATAATGCAACTGGATGCGTCCCAGTGAAATAATTCCCTTGAAGCCAAGTAATCTTGGTAATAGTTTGCAACTGTTGACTTTTACAGCTAGGGTTCGAAACATTTATAATTTACTGGCAATTACTTAAAATGTATGTTAGTTCTCTTAAGCAATTAAATGAAGCTTGTACTGTCATATCATTATCTATAAAATCAATCAGTGGATCTATTCACACACTATGCGACTATCTTCGACGCTCACGCGTCAGTTTCAAACGCATCCATATCAATGAAAATTAAACAAACTAAATCACTAACATGTACCTTGACTTATTTCATACTGTTAGTTACTTCTCATTAATATTTAAAATTGATTAGTTTTCATTGACTCCTTTACGATGACACTGACGCGACGGCGTCGAAACTAGTCATGTAGTGCATGACTAAATCCAGTAATAGAAAACTATCACAAATGCTTCCATAATTGGATATGTTTGAACTTGATTATGATAGTTAGTTCTGGTTAAATTTTTTTGATTATTTTTGTATGTTGCAAATACTATTGAGGAACAAAATTAAATGATAAAATTCGAGTCAACATATGGGGATAAACACCAATTATGTTAGTAAATTCCACACTGTATATATAAATTATTGTTTATCTTGCACATACTGTTATTATTAATCTGCATCTTGATGATTGTACAAAACTGATTATATTATTTTAATTGTTTTAATTGTCATTGTAAAAGTTGTCTTCTTACAGTCAACACGTTCTCAAATACAAAATTGGTAGATTTTGAGTTGTTAATTTTTATTTTTTTTAAAAACTAACTTCCCAAACAAACAACCATTACTGGCGCAGTCAGCAGCAAAGTTCAGCAGTTTTTGAAAAAGAGACGAAAAACTGAGGTTTTTAAGCCAAATTGAACATAGCCTACACCCAAAGAAAACTCGAGATAAGTGAGACTCTTTTCCAATCAAACCGATATTTCCTCTGACAGTTATCATTGGTAGTATCAAGAGTGTTATATTACACATAGACTAAGTTTTTCGAATTTTTGAAATCTTTAATTTTATAATATTCCATAAATCACTAATCGAAAGCGAATTATTATTGCAATTATAATTTATATTTACAACTGCATTTTCACTTGAAGGGAAAAGATAAAGGTAAGAGATAAGTTATATTTAGATGAGAATATAATAGCTCTTTGTATTCTATACCTTGACTTTGTTTTAAATCACTAGAGCAGATTACTAACTGATATTTTTCATTTAGACGAAACTGCAATCTTCTGTTTTAATTCACGAATGATAAGATTTACTTTCAATACAAACAAAAGCGAAAGTTAACGAATATTATATAGACTTGAACTTGACATTATTTATTTATTTGATGATATGTTATTGAATTGATTTATTTTTGAAAAATCAATCAGTTCACAATTAAAATTTATTATTCAAGACAATTTCTTATATATTATTATTGTTTTATATGTTAACAAATTTTTATTTTTACTTCCTGTTATATAAAATTATATGAACGAATTTAGAAATCCCAAAAGCAATTTTGAAACTGATTCCAGTGACTCTGAAACCGAATTAAATCTTTCTTATTTTAAAAATAAATTAGCCATCATCATGAGTCAACCAACGCAATTGCCATCCGCGAACACTTCCCAAAGTTTACAGGTAGCAATTGATGTAAATTTAATTAAATATTTTGCTGAATTCATTCCTGAATTTGACGGTAACACTTTGGAATTAAGACAATATATTGCCCAGGTAGAAAATATGTTTGGAGAATTTCCCCAACCTACTCACAAATTTGTTTTTGCTCATGCGCGACAAAAATTAAAAGGTGCCGCAAAAATAACTTGTGCAGGAAGAATTGAACTTAATACATGGGACGCTTTAAAAAATCGTTTAATTTCTCTTTATTCATGTAATGATACGTTAGAAACCCTCGAAATGAAAATGAATCAAGCTTTTCCTAAACCCAATGAATCTCTTCTAGCCTTTGGTTCTCGTTTGCAACTTATGAGATCCCAAATAATTGATAAGATACACCTAACTGAAACAGACCCTAATAGACAAATATTAAAAATTGAATTTTGTGAAAGCAATGCAAAAAACCGCTTCATAACTTTCATCCCCGAAAGATACCAAACTGATTTAAAACTATCTAACCCTGTTGCCCTTGAACAAGCCATCGATGTATTTTCTGGACTTGAACAGGAATATGAAAACCGTATCGCTCAAAGAAATCTAGGAAATCCACAACAGAGACAGACAAACTCTAAACCCCAATTTCAAAACAACAGAACTTCTCAACAAAATCATAATTTTAATTCCCAAAACTCTAATCCTAAATATTATCACCAAAACGTTTCTAGAAATTTTAGAGGAAAATCTTTTCCGAATCAACACAATCAACCTCAACAAAGATCTTTCATCCCTCAATTTACAAAAAGGCCCAACTTTAATAATCAACAAGGATCAAACCCAAACAGAAATGTTTTTACCCCAAACAGACTTTTTAAACCTCAACCTCCTACCCCTATGTCTGGCGTAGAAAATTTTAATGTTGAAAATACCAATCCTGAACAATATTTTGAAAAAAACAGATATTTCCACCAACAAAACACAGATTATTTAGAAGGATCCCCAAATTTTAACCAGGATTTTCCAATCGATCACAATTCAAACAATCTAACTTAACTTATGAATTAAACCAAATAACCGCAAACTCATTACCTTACATAAAAATCCAAATTAAAAATAAAATCTATAAACTACTAATTGACACCGGATGATCATTTTCAATTATAAGACCCTATATAATTTACGAATATCACCCTGAATGTATTTATATAAACAGAACTGAACTAAAAACTTGTACTGGAAAAGCCATTGCTGAGTACAAAGCATCAGTACCACCCTTTGCTGAATTTAATACAGACCAAAACATAGAATTTATTTTATATGACTTTCATGACTATTTTGACGGACTAATAGGTTTTCGAGATCTTCAAAAATTAAATCTCTCAATTGATGTAGAAAACAATCGACTCGTAAATAAATACACTGTCATTCCCCTGTATTTCCGTGAAGACTTTTCAACCTATACATTTGATCTTAACCCCTTAGAAATCTTAACAAAACGTATACCAGTAAATATAAGAGAAGGACAAATACTTATTCATTGTTACAATAAAAATGGAATTTATATACCAGAAATTCTTACATATGCTAAAAATGGTTTTGCAAAAATCGAAATCCATAATACTTGTTCAAACCAAAATTTAATAACATTTACCAACCCTTATCCTTGTACCCCAATTACCGATGAACACGAAATTTATAATTTCAATTTAATTCCACCTGAATCTGATAAAGTAGATATTTCATCCCTTATCAGAACAAATCACTTAAACCACGAAGAAAAAAATGTTCTATTAAACTTATGCGAAGAATTCAACGACATTTTTCAAAAACCCAAAGATCAACTTAGTTTCACAAATATTGTTAAACATCAAATTAGAACTAAGGATGAAGAACCCTGTCATTCAAAAAGTTACAGATTCCCTCAAGTACATAAAGATGAAATTCACAAACAAATACAACAAATGTTGAACGATGGAATTATACGACCTAGTATCTCACCCTGGTCATCCCTTGTGTGGATAGTACCGAAGAAATTTGACGCATCAGGAAGAAGAAAATGGAGAATAGTAATAGATTATAGAAAAGTCAACGAAAAGACAATCGACGACCGCTACCCTATTCCAAATTTTAATGACATTTTGGATAAATTTGGACGATGTAGATATTTCACAACTCTGGATTTAGCTTCTGGCTTCCATCAGATAGAGATGCACCCAGACAGTATAGAAAAAAAACGCATTTAATACAGAAAATGGACACTATGAATTTTTACGTATGCCCTTTGGTCTAAAAAACGCGCCAGCTACATTCCAAAGAGTAATGGATAATGTTCTCAGAAATTTTCAAAATAAAATCTGTTTAGTATATATGGACGATATAATAGTATTTTCGACATCCCTTATAGAACATATAAAAAACCTGAAACAAATTTTTCAAACTCTCAGAAATGCCAACCTAAAAGTACAATTAGATAAAAGCGAATTTTCAAGAAAAGAAGTAGAATTTTTAGGACATATTGTTACACCAAACGGAATAAAGCCAAATCCAAAGAAAATTGATGGAATTAAAAGATTTCCACTTCCCAAAACTCACCGCGAAATTAAAAGCTTTTTAGGACTTATAGGTTATTATCGGAAATTTATAAAAAACTTTGCCAAAATAGTAAAACCCCTTACACAAAAACTAAAGAAAGGTGAAAAGATAATCATTGATGATGAATTCGTGAAAACGTTTAATTATTGTAAAACACTTTTATGTAATGAACCAATTTTATCATACCCAGATTTTTCGAAGGAATTTCAATTAACGACGGATAGTTCAAATTTTGCATTAGGAGCAATTTTATCACAAAATGGACACCCTATCAGCTACGCTTCAAGAACTTTAAACCCTGCAGAAATAAACTACTCAACAATAGAAAAGGAATTACTTGCTATTGTTTGGGCATGCCGCTATTTTAGACCATATTTATATAATCAGAAGTTTACAGCCTTTTGTGACCACAAACCCTTAGAATAGTTATTTTCCCTAAAAACTCCAAACTCAAAACTTCACAGATGGAGACTAGAAAAGAAAATCAAGCAGCAAACGCTCTTTCAAGAATAAAATTAGAAAATAACCCTAATATGAATGCCATTGGAGATGAAAATCAATCGATGATAGCGAATGATGGAGATGAAGATACCTATCGACAAATTTTAGATTTAGCAGAAGAAATCGCTGAACAGGAGAATCAACAAATGAACAAAGAAACAGTAAACAAAAATGACGAAAATCAACCCCTAGATTTATACACTTCATCCCCTCCTACTCCAAATATTCCACAGATTTTAAATAATCCAGACGATGAACTTGCAACCCAACATACTTCTCGCGAAAACCCTATTTTAGAAATACGACCAACGGAAAGACCCACTAACTCTTACAAACAACAAATAATAATTTCTCATAATCCAAACGCCTTGATGTCTAGCATATCAGCCAAAAGAATTTTTGAAAATTTTAGATACACTTTAATTTTAGCCAGATCCGCAGACGAACAAGAAATAACGAATATGTTTAAACAAACTATTGCCCCTGATAAATTATATTGCCTTTACTTTTTTAATGAACACGATAAAGCCAAAATCATAACTACCTTACAGAAAAACTTTACTTCCCTTAATCTTGTCACATCTTCAAAACTACTTCAAGACATAACAAATAAAGAAGAACAACAAACTTTAATAAAATACCACCATGAAGGAAAAGTTTCCCATAAATTAATTCACGAAGTTAAAAATTCTCTTAAAAAATACTATTGGCTCTCTATGGAAAACGACATAAAACTTTACATGAATACTTGCCAAACTTGCCAAACTTGTAAATACGAAAGACACCCTCAAAATATAAAACTTCAATTAACACCTACTCCTAAACGACCTTTAGAAATAATTCACATTGACACATTTTTCTGTGAAAATAAAACATTCTTAACAATAATGGATCCCTTTTCGAAATTTGGACAAGCACTACCCTTAAAATACGATATACGATAATCTTCTAACTTTTATTTCATTTTATGGAATTCCCAGAATGATTATTTGTGATAATGGAACCGAATTTAAAAATCATTTAGTTGTTGATTTTTGTAACCTTCACAAAACAACCTTACACTTTACTACCCCTGGAAACTCAAATTCTAATTCCCCGGTAAAACGATTTCATTCAACCCTACTCGATGAACTTAGATGCTTAAGAAAAGATAACCCAACGAAAGACATTGAAACTTTAATAAAATTTGCAATCATTAGTTATAACAATTCTATACACAGCGTTACTCAACAAACTCCTTTTAATATTAAACTTGGACATACCGACATAAATCCTTTTGATCTTTCTGAAAAAGCTATTACTTCAGAATATGCCCAAAATCACAAATCTCTAGCAGATAAAATATACGACAGAGTTAGAAACTCGATCGAACTTAACAAAAACAAAACAATTTCTAAAATAAATGAAAAGAAATCCAACCCTGAAACGGTAGAAACTGACCAAAACGTTTATATAAAAACTAGACCAAAATTCATTAAAACTCAGGTAGTCAAAGACAAAAACATTATTGCCAAAACAAAACTAGGACTCGTACATAAAAGTAGAGTAAAGAAAAAACGATTTATTCCAGGAACACCTACAGGAACACCCAGTCGAGACAAAGATGAAGAACAACCAACTACTAGTAATACTTAACTGTATTTTGACAATCCCTTTAATAAATACCCAAATAACTATAACCCCTATTAACAATTATATATATACTTAAGAATTAGGTTCAGCTAGAATACCCTCAACATATCATAAGTTTATTCACTATATTAACCTCACTGACTTAAACGTAGAATTAGGAAATAATGAAAATATATTAATATCCTTAAAGAATATTATAGAAAATAAGAAATTAAAAAATAATTTTATTAACTTAAATATATCACTTAACCATATGGGATTTAATCAATTAGTAACCCATAATCTTAATCAAATATTAGAGATAAAAAATCGAATAGCCGCTTTTACTTCAAATCGCGTACGAAGAGGATTAATTAACCCTATTGGAAATATTCAAAAAATATTATTCGGAACAATGGACAATGAAGACCGTGAATCAATCAATAAAGCCCTATCAACCCTAGAAGAAAATCAGTATAAGATAGCAAAAAGAATTGAAGTCCAAACATCAATTACAACTAAACTTCTCGAACATTATAACAAAACAGTTTCAACATTAGCTTTAAATCAAAATATTTTAATGAAACAATTAGAAAATGCCTTGAATAAACTCAAAATGACAACTAGAGATCATAAAATTATAACAAAAATCCAAAACACATTTTCACAGCTTTATATGAGTTTAGATAGAATAAAAGAATTTATAATGACTATTGAAAACGCAGTAAGTTTTGCTCATCTCAAAGAATTACACCCAGGAATTTTACCGAAATCAGATTTACTTTTAATATTAAAAGAATTAAATACAATTTTCTCCCAAAACCAAATACTTCACCTTAAAGACCTACGGAATTATTATAAAATGTTTTCAGTAAATATTCACACTGAAGAAAATTTGATCTATTTTATAATGTATGTACCATTATTTGATGCTACACAATATAATTATTTCCACTCGTTCCCTATTCCATGGAAAAACCGAACCCTTATAATTCCACATCCATATATCCTCATGAGTCTTACTTCTTATCTAATACCAGCCGAAAATTGCCCAAAAATTGAAGACACATATATATGCCGAGGACAGCCACAGCCTATAGATGATAGTTGCGAAATTTCAATAATTTCCAAAAGTGACTCATCTCAATGCATCGTACGAACTACCAGGCTTTCAGCAAATATAATCGAACAAGTTGCCCAAAACGAAATTATTGCCGTTCCAGCAAATCCAATTAAAACCCCTTTTAACTGCAAAAATGGAAATGGAATTCAGTTAATCACAGAACCGAGTATAATCAATATTCCTGAAGGATGCCAAATAACCATAAATGGTCAAATGTTCGCCCATAGCCAAGAATTTCCGAAAACAACCAAATTTTCACTCCCAAAAATACAAATACCGGAAGATTATGAAAGTTCAACCCTCAATCACATACAGCTTCGCCAAATCAAACTAGACGAAATTTCAGAGCTACACAAATTGTCTCATGAAATTCAACCCTTGGAAATCAACCCCTTGGAGAAAACTAGCCACCCAATTAGTATTACAATAATACTAATAATCATTGCAGTACTTGTAATCATTGCATTCAAATTATACAAGAAGTTCAAGCCATGGTCAAGAAAACCCAAGCCAAAACGCCAGGAGTCGTCAGAACTTCATGCCACCCCTGAAGTTCCATTTCGCCAGGGAGGAATTATGTTAGTAAATTCCACACTGTAGATATAAATTATTGTTTATCTTGCACATCCTATTATTATTAATCTGCATCTTGATGATTGTACAAAACTGATTATATTATTTTAATTGTTTTAATTGTCATTGTAAAAGTTGTCTTCTTACTGTCAACACGTTCTCAAATACAAAATTGGTAGATTTTGAGTTGTTAATTTTTATTTTTTTTAAAAACTAACTTCCCAAACAAACAACCATTACTCACCGGAAAAACATATCAGAAACTAGAACGGAGCTATGATGAGAATAAGGGAAGCATCACGGTAAATGAGTTACGAGAAACTAGAAGTTGAGACCTAGAGTTACTCATCATACAGGATGAAATATTCAAAAAGGCAAAGAAGGCGATAGCAAGAATAGAGGACCCTCGATAACTACTACTAAAAGAGACATCAAATTACGGCAAACACAAGGAACACAGGAACAAGAGATCCAGTGAGGCATTACTTCAGGACTAAGAGAAGATTTACAATTATATAATGAAATATTCGTAAGGCATTGGGGAAAAATAGGAACTCTAGTAAAGAATTTACAATGCAAAATTCAACTCTCGGATTAAAAGATATGACAAACGATCTTAACGTTACTTGGGAACGTGGCTAATTAATTATATTAACAATGTACTATTAATGTTTTTGTTCATTGCCTGAAAACATTTAGAACATATATGTTCACGAATATTCTACAAAAAAATGCAGCATATATTCTCCTTCTCAAATAAACACAGGAATTTCAATTTTTTAAAGTACTTCCAATCGATGCTATCTTGCCGGTCGTTAAAGTCGCCTTAACGTCATGAAAAAAATGACATGCGGAGCGAATAAGTGTAAATTTTCTTTTAATTACTCGGTCACGTTAATACAGATAATACAAAGGGTTGTGTAGTGATAATAATCGGAAGGGTCACCTCGAATCGCCTATTCCAACTTACCCCCCATGTGGAGAACTGCCAGCCGCTCCCGTTATCGGTGCCCAGTAATTAGTGAAGGTGTTTGATGCTACCATTGCTCGAGGTGTGGCTTATTAGTTATGTAGCTGTCATCGACATGGAAATCGTTACTAGTTGTCAGGGTCAGAAAATAATCCATGTTTACTGTTTTTACAAGGGTGATCAGAATTCCTTAAAGATATATATTGAAGTGATCCAAGTCCATCTGTTTTCGCTATTTTATACATATTTCAGAACAATATGTTAGATTCACAGTAAGTCTGAATAAAGTTTTAAAAACATTTCGATATGTATTACGTTTATTCCCAATTGTTTCTTTATTTCTTATTTATGCTTTTATATTTAGATCGGTCAAAGCAATTGAATAAAGAAGACAATAAAGGACTAGATATTAATAAGCGTATACATTGTCTTTACTAATCGGTACATTTTTAGAGAAAGTCGTTATTTAACTAACTTTTGTAGAAACGAAAACTGACGTCACTTTAGAACTGTTAGTTACAAATGTTAGTTAGTCTAGTTCCCTGACAAAGACATTAGTCGAAACGCGTCGGACAGTTTTTTAAAAAAACGTAAATTGTGGAAATTGCAATTGTAGTATCAGTTAATTATTTTAGAAATGTTTGTACACATAACTCATATCATCGTTATATCACGGTATATTATTCAAAATGACTGAAAATGAATTTCTGTTGATTAGAGTCCCACAGTTGATAGTCAATAGTCAAGAAACTCAAATTGAAATTTTGTTTTTTTTTTCGACTGTATAGAAACTATAATGCTATATACATGTATCTATTTAAATCGGTGATGGTAATTAAAATAATTTTGTATTTAATTTTAATTCAATAAAACTATAGGTTTACATTTATATAATTAAACTGATTATCTGGAGTATAAAAGCAACGCGTACATTTTTATTCGACATATTGTGCCTAGTTGGAGGCTTGAATATCCTTATATTAATCAGGATTAAGACTGAATGAGCAAAAGTATATTTACTAGACCAGAATAACGTGGTACTCGAAGGCAAGTCCAACCTTATCCATTGTCGATAACACCCTGAGACCGTTATTTATGTTCTTGTGAACCCAGACTGCCATTACATTTAGGGAATATTTATACACATCAGCCTCTCTGATGTTTTCCCATTTATCTGTATCTTGTTCATCTAATTCGACATCAGTAAGGCTGCTAGCTGTAACTTGCCCGTGTATCGTATGGAGGCGCCCCTGAAAGTGATACCTCGTTTCAAGATTTTGTTAATCCTATTCATATCTCTTGTCACATGGCCAGTTTAGTTCCACTTCATTATAGTTCTGACAAGGTCACTAGTTTTTGTAATATTTTTGAAACAGGTGCTTGATCTGTGATCGTAAGTGTGATGCCCAAATTTTGGCGCTCTCTGTGTTTTTGTGTAACTTTGTTCAGTTCTGTTCTCTTCATTTAAATTTACTAGCTGTGGCCCAGTGGTCGAAATTCGACCAATTGTGTCAATATCTCTGGCAGGTTAAGTAACCTAAAAATTTTAACGTGACATTCTATCCTAGGACTTTAAGGAGAACAGCAATTACACGGAACGGTTCCAGATTCGGAACCTCTGTGTGATAGTTTCCTCGAAAATCCTAGATGTCGGTCTTACATCTCGCTTCTACAAATAAGTAACGAAATTTAAGTTTTTTCAGATATAATTCATAGGACCCTAAACCACCCGGTAAACCATTCTGTATATGCCACTGCCTATGAGCCACCGTATTTACTCTTTCATCAGTGATATATATGGAACTTTTCGTGGGCTACTCTATAAATCATTTCCTTTTCTAACATTTTTTATCATCATCCTGTATATCTATAATTCCTCTCACCCTATATTTCATCTTCCCTATATATACAACTGTTTATGGGTTACGAAATGTTGCATTTCCATTTCGGCCACCCTGTATATACATCTCTGTATAATATTTTTTGCACCACCCTGTATAACTGTAATTCTGCTGCGCCTTCTGTTCCAAAAACCCTGTAAATTCCACCGCTAATGGGCTTCCCTATATAGTTATTTTATTAGTTATAATTACACTCTACTCTATATTTTAAACACCCTATATATGCAACTGCTTATATGCCACCCACGAAAAAAAATATTTCTAACATATCAAGAATCGCTCTGTTTAATTATAATATACGAAGATTACTTTAACACTAAACAATAACAACGCTTGCATGCTACTTCCAGAAGTACATGCTTTAAGTATATAACAGCATTGCTCCCTCTATATATAATTACTCAATGTTTTGAGTCTGGCGGCGACGGCACATTTTATTTAATGAATGAACCAATATTATAAATTAATATTAGCATTCTGCACTGAAAGGCGTCAGTAGCTACTAAACAAAACAAAAATGAAGAAAATCGGTTGAGAGACACAGGAGAAAATCGTACCTAATCGTTTTGTTTTTGCCTATTTATATATAGATAAAGCAAAGTCACATTCTTGTAGAGTGAATATTGTTAGTATTATTCTTACCAATATATTGCAGAAAAATTGTAATATGACGATTGGCCCACATTATTAGAAAACTACACTGATCCTACAATATTACAAAATAGGAGATTTTGGAAATAACAGTCGTGGCAAAAGTTTATTGCAAAGTGGGGTAAGTAGAAGTGGGATGAAGTTCGTTTTGGTTGATGGCGTGAATACTAGGTCAGAAGAAATAGTGGTGACAAAAATAGCTAAATTTCAAATCAGTAATAGATAAACCCAATTACATGCTGCCTAGAATTCTGGAAAATCGTTAACAGAAAAAAAGTATTACATTTCATAATGAAAAACTGCATACTTTAGACAAAATATTTGAATCAACTCAAACAGCAAAATTTAATATTATTCATGAAAGGCGAACATAACCTTTTTGATGAAAGCCCATAAAATTTATTAAGACCAATACAAATACAATTGGATGAATTATATCAAATAATAATGGCTGCCAATAAAATAATATCTAGTAAAATAACTGCGACTAAGCCCGAATTCAGATTTATTGAACAAAATCCGGACAATGAAAAGTTCAGTTACGTGTACTTTTCCAAAGGTGTGAGAATAAAACGTCGAAACCAAAGTCAATAGCACTGAAGAACACGTATAGACTGAAATTGAAAAAATAACTTAAATATTAAGACAAAATGAACAAGGAATAAAAGGTATACAAAGCTGTATGAGAAAACTATCTACTTTTGATAGTACCTAATTTTCACTCCGTGCATAACATACAAGTAGAGGCCCTTTTGCCGACCAATCGATCGAACATTGCAGAAAAAATTAACGTCGCTAGTGATTTCATAACACGAGTCAGCAGTAGAACGTATGCCGGTTGAACAATAGGGAAATTTGAATAAATTAATTTCATTCTCGCTAAAAAATATGGAACTGAATTTTTAAACAAAGTTTATCAAATACATCTTAGTTCACGAGCTTAAAAGTCTGGAGAGACCCCACAAGAATTTGAAGTTAAATTTCGTTTTGTTTATTGAGATTATACAAGAGCGCCAAAGATTAATGTCGAGTTTTGCTGTACAGAATATCGCTAGTTATATTAGACGTAGTTGCGATTTAGCAGGATAAGAAATTTGTTTGGCCAACGCCCCAGAGCATTTTCAATACAACTTGAATACCCCGATTTGTATAAGCAGCTGAAGGACATGTTATTGTGTTTTAGTTCAAGAAGGAAAAGCTGAGAGAGAAGATAACACAGGGTAACACAATGGGGTGCTCCAAAGCACAATCTTCTCGATGCGTAAATACACATCACGTCAGGAGGGAGTGCAGAGTTAGGCTAACACAAAGACAACCAACCAGAGGAGGCAAATTCTATTACAAAACTGGTAAATTTTTTATGCTGTGGGTACCTAACCCATTACAAGAGAGACAGCAGAATTGTGCTGCCATAGCGCTCGTCATCTCGAATTCCAGAAGGCAATTCTATGGTAATGATCCAGGACCGTAAGGCTAAGGCCAGACTGGCGGGATTTCACGCCGCGTTTTGGCAGGAAAACTCGCAAAAATATTAGTCAGTACTATTGCAAATCGGCCAGGCCAGACGCGGCGTGAACTTCCTTTAGCAGAATTGTGTCCAATGGTTCACAGTCAAGGAACAGTAAGTATTATGGAGAAAAACTAGGGAAGAGGTGGGTCACTACAAGGTGGTAGACGACGACTGTCTCACGATCATTTTAATAAACTTAGATGTCATAGAAGAGACCAACGACGAGACAAAAACTAAATTTGAAACTACCTCTATTGATAAGGAAGTAAGTCGAAACATTTGTAGGATCTGTGTGTCAAGTATGTACAAACCATATTCAGCTGTCGAAATATCGATTTAACAACGTGAATATTTATTTAAGAATGGTAAAGTTTGACGTTGTATACAGTATATAAAGAGAGAGAGAGAGAGAGAGAGAGGGAGAGAGAGAGAGAGAGGGGGGGAAAGAGAGGTATTAAATTTCATTCGAATTTTGGAATAAAAAGAAGTCATCCTGATAAATGAACTTCGGTTATAACCTTTACTGAACGTAATTTGAAAAACTGGATCTTATCAGCCAGCTAAAAGGGCGCGACTCTACGACCCCATAAATAATCTTAATTAAGACAGGTATTGGGATGGTTGGGTGTAAAGTGTCCGGTGACACGTCTAATATATGGAGCGAATAAAAGTTTTTATACGAAGAATGACGCTGCTTAACTAATGGAATTCATTAATATTGAAATTAGTTTGGTATCCGAATTATTCGTTTTCACCTTCGACACTAACGATATTCTATGCCGCATGATTGCATCGTTTTCTAGATATGCAATTGATTGATTGCATGAGGGGCGGCGGACAATTTTTTGTAAATACTATTACGCGAAACATATAGATTTTAAACACATTTTTTGAAATATAAACTGGTTTTAACCATTCATGTCAATATTTTTTCAGTCACTTTCAGAACTAAAAATGTCTTTTTTGAATAAGTCTATTAACATAAGCAACAGTGAACACTTGAAGGTTTCACATAAAAGTTTCCTGTGTAGTTTATTCCTATAATTATCTACTGTTTGATTAAAAAACAACACCTGACCAACATATAACATATCCGTTGACTCATCCAAGACCAACGAAAACCAAGCAAGTTACACAGTTTTATCAGACAGTCGAATTGATGTATTTTGTGCGATGTCTACTAGACTCCGTGCCAGGGTTTTTATTGATAAACTGATAGTTTTAAATAAATTATTTTTTACGGGGGCACATTTCTTGGGCTGCGGCAATTGCCCTTTCATTGATCATTTTTCCATCGGTGAAAGGTCAAACAAGTGTTGCAATTTCAAGAGCTGGCACGAGAATAAACACTGCAATATTTATTTTCGCAACAAAGATTGCTGTGATTTCGTTAGGCCCCAAGGTTGGAACGTTTGAAGACTCCTGATCTATAAGTTGTTGCAATTTTTTCTGGCATTGTAACTTTTAAATCGACTTCCAAAAAGGAGGAGGTTATCAATTCGTCGGCACGTATATACAATACGAGTATACGGATAACCTTATAACATCAGTCCTGATTTCTCACTCTTTCACATCGCAGCAATTTTCTCCTAAACTATTGGACGGAAAAAGTTGGTGTCAGTATATAGTTTGGTGACCCGATCAAGAGTACATATCGCAAATAAAGAAATTTTGATTTTAGTGGTACTTCTGGGGGGAAAAATTTAAAAAATCGACAGTTCCCCCCTTTTTCTCCGAAACTATAAAAGGTAAGATTTTGAAAAAAAATTAGAGATCTAGGGCCTCACCTGAATTTTACCGGAAAAATAAGGATAAACCTCTAGTATTAATTTTGGGTGGCAAATTACTGAATTAAATGTAAAATATGAAATTAAAATTGTTTCTAACACATCATGTAATATATCAAATGAAAGGGCGCATTATGGCGAAAACAAATATATTTTTTTCATATTTTTAAAATAAATTATTTTAAAAATATTAACAAAAATATAAAAAAATTTACCCATTCCCCCTACATTATCTCCGAAACTATAAGCCGTAAAATTTTGAAAAAAATTAGAAATATAGGACTTGATCTGAATTTGACCTGAATAATAAGGAGAAACCTCTAATAATAATTTTGTGGGGCAAATTACAGAATTACATAAAAAATATAAAATTAAAATTATTTCTAACGCATTACGTGATACATCAAATCAAAGGGCCCATTATGGCAAATAACAAGATATTTTATTCATATTTTTAAATTATTTAAAATGTATTAACAAAAATATTTAAAAAATCTCATTCCCCCTTTATATCCGAAACCATAAAACGTAAAATTTTGAAGAATAATTAAGGATATAGGACCTCACCTGAAATTATTATCAAAAATATTTAAAAAAATTACCCATTCCCCCTTTATTCAACAAATTATTACACCTAAGTTTTTTTGTTTACAGAAAAAATACGAAGAAATCTTAATATATTAATTCTGGGGGCCCAATTGATGATTCCAAAACGGCTTGGGCAATTTTGTTGATTTAGACGGCATTACGTTAAGGAATATTGCAGAAAAGTACCACACAATTTTCTACAACGTTTTCTCTAAACCTGCTTAACCAATCTGAATATATTAAATTGTATTCTATAAAGAGATGTTCCAGTTTAATTTCGTATAATTTTCTATAACGTAAAACATACCGTTTTTCTGAAAATCGTAAAAATATGCGCAAAAAAACTTTAAATCGTTGTAAATGTCAAATTAACATCACATATCCTACAGCGTGTTTGTAACGGTTTTCATTTTATAGGACTTGCAGTCGAGTGAAATGCCATAAAATATTCCATTAGTGTATCGATAAGTAAAATTGTTAGGTAAGCGATCTCTTCTTTTCTGTATGGTATACGATATACGGTGGCAGGTGAGTTTCTGTGCTGCATTGAAATTCAAGCATAAAGCAATGTGCGCAGTTGAAATATAGGGCGAAGTAAAACTATAGTTAGACATAGGTGGGTTAAAAATCTTACAAATAAATGTGATTGTAATGGAATGGGGGTTTAACTTGATATGTTGGTAACAATTTATAGAACGATCATGCCAGAGTACTTACGTTTTGTCTTCGCTTGCTCTGCTGACCGCCCTGGGTTGAAGTGGACTGTATTTTGAGGAGTTGACCCCGCACTGCCCTTTAGTAGATTTTACTGTGTCTATTTCACGACCGGTCTGATTGCACTTAAAACTATAGCAATGAAGAACTAGAGAGATTAGTCATTTTACGAGCGAGAGTGTCTATCCGTCCCAGACGGTTGATCAAGTGACTCTGGCAATGAGTATGCGCGTAAAATTCACCAACAAAAACAACAAAAAAATACAAAAGAAAAGATTCGGAATTACACTGCTAATCCAAAACTTTTGCTCCAAACTAAATATACTACTCTACAAATAAATGAATCCTAAACAGTGATATTGGGTGGTACATAAGCAGCTCCTTATATAGGATGGTTCAAATATAAGGTGGAATAGAAGGGTGGAAAAAAAGTTTTATCTGGTGACAGATAAATAGTTGCCTATACAAGGTGGTTGAAATAGAGTGGAGTAAAGCTATAGTTATACAAAGTGGATCAAAAAACTTTTAAGAAAGAGTTAAATAAGCTTATGCAGTAAGGATATTCGAGTTATACGGCTGGGGCTTCAAAAATGTTAGAAGCAGTTGCATATAGTGGATGATTGAAATATAAGGTGGAGTGGAATTATAATTATACAGGGTGTTTAGAAAATGTTATCATCTGTGGAGCATAAGTAGGTGCTTATACTTGACATATGGGCGAAGTAATACATAGAATAGAATAGAAAAATAGAAACAGTCAATAGGTTGGTCAGGATTAATACTTATTCAAGGCGGTTGCAACATCGTGTAGAATTGAATTATAGTTCAGGGTGATTCAGGAAATGCTAGACCAATAATTTATATTGGTGACCAATACTCAGAAACATATATAGTGGTTGCAATATGGGGTGTTTTAGAGTTACACTTATAGAAAGTGGTCCAAAAAATAAAACAAATCAAATAGTTGAAAAAAGGGGATAATGTAGAAAAAATTACAAATCAGAGAGAGGAAGAGATAAGAATACACTAAAATAATCAATAGAATGGTACCTTAAATCAGATTAAAAAAAGAATATATGTCAGAAAATAGTTATTGATTGCACACGGTTTCTAAACGGCTTTTATTTCAAGCCAGTTGAAATCGGTTCTTTTTTAAATATAAATTATACCTTATATTATTAACCGGTTGTATTTTTTTAGAATTTGTTACCTCAGTACTCCGGCAACTATAAACCAATTTCGATTATTCTTTTTTCATTTGATAGAATAGACTTCCAGATAGGTCCCATATTGTTTCAATGACATGCTATGGTTTATTTTGAAAAAACGGTTTTATATGCTTATATAAATCGTTGAAATATAAGGCTTTGTAAAATTATAATTATCCAGGATAGTTAAAATACGTTGAAGCTAATGCTTTATTGGGTGGCTCATAAGCAGTTGCGTATATATGGAGCTTAGAATATAGATTGGAGTGGAGAGAATTTATAGTTATACAGGTTGGTTAGAAAAAAGCTACAAAAAAATATACCCGGAAACCCACAAACAGTTAAAATTACATATGACACTTGAAAGATAGGGCGGAGTAGAACATATGTTATACAGGGTGGTTTAAAAAATGGTAAAAGAATGTTATGCCTGTAGGGTAGCCCACTAGCAGTTACAAATTCAGAATGGTTGGAGTATAAGGTAGAGTGGAATTATAGTTTAACAGGGTGATTCAAAAAATTGTTACATTGGGTGGAAATTGGCAGATGCATATACATTACAGTGTAATTATAGTTGTGCAGGCAGAAAAAAATGTGTGTAAGATGTAGTATAAATAGCTTTATTAATTAATAACAGAAATTGTTTAATTTATAATGCTCTTTATATTTCTACGAAACATATATGCATTACTTAGGCTTTGCATCAACTTTAAACCCAGTTTTATAAAACAAATAATATATTTCGCTTTAAATACCCAGTTCAATTGTTTTTTACATTTTAATAAATCAATCCAGAACTAATACCGCATATTCAATTTAGCAAAATCAAAATTATTTGTGCATTAGAGAAAAGTGAGCTTACGAACATTCTAAACACACTACACAAGAACCAGTGTGAAACATTTAACAGAACTAGTGGTCACCCAGTGGTCGAAATTCGACCCTATTTCATGAAATTGTAAAAAGTATATTTTTATAAGAAACACAGTTGTGGAGAAATCGGAGAAGTAGATGTAATAATGAAAATTGTTCACTCATATTGAGAAATCTATTGAAATAAAAAGATAACAAAAATGTAATCAAATATCGGTATTCGAAATATTTTTGACAAATGAATGACCCCCCAAATTTTTGGCTGGAACCGCTCCTGGCAAAATAGGCGATATAATAATTGGAAGATTTTTCTTTGCAACCTAAAAGTTTTCGTCATTTGCGGTTTCAATCAAGTTCAGGAATATTAAAGAAAAGAGATGACCAACAACCATATGAGAACTTAAATATTTAATGCATTCTCTATTGTCCGCTGTCTGACAATTTTTTACACAACACCTTCGGGAAGTTTGTATTAATAATATATTAATCAAATAATTAAATTCACATTAAAAACATAATATATAGAAGTTACTGCAACTCGTCCGAAAATCAATACTGATCTACTACATTGACTATTTTACCACTAAACAATAACAACGCTTGCATGCCACTTCCACAGGTACATGCTCTAAGAATATAACGATCGCCCTCTTCATATAAAATTACTCAATGTTTGTCCGTCTGGCGGCGGCGGCACTGTCAGTTGTTTGGCCTTAACAGTATTTTATTTAATGAATGAACCAATATTATAAATTAATATTAGCATTCTGGACTGAAGATCGTCAGTAGCCACTAAAAAAAAACAAAAATGAAGAAAATCGGTTGAGAGACATAGGAGAAAATGGTACCTAAACGTTTTGTCTTTGCCTATTTATATATAGATTAAGGTAGGTGCTATAAAATAGCTATTTTCTAAATATTTCATCTTGATAAACACGAATTTCAGCTCGCTGAACCTGTAGGTCCGAGTTGACCAAAGGGTTTTTCTACATCAAAAGCATCAAGCCAAAATTTGGTTAATTGGTTCGTTTCGACGAGATACCTAACTTTTTATATGCAAAATGTAGTAAAACTGTGGCGAAATCGTTTGGTAGTAAAAAACACGAAAAACATTTTGTCCTACAAATCTGATCGAATGACGGCCAAGTCCCCCACTCCAATAAGTCAGCATTACTTTAGGGTAGGTACAAAATCAAGGGTGACAGTATCCTACAAATTGGACCTGACCAATCTTCTAAAATCGTACTGATACGTCAATACTGTACTCATAAGAATTAAACTGGTGCTTATAAACTTTTGTAATCCACCAAGTCGATGCAAATCGCAAATAAAATGTTGGGAGTCATCGAAGTAAACCATTAACCAAATATTAGATTGATGCTTATCTGCCAGAATAAACCTGGACCGCTACTCGTGGACCAAAATCTCTATATGGCTCGTATTTAAGAAAGCATATGTTCGTCAGTAGGGATAAAAAATCTCTCTCCGTTAATATAATATAGAACATAGTCTTCACGAATTCTAATGCCCGGGGATATAAATGATGTGCCTCTTATTGATTCAAGTAACACTCTGCTGCTTATCTTACACAATAAGATACTCAGAAGAAGCTTCCTTTCAATGAAATTTTGGAGGCTAAAGAGAAAATAGCCGGACTACTACTCGCCTGTGTTAAGAGATGCTCCGGATTTGTAGGATACAAATAGGCTAACCTCATGGCATTATTTCAGAAAATGCCATTGTATCACTATTAAAAAAATATTAAATATTATAAAGGAATTTTATTCTAGAATTGACCTTTAAATCGATCGAGGAAAGAGAAACTTTTGGTGGACAAAGTAATTTCAATTCCACAACAAATTCACATCCAAAATTTAGAGTCAATACATGAACTTGCACTTAGATTGATGATGTAACTCAGTATTGTAATTCATATCATAATTCCTTGTTCAAAGTTGTAGGATTTATACTTCTGAAATATGTCAGTTATTGGAAGTTTGTAACAATGATGTAATTAAGTTTGAATTTACAATCTGTCTGAAAAACGCAGCTCCTAATCGATTTTATGTAAATTCCCATATCATACGCTCCAATTCTGCTAACCGATGTTAAAAAGCCCCCATACATCTTTCAGGTTGTATCTCAGGAGATATCGGGGTGGGAATGAGATCCTCCAGGAGTCCCTCTCACGGGCACTATGATTCTTCCAGCCGTTTCTCCCTCAGCATGTTTACGGACTCGATCCTATTCTTGTTCTTTTAATGTAACATTACGATACAATAGAAATCGTGCTGGTGTATATTCACCGAAAAGATGTTCAGTTGAACATTCAATTTTAATGCTTCGTTTTTTTTTCCTCTCATTTCTTTGTGTAATTGATTCGACTCGGTTCTTCGCATTTTCTTTAGAATAAATAATGTTCACGAAATTGTTTGAAATTACAATAATGCTTATACCAGTTTTACAAAATTTGAGGCTACATTTACCATCAAGTATTTAATTCAACTTAACATATACCCTGTATTGGGATGTCTAGGATCTAAACTGTAGATACTAGACGCCAATATCTTCTACACAAAAATCTCGTGTCCGATTTTTATGAATTTTTTTATATATCTTTGATAGCTATGAGAATAGGTCGTAAAGTTTATTTCAGACCTCTAGGTGATTTACCAAAAAAAAATTCTATAGTAAATATACTAATGTCAAAATAACTTATACATAGTTACAAATTCAATACAGTGGCAACCATTAAATAATAACATATTGTTATATACTTCGTGGGTTCAATTTAAAAATTATAACAACTAATATTTACTTTCACTTTTCTAGAACTTTATTTACATTTAAAACAGCTGATTCACAATACATTTTCATATAAGCTAGTCGTCGCGGTATAACTGCCTGGCGATCGTGGCGTTCTTCTTTTATATCACCAGCGTAGAATTCTCCAGTAGAAATCAACATCGTTCCTTCCGCTGCCGAGCCTTTTCGAGAATCGTATTTTTTTATCTTGAAGCGTTTGTTGTCGTGCTGAAATGACACAGGGTCGGCTTTGGGTAAATTTCGTAACACTGCCCCCCTTTAATTCTGATCGTCCCGATCAGAAACATCCCCTCCATGGTAGGGAGCGAGTCGATCTAAGTGAACCACCTTCAATTTAGCCTTGGGGTTTCGACGGATCCGGTAGACGACATCATTCAGCCTCTTGACCACTTCGTATGGACCATCCCAGGCGGGTGTAAGCTTTGGGGATTTACCCTTGCTCCGTTGGGGGTTGTACAGCCAGACTTTGTCCCTCTCCTGGAACCCGGCTGAATTGGCCTTGAGGTCGTATCGCGTCTTCATCCGGTCACTGGTGGCCAACATCTGCGTTCGGGCTAAGTCGTGTATTGCCAGCATGTTATGTCGGAGCTGGTCGGCATAATCGTCGATGTCTTGGGGAGGTTCTTCGGGGGAGCCAAATGCCAAGTCGCATGGTAATCGCAGCTCCTTTCCGAATAAGACCCTGGCTGGGGTCAGGCCTGTACTATTATGTACAGCAGAGCGATATGACAACAGGAATAGGGGAATATGCTCGTCCCAATCACGCTGGTTACTGCTGACGACCTTGGATAGGTGTTGTTCCAAGGTCCGGTTGAATCTTTCCACCATTCCGTCTGACTGTGGGTGTAATGGTGTTGTTCTCGTTTTCCTGATCCCCAACATCGTGCAGACCTTCTGGAATACATTCGATTCGAAGTTACGCCCCTGGTATGAATGTAATTCCATCGGGATGCCAAACCTGCTGAATAGTTGTTCTACTAGCACCGTCGCTACCGTGGTTGCCTCTTGGTTGGGTATCGCATATGCCTCAGGCCATTTGCTGAAGTAATCCATTGCGACCAGAATGTATTTGTTCCCCCTCTCAGACTCGGGAAACGGACCGGCGACATCGATGGCAATTCTCTCAAATGGGACGCCCACATTGTACTGCTGCATTCTGCCCTTGGTCCGGGTCTTCGGGCCCTTACTGGCGGCACATGTGGCACATTTGCGGCACCAAGCTCTGACGTCTTCGAAGTAATTCACCCAGTAGTACCGCTGGCGAACTTTGTCTAGGGTTTTATTCATGCCCAGGTGGCCTCCGGTAATTCCATCATGTACTTCGGTCAGGATGGCTGGTACCTTTTTCTTCGGAACTACCAGTTGGGACTTGGTTTCTCGTCCATCAGCGCTTTCCCAAACTCGCTTGAGCATTCCATTGTCTACTCTTAGAGAGTCCCACTGGGCCCATAACGATTTCAGCATGCCGGAGTATCTAGCTACCTCGTCCCATCGTGGCCTGGGTGCCCCTCTCATTTTGAGTGACAAGATTGGTTCGATGTCTGGATCAGCCATTTGATCCTGGATGCACTGTTCCGTTGTCCAGTCTTCGTTGGCCTGCACTCGGATCTGCCTGATGGGGATACCTTCTCGCTGTTCCGTCCTCAGACAATGTCCGCATTCCGCTCTACAGGGTCTTCTGGATAGGGCATCGGCGTTATTGTGCAAACGGCCGGCACGGTGTTCCACCTTGAAGTCGTATTGCTGTAATTTCTCCATCCACCTGGCCAGTTGTCCTTCCGGTGTCTTCATGTCCAGCAGCCATTTGAGTGCGGCATGATCTGTTCGGATTAAGAAATGGCGACCATACAGGTATTTGTGGAAATGGTCTACAGCCCTTATTATTGCAAGAAGTTCTTTTCTGGTGACGCAATAATTTCTTTCTGGTTTCGAGAATCCACGGCTGTAGTACTCGATCACCCTCTCTTCACCATCTTGCACCTGGGATAGGACGGCCCCCAAACCTGTGTTGCTGGCGTCGGTGTCTAAGATGAACTTGCCGGACTGTGTAGGAAAGGCTAGGATTGGGCTGGAACATAGTGCTGCCTTCAGTCGCCTGAATGATGTTTCGCAATCCTGATTCCAACGAAAGATCTCCTTCTCTGTGGTCTGCCGATGTAGAGGGGCGGCAATGGTGGCAAATCCCTCAACAAAACGCCGGTAGTATGAACAGAGGCCCAAGAAGCTTCGGAGTTCATGTTTGTCTCTTGGAACTGGCCAATCACGGATGGCTTCTATCTTGTCTTCGTTGGTGCGGATTCCTGACTCGGACACTACGTGACCCAAAAACTCTACTTCTTTTTGGAACAAGGAACACTTCTTCGGATTGAGTCTCAGGTTGGCATTATTAATTCTAGAGAATACTTCGTCCAGGTTCTTCAGATGGTCGTCGAATGTCTGACCCATGACTAGAATGTCGTCGAGGTATACTAAGCACATCCTCCATGTTAACCCGCTCAGTACATACTCCATTAGCCTCTCAAAGGTTGCGGGTGCATTACATAACCCAAAAGGCATGACCGTGAACTGAAACAGCCCTTTACTGGTGGAGAACGCTGTCTTCTCTCTGTCGTTTGCGTGTAGA
Source organism: Octodonta nipae (assembly GCA_034190945.1). Lineage (NCBI taxonomy): Eukaryota > Metazoa > Arthropoda > Insecta > Coleoptera > Chrysomelidae > Octodonta > Octodonta nipae. The sequence goes on from CM067216.1 coordinate 83,337,890, forward strand.
CCAACCTGCCAATATCCACTTTTTAGGTCTAGTGTGGAGAACCAACGGGAGCCTGCTAGTGTGGTCAAAGTGTCATCGATTCGGGTAGTGGATAGCTGTCTTTCTTCGTGACATCATTCAGCTTTCTGTAATCCACGCAAAATCGGGTGGTTCCATCCTTCTTTTTAACTAGCACGACGGGAGCAGACCATGGACTGATGGATGGCTCAATAACTCCATTTTGTAACATGGACTCGATGTTTTCCTCGACTGCCTGTTGTTGCCCCAATGGTAGTCGTCTAGGTGGTATTCTGATGGGCTGAGCCTTTCCGGTATCTATTCGATGCTGGATGATGTTGGTGCGACCGGTAGTTCCATTTTTACTGTTAAAAATTTGCCAGTGTTTTGTGATAAATTGCTTGGCTTTCTTCTGGTTCTCTGGTGTCAAGTGTGTCAAGTGGTCAGCAAACTGTTGTAGGAACTCTTTATCGGGCCCTGTTTCCTTCACCGACGTCTGGTACTCTTCTTCGCAATTGATGATGGTCTCTACTGGCTCGAAACAAGCTATCTCTTGACCATTGGTAATTCTGATGTCGTTGTTGGACAGATTCAGGACTCTGATTGGTATATCTCGTCCGGTTTTAACTATAGCCCGTCCAACTAAGTAGTCATGAGCTGAGTGTACGGGCTCCACCATTCCAACGCAGCTCCCAGGATTGCTGTCTAGCTGCCCATGAATAATCTGTTCTGTTCGACCGGGAATTCTAGCTGAAGACTTTGCCACAATTTTTATGGGCGTGACTGATGTGTTGACGGGCCGTGTCAATACAAATTCCTCATTCAGGAACCGAAGAACATCATATCTCGGGTCGAACATAAATCCATGCTGGCTAATTAGGTCCATTCCCAGTATAAAATCGTCCTCAATATTCGCTACCAGGACCCTATGCCGGATCATGTTGTCCCCTATCTGTAGCACGACATCTGCCTCACCCTGTATTGACATGGACTCGCCGGTGACTGTTCTGAGCTGGATGTTATTGGTAACTGGCCGAATTTCTGATGCTCTCAAAACCCTGGACTTGGCAATGGACACAGCGGCGCCGGTATCGATGGTGATGGTAACTGCTCGCCCGTTGATGGTGCCTCTGATGACTAGGCTGCCGCTATCTCGGCAAAATCCCCGGATGGATAACGTTTTGGGGGCTGGTGGAGGGACAGTCAGCATTCGCCCCCCTATGCTGACTGACTGACGGTCCCTGGACATGTGGCTGTTCTGTTGGTTACCCCTGGTCGGTGATCGTTCAGGTGGCCTCACTCGACAATTACGTTGGAAGTGCCCTGTCCGTCCGCAGCCGTAACATGCCCCTCTGGTGCCAGTTCTTTGTGACCGGTCTAATAATTTGTTCAGACCAGCCAGCAGCGCTTGAAATTGTGACTCTGACTCTTCCTGGTTGAAGGAAACTGCTCGGACCCTCGGCTTGGACATGTTCATGACGGCCTCTATTTCCAAAGCCCGAAGTAGAGCTTCACTACTTTTCTTGACGCCACTCAGTCTTAAATTTCTTTGTACTTCCACATCTCTGATGCCGTTTATGAAACTCTGTGTGGCCAACTGGTCTTTCGTTTCCTCTGGCAGGTCTGGGTAGGACAAGTGAACTAACCGTCTAATTTCTGCTTCGAATTCTTGGAGGCTTTCACCGGATTTTTGGGTTTTTCCACTGAGTTGGACTTGGTATACCTGGCTCAAGGATTGATTGTCGTATCGTTTGTCTAGGATAGCGATGATCTTGTCGAAATTGCCTTGTTCATCGACTGGAATGCTCTGGAGGAGTTCTAGGGCCGGACCTCTTAAGGAAATTACCAGAGATGTGGATTTTTCATGATTATCCCATCCATTAGCTGTAGCCACGGCCTCAAATTGCCGTTTATACATGGGCCAAGATGAACTGCCGTCGAATGTGGGTGGTTTACTAAAGGAACCTTTGGTACTCACGGTGTTCTGGTATTTTCCTCGCTGTAAGTCCTGTTGCATTTTTTTGATTTCTGTTTCTACCTTGTTTTGAATAGCACTGATTTCAAATTTCACCTGGCTCTGTATGGAATCGATGTCATCTACTTTGGTTTCAAGGGCCTCCACATTATTTTTTAGGATCTTTATGTCGTCGTTTATCTCTTTTATATCTGATTCTACTATTTGCATTCTTTCATTAACTGTTTCGTTAACTTGTGATACTATTTGCATTAGTTGTTCAAATTGCATTTGTCTTTTCTCTTCAGTTTGATCTTGTTTTTGTTCAAATATTTTAAAATCATTTTGTCTCTGTTCATTCAATTTCGAGAATAATCCTTCCATTAAATTTTGTTGTTTTTCTTCCATTGTAGTGACAAGATTTTCTAATTCTATTTTACGTTTTTCATCAAAAGATTTTACTAACCTTTGTTGAATTTCTTCTTGATGTTGTTTCTCCTTCTTGTCACGTTTTTCTAGAATCTGTGCTATTTTTTCGTCTAGTCCCTCCGTGACCTGTTTGATAATTTTTCTGGTAGTTTCGTCGGTTTTTTCCATACTTCGAGTTTGCATAAATCAAATTACGCTTTTCACTGTACTTAATCCTTCACTTCTAACACCAATTTGTTATATACTTCGTGGGTTCAATTTAAAAATTATAACAACTAATATTTACTTTCACTTTTCTAGAACTTTATTTACATTTAAAACAGCTGATTCACAATACATTTTCATATAAGCTAGTCGTCGCGGTATAACTGCCTGGCGATCGTGGCGTTCTTCTTTTATATCACCAGCGTAGAATTCTCCAGTAGAAATCAACATCGTTCCTTCCGCTGCCGAGCCTTTTCGAGAATCGTATTTTTTTATCTTGAAGCGTTTGTTGTCGTGCTGAAATGACACAGGGTCGGCTTTGGGTAAATTTCGTAACAATATTATTACTCTGATAAAATCAGGTTTCAATAAATGTTATTAATGAAATAACACAATAAGTCTTATAAGTGAATCAACAGTTGAATTAAATTGATAAGTACACTAAGCCCCGAGCTCAAGTTCTGGGAAAAGAAAAAGAAGAGTCATCAGAAGGTAAGGTAGCAAAATTGTAATCACTAAATTCATAAATATAAACAAAACAGTAAAATCTAAACAAAATCTAATATATAAAAATCCCGTGTCACGGGTTTTTGTGTTCGAAGTCCTCCGAAACGACTCCACCGATTTTTTACATATATTTCATAGGTAGGTCGTAAAGTATATTTCATACTGCTAGGGTATAAGACTATTATTATTCAGAATAAAAATAAAAATAATTAATTACCCATAGACCTGAAAATTGGTCTCCCCAAAACAAATAATAATGAGTAGTATGATTTTGTAAAAATCATAGGAGAGAGGTGGGGAAATATTTTTTGAAAAATTTACTATTCCGGAATCTAAAGTAGTATAGTCAGAACAAGAGAGATGTCAGATATACCAGAAATATCTCAAATGTCAAAAAACACCAAAAGCGTGAAAAATAGTAATGAAACGTCAAAACAACTGTAATGAAAACTAGCTTATCAAATAATGAAAAGAAATAATGTAGAGATTTTTAGCATTTGTTGCAATATAATTTTCGCTCAAGAATGGTAATGTTAAAATGGTTTTCACAAACAATCTAAAAATGAACGGGATGTGAACATTACCAAATTAAAAAATTTTCAAGATAAATATGTCAAATAAGCCGATTTGTCTAGCCCGCGCGAAGCCTGGACGGGTCAGATAGTATCTTATTTAAATATTACAGGTTTTTGAGTTACAAGGTGTTTAAAAAGTCTAAATTGGTTTTTCGAATTTGTCGCAACATTTTTAGGGGTCCGTATCTATACTATTATAAAATTGTAAGTTTGTCTGTCTGTTTGTTTGTTTGTTCGGGCATCACGTAAGACCTACTTAACTGATTTTGCTTAATCTTTTTTTGTTGCAAAGCCTGCAATTTGACTTAAAATCTGGAAGACATTTTATCTCCCTAAATTGACAGAAATGGCAGATATAGCGAAAAAACTTCTACCATGTTGGGTAATACAATTACTCAATTGGTTCCACTGCACGAACACAATGTTAGATACTGGCATCAGCTTAGCTTTTATTCAAAATTCGGAATGTGCCAATGCAACATGTTTGGATTTAACAAAAATCAACTGATATAACGAGCATAATTTTACAGGGTGTATTTAGGAAACTTAGAGCGGAGTAGAATTAAAGGTTTTAGGTCAAATTATGGGCCTCGCAACAAAAAAAGATTAAGCAAAATCAGTTAAGTAGTCCTTACGTGATGCCCGAACAAACAAACAAAGAGACAAACGTACAATTTTGTAATAGTATAGATAGATGTTATGGTTAATAATTTATTTATACCCACAAGCACTTGCATATATAAGATGGGTGAAATATATGTCGCGGAGTGTAATTACAGCTATACAGGTGGTTTAAAAAATAAGTAATGTAATGATCTACAAGCTGTTCCATTTACCGTATGGTTGAAATATAGGGTGGGGTAGGATTCTAAGGTTACCGGGTGGCAAATAAGTAGTTGCATATAAAAGGTTGTTGAAATATAGGGTGGTGTAGAGTTATAACTATGCCGGGTGGGTAAGAAATGCTAGAACAATTTTGTTATATAGCAGTTGCTTACATGGAGTACCTGAAACATGGGGCGCAGTAAAGTTATAGCTATACAGTGTGATTCAAACAAGGTTAGAAAAACTTATAAATGAAGGGTGGTTTAAATAACCTGGAGAGAAATTATACTTTATAAGGTCGTTAAAAAAATATGAGGAACAAATGAGAAATAGCGTAGTTGCAAAGATATGATAGTTGAAATATAGGGTGGAGAAGTGTTATGGTTAATTATTTAAAAAATGTTATATTGGCTAACCAATAAGCAGTAGCGTATACCAATAAGCAGTAGCGTATACAGGGTAGTTGCAATACAAAGAAGGTGATTCAAAAACATGTTGAAAAAAATTGTTATATACGGTGCCCCATAAGCGGTTGAGGTTTTTTGAAATATATTGCGCAATGACTATAAAGTTATACAGGGTGGTACAAAAAATGTTATACTGGGTGGCCGAAAAATATTTGCATATACAAGGTAGTTGAAATAGCGGGAATAGTAGAATTATAGTTAAACAGGTTTGCCTATTTTTTTATAGGATAGAACATAAGCTGTTGCATATATGTAATATCTGATCGATGATTAAAACAATGTTAGAAAAAGCTGCAAATTAGGGGTGGATGAAATACAGTGTGGAGACAACTTATACTTGCAAGGGTGGTTCAAAAATAGTTATATAGTGTAGTCCATAAGCAGTTGCATATATTAGATAGTGATTGGACCAGAGTTATAGTTAAGTGTTTAAAAAATGTTAAATTTATTGGCCCCTAAGCAGATGCACAACAGGGTGATTGAAATATTTTGTAGAGTAAACTTATGGTTATACAGGGTGGTTCAAGTTGTAATGTTTGAAAAATGGCAGCAGTGTATACATGATGGCTTTAATGTAGATGGAAGTAGACTTAGTTAAACAAAGCGGTTAAAAAATGTTGAATAAAATTGTTATATAGGGGGGCCAATAAGCAGTTTGGGTGAGTGTTTAAATAAAAGTTTGGTCTCAGGGTTCAAAACTGTGTTTTTACATTTGTGACACACCAAGAGTTCCACCGGAATTTCCTCCAGAGTGGATCTAAAAAAGTTAAAAAATAATTGTTATATAGACCATGAACAGTGGTATTTTATTATATGGAATATCTGAAATACGGGGAGAAGCAAGATTATAGTATTAGAGTGTGTTTAACATAATGTTAGAAAAAGCTGCCTATAAATGGTGATTGAAATATAGATTAAAGAGAAATTGTACTTTAAAACTTTCAGCGATGTCCCGAAAAACCACAATCAGGTTTGTCGACCTTCAGATGTAATTACTTGCCTATGGTTCCTTTAAAAAAAAACAATGTGAGAAAACGTTACATATTAAGGGTGGTTGAAATATAAGATGGAGAGAAATTATACTTTCAAGTGTGGTTAAAAAAATATCCGAAATAATTGTTATTCAGCGTAGATAATAAGCAGTTGAATAGCTGAAATATAGGGTAGAGAAGAGTTATAGTCAGGTTTTCAAAAAGTTATATTGGGTGACAAATAAACAGCAGCATATACAGGATGGTTGCAATATAGAGTGCAGTAGGGTTACAGTTATTCAAAGCGATTAAAAAATATATCGAATAAAATTTTTTCTATAGGGTCGCCATAAGTACTTACAATTTCTTTTCTTTCACATCAAAGCAATTTTCTCCTAAACTACTGGACGGAAAACGTTGGAATTTGGTGAGCCCATCAGGAGTACATATCGTAAGTGAAGAAGTTTCGATTTTAGGGGTACTTCTGGGGGGGGGGACTAAAAAAATCGACCCTTATCACCGAAACTATAAAAAGTTAAATTTTGAAAAAAAGGGCCTCATCTCAATTTTACCGAAAATACAAGAAGAAATCTCTACTATTAATTTTGGGGACAAATTACAGAATTAAATGAAAAATATAAAATTAAAATTGATTCTAACACATAATGTAAGATATCAAATGAAAGGGCTGATTATGGCAAAAACAAATATATTTTTTAAATAATTTACTTTAAAGATATTAACACAAATATAAAAAAAATAAAAAAAATTATCGTACCATGTAATACATCAAATTAAACACCTCATTATGAAGAATACAAAATATATATTTTTTATATTTTGAAAATGAATTGTTTACAATATATTAACAAAAATATATAAAAAATTCTCAACTCCGTCTTTATTTCCGAAAAGATACTACCTAAAATTTTTCAACCAAAATTATTAGAAAATCCCAATCTTAATTTTGGGGACAAATTATAGAATTAAATGGAAAATAATATATAAATTTTCAAACGCATCATTTAATTTATCAAATAAAAGGCTTATCATATCATATTTTTAAATCATTTGTTTAAAAGAAATACACAGAAATATTAAACATCGACTTAATTCTCAATTTCGAATCTACAATATCTAAAATTTTGAAAAATATATTTTATTTGTATTTTTAAATAATTTCTCTAAAATTTTAATTACATAACTTAATATTTAAAAGTGTACTTATTTTCCCTTTTATCTTCCTATCTACAGAGCCTAAAATTCAGACAGTAGTTTATAAAAGACTTCCCTGAAAGCTGATTAGTAAAATAAAACTCTAATGTTAATTTTGGGTGCCAAATTAGAAAATTAAATATACATTGTTATAAAAATCAAGCGAATAAAGTGTCTATGTGTGGAAAATAAAACTGTATATTTTTATAAATTTAAAACGCTTCCTTTAAAAGTTATAAGGGTATATATAGGAAAATGCTCTCATTCCCTGCTTGTCTGAAACTGGAGTATTAGAAAAGGATATACTTTGATTCACTTACATTGTATCAAATCTTGAGGGTGGTACGGAACCCTTAATATGCGAGTCCAACTCGCACTTGACCAAATTATTTATTTAAGTATATTATTGTAAGTTTATTTTTATATAAATATGTCCTATACATTACCAATGCAACATGCTCGGTGTAATTATCGGCGGATTTTTTTTGCAACCTAAAAGATTCCGTCATTTACAGATCAAACGATTACTTAAATAGAGATGACAAAATTCCCAATGACAACTAACTTCTTCTGAATGATGACAACACATTCGGACTATTCTGAAAATAATATTAAATTGATGATATAATTATAATCACAACAAAAATTTATAAAAATTAATTTATACAAAAGTTAGTACTACTTGTCTGAAAAATCAACACTGATCTACAACACTGATTATAGTCCTATTGAACTATAGGCAACTCCAGACAGTGGAGAGTCCGAGATTGTCCATCACTTGGTGATCTGAAAGAGCGTTTTCCAGTCACTGCTTTATGTAGTCATTTTATAACCAATAAAACATATATATTTACTCAGTGGTTTTACTCTAGAATAAATGTAACGTAATAAACGAGTAGGTACATTGAATTTCTGTATATTTTAAATACATCTTTAAAATGTCAGTAATATGATTCTTTTAAGTAAAAGATAGTCCTTGTATTAAAATACAGAACTTTATAATGTAAATTAAATTAAATATAAGGTAACCACATTGTCAGAGAACAGTAGCTGACGGGCAGATTATGTACTCAAAAACGAATGATTTAAAGAGCGAACATAACCGAACCTAACTTCATTTTAAAATGCTAACATTGTATTAAATATTTTTAATACGAGAATAAAAATTCCAGTGGGTAAACTTAAAGTGCAGTCAAGTGAGTATTATAGAACGAAATAAGAATCTTTATGCAGTTACAACTGCTAAGAAGAAAATGGAAGAAACTAACTCAAAAGTTAGTATGAAAGTGGAGTACTATTACATAAGAAATAATTACAATACATAAGTACATATTGATTAGCCTTAAACAATATATATTAAGGTCTAGTATATTTTCATTAATGCTAAACCTAGTTGGTAGTAACCCATGACGATTTCTGTTTTATATAGGAAATATAAAGAAATACGTACCACCTACTGTTATTTAATTTTAGGTAAATACACACATTTTTTGACAATTTTTTTCAGTGGATTGAAATTGAAATCTTCAAAATAACCGTTGTGACTGAATGCAATGTCAAAATTTAAATTAAATTTGAGAGATGACCATGAATATCAGGGTTGCCAGATCTTTCTATTTATCGCAAATCAAGATCTGTGTATAATTTCGCGTTTTTTTTTTGTAATCCTGGCCAAATTATATGAAATTTGTCCAGCACTGAAAAAATGAATCAAAATTAAAACTATGGGGTTAAACTTAATAAAATGTTATAAGATATAATTTGATCAGGTGCTACATAATTCTGATTTTAGTTAACAAACCAATATGGTTTACCCTAACCTAATTTACAACGAAATGAAAAACAGGGATTGTTATGCAATACAATTTTTCGTGTGTTGTATTTTGCAGTAGCATTACTATGTACAAGTTAATCCTGATTGTGTCAAACTTCGAGAAACTTTTTGATATTGTAAATTGGAATTTGAATGTGTTACGTTCTTTCTCTTTGAAGAGTCACTTCTCGAACTACGGAAAACATCAAATTAATAAAAATACCACATGCTCTCAGGCTTCTTCACCTCACTGATGAGACCCAGAAAAGTCGAGGGCATCCATATTGCACCCCATACATCGTTGGTTTAAGGTAATACCCGAATCCCAATTGACAAACTTCGATTCAAAAAATTAAAAATATTGTTTGATTCGAAAACCTGTTGAGTTTTCAGCTTGTTTCGACTTCGGTGCTTCTTCCGACTTCGGTGCTTTTTCTTCAGCAAAAGAAAGAACCCCGAACAATTAGATATAGTAAATTTTTTTTCGTCGAAAGCTTATTAGTTCAACGAAAAGAATAAACAGTTAACCGTGTGTTTAAACGTGCTAAATTAGATTTATGAGTTGATGTGAACTAAGTCGACTACAAGTAATTGATTATTTAAGTAAAGACACATATATTTGTTTATGAGTATGTGTTTTTAAGACAATAACTTGCTAAAATATATAATATTAAATAAAAAGAGTGTTAACCTTTTCAAAATCAATCATAAATAATGTAAACATGACCACACATATGGATGCAAATTGAGTTTAATTTAATATTTATTAACGAATTATATATTTTATTTGTTGCAACTGTGCATTCAGTAATATTACATGCATTTTTTGTACAGATTTCGTAAGAATCTTATAAATTAACTTTCTTATATCTCTGAGTGGAAAGATGAATAGCTAACATAATTAAAATCCTAAATTTTAGTAAAAAGACAATGACTAAGAATACAATAGTAATAATTAATAATTAAATTTGTTGTTTTTATTACTAATGTTTATTTTATTATTTATCAATATATTAATTACTTTAAACCTAATATATCATTTTTGTCCTAACCTGTCAAATAGGTCAGTTTAATTTTCGCCTTGTAGATGAAAATAACACCAATTAATATTTCATTTAATTTCACTGTCAATAAGGGAAATGATACTAGTTCCCTATGCATATTTGTGAAAATTGCCCTAAACATTCATATTACCGCCTTCTTAACATGCCGAACGCGCCTGCGCATTACATAGGGTGTAAAGATCTATAGCTTTCAAATGAGCTATCACTTGCCATAAGGTTCTATTTAAAATTAGTGGCCAAGTGGCCCTGTGACTTCATAATATTTCTTCAAACAAGTTCTAGAATTTCTTAACTATTTTAAAAGTTTTAAAGTTACAAATTTGTTTATAGATTAAGTTTTTAGAATACTGATGACATAAATAATGGTAGAGATTCGATTCGAATTTGAAATATTAGATCTTATCTTTTAGAATTCTCTTTCATCTCCATCTTATAATCATCCCATCTGAATCAGAGAGCGAGGAAACGGCAAAGGTCGACCGTCCAGAGAGGATACTCTTAATTAGAAAATCGACATCCATCCACAACAGTATCTGCATATACGAAGGCAACATTCGGCTCAGTTGTTCCGTCTGAGTGGCAGTTTTAATAAGGTTTCCGGACGACTTATTATTGAGTTTCGCGACAGACCAGTCGACTCGGTAACTCGGTGGATCATCATCAGCAACATCATAACATGGCCACTTCCAGGTCGAGCTTACTACACCAGATTAGAATCCCGCGGGACGCCGAGACTCTGGAAATCAAATTGAGTTCGGATTGCACAAGTTATACGCCCTACGTACTGCCATCATCTCATCCGATTGTCCGTTCGGTGATACCTAACTTCAATAATTGGCCGGCGCATTTTCGAAATGCTTTAACCACAAGCGAACAATTTCTTCAGCATTTTCTTTTATTGAGATACAAAAGAATTGGAAATGATTTTTAGTTCTTTTTTGCCATTGTGAGTAACGAAAAATTATCTCATTCTGGGATTAGGGAGAACGTCCCAGGCTAATTTTAAATTATTCGATTCTTGCAATCTAAGATTTTTTTTTGAAAATCATCAAAGATTTTGTAAGATATAAATATACAAATATGGGGCACAAAAATTTATTTCCGCTCATTTAAAAAGTTTTTTTATTAAGTTTTTCACCTATTTTTTGGGTACTTTCAAAATTCTCCTGCAAATATAAACTTGTATTAAATTAGATCTACCAACTCTTGAATGCTTTGCTTATGAAGTATTTTTCTATCAAAATACGGTTCACTCAGATAAATCCACCAAGAACAATTCTGCAGGATATTTGGTGAGACACCTTTTTCAATAATTATTAATGACTAAAAATAATATTTTCATAAGAAAAAAATAGTATTAGTCTTTTTTAGGTGTAATAATATTTCAACTGTTGTAACTTGTCGGCATTAACATTAAAAACAATGAAGTTTTTGATAATTGATAGAAATTGTGTTTGTTCTAGTTTTAAAGGAAGAATTAGATTCATATGCATCACTTGTTTAAAATATTAGTAATTTAATAATAAAAATAATGAATGTGAAGCCGTTCCTGTTGGATACTGAACCATAATTTTAATGAATGAAAACAAATTAACTGAATTTTATCACTTATAAAGCTATGCCATTCTCAGTTTGTTCCTCTCTCAGCAGTTACTTCTTTTACAGGTTTAATATCCTATGACGATAAATTCTTGATTTTAGTTAGAAATAATAAAATAAGTTTAATATATCTTTGCACCAAGAATTTAATAAAAACCGTGTTTCTTAAAAAAACCGTTTGTTTTGATGGCATAAAATGTAGTAAACTAGCAGAAAACTTAATGTGCAACTATAAAAGAAGACCATATACCTGTTTTATTATGAACTAGAATAAAAATGTTCTGGGCCATTTTATTTTTCGTCAGCAAGTGCAACAGATATTTAGATTTTATTTAGAAAATAGAGGAATTACTGATCTGGAATTAGTGCGCTATGATGGTACAGCAACTAACACATGAAATGAAAATGGCATCATAAGAAGTTTGGAACGAAAAGTTGGACAAACGTTACAGTCGAATATCTACTTGTTGCCTTTTAATGAGTTGCTATTCAGGACCCTCTTCATGCATCTTGATGTAAAGTTATGCACGTCATAAATTTCAACCACTGTTACCTGAGAACTTAGATTTAAGTCAGAATCAAAGGTATATGCCAAATATTTCTCAACCATAAAATCTGGTTCATATAATCATGGTAGGTGGGTTACTTGGGACAATCGAATTCTACGATTGTATTATTTCAACTTAACCTTCACAACAACTTAAAACTATAGTTACCTATTTAGATTTAATTTTTTGGTTTTAAAGAAGCATTGTTATGGTCATTTTGAGGCATTGACGATTATTAAAAAAGGTGTCTCCCAAAACTTCGTGTAGATTTTTTCCGACTGTTGTACCCGAGGGGTCCAGGTTTGTTTGAAAGATTCTTCGAAAACGAAGCATTCGCCATTTGGTAGGCATAATTTTAAACCAGTTTGTATTTGTGGGAGAATTTTCAAAATTCCCTACAGTTTGCTGAAAATCTTTAAAATATCCTGTTTGAATGAGCTGAAATAAAATTTACGCCCCTTATTTACTTATGTATAAACAAAAATATATTAGTAATGGTGTTTTATTGAAACCCCTGGAGGAAAAACATATTTGTAAGTTTATTTCAACAACTATTGGGGAAGAACGATTAGAAAGTCGGAAATTCTGAAAAATATGCCAAAAACCTGAGTTTTCTCTAGGTCCGAGCGGAACATCTCATTTAATCGGGTAAATCGTTTTAGTTAGACGGTGTGATTACGTTTGACTGCTATTAGAAGATGATTTAAGATACATGATTTTTTTCGATCCACCCTATATGATCAATGTTCTTATATTTTCTTTAATATCTTTTAAAATTATTATTATATACAAATTTAATGGGATTTTTCATTACAGACTGTTTCATCGGGTATAGTACATAATGCACCTGAAAAGTTTTTATTAAATTATTATTAAATTTAAATTACTTACTTTCCAGGATAATATCGTAATTAAAAAGTAGTGAATAAATTTGCGCTTTCAAATTTTTTATATGTCGACTGTTTAAAATAGAGCAGTAGCTTAAATTTAATTTACAGCGGCTCTTGTTTCTTTAACAAAATTCCATTCAACATATTAACAACAGTAGCTACTAAATGCACAGTTTTCACAACTTATATATCTCCAATAGTTAATAAGTTACAGCTATGGCATCAGTAGTATAAAATTGAGTTACAGAGGCAATTGTTTCTCGTAATCTATAAGCACTAAATATTGCATTAAGAGTGACAAATTAGCAAAATAATAGCAACAAATTATTACACTGATTCAGATGGAGATCCCTTAAATGGTGTCTGCAGTTTATTGGTATGATTAATATTCGCCCTCATAATTAAATCTATAACAGAAAACAGGTGAAATCACATTTGCTTGTTTTATAATTAACATAGAACTTATGAAACAGTTTTACCAATGTCGTCGTCTTTGTTGCTCTCTCTCTCTCTCTTTTCTGATCTTACTGTGCTCTTCAATAAGAATTTTGGAAACCATTACTTGATTGCTTTCAATTTCAGATATATATATATACTGGTAAGGTATAAAATCGCACACGACTTCTAAACATTGTAAATGCTTTATTCGTCGAATAAATCATTGAATATAAGACGATAAATTCAAGTTTTTACACGATGTTCCCGTTGAAAATACTACAAAGTTATCTCCTCTTTATCACTTCGAATTACTTTCCAAGTTCTACATTTTATAATTTACTTGCCCCTTGAGATACCGTTCTGAACATTATAAAGTGTAACTCGTATTAATTTCCATTTTCCAGAAAGTTTTTGACATTCCAAGAGACAAACTCTTGTTTTATAATTTAGTATATGAAGTAAATTTTCCAGTGAAGAATTACAATGATACGCCGAGTAGTGGTGGCATCCGGCGACAGATTTATAGTCTTTGTTTTAATTACAAATGGTAATAAAGCAAGCAATGGAAATAAGTTGAGTCCTTGCATTCACGAAAAACAACCAACAGTAGGATTCCTAACCAACTGAATATATACGGGTTCTCAAACACATTTAACGTTTGTTCTTAACTCTTAAATCTTTTAAAGAAGTTTAAAGTGCAGAAAAAATTTATTTTCAATTTTGAACTATTAGAGTCCAGGGAATTCAATTCTTTTGTTGTTCCCAAGTTTATAAGATCCTACCTGTAAGAGTTTTATTTGTCTGTTACTTATGATACCCCCACTGGTTCAATCCCGGTGGCTTCGGAATGTTTTTTGAAGCTATATCCCGTAGCTTTGCAATATTTTTTAGCTCTCCCGGTAGCTTCGCGTTACTTTTCAGCTGTTTCATATAGCTCCGCAATTTTCTTTCTAACTATTCCCGGTAGCTTCTAAATATTTTTCTAGCTGCTCCTGGTAGGTTTCGCAATTTTATTCATAACTCGAAATGTTTTTTTTTAATTTGTTCATTAACCCGGCGTGAATGTGGTGAAAAATTATTACACCAGCTGTGAGGTGGGTATGGCATATCCTAATATAGATTTGTCGAATTTGATAACTAAAATAACTTTAGAATAATACTTAACACCAAAAATTTGGGAAATAGGGATCAAATGTGCACACAAAATGAAAGAATGAATCTGTCTTATATAATTTAGCTTCGCCACAACTTAAAATCAACATCGGATCAGAAGACAATTCTGCAGAAAATCTAAAAATGTCTATGCCAGTGCCATCAGTACGCCACAAACCATTTAGATTCTGTCCATTAGAGCGATTCATACCTGCTAAATACAGAAGTCCTAAAAGCGACTTCATCTCTACCAAAGTATTGTTTCATGTGCTCTTGTTATTGCCAAGGTGACACAAAATCCTCATATTGGTTATCACATTATTTGTATAGAAGAATATATTATTCAACATAGGATCTGTAATGACAAGTGTCCAACATCCATATTCTGTTTGTGCACTTTTAGCTACACATGTTACACGTGGTTGATCTCGGATAATATTTTCCGACGTTGTGCGGGGGTTTGTTCGATGGCAGACTTTTTGCCAATTAGTTTCTTCCTTAGCAGTAAAATAGGATCCACGTACCTCATTAGTAATACTAACATATCTTCAGACTGTAGAATGTGACTGTGAGCGTCCTTTACATAAGAATTTGCATTTTGTTCCAAATCACTTTCCTCGCTGCGCTTAGATCAGTGATCAATTTCTCCATCACTCTCTGTTTCTCCACTTTCATCACTTGCAAATTCTTGTAAAATTTGATCAAGCCATCTCGGATTTTGCTCATAAGTCGTTCCAGAGTTAACACAACCATAAACAAGGAAATTTGACTAACAAATATCTATTAAATTAAAACATAACCAAAACACAAAAACTTACAACGATTGCGAGGTCAGGTATGACGTACCCGCTTCATGTTTGCTCACATGTAGTTCACTCTGCCGCCCGCGCAACACAGTTAATCTCACTTACAATCACTCTCAGCACCACCCCATCCAACTACTGAATCTGCCCAGTTCCAGGAATCGCACATTTAACAAATACTTTGTGTTTTACAAATCGGTGGGTATGAGATACCTGACCTCATTAATTATTTTGAATAGTAGAACATTTTGAGTATTTATATCTGATACAATTATTTGTAATTTTCGTGAAAGCACTAGAAAATATATATCTCCAAATAACACGTGGATAATTACAATTAATTACTACTTTCAAAAATCTTACACCCTACTTGAATTAAAAAAAATACGTTTAAAATAACTTATCCACAGTATACAATGTTAGATGTATTTTTCCAGCAAATATTGAGTAAACTGGAAATTCAATAAAGTGGATATTTTAGGGTTGATCCGCATTCCCGGTGTGTTCTCAGTCAGTAAAATATTTTCAAATGAGAAACAATGTGCGGATTCACATTTACGTGTCAGTCAAGGTCCAGTCCATTCTCGCTGCACTACCAACCAGTAGATTGAAACATATTGCCGGTCACTATTCCGTTTTGTTCGGTTCTAGGTCTAGTAAAATATTCTCAAATGAGAAACAACGTCTATATTCACACTTTAATGCCAATCAAAGTCCGATCAAGTCCCGCTCTAGTAAAAATACCTTTCAAAGATATTTTGAACGAGTCTAGATTGAACTTAGGGCCGGAACTTGGGGAAGGAATGGGTGCAAAATGAAAACTGAACTAACCAAATTTCACCAATTTTAACAAATTGAAAATATTATTTTTATTAAGCTTTTATTTCACTTTTTCTATTCCAGAAAACTACTGTTATTGAACTAATTTCCCTCGTATGAAAAAAAAATATTTTTTTCCTTGATTACTGAACTTTATGAAGGGATTTCTTTATCTATACATTGTTTGTAAAATTGTAGTTATCTGGTTGTTTGATTGTTTGTTTGTTTGTTTAGGCATCATTTAAGAACTATTGAACTGATTTTTGTTACAAAGCCTATGGTTTGACTTAAAATCTATTGGTTCCACGGTAATATTAGATACTTGCATTAGCTTATATTAGCTTTTATTCAAAATTCGAAATATGCCAATGTAACATGTTTCGATTTAATTAAACCAACTTATATATCAAGGGTAATTTTACAGTGTTCCATATATAGGATAGGATAGGTGAAACATAGAGTGGAGTAGAGTTACATGGGTTTAAAAAATAATTAGGTATATCAGATAGCTGATAAGCAGCTGCATATACATTAAAATAAGCCATAAGTCCATACTAACAACATGTGCCCTAAAACGCACCCTTAGGAAGTTACATACCCTCAAAATTGTTCAAACTAAACTGTTATTTTTTCTGTTATTGCCAAAATGGTCGAAAGTAATTAAAAAAATGTATGGTACACTCATAACTTGCTACTTTACATTTTTCAACATTCAACTCCATGAGCGTTTTATTTAAATTAGTAAAGGGGGTTTTCGGCCCGGATTTTTTTTGTTGCCAATTTTTTACAATTTCCTCTACAGATTTATAAAATCTTAACAATTTTACGTATAAAATGTATCTTTGTTCAAATCGATATTTTCAAACAGACGCCTCGCTTTTGGTGCATGTCCGTGTTTGAATTTGACTCCATTTTATGAGTTGCAATATTGTTGTATACTTAAATTTGCCAATCACAACTTTTATTAGTGAAACACTGTAAAGCTCAATTTGCAGTTTATTAATAACTTATATTGTTGAGAGTTGCGGCAAAGTCAGTCTTTTATTTGCCATTGTAAAGAGATTTTTATAAATTTTTGGCCTAATATCTTAAAGAGCAGAGTAATTTTCAAATCAAAAACTCGAAAGCCAGTGGAAATATTGATTTGGATAAAGATAATATTTTTTACATCAAATTGTTAAAATTTTATAACTTCTAAATGAGTAATAGTTACCTATAACTCATTTAGAATTTGTCCATCACTGTGATAAGTTGAATAAAATGTGAAGTTTTGAGGTGTGCTTGTGAGAAAAAGATGAAATGAATGGAGTCGCCGCAAGGTAAGTAACATTTAAAGAAGGTACTCCATGGACGAATTTGCACCTTTTGAAAGAAATGAAAGATTGGTATCACTCCAGTTTTTCCGTCTTAGGATGTGTGCTGTGGAACATTACTCCACAACTAGTTTTTTTGTCATAATTAAATTGTTTGACTTGATAGCCAAAACATTTGAATTCCGACATGCACACAAGAAAATGTCAGCTAGGGTCATATTTGATAAATAAGCTGACTCTTCACTTCGTGTAAAATTGTCGACAATTCTAACGACATATTTGTTTAAATTTGCCATTAATAACCAGTTAACGAAATGTTACAATTACTAAATATCCAAAATTTCCCCAACCTAACAACTCCAATGTCTCTTTATGGATCTCGAGTGACGTGTAGAGTTCTATTGTACCTTCACGTTAAAGGAAAGATTGACTGACGTTAAAAAATCAGAATTCGTAGGTTTGCTATCCCACTGTAGTATCTAGTTGCCCAGGTCAGATCCATGCTTTCCTTGATATGGGGTCAACAGATTTGAGTGGACACACTTTTTCTTCTATATTGTTCTACTCCTGGCTATATCTAGGATCACCTCAAAATCATGGATTTGACTATCGATACAGCAGCATATTGCCAAATATGGTGAAGCTATATTTACCATTACCAGTCTTTGCGTCAAAGAATAACTATACAGTTGTGCTGAGGGGTAGTGAGTGACTAGCATTGAATGAGTGATCAGTGGATAAATACAGTTGTGGCAACCTAACTCTGCAGTGTCTTTAAAATGACCATTACGTCCATATCGGAAACATTCTTTAGTCTCATTTGATTGTACCACCTGCTCAAATACTTTTCTCATTGATGACCAAAAAGTCACGGAACATATCTTTCACGAAGCCTTCAATGTCCAGTAAAGGAAGGGCTTTGTTCCAATTCATTATGCTGCTGAGTCGCAAACATTTATGGCTTTTCAAGTCGAGAGTTGCTACTCACAAAACTTTCAATGGCGAACTGCCACTCTAGATGTCTTAAGTGCGTATTAGGAGCTTAAATGTATTAAATACCGCATTTCATACTCCAAGCATTTCAGCGTGCCTTTTACCATATGTTTGTGTTGGTGTTGAACGTAGTAAACTTGACATTGGATGCTATTTATTTTAAACCGTAGTTATCATAGCAATGATAAAATCATTAAGAGCGCCAAGAAAGAGTCAACAATGGTCAAAAGACAGATAACAGTATCAACAGAAGAAACAATTGTAATTACAAATATGACCAGAATCACAAAGTAAATTATAAATTGTATAGCGAGTTACAGAAAGCATCCTATACCCTACTACTCACCGTAACTGGCGAAAAAAAAAAGGTACAACCGAACTCTCATGTTAAGCAAAATCAGCTACGTTGTATCAGAATGATTTCTGTTGGGGGGGTTGAAAGTAAAATTAAAACGTTTTCTCATGGTGATGTCTGCCCTCTTCAGATCTCTCCTAACAACATCCGTTTTCTCTAGCTACCGGTTATGTATGCATATGCCATGACTAGGTAAAATTACAATAACAAGAATGAGATTCAAATAGCGAAAAATTTTCACTTTATCTATTTTAATCCAATATGCTCAAAACATATTTTTGTGGTAGGGTATTACTTTTTATTGGGATTTTTAAGTTAAATTTACAAACATTAATTGTGTACAATAGTGCAAGAAATAAAACATAACTGAATTGAATTGAAAACGTCAGTCGAGTTCATTTTCGTAATAAAAAATACACATAACTGTCATTTTTTATAACAAAAGTATGCACTAACAATATGCGTTTATTTTGTCGAAGGTTTTGGGCATTCTGCGTTACAACAAAACATAAAATATCCTTTGAGGTTGATAAATCAATTTTCGATCCCCTGGAGATTTCTTCATCCGAAGTGTCGAAATTTTGTTTGCAGCATTCCAGAAATTTACATACCAAAAAGAAACTTCACCCTTAGTAAACATGTATGTTTTCAAAGCAACGACACAAATGTGTATCCTGAATATGAATTTTCAGTAATAAAAAACTGTATTTATAACTGCATAGGAAACGTTTGATTTATTAAATTTGCATAATTAAATTAGCGAAGCAATACAAAAAGAAATAGTAAAACAATTTTCATAGTCCAGGCATTTAAGAGTTATTAAGTGAAAGGTTATGCTTGTTGGAACGATATATTATAATGTCTACCATGAAAACAACACAAACAAGGAACTAAAATCAAATAAGAATATAATCCTTTTTTTCTATTTTTCTACATAATAATGATTTTGAGAATGCTATAGTCTATATCTATAGGAATAAAACCTACCCTATATTATATATGTGATGATGACGTATACAAGAGCACTGGCACTTAGGTGTCAGAATGTAATAATAATGTATAAATGAATATATATATATATATATATATATATATATATATATATATATATGTAATGAAATAAAGTTTAAGTGTAATAATATAGGATCAAAGAATCAAAATTTAACTAGAAAGATCTACTGAGAAAAATATAAGCTATACTTACAATTGAGTGCTAAAGTCCAAAACTATGATCATCATTTCCAATATTCAATAACATCAGGTAAATCAGTGAAAATCTTGCATGCCATAGTCAAAACACATATCCGTATCAAATTTATAGTAGCTTCTAGTTACTCGAATACAGTATTCGAGTAACTAGAAGCGAAAGCAGAAGGCTACGAGAATTCTGCGAACTGACCCGAAGAGGGCAGATGTGACTCTGCCGAAACGTCGTCATTTTACCATCGATCCCGGCAGGGATCAGTTATCAACTACGCGGATGAATTCCCGGAAACCACCATATACATATATATATATATATATATATATATATATATATATATATATATATATACATATATATGACGACGTTTCGGCAGAGTCACATCTGCCCTCTTCAGGTTGGTTCGCATAATTCTCGTAGCCTTCTGCTTTCGCTTCTAGTTACTCGAATACTGTATTCGAAGCTACTATGAATTTGATATGGATATATATATATATATATATATATATATATATATATATATCCTTTATATATACATTCATTATTCCTCAAATATTTGATATAGTTTCAAAGATTTGTGACTTTTTAAGTCTTTACCTCAGAAATATCTCCTTCAAATCCAAAGTCGTTATCTACTTAGTTATATAAAGAGTACACAGGTTTTTCGTTTGCAACATGTATTAAAAAGGTCATAGATTCCAACTCCCGTATTTTCTTCTATAGACGGTAAGCAGTATAACTTTACAAAATTTTCAAAATTTACCGATCCATACTTTGTGTGTTACGACATAATATAAAAAATATTGACGAGTAAACCTAGGGGAACTCAGAAAACTCCCAACAATAATTATTGGAAAATTCATATTATTTGAAAAATGCAATATGATAATTTATTTACAAGACCAATAAAATAAAATAAATTTATAACTAATATCTAAATTTAAGTAAATATTAAGATTATGGCATAACGACTGTGACTCTATAGGGTGCGTTGTGCAAGAAGAGCTAACAAAAAACTTCAACTTGAAAAAATAAATAATTAACATTATACAATATGAAGAGGAAGTATATATCACATTTAATTGCTTACAATAATAAAGTGCAACTGTCATCCCTTATTCAAGTTTGTATCCGTTTAGTTCTGTTTCTTTACTGTTATTAGAATATCGCCGAATTTAGTATTACTATTCCATACATCTGATTTACTCGTAGAAATTCGGTGGATCTTGCACCTGTTATATCATAGGTTATCAGACAATATACATTTAGTAGTATTAAATGAATAATCAAAAATGATACCAAAATATATTACATAACTGACACATATGGTCCCTAAAATTACGAATTCGTACTCTATTTGAATATTGCATTAAAAATTTGAGTTTTTAGTTCATTACCTGTTACCTTAGACTTCCGATAAAGATGGCAAGACAGCCATAATTGTAAATAGTTTAGTCTTCGATAATTTCATTAATTACAAGAACAACTTCTTTAAGTTTGGTGGCCAAATAAGTTGAATAGGGAGCTTAATATATGATTATTAGAAATGAATCGTGCCTTTTTATGTTCCCAATAATTTTAGATAACGTAATCTAGGGATATAAGCTATTAACAATATAGACGCTGATTGCTGTGGTAAAGTGTAGGAAGTACCTATTCAGAGAGATCTGTTTGGGCGAATGCTTGGAATATCTATTGATCACAAAGTCGATATGAGCAAATGCGATATTGATGAATTCTTTGGAAAAAAGCGTAAAACACTATCCACCTTTTCACAATGATATAACATGTGAGAATCACCAAATAATAGATTATAATGAAAGATCTCGTCGAAATGAGTCATCCCGGCTGGAATTTAACAAGGGATCGAGTTCGTCCTAATGGACTCTCGCGACAGAATTACTAAATACTTTATCAGTCAAAAAGAAATTGATGTTGGAACAAACTTATATCAATGATTTTCAATTATGATGAAATTTTTAATAAACTCTGAGTTGCGTGTACAGTGTAGCAGTTGGGTGCTAAATAAAATAACCGCATTAGGAATTTATATAAATAAATTGGAAATTAGCAATGGTGGCGGATCTTTAATTAAATTACCTGAAGAAATTAAAAAACACAAAATGATAAAGTATGTTATGGAACATGGACTAGGACGTTGTGCTTATGATTTACTTGCGCGTATTTTGCAGAAAATTGTGCCTGTATCTGAAAGCGAAAGTACACCTGTTTTCAAGTAATGAATTGTTTTATGCATATTGGCGTTACGACATCTAAATTTTTCAAATAAGTTCCAAGTTATACCAAAGTTGTACAATGTTCAAAATGATGCTCAACAAGGAAAATAAAATTACCTACCTATACTCGGAAAAGATCATGTTTGACGTCGACATCAAATGACAAAATATTCAACAAATTTATTAATGTGCTCAAGTATACAGTTTGCATTATGGAAAATTTTAAATAAAGAGAATCAAGGATTATGTATATGTGTCTGTATTTGATATATAATAAATATATATTCGAGTCCCAGAAAATGAAACAAAATTAAAATGGAATTGGTTGAGTGGAATACGGTAATGAACATTTTTTTGAAGGAGGTAAAAATAAATGGTTGTGAGTTGAAGACATACAAGCTACAACCACTGCAGTGGAAGACAACTTATTAGTTCACCCTGCAGTACCTTTATACGTAAAGTTTTTAAATTTATCGCTGATATTTCATTTAATTTTTATCTCTTTCATTTTATCAGACCGAGGTGGTTCGAACACGGTCAAAAATTCTGCAAATGTAACTCGGTCTTTCAGTAATTTTTTAAATTATTAAATAGAACAACAGGTTGGGTTTTACGACAATTTTAAAATGTATGCCCAATAAAATGGACCTGAGGACTGTTTTGACATTAATTTGTAACTTCAGAATTATGTGGTAGGAAATGGCATTTACGGGCAGGTATTGGTGATCTATTATAGCCGGTACACATACTACGACTAACTGTACGACATGTAGAATCAGACAAAACGTGTCAAGTAAAATGGAATGTTTAGACCGCAAAACGTACGTTTTTTCGAAACGGAATGAGGTTGGACATTGAATCAAAAGATTGGGGCATCATTATACTAAAAAAGATAAAACAAGTCGTTGCATTTAGACGGGCAAAACAATTTATCGTTCAATTTTTCACGTTAGTGGATAGTTTATTCTTTTCAAAATAGCAACATGTCTGATATCCGTCAATGTTCTCGCAAATTTTTGCGAATTTTTTAACTGATTAGTGTGAATGAATCTAGTAGGTACTTATTTAATTCCCGAGTGGCTCTCCCACGTGTAAATATATTTTGGAGCATCTTCAGTTTTTATTTACGAATCATGAAAAAAAAATTGTAACAAAGATATTTACCTGTATAATATTTATCAACTCAAAGAAATTATAAAAAATACATTAACATATTGTTTTTGATAGTAAGTTGGTACCTGGTTAATAAGAGCTAGGGCTCAATAACATCCCCAATGTTTCTTCTAAGTATTCTCATCTGTGCCATCTCTAGTATCCTGTGGGTTTTGAAAATGACGTTCTGCTGTGTATGTTACTTTTGGTCTTATTATAACTTGTAAATCATTGCCTGAGTTTCTGTTCTACTATGTTTGTGTTATATAGGTAACCATTTTATCTATTGACTTTCTGTGTTGGTTTTGTACTTGTAGATTTATATCTGAGTAGGTGATTAAGGTGATTTCTAGATAGTTGCCTTCCATAATCTGTTTTATGCTGATGACATGAATCTCTAATCTGTGGTTTTTTTAGTAATAACAAGGGTTTTCTGGGCCCTAATTTTTTGATATTGCCTTGAACTTGTGGATCAATCTTTTTAATGCATGTATCTTTTCTATGAGTTATACATCTGCTCTGATTTGTGCGCTTCCTGTGTATAAAACTTCTAGAGGTGTTTGTCTGTTGCATGGAACCACAACGCCGACCAATTATGTTGTAATGTTTTCTTAGTTACGTGTCGTATTTTTGAAACGCATGGAAATAGAATTTCTTGTTAGGATACACAATATGTTGGTAATACCTCGAAAAAGGACTAGATAAGTGCTCACTAATGAAAGTAACAGATTCACTAACATACCAATCAGAAAGCGAATTTGAATTTGGGGTCACAAGTTGTTGGTATAGCTATAAATTGTTACTGCTGTTACAAAATATTGCACGACCGTTCCCAAGATTATTTATGTATAATCCGACTCAAAAAAATATTACCCAGAAATTCCGCCTTAATTCAGCTCTTTGGAAAATAACAATGAGTTTGTATTGACACATTTATAATAATAAAAAAAGGTTTGGATCATTTTTTAACTTAAATTATG
Organism: Octodonta nipae; assembly: GCA_034190945.1. Lineage (NCBI taxonomy): Eukaryota > Metazoa > Arthropoda > Insecta > Coleoptera > Chrysomelidae > Octodonta > Octodonta nipae. The sequence goes on from CM067216.1 coordinate 83,362,394, forward strand.
GAGGAAGGTCTATGACCAATATTGGTCAATGACCATTGTTTAATAGTTTTTTTTACTTGGTATCGCACCCCTGAATACATTTAAAATTTCAATTTTGTTGTATCTGTTCAGACACAACTCTTATGGCCCCACTAAGTATACAATATATGCATTTGAGGGAGCTACTAATTGACTAAACAACCCTGCGGAACCCTGGTGTCGTTTCTACGCATTGTCTTCTCGAATACCTTTCTACGATCTAAGATAACAAGTCGCGGAACCCTTAATTGAAACAGCTTTGGGTAGCAAACTGCTTTGTAATTGTTTCCTGGGCATTGGGATTGGCTTGGTATGTTAACCGTTGAATGTCATCAATTTTACCCCGATTTTTCTATTTGTTCACTGAAATTTTATAACCAAAATCTCCCTGTAGTTCTAGTTGCTACAGAGCCCCACACTGGTGATTTACATGTTGTTTTGATCAACAGGATTTGTTTCAATGATACATCTATCACTTTAGAGGCTGTCCCAATTTCTCCGTTCTGTAACACCACACAGACACTTCCTTTGTTTTTCTTTTCTTAGTGTATTGTCGTTTTAGTAATATAATTGTCTTGTTCTAGTTCATTCAAGTAAACCATCATTAATTAGTTCGTGGTTTGCCATCTGTCTATATGTCTTCCTGAGACGTTGAAATGCTGTCCTCCTTTCTATATTTGGAGAAATCTTGATGTTTCAGCGGTATATGTGTTATACAAGTCACACTGTACTTACAATTTGTGGAACTTCGACAAAAACATAACCGAAAAACGCTACTCAGGGTACCAAAAATGGTGTGTTCAGTATACTTTTTATCTCCGGGAATACATATACCGGTGAAACTTCAAAATAAACAGCAACTAAATTCTATAATTGGCATAAAAAGTATATTCCTTGCGAAACTGCCATTGACACAAAATGGATTCACAAGAAGATAATTAATTACCACCAGTCAGAGACGAGTTACTGAGAATATGTCATTTTGGATTTCTTCATTTTCAGTTTAGAGAGGACAATAGCACATCCTTTTTCATCCTGTGATGTTCATTTTTGGTGATATTCGTTTAGAATATTTTGGTTTATTAGAGAATATTTTTCCGTTCTTTCTAGAATAATCTAAAAAAAAGCCTCTGGTCGTTCGGTAACTTTTTTATAGATTTCTTGGCTCCATTTTTTGATATTCTCTTCACTAGATCGATTACTAAACGTAAAAGCTTCATTGCTGTTACCAATTATACTTTATTTGAGATAATTTAATTGCACATTGACTCGAATAAAAAATTTCTATCAATCTGATATTTTTAAAAATAATTTGCTTATAGACGAATGTGCATATTACATAACAAAGCCGAAATAGATAACTTTAGAGATTCAGAGGCTAATGCAATAAAATAATTATATATCAGATTCAAATTTTTGAGGAGTTATATAACTACCTAAAATATCCTGAAATTTAAGTGCAGTCCTTTCAAATAAGATTCAGACTATTTGTTTATTTCCGTGGATTCCAGTTCCATTCATTCACTTTTTAACAGAACAGAAATAATATTCAGAGCACTCATATAAATGGAAAATGCCAACGAACTTTATTATTTCCTTCTACGACAGTCAGAAGTAAACTTCTGAATTGTTAACTCCAGTAAATGGTGTCGACCGGAAAACCTCAAGGGAGTTACAGTCCAACTGTTTCGATATTATATGAACGAACGAAGGGAAAATGTAATTCCACTGAAATATTCGTTAAGTTTCTACATTTATCGACCTTTAATAATCAACCTTACTTCTGGACCTTTAATCTGTTTATCAACGTACTAGTATCCATATTTGCTACTGACATTTTTTAGCAAGAAATCATATTTTTTAATTTATTTTGCTAAAACAGATAGTTGTGCAGCAAAAGTTGAGTTGACTCTATATTTCGTTAAAGCAAAGACACTGTTGTTCCGCCTGAGAACATGTTTATTATTTATGCTGTTTTGTTTGGATATACTCCTTTTACTGAGAATGTAATATTGTTGATGTTAGATTATAATTTTTTCTATACTGAACCTAATATACGAGCATGTGTAAACTGTTTAGAGCAGCCTGTAATTTTATTTATCCTGCACTACGACCCGCGCTATCTACCAACCGCTAGATACACATTCCCGCCCACTCGGTCTATGAGAGCCTGCTATATCACCTGAGCCACCTATAAATACTATTGCTCCACCGCTCGAAAGTTCTATTCTTCTCAAGTAGCAAACGAAATGTCACCGCACCGCTGAAGAGGTCTGCAGCAGTTGCAGATGAAACGTTCGGAATAATGTCAATAGACTACCGGGAAAATCACAAGTTATCCTTTCACACTGGCAATTAACAAATTGTTCAAATTGTCCCGAATCCTACCGGTAACTGTTGAGTGGAATCTGTCTTCAGACAGAGAGCCTTCTGAACAGACAAATTGGATTGGTTGCCACTACTACTATTTTTTAAGATATAGTCCCAATCATCAACGTTCAAATAGCTTCCAGATTCCAAAACTGGTTTTTAAATTGACAGTTACTTTGCTTCGACTACCAAATTATACCACATATGTAAGTAATCAATTTTTACATATGTCCGTGTTATTAGGTATGTTTGTTACTTTTGAGTGTCTGCCTTTTTTTCGCGGAAACTGCCATTAAGAAGGAATTGGAAAACTGGAGACACCACCTAGGCAGGAAGAGGAAACCACGATAGCAACCTTATTAACACCATACACCAAAGGCTTGTCGGAAAAACTAAGACGTATTGGACACAAATATGGTATCAAAATGGTTTTCCAGAGCAACAAAATCTTGAGGAGCATAATCACAAAAACAAAGCCGGATAATCCTGCTGTACCAAAAAACTGTATATACAGCATATGATGTGAATGTGGCAATCTCTACATTGGGGAGACTAAGCGACCGCTGGACACCAGGGTTAAGTAGCGCCGAATAGCTACTCAAAGGGGAGAGCTAACATAGTCTGGATTAGCTAATCACGCATGACCGAACACCACAACATCAACTGGGACCAGGCAAGGGTAATTTACAAGGAAGAGCACTGGTATAAAAGAAAACTTATGGAGACGGCATACATAATCTCTAATGAGTATATAATCAATGAGCCCGGCGTCCAAATTAAAAAAAAAACGTTTGGAAACCTCTTCTTGAACCATTGCCGCTATGCATCGCCGACAACCAATCACCAGGTCCGGCTACGCTGGTTGGACAAGACATGGCATTAAGGGACCCAATGAGCATGACCAGATAAGGGTATAAATGCCACGGGTAATCTGAATTTCCCACCACTTACCTGTTGATGATAGCAGATCCAACTCTATTGAAACATTGTGAGATCAATCATTTTAACACGATGAACCAATTCGATCCGCAAGCTGCCCTTAGGAACTCCCTTCAAAAAATGACGTAAATTTGTTGCGAACCTATTATATTGACAATGTCATCACATATTGCCCTCAGATACTATAGGATTACTAAAAAAAATTATAAAAAATCGTTAATAGAAATAATCTGAGGTGAGGAGAACTGAAGACCTGTAGTTGGCCCAAGATTTTGCATACTATATTTTTGTTAATTCGTAAATGGATATTTTCAATTATCGACATGTAACTAGCCAATATATAGCAGGTAACGTCAATTGAAACCATTCCTTTATTTGAATTTGACATTTAAATTCATTCAATATAAATTTAGTACAAATTACTTCAAGTTTCAAGTAAACTTAACTTAATCCTCAACTGAAAATTCCCGGATATTATTAAAGCATTATTAGAAATTCCAAAGGCTAATAACACCAATAATCCAAGAATTTGCATAAAATTAGAATAATTAATGAAAAATCAATGGGCTAAACGAGTTGTGTATTTAGCAAAGACGCCTTACGAGCGAAGGATAATATCCTCCATGGGGCCATCTTAAGAAGCGTCTCTGGATTTGTATCTCTTTCAGCGGCTGCCTTGCGCTCATTAGTTCGCCACTTGGATCGGATTTCAATTAAAGTGATCGAGAGCTCTGGAGTCTAGTTACTGCCCCTCGTACTTCATCATCCTAAAATGATGGATGAACTTGCTGTATATCTGTTCTCAGATACTAAAATTGACTGAGGGTTAGTGTTAAATAATGTTTCTTTGGGAGGTACATTTTTACTTTGAGATCAGTAATATCAGTGGAAACATTAGTAACAATTATAGTAGATCTTAATAAAACAAAATTGAAAGATCTAGATACCATAATATAAAAATTCATGTAATTAAAAAAAAGGGCTGTAATTAATATAATATATAACGAGTGACGTATTCGATTTGTTTTTCAATCGTGCCTGAAAGTATTTGTTAAACTGTTATTTCGTTTAGTTCTGTTTAAATGTAGACAAATTTCTTGGCCATTTTGTTTCGTGTACATAAATAATTTTTCTTTGAAAAATTGTACTGAAAACCTACTGATATTATATCTGAAATCGCTTTCGAGCTCTTGTGTTCAATAAAAACTAATAGTATGCAATGCAATTGCAAATTAGTGGATTAAGTAGAATATACTGATTTTCAAAAGTTTTGCACCTTCTACGTATCACATGCGATGGGATTTATGTCAGGTGACATCGAATTTAGTGATATCTTGATTTCGCAGCTCTGCTTGAACAGCTCTAGTCCAATGGAACCTGACATTGTCGTCCATTAAAACAGACAGGTCACCTAATTCGTTATGTAGAAGTATAATGATTGCATTTGTGACATTATTAAGGTATGTGAATCAGTGGAGTTCTTCTGTTGAACATTACATCCCCTAAAAACGCTTGCGTCCTGACATTTACCGTGTCAGGCAAGTCCAATGGCTCTTTCCAGTCTTTGTGAATGTTCGGGTTCTCTAAAAAACCATACCAGATAATCATCAATTACTAATTCAAACCAGAACCAAACAGTAAAAATCACTTTTCTCGTGTCAACTAAACGCCAGTTTTAATGAGTTCTGGCCTACTGTAAACGGGCAGTTCGATGCTGAGCAGTTAGTATGGGGAACCTTAAGATTTCTGGATGTCAAAACCTGAAGAAGGCCATCGAACCAGTCGATATGAAAAGAATTACAATCAATTGGATGGTCAGAGCCCAAAAGAAAAAATAATTAGAGAATTTTAAGCGGGCATATGCTCAACATTAAACTATACTGGCCGCTTGCTGCTATTGACGGTCTAGATACATTAGACGCCTGATATCCACCCAAAGTTCTCAAAGTTCTTCTTCCATCTTCTTGTTGTTTTACTCGAAAGGTATAGAGTAATTCTCTCTCAATAAAAACCTTGTAATACAAAATTAAATATGGACAAATGAATATTTGTTAAATAAAAAATTTCCAAAAATTAAAAAGAAAATACGTAACAATATTTAAAACCGTTAATAATAAGAATGATGTCAAAAATACAGAATACAATAATAGAAAACTTGATATAAACATATGTGTGAAAATGCTTATTTCAATCATTTTCATCAACTCACGTAGTTTTAGTGAAAACTCTGTACACAGCCATCGTAAGCAATTTTTAAAAATAGATCTCGAAACAACAACTAAGGTAGAGTGAATAGATTCGGTTGCTACTTTACTGCTCGTTATATATGTAGGTATCTAAAAATGTGTGTATTAAATTTATTGTTGATAACTATTATATCCACAAATTATATCTCTGTATTCATCAAACTAATTCTTTAATAGACACAAATAACATCTTTAGACAAATCAGTAATAATGTCAAACAAAAACAATGTAGTTATAACAACATAAAAAAACATAATTCATATAATGATAAAGGGTTAATAAAAGCGCCAAATTTGACTCATTTGCTTAACACGCCCTTCTCAAATTCGGCGCTTTTACAAATCTTCAATCCCATCCCCTCTACATGACGGTGATGTGCAGGTCCTGGTAGTGACTTTGTGAGAATATTAGCAGGCATTGCTTCAGTTGGTATATACCTCAGCGTTATGCTATTTTTCTTTACCAATTGACGTACCAAATGGTATCTTGTAGAAAAATGTTTAGTTCTTGAATGACAAGTAGCATTTTCAGCAATGTACTTTGCTCCTCGATTGTCTGTTCCAAGATTGACTTGCGATAAATCAACTAAATCTAATTCTAGCATTAAATTTCGTAAATATAATGTTTCTCGAGATGTTTCTGACAGGGCTACGTACTCGGCTTCGGTGGACGAAATGGCAACTGACTGCTGCTTCTTCGAACGCCATGATATTGCAGCTCCAATTAATATAAACTCATATCCTGTGTATGAATTTCTGTCTGTAACGTCATTTGCATGATCGGCATCAAAATACCCTATAATTCAAAACGAATCCTTTTTAAATACTAGGCCATAATTTTGTGTAGCTTTCAGATATCGTAATACACGCTTTGCTGCTGACCACTGAGCTTCTTCATATTTCTCGTTAAATTGTGATAATCTGTTAAAAATAAATGGTAATCTCTGGACGAGTAGATGTTGCTAAATACATAAGTGATCCAATTAATTGTTTGAATGGTTTTGCTGCATCTTTTCTTCGGTATCGATCTCCATTTGGTAACTTCACCTGAAAATCAATGAGAGTATTCACTGGCTTACATCCTTCCATGTGAAATTTCTTCAAGGGATCTTTTATATACGTGTGTTGACCCTACTCACCATTTTCTTGATTAATTTCAACTCCTAAATAATGCCGCTCTAATCCTAAATCCTATATCTCGAATTCCTTTGCAAGGCGAGTTTTAATATCATTTAATTTCTGTTTATTCTTTGATATAAATAATATCTCTTCAACATAGGCAACTTAAATTGTAGATTGATTTTCACTAATATCGTTGTAAAGACAAGTATCATTTGCAGTCGGAGTGAGTCCAAAGTTCTGTAAAACTTCACTTCAATTTTTATGCCATTGGCGAGCGGATTGTCGTAAACCGTATAATGATCTTTCTAGCAGGCAAAACTTATCTTCTTGTGCTAACATTTTAGACATATCTTCAGCTCCTTTGCCTAGTTTACTGTTTTTACCATCGATTCTAATTATTTCTTGTAATGCTTCTCGAATGTACTCTGGAAGTTCCATAAATATCTCTTCTTCTAAATCTCCATTTAGAAAAACTGCAACAACATCTATTTGATAAACTAACAAGTTTTCACGACCAGCTGATGCCATTTAAAAGTCTGACAGAGTCCAATTTTGCCACAGGTGAAAATTTCTCAGTAAAATCTATTCCTTGTCTTTGTGTAAACCTAAGAGCAACAACTCGAGCTTTTCTTTGTTCAAGTGTTCCATCGGGTTTTAGCTTATTTCTGAGAACAATGTTGCATGTAATAACAGCTTTGTCTTTAGGACGATCGACTATTTTCCATGTACTGTTTTTAATCAATCCTCGAATTTCTTCAGTAATAACTTTTATCCATTCAGCTGCTTCGTCTCCAGCCAACGCTTCTTTCAACGTAATATTTGCAAAATTTGCTTCTTTAATTATATCATACTCATTTTCTGCAACATCCACAAATTGTATTTCAGTGTTATCGTAATTTTCCGTGGTCTTCCTGGTTTACCTAATCTCTCCAAGCGTGGTCTGCCTTGTCTTCGATGTAAAGTTGACTCTGTTGATCTAGTACGTACTCTTCTTTATCTTTTTGAATTTTAATTGGTATGTGAATACCATCCCGATTATCTTCATTACTGTCAAAGTTTTATTTTGATTTTCTTCATTTTAAAACTGATTTTCCAGGATACATACATCTTTAGTAACAACAACTTTTGTTTATTTGGAATCCATACTCGATAACCTTTTGATTCTTCAGAGTAACATACCAGGTCACCTTCTTGTGATCGAGGGTCAAGCTTTGACTTTCCTGGCCCTTTTTCCAAAACAAATGTTTTTGCACCAAATACTTTTTAAGTTGCTTAAATCCGGGACTTTCTTTTTCCAAGCTTCAAATTCAGAATGACCACCTAGAGTAGACGTTGGACACCTATTTCACAAATAGTTTGAAGTAGCAACAGCTTCAGCCCAAAATCCATGACTTAGTTTAGATTGTATCAGAAGTCATCGTGCCATTTCCACCAGTGTTCTGTTCTTTCGTTGTGGCATATGAGGAACAGTTAAACGTCGACAAATTCCGTGTTTCTTCAGAAAATCATCAAACTGTTTATTACAAAATTCTTTTCCATTATCTGACATTAAAGATTTTATTCTACAACCAGTTTGTGTTTCAACACGAACTTTATATTCTTTGAAAACTTGAACAAATTCACTTTTATTTTTAATAAATCGAACTTCACACCATCGAGTGCTATCATCAATAAAGGTAACAAAATATCGAGCTCGTCCCATTGATTCTATCCTCGATGGTCGCCAGATGTCAGCATGTATTAATTCCAGTTTCTTTGTACATCTTTCAGATTTCTTATGAAACGATAGACCAGTCATTTTTCCTTTTAAACATATATCACACGTTTTAAATTTCTTTTCTTCATTTATCTTAACTCCAACAGCTAATCCATTCCTTTCGATATTTCTAACAAGTCTTCTTTATTCAAGTGAACAAGACGATGGTGCCATAACTTTAAGCTTGTAGACTTATCATTTGCAGCATTTGCCATTTCTGTACCATCGCAAACGTAATACAGGTTACCTACACTTTGTGGTACCAATTTTACCTCACCATTTTCCCCAAAAATTGTAGCACCAGTTTTATGGAAGTTGACCGTATTTCCGCGATCCGTGATCCTCGCAACAGACAATAGATTGGTTCTCAGTTCTTTTACTAATAGTGTGTCATTGAGTTTTATGGACCTGTTTACTTTTCCGTCCGTAGTAAATACTTGCGCAGTTCCTTTAGCTGCAATTTCATCACTGGCTGACAAGACATTTCCATTTGTTGATGTCATATTAACAAATGCTGCTTCATTATTACAAATGTGAGACGTGCATCCACTGTCGAGACACCATCGATCATCGTTTAACATTTGTTTCGTATGCAGAGCTTCTTCCAAGATTTTGTTACTTGAAATACATCCTCAACTTGAAACTCGACTTTTGACGAATATTCTTGTCCACTGGAATTTAATTTGCTTCGACAACTGCTTTATACCCCTTTCGATTACATTTAAAACAATTATACTTAAATGTACAGTGGATGAGATTGAAGATTTGTAAAAGCGCAGAATTTAAGAAGGGCGTGTTAAGCAAATGAGTCAAATTTTTCCAATTTTCTTTAAGCAATATAACTTCAGAATCATCTGTATCTCGTTGATTTGCATCATGCTTTTTAAGAATTTTTTCTCGGAGTGTATCTGGTTGTGGCAATACATTTTGAGACTCCATTGCACACCTGAATATTTCAAAGCTTGGCGGCAATGCGTTAAGAAGTAACGTAGATTGTAAGTCGTTGTGCACCTCGACGTCCATACCTGAAAGCTTTGCTATTACATCAAAAAAATCCATTAGTTGTGTGTGAAAAGCATCATTCTCTGCTATCTTGTAAGAAGTTACACGCTTTAGCAAACTTGCTCGTTTTACCGACCATGTAGAAGCAAACTCTGATTTGAATTTGTCTCATATTTGTTTCGAAGTCTTCAAACCTTTAACAATTCGTAATAAACTGGGATCTATTGCGATTATTAGATCTGACTATGCTTTAGCATCTTCCTCTTCCCATCTTTCACCACATTGAATCGATATTGGGTCACTTTCCACTAATTTGGGCTTAAGTTTTTTTTTTTCATTTACATACACCCATGTTGCGTTTTTAACCATAACAGCTTCAATTTGCATAACCCAAGTATCATAATTCTCTTTTGCAAGAGGTTTTATCGTACTCGATGACAAAGACATCTCAAACATATACTAAACTTGGTTAATTTTCACGAAGTACTATCACTGTTACTTTTACTTAATATTCATGCGGTCTGGGCCCATAACCTGATAACTATTATATACACGAATTATATCTCTCTATTCATTAAACTAATTCTTTAACACAAAAATTACATCTTAGATAAATCAGTAATAATGTCAAACAAAAACAATGTACTTATAACAACAAAAAACATAATTCATGTAATGATACAGGGTTAATAAAAGCGCCAAATTTGACTTATTTGCTTAACAATTGTCCCAAATTCTTTATTTTTATTATTAAACTCATAAAAAATAATACAAAAATATGGTCATTTTGCAAACTATCGCCAAAATATAGGACAGTTAGTTCTACATGTATAAGACCAAGAATATGTTAAGTCACTGAAACAAATACGATTCTAACTCAAATTACAGCTGATGCTAGTACTGCAAAAAATAATTTTCAAATAGATCATTAAAAATTTTCCGTACACATTTAATATGTCAATAAATTAATTCTAAGTATTAAATATGATTAAAGATGAAACATAAAATTTCAATATTTTCACCAATTAGTTTTTGTTTTTTAAACAATTAGCTTGAAGTAGATAGTGTTAAAGACAATTTAAAAACTACAGAATGGACTAATCTAAGTTCATCGATGTTAATTTGTGGCTTAGATTACACAGGTCGACACCTCATAGACCCAAAAACTGGAGAACACTTTCGGGTTATGTGATGTTATGTCGTAACTGAATGTTTTATCCAATACCTAAGATCATCTTAAACTATATAGATATTTTTTAATTTTTGGAAAGTTATAAACCCTGTTCTCTTATAGTATAACAGAGACTTCAAATTCAGGATTGGTGAGGTAGGGTTGTTAAGTTTAAATTTGTTTAGTTTAAGTTTAATGAGTTTGTGATTTATAAATTTGGTTTCTCCATTATACAATATGAGAAACCTGCATACTCAAAACTACGAAATTTTAAAATGCAATATCTCAGCAAAAAAAGATGTTTTAGTAAAGTCAACGCGATTTAGTTAATACTAGTTGAGATAATTGTTGGGTGAAACAATTTGTTATGATATTATGAAACTTAAAACATGACAAAAACAATATTTTTGCACTCTTGTTTAAAGATATCTCGTAAGCCAGACCTCAGATTCGTGTGCAGCACATTAAAAATCTTCGGAAAAGTATACTCGGGTTTTTGAAGCCTGCATCTGTGTACTTTAAGAATTAAATTAATTTTTTCAATTTTTGTGTTCTTAATTTCATAAGTAATTTCGAAAAGATTGTTGAGGAGGTGTTGAATTATTTTGCCTATTCATTGGGGATTTCTTTCCTCAATTTTTTATCCTGCAACATATAAGTATTTAAAATCGTAATCGAAATTGCCTTGTTTGTCGACTGGAATGCTTTGGAGAAGTTCTAAGAGGTCCACTTAACGAAATTACCCGAGACGTGGATTTTTCTTGGTTATCCCATCCATTAGTTGTAGCCACGGCTTGAAATTGCCGTTTATACATGGGCCAAGATGAGCTGCCAACAAATGTGGGTGGTTTACTAAAGGAACCTTGGGTACTCACGGTGTGCTGGTATTTCTCTCTCTGCAAATCCTGTTGCATTTTTTTAATTTCATTTTCTACTTTGTTTTGGATAGCAATGATTTCAAATTTCACCTGGCTCTGTATGGAATCGATGTCATCTACTTTGGTTTCAAGGGCCTCCACATTATTTTTTAAGATATTTATGTCGTCCTTTATCTCTTTGATATCTGATTCTACTATTTCCATTCTTTCATTAACTGTTTCATTAACTTGTGATACTATTTGCACTAGTTGTTCAAATTTCATTTGTCTTTTTTCTTCAGTTATTTTAAATTCATTTTGTCTCGTCAATTCAGTTTGATCTTGTTTTTCTACAAATTTCGAGAACAATCCCTCAATTAAATTTTGTTGTTTTTCTTCCATCGTGGAAACAAGATTTTGTTGTTCATTTTTCATAGTGGAAACAAGATTTTGTTGTTCGTTTTTCATCGTAGTGAAAAGATTTTCTAATTCTATTTTACGTTTTTCATCAAAAGATTTTACTAACCTTTGTTGAATTTCTTCTTGATGTTTTTCCTTCTTGTCACGTCTTTCTAGAATCTGATTTATTTATTCGTCTAGTCCCTCCGTAACCTGCTTGACTATTTTTTTGGTAGTTTCGTCCATTTTTTCCATACTACGGGTTTCCATAAATCAAATTACGATTTTAACTGCACTTAATCCCACTTCTGACACCAAATGTTGTTATATAGTCCGTGGGTTCAATTTAAAATTATAAAACTAATATTCACTTTCACTTTTATAGAACTTTATTTACATCAAATTATACAGAACAGCTGATTCACAATAGCATTACGATATACGCTAGTCGTCGCTGTATCACTAACTCGAGATCGCGGGCTGCTTCCTTTTTAAAACCAGCATCGAAAATGCTAGTAAAATCAACCATCAACTCCACAGCCGCCGAGCCATTTCCAGAACATTTTTTATGCTAGAAGCGATCGGTGTCGTACTGAAATGAAACAGGGTAAGGGTAGGTAAAGTTCGTAACAATACATATGTATTTAATTTTCTAATTTGGTCCCTAAAAATTAACATTAAGTTTTATTTTACTATAAAACTTTCAGGGAAGCCTTTTATAACGTACTGTCTGAATTTTGAGGCTTTGTAGATTGGAAGATAAAGGGCAAAATAGGTCAAGTTGTAAATTATGAATTATTAAATTTGTCGAAATTTAAATAGTGTAGTTTCTAAAGTGGGAATTAAGTCGATGTTCAATATTTTTGTTAATAGCTTTTAAACAAGATTACATGATGCGTTTGAAAGTTGAAATTTTATTTTCCATTTAATTGTATAATTTGTCCCTGAAATTACTATGGGGATTTTCTGATAATTTTTCTTATGCATTTCAAGTGAGTACCCAGTACTCCTAATTATTTTATCATTTTAGGTAGTATGATTTCGGAAATAAAGCGAGAAATGAGATTTAATTTTAAAAATATGACAAATAGATATTTATATTCCTCATAATCCGCCCTTTCATGTGATGTATTGCATGATGCTTAAAAAATATTTTGGCCCCCTATATTAATATTACGGATTTCTTCGTATTTTTCCTGTAAACAAAAAAAATTAGATCTTATAGTTTGGGGAATAAAGGGGGGAATGGGTAATTTTTTTAAATATTTTTTTAAATATGTTATAAAATATTCATTTAAAAAAAATTAAAAATAAATATTTGTATTCGTCATAATGAGGCCTGTGATTTGATATATTACATAATCCGTTAGAAACAAGTTTAAATTTTTATTTTTCATTACATTTTGACATTTGCCCCCCAAAATCAATATTAGGGTGTTTCTCCTTATTTATCTAAAGTTCATGTGAGGGGCTACACCCCTATTCTTTTTTCAAATTTTTGCGTCTTATATATTCGGTGATAAGGGGGGGGAACGGGTAATTTTTTTAATATTTTTGTTAATATAGTTTTAATTATTTATTTTAAAAATATTAAAAAAAAAATTTGAATTCTTCATAATGAGCCCTTTGATTTACTACTTTTCGTTAGAAACAATAATATTTTTTTATTTTCCATTTAATTCTATAATGTGCCCCCCAAAATGAATATTAGGGGTTTCTCCTTATTTATTCAGTAAACTTCAGGTGAGGTGCTATACCTGTATTTTTTTCAAAATTATACATTTTATGGTTTCCGTGAGGGGGGAGGGGGGAATGGGCAATTTTTTTATATTTTTGTTAATATCTTTTAATTTTTTATTTTAAAAATATGAAAAAATATATTTGATTTCGTCATAATGAGCCCTTTCATTTAATATATAACATGATGCGTTAATTTTATTTTTTACGTTTAATTCTGTAATGTGCCCCCCAAAATTAAAATTACAAGTATCTCCTTATTTTTCCAGTAAACTTCAGGTTAGACCCTATACCTCTAATTTTTTTTCAAAACTTTACGTTTTATAGTTTTGGTGATAAGGGGAGGGGGGGATCTGTAGATTTTGGTATATTTTTGTTAATATCATTTTTAATATATTTTTTTTTAAATATGAAAAAAATATTTGTGTTCCTCAGAATGGAACCTTTCATTCGATTCATTACATGATGCCTTTTTTTTAATTTTTAAATTTTCATTTAATTCTATAATTCTCAAAATTAATATAAACGGTTTCTCCTGATTTTTCCTTTTTCGGGTAACGTTCTATATGTCAGGGGGGAAAGGTCGATTTTTTTTAGTTTTTCCTCCCAGAAGTTCCCCTAAAATCAAAATTTCTTCTTTTACGACATGCAGTCCTGATCGAGTCACCAAACTATACATTGATACCAAATTTCAACCTCTTTCGTCCAGTAGTTTTGGAGAAATTGCTGTGATGTGACAGAGGCAGAAATCCGGAGTGGTATTATAAGGGTATCCGTATATTATATATACGAAACCCTAAAAAGAGCAGTAGTCATTTGAAACTGGACGATAGAAGAGAAAGGTTCCTATCAGATATATTTCCCGTTTCTCGGTATCTCCGTGCCTTTCGTGGCGTTCTTAAAATAATTGTCACCATTTTGTTAAGACTCAACTATTAATCCTAATCTAGAACTTTATTTTTAATTTAAAAATAATTGGAAAATAATATCTAATGTGTAAGTACATTTTCTATTAAACTATAAAATTTGTTAAATTATAATCTTCAAAAATATTTCACCTATTTAATTTTCTGTCAATATATAACGCGGTCACTTTAGTTATAACAGAATAAATTATGAGGATATTATTTAAATACATATTTTTTTAAATATCACTGCATCTCAAGACTATTCTTCAAAATAGCTGTTTAATCCAATACATATTAAATAAATGTCGTTTAAAATGCATTAAATTAGAAGAGTTTTCAGAGTATCTCATAGTTATTTAGGGAAAATATGTATATTTTACAAATCTTGGTTAAAAAAAAAGTCAAAACCGGTGGCTTAATATTAATATTATTTTATATTTAGCAATTCACATCATACCCTCTTTCTGGTTAGTACTTGAACTTGTTATTTAATGCTTTTAGTTGGACAATTTTTTTCAGTTTAGTTTTTGTACAAGTTTGTCACTTACCCATTTTTGTGATGTTCTGATGCAGGTCAAGTCTCTCATTTCAAATATCATATATCAAAATGTAGAATATTTATTAGAACGATTAGCAAATTGTATGCAGATATTGTATATTAATCAGATGTTATACTTGTTTTTACAATATGTTATTAGTCTTATTATAATACCTGGTATCTGTTTCTTATATATCAAAAAGTCGTATGGTTATTTAAAGATCAAGGTATTGTTGTGTTGTTGGAACGAAGTGTCGAAACAAAAGCAATTTCAGGTTTTGCATTTCATTACCACACTCATGTATTTTCATTTGTGTAAGTGTCGGCCGCCTTTAAGAAGTTCACGCTTGAAAACTATACAATTATATAGAGAAATAATCAAGAAGATGAGCAAATTCGGTTGTACTAATAAGACATACGGTGGTAGTAGATCCGTTCTTGAAATTGCCATATGTGGCAGTATGCTTTATTTCACATAATACTTCATATATTTTCCACTATTTCCATAAATGTTAACAAACAGATTTCATAAAATCTGTAAGAATTTACTCTGAGGAGGCCAAATAAGTAAAAAACTGTTTGTGTTTTATTTCTGCAACCGCACGAATTCACACTGTATTTCCTGCGACTCAACAAACAATTCTTCACCAATTTCTGAAACGTCATGGGTGAACAGTTGAAAATAAATTTCACAATTCTATGCTGGTGTGGTCAAACTCGTAATCCCTTTCCGTTTCTCCATTGGTCATCCAAGACCTTGGGGAATTGTGAATTCGTTACTTTTCTTGTAAGAGTTGCACCAACGCCTGTCCGTAATATTTTCCATAAATCATCAGAGCTGGACCTGTCCTGTCGGAGTGTGCGGAAAACTTTTAGACGGGCTTAGTAGTTCCACGCCCGGATGAGAGAAAACATATGGGAACATGGAACGAATTATTATTAGAGGTGGGAATGCTTCTTCGAACGTTTCTCACATACGAATTGAAAAATAATTGATGTATTTTCTGAGCAAAACTTGGAAATACAATCTAAAGGTTAAAAATAAATCATTATTTAAATTAACGTAATAACAAACAGACAGCAATTCTAATACTTTATCAAATTAAATTTAAAATGTTCTTTACGGCAATATTAGGTATATTTATCTCAACAAAAAGGGAATTTGAAATAAAATAATATGCAATATACATGTCATAATCTTATTTCTTTTATTTTTGGATTTACTAATTTATACTTTGTAGTTATTTTATATATGACTTGACAATAAAGTTTAATTAAATATACTAATGTCAATTTTTCCTTGGGTTCAATTACAAATTTTTGCACTCATTATAAACGTCTCTATTCATCCAAAACAAATCACTTTACGTTCGACTTATTAACATCAACAACGATTACTAATACCGAACACAGAATCATTGCGATACTATCGATTCAATTTAACTTCAACCCCTCCCATCACTGAATTACATTTATACAGTCTCGAACAGTCAAATGGAATAAATTCAGTAACGAATAAAGGACGGCTTGTAGGGAAAAACTCTTGGACACGTCGATATGTATGTATAAATGCGCATTTTTTCAACAACAAAAAATATATATAGGGTCTGTCATGTGACAGTGGCCAATACCAATTTTCATATTTTAAATACAAGCCACTGTATATTATTTATTTCTTGGATTCTCCAGAAAATTCTAGAGATAATTCATGTATAATGTCCTACACCTTTATTCAACTGTGTCGGAAATATTAATTGTTTTCAGAATTATTACCAAAATTAACATTAAAAATGAAAATTAATTTATTTCACAAATTCGTTACATTACACTCAATACTTAATTCCCATTTAGCTCTTGATATTGAGATAGTAAGCAAAACAATTCCTTTTTACTGATTTAAAGAAATAGTTTTGTTTATTTTCGTCAAAACTCATAGCCTTACCATCTTGTTGTCTGCCTGCATGATAGTGTTGATCAGTGTCAGTGCTACCTTCGTTTGAATTTCGTTAAATGTACGTAATAATATCAGAAAAATGATTCATTTAATTGAAATACACAAAATAACCATTCTACAAATAATTGGTTATTGAGATAACACACGGAAACAAATGGAAGTTAGTTTCTCGCTTATTTCACGAAAATTTTCCAAATTTGCCGTGTGTATTCCAAGAAAGAATTAGCAAATAAGAAAAGCAGTTTCGCGGGCCTGGTCATTTAAAGCAGATAAAAAAATGCTGTTAAAGCTCTAAGTGTTTATACGAAATTGGATATTATGCTTGGGTTTCAAGAAAACCCACATTATTCTGGTAGAAAAGCAGCCCCTATGTTCTACGTTAGCCACAAATCAATTTTTCGAGCATTAAAGGAAAGTAAAATGCATCTCAATAAAATGATGCCGACTCAGGAGCTCATGGAAGACGATTTCGTATGGTCAGATAACAATGTGATCTAACTAGAAGATGTTTTGTTTTCTGATGAGAGCACATTTACACTTCACGGCCATGTTAATCTTCAAAATTGGCGCTATTGGTCTAATTAGAATCCTCACTGGATGACATATACATAAGGAATAACCTGAAAATTAATGTTTATTTAGAACTGCTCCAAAATAATGTCGTGCCAACTTTGACAAATCTATATCCGGACGCAGTAAACCCACAAATTCCTGCCAATACAATATAGTTTCAGCAAGATGGAGCACCGCCGCAATACGAAATCAATGTCCGGCAGTACCTGAACCAACATTTTCCAAATCGGTGGATTAGGAGGCGTGAATCGATAAAATGGCCAGTACGATATCCTGATTTGACGCCATTGGACTACTTGTTGGGGGAATATGTTCAAGTACTGTCTACCGAACCAAACCCCTTAACCTAGGTGACCTAAAAAGAAGAATCACACTTGCGATTACATCAGTCACGCTTGAGATGTTGAACAACGTTAGAAGACATTTCTATACCAGATTAGCATGTTGCCAAGACGTTCGCGGCGAGCATTTTGAACATTTCCTACACAGACATTCATGTTTTTTTGTTTTTTATATATTATTAAGAAATAATACTTACTTATTAGGTTTTTAGAGTAATGTAGCGAATTTGTGAAATAAAATAATTTCCTTTTTTTTACTTTTTGTAATAAATCTGAAAACACTTAATATTTCCGAAGCAGTGAATAGGTGTAGAACATTGTACATGAATTATCTCCAGAATTTTCTGGATAATCCAATAAAACATTTAAAAAAAAATATAACCGACTTCTACCTATAACTAAAAAGCTAAAAATAATTATATCAAAATACAACTCTAGCAAATAAATAACACATTCGATGTTGTAAGGTACCTACCCAGGAAGTAACAAATGTAAACATTAAAAGGTGCTCATTGTGTACAAATTAATTACCTACCAATCTAGTATATTTTTGAAGTCTGTGCCAAGCAAATCTAAAATGCTTCATTGCGTACTTACCTACTAATTCATCAAACTTGATTGTTGCTTGGCACCGACTTCAAAAATATACTAGATTGGTAGGTAATTAATTTGTACAGAATGAGCACCTTTTAATGTTTACATTTGTTACTTCCTGGGTAGGTATCTTACAACATTGAATGTGTTATTTATTTGCTAGAGTTGTATTTTGATATAATTATTTTTAGCTTTTTAGTTATAGGTAGAAGTCGGTTATATTTTTTTTAAAAAATGTTTTATTTTCAACTTTTTAGTTTTTTTGAACTCAGGTAGTTTTCATTCTTTATTTTGTATGTATAACCTTAATAGACAGAACCAGATAACATCGAAAGCCTCAACATTACACAATGATAATTTATCATTTAAATTGACAGGTAAATCTTTACGAACAAAATGTACCAGTACGCGTTGACTTAATAAGCCCAAAATATATTTATGCCTTATGGACTACGCCATGTAACTTTTCTTCAACTTTTTTGACAACCCTGTATAACTATAGATAATTCCACTCCAACCTATGTACCAACCATCCTGTACATACGACTGCCCACGGACAAGCATAAATTTGTTAGCTGTCTTCTGTAAAGTATAGGACAGAGTAGAATCTATCCTATATTTACGGAGTCAAATCTGTCCTATATTTAAACCATAGTATATAATTCCTTGTGGGCTACCCCATAAATTATTTAATTTTAACATTTTATGTTATCGCCCTGTGTAATATTAATTCCTCTCCAGACTTTATGCAATTTCTTATAGGCTATAAGAGAAATAATTTTTTAATCACACTTTATAAATATAATTCAACTCCAGCATATATTTCAACCATCCTGTATATGATTTGCTTATGTCCACATCATGTAACAGTTTTTTAATAACCCTATATAATTTTAATTTCACATTTTTTTCAACATTTTTATACCACCAAACGTCCAGTCCACCCTATATTCCAACCATCCTGTATATACGGCTGCCTACGGACCACTATCATTCTAGTCCGTCCTATATTTCAATTTTCATATAAATGCAACTCCTTCTGCCACTTTACTTTGTGATTTTGTTTGCTATAACTAAACACCCTGTCTATAGGCCACCAAGTACCAGTTTAAAGTTTGACATGTGTTGTCACTGAATTTTCTATTAGGCCGGGAAAATGAGACAACAAAAAGTACCGTCTTCGCAAAATGGAAAAATTTGCATTTAAATCGGTATTTACCCGGTATACAAACAAAACGAGCTTGGTACTCATTGATTTAAGGAGCCGAAAATACTATGCTTTACTACCTATATGGTTGAAATGTACATAGAAAATTTTCAAATTCGCAATTAAAACTTTCAGTGCCTAAAATTACCGCACTATTACGTTGGAATTAAAATATTTATGAGGAAATGTCTGTTATGTCATTTCGATGAAATTTTTGATAAGAATTTTGGAATTTTCGGCGATTATCTGCAAAACTGCAAGTTGCACGTCGCAGAAAAGTATATGAGATCACCTAAGGATCTTCCTTAATAGATTAAACGTTAAAAAACTATACACATCCATAAGGAGTTATCGAAAAATCGACTAAAATATTAGGGATATTGGTCGATTTCCATGCTGATGTTCATTCACAAATTTTTTCACTTTACCAATAGAATTCTTTTCTAAAATTTGAAGTTTCACCAATTCGGATATATACTCTATTAAACAAGACCATATTCATTCAAAACGGTGCACCACAGGAGAAGAAATCAGGTAACATACATACAAAAAAAAAGCGAAAAAATACACGACGAATTGATAACCTCCTCCTTTTTGGAAGTCGGTTAAAAAAATAAATAATATGCTGGGGCTTGCATTTACAATAAGAAAGTTGGTATTGAACACTGTCACATGACACATTCTATATATTTTTTTGTTGAAAAAATGCGCATTTAAAAATACAAATCGACGAGTCGAAGCGTTTTTACCAACACTCCTTCCTTTATTCGTTGTCGAATTTATTCCATTTAGCTGTTCCACACTGTATATAAAATCAGTGGATTAATATGCTTCTCTATCTCTTCTGTTACGTTAACGTTTATGATTTCAAATTCTGGAATGAATTCGAAAGCCTTTTTTATCATTAATCGTATTTTCAGGAATCCCTTTCATATCGGCATTAGTTTTTATTTAGGGTAATTGAAACTATAGAATATTAAATATCGGCTACTCAGTGTACATCCTATTTTCAACCGCCTATAAAAAAGGTTCATCTTTTGCCCGTTATGTTTATATAATTACACTGTTATGGTTGCATATTTACAATGTCTCACAACTCATGGACAATACAGCAAAAGCAGACAAGTATTTTCTATCGAAGTCCTACAGATCACTAGTTACACATACACAATTGGCACTATGTGAATCTACATTTACTTTTTTATGATTGAACTACCATCATTTTCATTATATATAATTTACATTATTTTAAAACATAAATGTATACTCATGATTGATTCTCTATTTTATGGTGTTTTGAAATATTTTCATTTTAGTATTTTCGTTTGTTGTTTCACCGCAGGTAAAAATTTTTTGAAGATAATTAGTTGTGAAAAATAAAACTTAGTTAATTACAATAATTTCAAAAGTTTAATGTAGTTCATTAAATGTTGAAAAAACCCACCATTTACTTTCATATTTTTTGTTAAATTCCATTTAAAGTGGCAAATTTTTGGTAAAGAATTTTTGCTACATTTTAGTTTGGGTTTCACGGTCGAAAATATTCACTTAATTAGTCTAGAACTATCTCTAAAAAACGTGGTGAAACAGCGTTTTGTATATCCCAGAAATGTTCTCTTCGAATTAGCGGGATTTATTGAAGTAAAGTGATTAAATGATTTACTAGAAATTGTTTATAATTTTGAGCATTTTATATTTCTCTATTGCTCACATGAATTAGTTTCGGCGCTTTGCGCGCCCTTTCTAACGTATACAAGCAATGGAAATTAACAAACTATGTAACAAAACTCGTGATAAAATTAAACAAAACAACGTTTGTAAATATTACAGTGAAGTTACTACAAACAAAATATATAGTAAGAATGATAATATGTAGGCATTAACAAAAAAGGTACTGAATATTCAACAAGAAATGTGCTCTTAAAAACGTTCATTAGATCATTTTGTAAAGACTTCGAAATTTTCTAAGGCAAACATTATGCAATAATTAATACTAACATGCAAAATTTAGACATCTTCCTGTACGGAAAATATACGACCTGTTTAAATTATATTTTTAGAAAATGCTGAATCCGTTTTATGTCATCTAAATGAACGATAGTATTCTATTTTTCCAAGGTTTTCCTTTTCTTGACGAGGATGGCTTCGATCTCACTATCTTATTAGCCAGCTACCAGTGTTTTAAATTTTGTAGATATTCTGTATGCGCTAGACAACCACAAACACTCAGAGGCCAGAGTGTGACTCAAATCCACTAGTTCACAGTCTACTCAGTTTCGAAGCAGCAACTTCACCTGCTGAGCTACAGACAGGGGGGGGTCTTTAGTATTCTAAATACCTGGTAACGGAAGTTCTTATTATTTGCAAAATTTATTAGTGAAACATATTCCGTATTTTAATGAAATTCGAGGTACTTTGATATACTAATTGAAGGGGTTCCATTGTCATAGCCAAACAGCTATTACACAAATTGTAATTAATTCCGACTTTAGATCGATTTTTTTATAGAGGAATAGAAAAAGCTTATGAGTCATAGTTTATGATTTAGTTACCTAAAAGATTAACAGGTAACTGTAGAGACTGTAAATGTAGGCTTTCTGTTTGTTCAAAGTTATTGGTAAGTTATTTCGAGTTAGACTGGGTCCAAAAGATGAGTTTCCTGTCTTGGTCTATTTCTATCGAATGAATTCTCTTTTTCATTTGGTCTCTCGAAAGCAGGAGTCGATACGTCAAATATTTCATAAATTTAGACGCGGTCTTCACACTGAATCTCGCTCAATTCATATATATGCATATATATATATATATATGTGTGTGTGTGTGTGTGTGTGTGTTTTAGGTGGTTTCCGGGAATTCATCCGCGTAGTTGATAACTGATCCCAGCCGGGATCGATGGTAAAATGACGACGTTTCGGCAGAGTCACATCTGCCCTCTTCAGGTCGGTTCGCATAATTCTCGTAGCCTTCTGCTGTCGCTTCTAGTTACTCGAATACTGATATTTTCAGGAAGCGCACTGTGTTATATAGTCGCGGCTCGACGCCTATTGGTTGGCACCGTGAACGGCTGCGTGTGATTGACCCTGGGCGCTCAGTGGGCACGCCTCAAGCATGCTGATTTGTTATTTCCGGTTGAGTTGTTATTGGACGGGTCCGGACCGGTACGATGTTTAATAGAATTTTCCAACAATTCGATAAGTTCTGGATTTCATTGCGTGCGTTTAGACTGTGAGGCCTCTTCGCTATTTCAATTGCCTCTCTTACGAGTCTTGATTTCGGATGTTCTATATATGCCAGTACTTTGGTGTTCTTAAAGTCTATTCGGTGTGACGTCGTGGTGGCGTGTTCCGCAATGGATGTTGTTTTTTCCTGCTTTCTTATAGCATTCTGGTGTTCATCAAGTCTAGCTTCAATTCTTCTGTTAGTTTGCCCCACACAGGTTTTATGACAGTCTGCACATGGAATCTCGTACACCCCCTCTTATTCTAAAGGGATCCTCGTCTTCGGAGTCCTCAAACCGTGCTTATTTTTCTGTCTGTGTCTCATGTTCCTCGTCTGTTCGTCTCGATTTCGACTTTAATGCTCTTTGAATATTTCGGTCTGTAAATCCGTTTTGTTTCAGAGCTGTTTTTAAACTGTCCATTTCCTGTTTGATGTCGTCATTTTACCATCGATCCCGGCAGGGATCAGTTATCAACTACGCGGATGAATTCCCGGAAACCATTTAATATATATATATATATATATATATATATATATATATACATAAGCGACGTATATTTTTCTGTAATGTATGGTAAATACATATGAAAGATAACACCAATAATATTTCAATTCTTCTGTTTATTGAAGTTTTTCGTTTTTGTTACAAAAACTTTTATTGCATCACTTCGCTATTATTTAAAATGTATTTGTCGTCATCAGCGTAGTAGGAAAATCCTCAAATATTCCGACATAAAAGCACCGACCTTAGCTGAATATTTCATATGCGACTTGACTGATTTGTCCCCAGAGAATCTGGTCAAAATAGATATGATAAATGTTTTGAAATATACAAAAAGTTTGAATGGCAAAACTTTTTGAAAAATTATTGTGGATTGAATTTACGGTTCGGCAACGTCACCGTTAAGAACTTTGTCTCTCTAGGGACAACATCAAGCATCAAGTAGGCAACCAGAGCCACGGTATAGGGAAATGGACAAACGAATAAGAAAGCCCAGTCAAATAGGAAAACCTCAGATATGTACACTGGGAAATACATTGTAATTAGAACGTAGTGTAGTAAGATATATAAACCTATCAAAAATATTACGAAGGCAAGGACAATACATAAAACATTTAAACTAAGAGAAGTGAGTTTATTGCACAGGGAATTATTGAAATAAATGAGTACAAAGATTTCAGGGATATCATTCTTTGCCAGATAAGCGATTATTACTTCCTTACATATTTTCCTTTAACGCCTCTTCCAGAATTCGGTCATCATGCAGGCCAGGAAACAGTTGCATGAAGGCCTAAAATATAATCTGATTGCCAATTCTGCAATCGGCCTTCTTATCATATGACAAGCGCGGCAGCCATGTCGAAATGGTGGTATTTTAAAAGTTTCGTACGGTTTTGTATAATAATGGCTGGAAAATCTAAAATTATATCTTCACAAACAATACGATCATTGGAACAAAATATTGATGGTACTGTACTTGTTCACAATTCAGTCGAGGCACACAACTGAATTCAATTAAAAAGGTGGTTATAGAAATTTGCAAAAAAGCAATAAAAACTGGGCTGGTTGAAAGGTTAGCTATCAATATAATAATATTATATAAATAAAATATAAACTAAAAAAAAGTTTATTGTTTAGCCCTTTTAGAAACTGTTAAATTAACATACAAATTATTTAGATTATCACGAATATTATTAATAACATGAACTATTAAATGTTTACTTGCCTATTTAATTAAGAATGTAGCGCCAAATATGATAATGATTCTTCCAAATCATACTACATTAAACATTACAAATTTGGTGATCCAAGGTAAAAAAATGATAATTACTTTGTATCCAAAATTTTTTTCCACATGCTGAATCAAAAATTAAGGAGAATTCTAAGTGATTATTTAAATAAAATAGCTTAGCTACTCCAGCATCATATGTATATAATAATACTATATAAGGTTTTAAGATCAAACAATCTCTGTAAACAGAAATTTCCCAACAATATTTAAACTAATAGAATGACGGCATGCCACATTAGATTTTGTGCTGTGGCAGATGGACATTTTCAATAAAAACGATTTCTGCCACAGTTGCTGATGATTTTATTTGGTATTATAAAATACAATTAACATTGTATTGTTATAAACTACGTGGGTTCAAGTTAATTAAAGTTTAAAAACTAATATTCACTGCACTTTCTACAACGTTTATTTACATGTAAAACATCAAATATTTGATTCTATACAATAACATGGAAACCATAACAACAAAATAAGCTGACCGCACTATACTAACGAACTCCACTGAAATTAATATTGCTTTATATAGCGTACCAAGAATTTTCTGGTTGTTCTACCTTTTTTCGCACAGCGTTCTTGCTCATTTTCACGGCTCTAGAAATTGATGTTTTTATGTTCTTTTGCCAGGGACGGAGTGGATAAAATTTTGTAACACTATTTTTCTATTTTTTTTTTGGGGAATAACTAAATAAATAAAATCAGACCCGGTTTTCGATAGAAACAAAATTTAATTGTCTTCTAAACGTTGTTTGTGGCATATTCTTGGTTACTTTTATGTTTTTTTGGGCAATAACACCGCAATAGAAATAAAACGACGTATATTGCAGGAATACCAAACGTTTCAAAGTCTATTCTGACTTCGTTGTCAATGGCTTTATATTTATTGATGTAGATTGCAAAATGAAAATTTGATTTTGCAATATAGTTAAATATTGCAAACACTATGTCGGAAAAAAATAAATTTTGTACGCCAAGAAAACCATCATCCAAAAACCAGAAATTATTAGATATGTTAGCTATGCTTGATTTTAAGTTTTTCACTGACTTCATAAATGTACCAATTAGGTGGGAAATTAATTTGTACAGTTTAAGCAGATATTACTGCTTGCTAATTTCTTACTAATTACCTACTAACTGTGAATACGTGATTGTTTCTGGTATATATTTAGTATATAGACACTTCATACTTACCCGCTTATGGATTTGTTGTGTAGTATTCGGTTATTCTTTGTTATTATCAGATTCTTTTATAGTCAATATGTTTTAAATAATTTGAGTAATGTAATTTAAGTGTTAATTTTATATTTGTGGTTTTCAAAAGTCATTTGCGAAGTCCAATTAGAAAAGACTACATATTAAAATTGGAAATAACTTTTTCCAACCAAATTTGTATTTACAAAACTGCTTAAAAGTAGAAAGAGAATTTATATTTAAAAAGTCTTTAGCTGACTTAAAATAAAAACAGTTTAAAAATCGTGTGCAATCAATCACCATTTTCAGACATATCTTCTTTTTCATCTCATTTAATTAAAGTACAATTCTGTTGAAAATTTTAGCGTATTCTTGTCTCTTTCTGTCTCTCTCACTCTCTCTTTAACTTTTTTATTTGTTTTATTATTTGGGATACTTTCTATAAATGTAACTATTTCACTCTATATTGCATCCACACTCAATATGCTTCTGTGTACTGGTCACTCCTATATAACCTATTGATCTATCATTTTCTTAATCACCCTGTACAACTATAACTCAACTCAACACAATATTACAACGGTCCTTATATCTTTAAAATCACCCTGTATAAGTACTAATACTCCCCACACTATTGACTCTTTCTATTTTTCTATTGTTTAAATTATTCCTGTATACCAATGATTTTACTTCGCCCCATATGTCTAGTATTCCATTTATGCAACTATATCACAAAATTCACCTATTTGAACCACATTTTATGACTATAAATTTACTCTACCATTTATTTCAATCACCCGGTATATACAACTGCTTCTAAAATTTTTTTCAAAAGTCGTTATCCAATATCCAAAATAATAGACAAAATAGAGTAGACGAAGAATAAATGTAATTCTCTGACAAGTTTTTATTTCTTTTAGGGAATATTGGAAAAGAATAGAAAATTCATTAACTCTTTAGTTCGTTATGGTTATTTAAATTTAACATATCAGTTCTTTTGCCCTAACGACACCAAGTCTAATCAGATCTTTTTATGTAAAATTTGCTGTTTAAATATTCTGTGCCGAAACTTACTTTAGTAAGCCTTTTGGAACAATCTTGAAAACATTTGTTTTTTTTTTCACCACTCCTGTAGGGATGAAAAAACATTCGTTCGTTGATTGCTGTCAAATGTTTCAAAGTAAATATACAAAAAACAACAAGTAATGAAAAACAATAATTAATGAAATCAAATTTAAAAGCAAACGTTAAATACACTGATATCGTGATATCTTAGGGTCACTATGACTATAGATTTTTTTTCTTAGTGTACATCAAGTTGAAAATATCTACAGACAAGATACAACGCTACGTAGAAACACACGAACTTGTATCTCTATGTGAGTGTTTGCCCATCATTTTGCATCACTGACTTTATTTTATTTGGAGTCCTGAATTGTGTATTCACAGAAATTCGGACTGCCTTGAATGTGTGATTTTATTTGATGTCCCCTGTGTTCCTTATTATGTGATGTTTGCTTTTCGTGCGACCTGTTTTCCATATTTTTTCCGACATTACACTGGCTCCAGAACCGTTTGTTCAAATATGCTGCAAAAAATCTCAGCAAACAAGAAAGAACTGACATTCTAATAAATATTTTAATAAACTTAAATTTATATATTTGAATTATTTCAAATTATATTATGTTGCACCATAGTTGCATGATAGTATATATGAAACCAAAGTGTGTGTAAACAGAGGTGGCTTTTTCTTGAATTGAATTTTCGAATATGGATATTAACGTTGTCGTTACCATATACATCAGCTTTAGTATGTCTTTATCTCTTTGTATTATTTCTTGACAATAGTAAGGTATATTTAACTGGAGAGGGCATGTGAGAAATCTACATTTATGTGTCATAATTTGTTGTTATTTTGTTAATAATTTTGTAGCTCTTACCGATTCGAAGTAAAAGAAGTAAAAATGGCCTTTGAAGTTTAGATTTAAACTATAGCTATTATTAACCAGTAAATATAGGTATATTAATTTATTACTTTATGCCAAACGGCTGTAAAATGTTTTATTAGAAACCCACGGCAGTGAAGTTTAGTATATAGAGAGTAATGTTAAAACTTACCTCGAATACGTCAAGTAACGGTCAAAGATATGAATTGATCTTACATAGATTGTTTCCGATTCATCTGATTAATAATTGCTAAATTTAATACATTATGTAAGAGACGAACCCAGAAGAGAAATACACCTCCCAAGGATCTATATTACAAAATAAAGGTAAAAATTGCAAACAACTGAAAGCGCGGAATAAGCAACGTGAATGCGAAGTCGCTGTCTTCCTGCCTAAGCATTACCAGCGGGCTGTCCTAACTTCGTCTCATCCTGTCAACAAATCCCTCGAGTGTGCAACATCCTCCGGCTTGAATAACGGAATAACTTTGTTTACAACACCTTCAGATCGTCTGATACCCTTCTGAAAAGCTATCTATTGTACTTTAAGTTTGAAAAGAAAGTACACTTTGAGAGGTTTTCGTGATAGTTGTTAGAGTGCTGACATTTTATACCGGCTCGTTATTCAAAGCTTTCTTACTAATTTATTGGGTAGTGAAGAACATTCAAAGCTTATATTTTCATACGTTACTATACAACAACGGAAAGTTAGAGTTTTCTAGGAATTGCTATTAGTATTATAGGATCCTCTTTTCCATTATAATAGTAATCAATATTAATATACAGCAAATCAAATAAGAAACATTTTTATCGATTTTTGGTCGTTTGCTTAATGAACCGGATAGTAACCGGTTTGTAAAGATAGTACCAAGAAAGTAACTAGAGTTCCAATGTTGGTAATGTAAATGAAAATAAAATAATTTATATTTTTTAACTCTGCTCCTAATAATTTCTTTGTAGATATGGAAAAGTATGAATTTTGTCGAGACAGGTGCCGTCATAATCGGAGTTAGAAAATCCACAATTTCTCTTAGATATACGTAGATATTTGATTTCACCGGGCGAATTTAGATAACCTATGATTAAATGATTAATACACAACAACATTTCTTCCCCTCAGACCTAATTACACACTACCATCTAATGGTACAGCAATCATTGAGATACCATGTAAAATTTCAAGGGATAACTATAACATTTGACTGCTCATGAAAAGTAACTTATTCTTCTTCTTCTTGTCAAAAGTGATTAAACGATTAGCTGTTGGGTTTGAGCCTTACCTTATTTACCAGGTACCAGTTATTTGTTTCCAAATTGGCTTTGGTTCTTCAATCATAAAAAAAATTTAGTTTTTTCAAAAATTTTGCTCACGTGAAACAGTCATTCTTAGACTAGATTCATTAACTCTAATCATTTCTAAATTTATTAAGAACATCATTACACAGAAACATAATTTACCTCTAATAATCACTTCTAAAGCGTCTAATTCAACTTATTTAATCACCAAACTTGAAGGTTTTCCAGTATTTCATAAAGTTATAAGATCAAACTAATCACATATATGGTTGTTCGAGAAGTCCCTAAAAAGTAACCGATTATCATCTATTTTAAAAGGCAGACGTCAGCTATATAGTTGAAATTATATTTATCAACAATTTAGTATTTAACGTTCGGTGAAAGCCATAATATACCAAATAAATAAATAATTATATCTCGTTAATATTGCAAAATATTTCGTCATATTCCAAATTTTTGTTTTGTGATATACCCTGCATTTGTTCATTCTGTATTCTACACTTCATATACGTATAGTTTGTGTAGTAACATCCTGCATACTTGCATCATGTATATTGCTATCGAAGCTCCACACAGTGTACGTACATCATCTGTACGTACGCCCTGTATATTAATATCTCTGCATATAACTATACAGAACTTACCCTACACACTTGCACCGTGTATATTTACACCCGGATATATTAACACCTTATATTTTTATACAGAGTCTATTAATTAATACTAGTGGTCGCCCAGTGGTCGAAATTCGACCCTATTTCATGAAATTGTAAAAAGTATATTTTTATAAGAAACTGAGTTGTAGAGAAATCGGAGAAGTAGATGTAATGACCCAAAATTGTTCACTCATATTGACAAATCTATTGAAATAAAAATAAAATAAAAATGTAATCAAATATCGGTATTTGAAATATTTTTAACAAATGAATGACCCCTCAAATTTTTGACTGCGAACTGCTCCTGGCAAAATATTCGATATAATAATTAGAAGATTTTTCTTTGGAACCTAAAAAGTTTTTGTAATTTGCGGTTTCAATCAAGTTCAAGAATATTAAAGAAAAGAGAGGACCAACAACCCTAGGAGAACTTAAATATTTAATACATTTTCTATTTTCCGCAGTCTGACATGTTTATACACAACAACTTCGGGAAGGTTGTGATAATAATATATTAATCAAATAATTAAATTCACATTAAAAACAGAATATTTAATATGAAAGTTACTGCAACGCGTTCGAAAAATCAATACTGATCTACTACATTGACTATTTTACCATTAAACAATAACAACGCTTGCATGCCACTTCCAGAAGTACATGCTCTAAGAATGTATATCCAACGATCGCTCCTTCATATATAATTACTCAATGTTTTGAGTCTGGCGGCGGCAGCACCACAGATCAAATAGGCGGCACTGTCAGTTGTTTGGCGTTGACAGACGTAAATAATGAATTTTTATTATATTTTATTTACTAAATGAACCAATATTATAAATTAATATTAGCATTCTGCACTGAAGGTTATCAGTAGCTACTAAACAAAACAAAAATGAAGAAAATCGGTTGAGAGACAGAGGAGAAAATGGTACCTAATCGTTTTGTCTTTGCCTATTTATATATAGATGCTTTTTACTTGACTCCCGCCCAAATACTGTAAGCAATGGAAGGGAGTGCTCATATAGGTATATGAAGAAACGAAATGCTTAGACAAAATTGTTCAATAATAGTAGAATATTTATGAATAACTGTCCTCAAAATCTTGTTTGTCTACTAAATTAAAAAATGACAGTCACGATGCCGAAGCCTTAATTTGAAACGAGATAGTTTCTAAAATTAATCGGATGAACGCCGGCTTGATTCGTGAGCGGTTCTCCAACTAATTAGCAGCTATACTAATTCGAGTAATTCAGATTGCAGCACTTAGACTTCTCATATCTTATGAAACAGACAGTATGGAATATAGTGAATGTAAGAAATTTTGTTGTGCATAGCAAAATAATATCATACAACAA
Source organism: Octodonta nipae (assembly GCA_034190945.1). Classification (NCBI taxonomy): domain Eukaryota; kingdom Metazoa; phylum Arthropoda; class Insecta; order Coleoptera; family Chrysomelidae; genus Octodonta; species Octodonta nipae. The sequence continues at coordinate 83,393,581 of CM067216.1, forward strand.
ATCACTGCAAAGGATTGTTAGAACTCAATTAGTTGTTTAACAGTCATTGGGAGCTGTGTCTGAAAAATTAGTATTCTGAAGTTACAGCCTTCCGAAATTATCGAATCCACTTGTTCGATGACCGTAGTTTAGTGATTAACGGCGAGTAAAAGTAATTACCTTTTTATAAAGTGACCAAGCTGATAGCTTCTTGCTGTATTTTCAAGCGCTGGATGTAGGTTCATGATCAAAACAACTATACCATCTTTCAGTCTTCAGAAAATCGCTGATGCACCTACAAAAGAACAGCAGTTGTTTTCTGAAGGATATTTGTGGCATATATTTTCAATGTGTAAGTACTTTCTGGAAAATATCACAAGTCACGAAATTTCTGTATATTTCCAAAAGTTTCGGATTCTAGGTCAGGCACCGTTGTCAATGGCAAAGAAACTATATAAAAAGGCACCATTCTAAATATTATTTGATTTATGACGTAACTAAGAGAATTTAATTTGATAATATTGTTACGAAATTTACCCAAAGCCGACCCTGTTTCATTTCAGTACGCCAACAATCGCTTTGAGATAAAAAATGGTTAACGAAAAGACTCGGCACCTGTAGGAGTGATGACTGATTTTACTTGAGAATTCGACGCTGCTTTTATAAAGGAAGCATGCCACGATCGCGAGTTTAGTTGGTTGTACGAAGAGCTTATATACAAAATTGTTATTGTGATATTTGAATCAGCTGTTGTATATTCGATGTAAATAAAAGTTTCTTGAAAAGTGAAAGTGAATATTGGTTTTATAATTTTAAATTGAACCCACGGACTTTACAACAAATTTGGTGTCAGAAGTGGGATAAAGTGCAGTTAAATCGTAATTTGATTTATGGAAACACGGAGCATGGAAAAGATGGACGAAACTGCCAAAAAAATAGTCAAGCAAGTTACCGAGGGACTAGACGAAAAAATAGTCCAGATTCTAGAAAAACGTGACAAGAAGGAAAAACAACATCAAGAAGAAATTCAACAAAGGTTAGTAAAATCTTTTGATGAAAAACGTAAGATAGAATTAGAAAATCTTGTCACTACGATGAAAAGCAAACAACAAAATCTTGTTTCCACGATGGAAGAAAAACAACAAAATCTAGTTTCCACGATGAAAAGTGAACAACAAAATCTAGTTTCCACGTTGAAAAGTAAACAACAAAATCTAGTTTCCACGATGAAAAGTGAACAACATAATTTAATTGAAGGATTGTTCTCGAAATTTGAAGAAAAACAAGGCAAAACGGAAGAAAAAAGACAATTGCAATTTGAACAATTAAAGCAATTAGTATCGCAAGTTAATGAAACAGTTTGCTGACCATTTGACACACCTGACACCAGAGAACCAAAAGAAAGCCAAGCAATTTATCACAAAGCACTGACAAATTTTTAACAGTCAAGATGGAACCACCGGCCGCACCAACATCATCCAGCATCGAATAGATACCGGAAAGGCTCGACCCATCAGAATACCACCTAGACGACTACCATTGGGGCAAAACAGGCAGTCGAGGAAAACATCGAGTCCATGTTACAGAGTGGAGTTATTGAGCCATCCATCAGCCCATCGTCTGCTCCCGTCGTGCTAGTTAAAAAGAAGGATGGAACCACCCGATTTTGTGTGGATTACAGAAAGCTGAATGACGTCACAAAGAAAGACAGTATCCACTACCCCGAATCGATGACACTTTGACCACACTAGCAGGCTCCCGTTGGTTCTCCACACTAGACCTAAAAAGTGGATATTGGCAGGTTGGTCTACACGCATACGACAGAGAGAAGACAGCGTTCTCCACCAGTAAAGGGCTGTTTCAGTTCACGGTCATGCCCTTTGGGTTATGTAATGCACCCGCTACATTTTAGAGGCTAATGGAGTATGTACTGAGCGGGTTAACATGGAGGACGTGCTTAGTATACCTCGACGACATTCTAGTCATGGGTCAGACATTCGACGACCATCTGGAAAACCTGGGCGAAGTATTCTCCAGAATTAATAATGCCAACCTGAGACTCAACCCGAAGAAGTGCTCCTTGTTCCAAAAAGAAGTAGAGTTTTTGGGCCACGTCGTGTCCGAGCCAGGAATCCGCACCAACGAAGACAAGATAGCAGCCATCCGTGATTGGCCAGTCCCAAGAGACAAGCATGAACTCCGAAGTTTCTTGGGCCTCTGTTCATACTACCGGCGTTTTGTTGAGGGATTTGCCACCATCGCCACCCCTCTACATCGGCAGACCACTGAGAAAGAGACCTTCCATTGGAATCAGGATTGCGAAACATCCTTCAGGCGACTGAAGGCAGCACTATGTTCCAGCCCAATCCTAGCCTTTCCTACACAGTCCTGCGAGTTCATCTTAGACACCGAAGCCAGCAACACAGGTTTGGGGGCCGTCCTATCCCAGGTGCAAGATGGCGAAGAGAGGGTGATCGAGTACTACAGCCGTGGATTCTCGAAACCGGAAAGAAATTATTGTGTCACCAGAAAAGAACTTCTTGCAATAATAAGGGCTGTAGACCATTTCCACAAATACCTCTATGGTCGTCATTTCTTAATCCGAACAGAGGAAGGACAACTGGCCAGGTGGATGGAGAAATTACAGCAATACGATTTCAAGGTGGAACACCGTGCCGGCCGTTTGCACAATAATGCCGATGCCCTATCCAGAAGACCCTGTAGAGCAGAATTCGGACATTGTCTGAAGACGGAACAGCGAGAGGGTATCTCCATCAGGCAGATCCGAGTGCAGGCCAATGAAGACTGGACAACGGAACAGTGCATCCAGGACCAAATGGCTGATACAGACATCGAACCAATCTTGTCACTCAAAGCGAGAGGGGCACCCAGGCCACGATAGGACGAGGTAGCTAGATACTCCGGCGTGCTGAAATCGTTATGGGCTCAGTGGGACTCTCTAAGAGTAGACAATGGAATGCTCAAGCGAGTTTGGGAAAGCGCTGATGGACGAGAAACCAAGTCCCAACTGGTAGTTCCGAAGAAAAAGGTACCAGCCAACCTGACCGAAGTACATGATGGAATTACCGGAGGCCACCTGGGCATGAATAAAACCCTAGGCAAAGTTCGCCAGCGGTACTACTGGGTGAATTACTTCGAAGACGTCAGAGCTTGGTGCCGCAAATGTGCCACCTGTGCAGCCAGTAAGGGCCCGAAGACCCGGACCAAGGGCAGAATGCAGCAGTACAATGTGGGCGTCCCATTTGAGAGAATTGCCATCGATGTCGCCGGTCCGTTTCCCGAGTCTGAGAGAGGGAACAAATACATTCTGGTCGCAATGGATTACTTCAGCAAATGGCCTGAGGCATATACGATACCCAACCAAGAGGCAATCACGGTAGCGACGATGCTAGTAGAAGAACTATTTAGCAGGTTTGGCGTCCCGATGGAACTACATTCAGACGAATCGAATGAATTCCAGAAGGTTTGCACGATGTTAGGGATCAGGAAAACGAAAACAACACCATTGCACCTACAGTCACACGGAATGGTGGAAAGATTCAACCGGACCTTGGAACAACACCTGTCCAAGGTCGTCAGCAATAACAAGCGTGATTGGGGATGAACATATTCCCCTATTCCTGTTGGCATATCGCTCTGCCGTACATAATAGTACAAGCCCGACCCCAGCCAGGGTCCTATTCGGAAAGGAGCTGCGATTACCCTGCGATTTGGCATTTGGCTCCCCCGAAGAACCTTCCCAAGACATCGAGGATTATGCCGACCAGCTCCGATATAACATGCTGGCAATACACGAATTAGCCCGAACGCAGATGTTGGCCACCAGTGACCGGATGAAGATGCGATACGACCTCAAGGCCAATTCAGTCGGGTTCCAGTAGAGAGACAAAGTCTGGCTGTACAACCCCCAACGGAGCAAGGGTAAATCCCCAAAGCTTACACCCGCCTGGGATGGTCCATACGAGGTGGTCAAGAGCCTTAATGAGCTAATAAGGCTAAGTTGAAGGTGGTCCATTTAGATCGACTTGCTCCCTACCATGGAGGGGATGTTTCTGATCGGGTCGTACAGAATTAATGGGGGGGCAGTGTTACGAAATTTACCCAAAGCCGACCTTGTTTCATTTCAGTACGACAACTATCGTTTTGAGATAAAAGATGGTTCTCGAAAAGACTCGGCACCTGTAGGAGTGATGACTGATTTTACTGGAGAATTCGACGCTGCTTTTATAAAGGAAGCAGGCCACGATCGCGAGTTCAGTTGGTTGTAGGAAGAGCTTATATGTAAAATTGTTATTGTGATATTTGAATCAGCTGTTGTATATTCGATGTAAATAAAAGTTTCTAGAAAAGTGAAAGTGAATATTAGTTTTATAATTTTAACTTGAACCCACGGACTTTACAACAATGTATATAATATATAATTTCAATAATTTGATAAGCTGATCAAATTTATCACAATGTTAAATCATATTCCAAATAGCTAATGGAATGCTAGAATTAAATGTTGGCCTAGCTAACTCTCAGAAAGTATTTTGAAATTATTAAAACCAAGAACTATCTATTATTGGAATTTGGAATATCCTGACCCTTGTGTAAATTTCTGCTATAGCGAATTTTTTACCCAGATTTTATGTAGCATGTTTAAGCACTTTTTTTGGGAATAACACCACAATTCACTAAATAACTGTATATTTCCAAATGTTTCGGTGTCAATTTCAGACCATTGCCAATGGCTAGGATACTATGAAAGAAGGCACAATTCTCAAATTTAATATTAAAATGTTTGACAATAGTGTTTGTTTATGACGTAACTAAGAGAATTTAATTTGATAATATACAGGAGGGCACCAAAACATCTAAAGATTATATAATAATAAAGTTCCTTACATATTTGAAGAATTTGAAAGGGGTGATCTTCATTTTTATGTTTAATTTTTTTTTAATGAAAACGATTGTATCGCTACTACCTCCGTAGAGTTCAATCGTTCCTGTCCTCATGAACATCCTAATATCGGGATAGTTCATAAGATTTTTCCTACGGTTTCTCTTATGATTTTAATGGGATCAACGGATATAACAATATTCTTTAATCGCCTATTTTGGAGAATGCATCTTATAACAAAGTCGCACCTAAGACCGCAACATAAAATTCTGAAGATCACCCCTTTCAAGTTCTTTAAATTTGAAAGGAACTTTATTATTATATTGTGTCTCGAAGTTTCTGTGCTACTCTGTAATATTATCAGATTAAATTCTTTTAGTTATATCATAAGTCAAATAATAGATATTGTCGAACATTTTAACTTTACATTTTAGAATTGTGTCTTTTTTCATAGATTCTTTGCCATTGACAATGAAGTCTGACCTAGACTTCGAAACGTTTGGAAATATATAGAAATTTCGTGATTTGTGGTGTTATTTCGCAGAAAGTGCTTAAACAACTGCAATAGTAAGTCGCACTGCTCGAGCAACACGAGGAATCTTAAGTTTTTATGCACTGTATACACCGATCGATGCATTTTTCAGCATCTAAAAATCATTGAATCACAGCATTAGTGACGCGTGAATCATTCGAGTTGATGGTTATCGAATACGTGGACTCGTTAATTTCAGAAAGCTTCCGACCTAGACCCAATGAATTTTTTATCAGACTTCAAAAAGAAGGAGGTTGTCAATTCGTCTGTATCTAGGGTTTTTTTAGGTTTGTTCATCGATCACACGGAAACGGCTCAAGGAATTTCGACCGTTTTATTGGATCCTGTTTCGGGAGAGTGCAAAGTGGTCCCATATTTTTTTCATTAACTTAGCTTGTACCATTTCTTAGAAAATGGAGAAAAATTATTTTACCTCTTATACTATATGCCTTGGTGGAGTCGCCGGATTAAAAATTTCGAAAAAAATCTTATTCGAAACATGGGACAAATTGAAAAGAAATTTGATTAGTTCCGGGATATCCCAAAGTAGTCCCATATTTTCAATAACATAGCTTGTATCGTTTCTTAGAGGATGGGGAAAAACTTTTTACCTATTTTCTTATACTCTATGCCTTGGTGGAGTCGCTGACATGAAACATATGAAAAAATTTTATTCGGAACATGGTACAATTTAAAAGAAATTAGATTAGTTGCGTGATATCCCGAAGTAGTCCCATATTTTTTTCACTAACATAGCATGTACCGTTTTTTTAGAAAATCGGGAAAACCTTTTTTAACGACATTTTTATAAAGTAAGCTTGGAGTTGCTGTTCGGGGCAAATTGTAAATAAAATGAATTAGTCAAAACAAAATAAATGTCAGTTAATATATATATATATATATATATATATATATATATATATATATATATATATATATATATCAAAATTTAATAACTTGATAAACTTGAGTACACTAATATTAACACTAGAAGTAAAAGAAATCATCTGTTGGACTGAAGGTCGTGAATAACAGTTTATAAGACATAATGTGCTGACTCTATATAAACTTAAACAATGAAAAGGAAAGACATTCTGTGTCAAAACAGCAGATGTGCAGATTTTATCTATACGAGACGAAAGTAATATAATATGAAAAATTAAAATGTGAAATAAGATATACTACGTGACAATTTGAAAGAAAGGTATAATATTACATTATGAGAAAAAAGGTGTTATGTGTTATGAATTACAATGTTATAAAATATAATATTAGAACTTATTATTTTAAAGAGTCTATTAAATTCCTATATAACAACTCCATTTATCCCGAAAAAGTTGATGCTATGCTTCAACTTTTCAGATCATTGGTTTGAGTTCATCTTCTTCTATGGGTTCCTGGAGTTGGAGGCTTGGGCGTCTTCTGGGGAAGAATCTGAAGCGTCTGGTTTCGTTTCGACTTCGCATTGGTGGAGGTGATGGCGGGTGATCACTTGTGGTGGCTATGGCTAGTAGTCTGGACTTTCTTCTGCTGTTGCACTTGTAGAAAATGTACAAAAGTATTAATGCGATGATGGAAGTAATGGTTAGAATTGTGAACCAAGATGTATGTTTTTTAATAAACGGCTGGTTTATTAATTTGTCTAATTCGTCGGAATATTGGTTGAGCTTGTGTTGCGCTATGTTCAGGTCGTCGGCGTCGATCTTGTTTAATCTGAGGGGTTTCAGATCTGGAACGTACTTTTTTGGTAGGACGGATTCACAGCAGTTGTAGGGTATTTGAACTGGATGGCTCTTGTATGTAATATTTTGGGAATCTTCAATTAACCTTTTTGAATGGATTCGAATATTGCCGATGAATGCATTGCAGTCTGATTGCAATTGGAGGATTGAATTGGTTGCAATGGTTTTGGTTACAACATTGTTGCCGCTCCACTTTATGGTGATTGGTAGAAGATCGGAAACAGAAATTAGCCATACATTTGAACTGATTTCGTAAACATTGTAGTCTTTGGCATACAGTATCGAAGTTTGGCAAACTTTTAGAAGGAAGGTGGACTGTTTCAAAAGCTGGGCCTCACAGATGGAATCGCTGTCAATAGGATACGGGAGAACGTCTGAACATATCCATTGAACTCGGCTTAAGGGCTTGCAGTGGTCTAGGTTCCGAATGTGGTATACAACAATGAATCATCTTTCTTCGCTTAATATTTAGTTATGGTTGGTAAAATATGATGGAATCCATTTCGGTCGTCCAGAATGGGGATTGGGTATAGACGATAAAGGATAAACGTTTCAGGATTCACTAAAGGGATTTTCAAAACGAAAATTATTTTCGTATCTAACTGAAATGCTTCTAACTCTATAATGTCAATATATTGTGCAATATTATGGGCGTAAATTGATAAAGGTAAATTATTTTTATGCAGAGATTGAGAAACAAGTTGAAGAGATTCGGCTAAATCGGCGGGGGTTATTATCGAACTGTGTAACATTTTAATGCGAGCGAAAGATACTGCATTTAGGGCGTCTTGGATAAAGACATAGCTTGCCATTAATGATTCGCATAGATCTAATGTGATCGTCTGAAATGTACATGATAGATTGTTTGATTTTGACAATATCCCTATTAAATGTTTCTTCGTCTATTTGAAGTTTCTGAACTGTTGCATTGAAGTTTTTGATTAAGGAAGTTACTGAAATTTTGTTCTTTAGTAAATTTTCGATTTGCTGTTCGTCATGTGTTGATTTCCAAATTGTTCATATATCATTAATAAGTCCTGCCTCTTAGAGTTGTAAAGTTTAGTGTCTGCGAATATCTCTTGATATTTTAAGTTTACTGTGTCAGATATTTGTTTTAGGAGGCTAATATGAGTTTGTACTTGAGGTTTAAATACTGTCATTCGAGTAGTTAAGTTTGAGTGGATATTATCAATTAAAGTACTCAAAATGTTGTCATTGTTGGCAATTGCGTCAACGAAAGGGTGAAGATCTTTGTAGACAAGTAGGGTCCATTTATCGTTTGATATTTTGACAGTTCCTTCATGAAAGAAGAGTCCTACTGTGTTGTTTATGGGAGTTATGGAAAATTGGGACGTCACGATTGTGAAGAGTCCAGGTAGTCTGAAATAAAGTAATTTCTATTCAAAATACGGTTTCAATCTGTCAAAATTTACTTTTGTAGATTGATTCGTTTCGGGGTTTAGAAGAGTTGCAGAATTTTGGAAAAGTTCAGTTATCTGGAAAGGGCCATTAAATTTGTTTTGTGACTTACTTGAAATTTGGGATTCTTTTAAATATACCTTGTCGCCTATGTTATAAGTGGGTCGATTTTCGGGTACGTGTTGGTAGAAACGTGCTTTGGCTTTTCCTTTTTGTTGTTCGGTTTTGGCTCGCGCTAATTTGTAAAAATATTCCATACGGTTATTAAGATCTCTAACGTACTTGGAAATGAGGTTCTTTTGGTTGTAAAGCGTTTCCGGTGGTCTACTTGATGTGTGACCTAAAATCAAGTCATAAGGAGTGAAACCATGAGTCTTATTTTTGGTGTTGTTATAGCAACTGACTGCGTATGGCAGAACGTTAAACGGATGTTCGTTTGGATTTTCGGCGATATTTGCCCGGATCATTTCCGATAGTGTCGCATGGAAGCGTTCAAGGGAACCATTTGATTGTGGGTGACTTGCAGTAGAGAAGGTTAACTTTATTTCATAGAGTTCACAGAGGTCTTTTACTAATACGTTATCGAACTCACGACCGTAGTCACAGTGTCACAGTGAATTCTCAACGGGGTGCCGTAGTGTTGAAAATAAAGGATGAGCGTGTTAACGACAGTTTTTCCCGTTTTATCCTTTATAGGATACGCCTGTGTAAATTTTGTTAACTCGTCTATGATTGTTAGAGCATAATTTCGAGTGGGATATTCAAAGATATCGATATTGGCTCGCTAGAAAGGTGTTTTCGGCGTTTCTGTGGTGACTAGAGGGGAACTCAAGTTTTTTCGGCATATTTTGACTTTTTGACATATTTTGCATGACTTGATGAAATTTTCGACGTTTTTTGTCAAACCGGTCCAGTTATACTTCTCTTTTATTCGCCTTAGTGTTCCATTAATTCCGCGATACAAATTGTTTTTGCCTTGATGGTAGTATTCTAAAATCTGAGGTATTTCATCCTCTGAGGGTGTAGTTATGACGTTTTGGCATATTTTTAATTTAATGTCTTTGTCTGCAAAGACATAAGAAAAAGTTTCAAGGATTGGGAGTTCTAAGTTGTTTTCGACGTAATATGTGGTTTCAAGATCGAATTTATCTTGTGATTTGTAAATAATGTAGAACAGAAATTGTACGACTATTTCGGGGTCAAATGGCAAGGGGTTTATAAAGTATTTGCGGTCTTTAACTGATTTACTTGCGAAGGTGTTGATGGAATTGTTTTCGAATGTGATATCTTCTTCGAAAATATCGTCCATGATTCGTTCGTGTAGATCAGTTAACTTGTTTTGCCAGAAAATGATATAATTTGTTTATGGAATTTGTCCAGAAGTTGGGAATTAGTAGTTTCGATCTTTGAATAGTCAATTATTGATCTTGTTTTATATAAGTCAACAAATTTATTAAATTCGTTAGTAAGGTGTTCGTCAGTAAGTTCAGGTTCTGGTTCGGGTTCTTCTTCTGAGTCGGTGTCATTGAAGGCATGGACTTTTGACTGAAAATTCGGGATTTGTTGGAAGTGGTTGACTTTAATTCGCGAGAGAGCATCGGCGTTTCTGTTTATCTTGCCTGGTTTATGTTCAATTTTATAATTGTACTCTTCCAGCTTCAGTCGCCATCTGGCAAGTCTACTGCCTGGATCCTTGATCGAGAAAAGCCACGTAAGCGGGAGGTGATCGGTGACTAAAGTAAACTTACGACCAAATAAATAAGGACGGCAGGCTTTGACTGCCCACACAATGGCAAGCAATTCCCTTTCAATGGTGGAATATCTGGTTTCGGCGGCACACAAAATGCGGGAGGCATAAGCAATCGGAAGGTCTTTTCCAAATGGGCCTTGTGAAAGGACTGTACCTATCGCGAAAGCGCTGGCGTCTGTGGTGAGAAAAAAAGGTTCTTCAAAATTTGGGTAGATAAGGATGGGGTCTGAGATGAGAGCTTTCTTTAAATCATTGAATGCTGCCTTACAATCGGAATCAAAGAAGAATTTAGTGTCCTTTTGAAGCAGTTTTGTTAAAGGTTTGGACACTTTAGCGAAATTGGGAATAAATCTTCTATAGTATCCGGCCAATCCTAAGAAAGATTTGATATCTTTCGGGTTCTTTGGCTCTGGGAAGTTTTGGATACAACTGATTTTTTCGGGGTTCGGTTCTACACCTTGTTGCGTAATTAGATGACCAAGATACGCTACCTCTTTTCTTAAGAACTCACATTTGTCGGGTTGAATCTTAAGATTTGATGTGCGAAGACGTTTGAAGACTTCGGTCAACCGGGAAATGTGTTCGTGAATTGTTGGGGAGTATACAATGATATCGTCCATGTATACTAGACAACGTTAATTTTGAATTCCAAGGAGGATGTTGTCCATGACACGTTGGAATGTGGACGGGGCGTTCTTTACACCGAACGGCATACAAACAAACTCGTAATGGCCGTTTTCGACTGAAAATGCTGTCTTGGGGATGTCTTTAGAATCGATCTCTATCTGATGAAAACCGGAGGCGAGATCTAACGTTGAAAAATATTGGCATTTGTCAAGTTGATCTAAAAGATCAGAGATGTTTGGCAAGGGGTATTTGTCGTCGACTGTGACTTCATTCAGTTTCCTGTAGTCGATGACGACACGCCATTTTTGTTTGCCTAAGGCGTCTAATTTTTTGGGAACAACCCAAACTCGGGAAGATTAAGGGGAAATAGAATGACGAATAATGCCTTGATCAAGCATTTTACTGACTTGTTCTTTAACCTCTTCTTTATGGACCTGCGGGTACCGATAAGATTTGGTATAGATGGGTCTGGAGTTATTTGTCTCGATCGAATGTTTGATTTCGTTCGTAAAAGATAATGCGTCGCCTTCTAAGAAAAATATGTCTTGAAAGTCTCGACAAAGGCTCGTAATCATATATTCTTCTTCAACGTTTAAGTGATCTGTTCTGAGTTGTTGTCGAATTAATAAGTTCCTGTCAACTGGTTCAGAGTCATAAGAGTTGTTAGAATTGAAGCAGGGTTGTATTTGAGTAAAGGGTTCTATAGTAAAGTTGTCGAAATTAATTGTTTTTGGGATGGCGTTGGCGTTTATAACTGAAGTGAGGAATTCGCCATTTTGGTTTACATATACCAAGGAATTGGGTAATCTGACTTTTTCTTTTTCGATAGTATGAAGAACAGCGTCGGTATTAGCAAGGTGACATCGCAGTTAACATACTTTTTCGGTGCGGGGTCCTATAGAAATATAGTTCGGAAAATTATTGGTTTTTTGTGTGTTGGGAATTGTTGGAGGTGCGATATCTGAGGAAGGCAAGGTAGGGACCTTGTGAAGAGAGATATCCTTAAAATTTGTTCTAAGTTGCTTAGATTTGAAGTCTATTACGCATTCGTAATGTTCCAAAAAATCTAAACCTAAAATGCCATCAAAGTCGATGTCCAGATTACAAATAAAAACCTTGAAGGGGTTACCAGGAGCAAATGGTACAAGGGTTGACTGGGAAATTGAATTTTTTTGATCAGTGATGCCCTGAATAATTACATGTTCTTGGAATCTTTGAGGAAAGTTTTTGACAGTTTGCTCTTTGAAAATTAAAAATTCCTGCGCCTGTGTCTATAAGCAATTTGTATTGACCAGTAGCGTCGTTTATGTAGTATAAGTTTTTGGGGTTGACAGTGTGAAGAGTAGTTACAGGAACGTTTGTTCCGGGAAGTTTACGTTCGGATTCATGTCGCCTAAATTCATTGTTTGTATTTGTGATGTGATGCTGGTTGTTATGTCTGGTGGATGAACTGGATTTGGGAGAGAAAGAAAATCCTGGTAGTTTTGATTTTCTAGTGGGTCCAAATCATCAGTTTCTTCGTCCGAAGTTATCTGCAGTATGATAACTATTATTTCCTGTGTCGTATGAATAACTATTATCTGTATAATAGTCGTAATTGCTTTGATTATCAGCTGTATGATAATCCTCATATGGGTGATTATTAGGTGTATAATAATCGTTGTAATCATCGAAAGAATTTGTGCAACTTAAATGATGTGCCCTGTTTGGATTCTGGTGGAAATTAGGGTTCTTTTGAATCACTGACTGACGAGGTTGTTGCATATTTTGTTGGAATTGTCTTGGCTGATTAGGATATTGATTTTGTCTAAAAGGTGACTGATTATGCCTGAAGGTTGGCTGATTCTGCCGAAATTGTGGGGGTTGATTTTGCCGAAATTGTGGAGGCTGATTTTGCCGAAATTGTGGAGGCTGATTTTGGGAACCATTATTAGCGAATGGGTTTGGTCTCATATAGTTGTTGTTACTGTTATTGTTATTGTAAACGGGTGCTTGGTAATTTTGGGAACGACATTCGGACGCGATGTGTCCGAGTCTACCGCAAGATAATCACTTATTATTTGGAGGATTAGGCCTTCGGAAAGATTGGTTGGGCCTCGGGGGAATTTGTTTCGTAGTTTTCTGGTTCTCAAAGTACGATAACTGTAGTTCGCATCTCATTCTTACATTGGCTTCTAAAAGGTCTTTAGGGTTACCTTCACGGATGATTTGTCCGAGACGTGGTTCTAACCCGGTTAGAAGGATGTTAAGCGCCATAGTGTCTATTAGACTCGTTTGCGCTACCTTTTGGTCTGCGTTTAAATTGGATGCCTTTTGAATATTGGCGTGCATTTTTGCTGGTAGGACTTGTAGTCGGTTGTAGAAAGTAAGTGGTGACTCGTTGGATAGTTGCTAAAGGCGTTGTAGATCTTGTATCAGGGACGTCAAATCCCTGGAATCTCCAAAATGAAGATTCAAGAGTTGTTTTAATTCTAAATAAGATGCGGGGCAACACGAATTTATTAGTTGGGCAGCTCTGCCTTTTAATTTATTTTTGATATGGATAAGTAAAAGGTATCTTTGATCGCCCGTCGACATGTTGTAAGCACAGTCGCACGCATTAATAAATGTTCCCAAGGAGATCCGATCTCCTTAGAACTCTGGGACGATTGAGAATATTTCGGATAGCCGATAGGGCTCAGGTTCAGAGCAGTATCTGGGAGATTGTTGTGCCATTTTTTAAATTTATTAAATGGCAGAATTGAAAAATTGTTTGAAAAACTCAGCAAAAATAAAAATTGTTCAAAATATATGTATAAATCAGTTAAAGTACAATAAATTTTTCAGATTGTTACGAAAAACAATAAAAAATATAATGGAGAAAGATAGTTAGTGTACACTATTTGCAAACAGAGTATGGTAACAAATAAAATAAAGTAAATTGAGAAATTCAAAATATAAGGTACAAAAATAAAATTGGTATGGTTAAAAAAATATGGTTCGAGTTTTTTGGTCCTCCGAACAGAAAAATAAAATCAAAAATTATTGGTAAAATTAAAAATTGCGAGATGATTTCTGTTTGTACTCACATGAAATGGAACATCGATGCTGCCGTGTTCTTAAGTTGTAGTTAGTTGCCTTGTTCTACGGTTACAGTTGGGACGTCTCGAGAGGTTCTTTCTTCCTTCAAGGGATTAGGATCCGCCGCTACCAGTTAAGCTCGTTCGCCAGTTCTAGTAACGTTCTGGAATCCTCCTGATTGCGCCACTTTTTATATCACTTCTTTTTAAAATGACTTTTTAAATAATTATTTATTAAATAACAAACTTTAAGAACTTGATAAACTTGAGTGCAATAATATTAACACTAGAAGTAAAAATCATCTGCTGGACTGAAGGTCGTGAATAACAATTTATAAGAAATAATGTGCTGACTCTATATAAACTTAAACAATAAAAAGGAAAGAAATTCTGTGAAGTCAAAACAGCAGATGTGCAGATTTTATCTATACGAGACGAAAGTAATATAATATGAAAGATTAAAATGTGAAATGAGAAAAAAGGTGTTATGTGTTATGAATTACAATGTTATAAAATATAATATTAGAACTTATTATTTTAAAGAGTCTATTAAATTTCTATATAATATATATATTATAATTGACTGTATGAAATGTGTCATTGAATTTCATTTAGAATTTATAATTTATAATTTTACTATCTCAGGGTCTTTTTCGCTTGGGTTCAAATCTTCAGATTTTAAATAAATAAATAAATTTTATACTTATCTTGTTATCTTACAAATATCTGTTTCTCCTCGGGTTCACTTACACTTCTTAAAATTTTGAAATTATATTTGCACTTTACTTTATTTCTATTTTAAACTTTAAATTACTAATAATCAAATTTCCAAATTTTCAATTAGGTTACAATTTATTTAAAATTTTCCACAATACAATACTGATACAAGCTTTCTTTCAAAACAAAATAAAATTCCTGTCACTTAAATATTCTTAAATTTCTATTAAATTATGTTACAAAATATTTAGATCATTCAATCACAGATATTTATTATTCTAAAATTGTAAAAACCTTTATTATTATCACTGATTGACCTTTTTTATAATTTCTTTATTAAACAATGTTTCAAAAACTCACTGTTGTTGTTTTCCTATTCTCTCTTCTTATTGTTGTTGAACTTTATTAAAATTCGAAAATTTTGAATACTTTACTGGTACAATTTACCTCTCAATTGAATTTCTCGTGCTGGTTTGCAATTGGTTTTCTCCAAATACTTTTGATTTTTAAATTTTTATACCATTCATACCATCATCTTCTTATTCTCGACCATTTATAAGATTTTTTTTTTAATTCGCCTTTCCAAATAAATTTAAATTAAAATTTTCAAATTACTCTTCTATTTCTGACATGGAACATTAAATTTGTTTTATATCATAGGACATTAACTTCGTTGTCATGGAAACTGAATTTATGAGAACGAGAATTTTTAGAACCTATCTGCTCGACGCTTGAAGACCAAAAGGGATTTGTCAATGTCAGATTTCTTATTTATGTGATTTAATTTGCCAGCTGCTATTTCCATTTCCGCATCTATTTATTTTATTAATTTTCAACTATTTTCCTTTTAAATCATATTCAAAATTCTAAACAAATTTCAACTTAAATTTCATTAAGTAATTTCGAAAAGATTGTTGAGGAGGTCTTGAATTATTTTGTCTATTCATGGGTTTTCTCTCCTCCAAATTTTTTCCTGTAACAGATAAGTATTTAAAAAATTGTATATGTAGAACAAAGTGTAGTAAGGCAATTTCGTAAAATTGCCCGGATTACTGGTTGTCTGTAAAGAATCTCTGTACAGACAACCAGTAATCCGGGCAATTTTACGAAATTGCCTTACTACACTTTGTTCTACATATACAATTTTTTAAATACTTATCTGTTACAGGAAAAAATTTGGAGGAGAGAAAACCCATGAATAGACAAAATAATTAAATTTCATTACCGTTTACTCTCATAATTTTTATCCAAATCATTTAATTCATATTTTCAAAAACATTGAGTTGACATTTGCCACCTGTTGCCACCTGCTATTTAACAGGTACTTTAAAAAATTTTGGATTTTATTAAAATGTATACCTTATATATTTGAACTATTTATTTTTTTATATACTATGCTCTATGGTCTATCTATTAGTGTAAATTCCTTTACTGTTCCATCATTCCTGAAGACTTACAACGGTTTTTATAATTTTGACTTTTCAATTCTCTATTTACTTAACAAATTTATGTATTTAAAACTTAATTTTGATCTAAAATATGTTATATTCAATGTTCTCATGGTCTAATATGTGATCTATACCTGTTCTACAAACTCTACTGTGATTTTTACAAGTGAATTTAACCTTTTAATGTTTGACCTAATTATGAGTCCCTGCAAAGATTTCTTTATGAAAGTATTAAAATTTTATTAAAATCTGCATGATATAATATCTAACTTTATATGCCACATTTTATCCTTTCAACAATTTGCTTTTGAAACTTTTTTTTATATTGAATTTTTAGGTTAACTATATTTATAATATGATTCCTGCAATTTCCTTGTTTTGTTATATATGTATGCATTTTTTTTACATTATCCCAATTATTTAACTGTTCGAATTGCTAATGTTTTTATATTATTTTATGTCTATTTAAATCCATTATAATATATATATATATATATATATATATATATATATATATATATATATATGTTCTGAGAGGCTTCCGCGGTCATTATTATGAACTAAGCTAGGTTCCGGGTGAGAACCGCGTCTGAATTTATTAAATACTCGACTCCTGCTTTGAGCCATTCTCAAGAGACAAAAAATAAAATAGAGTTTCAGAGTCTAGATCGAACTCGGGGCTTCAACCTGCCTACTCCCCAAGAGTCACTAGGTAACTGAACTGAAGGTGAATCTGCGCTGCTTCTTTTATTTATAGTTATCGGTCGAATAGGACGGGATGTCTCGTGAAGAAGGGGCTGTGCGGTGATTGGTTGGGTGTTGGTGGGCGTGTCTGGTTTGTTTAATCTGGCAATTACGGAGGTCCAAGCTGTGGGAAGGCGAGTGCTGTCATCGCTTCTATGTAGACAGGGAGTTATTTTCTCTTTTTTGATGGCTTCGCGAATAGTGGATGCTTTAAGAGAATTGAGAGATATGATAGTCCTACTATCCTCGAAGTTCATAGAGTGCCCTGTTTGGATATGGTGATCCGCGAGAGCTGAAGTCGGATCTTTTTTTTTTGTACGAACTGACAGAGAGTGTTCATATACTCGATGGTTAATGCGCCTATTGGTACGACCGATGTAGCTTTGTGGGCAATCGCGACATGAAATTTCGTAAACTCCTCGATCCTCGTTAGGTACTTTGTCTTTGGGGTTACCGGTTGAGTTGCCTATAGTTTGAGTGGTGTTGAAGACAATCTTTATTTGATGTCGTGCTATTTTGTCAGTGACTCCTCGAATGTATGGAAGGACGGCTTTTTGATATTGTTGGTCTTTTTCCGACGGGGTTGGTGTGATTGGGGGTTGTTGAGATTATTGAATTATACGCGCAATGTGGTCCGGATGATAACCACAAATCTTGTAGAACTTATAACGTCATTCCAAATACTTTCTAACTAAAACATCACACCTCTTCACGTTCAGTTTCCAGTATTCTTAACAAAGCAAGTTTGGCCCTGTTACGAAATTTCATCCGTTCAATCAGATATCAACTTGACCAAACAAACCGAAATTTGTATCACTATTATTTATCATTACATACTTTCAATCCTCATCCAATTCTGTGGGACAATTTTGATCGCATTTCGAGCGATAAAGCCGAACACCTGGCCCAAAAGAAAACAGTCACTCAAAAACTTAAGCTAACACGACTTATTAGAAAACAACAACCCGCTGTCACCTCATCCCCTCAGACGACCGTCCATAACTTTTCTGACTTCCCCTTAGACTCTACCAGTTTACACGTCTTATCCAAAGGTTTCAATATAGCAGTGACGCCGAAAACTATCCCAACTGAAAGAATCATTTCTCAAGTTGAGGTAGCTCTGGTTGAACTAACAGATATTGAGACTGAAGATACTCGTCAAGACATTGCTAAAGTACTTCGCACATCAAAGCCACCAAAATTAAACCTTTTAACGAAAGACATGCACTAAAATAACTACGTAACAACGATGACATAACTATTCTTCCTGCCGACAAAGGTAACGCGACTGCTCTTCTCAATACTAAGGACTATGTTCACAAGATGAATTCCCTACTCCACACTGCAGACTACGAAATAATGAACAATAATCCTGCTACTTACTTAGAGAAAAAGACAAAAGAAATCATCAACAGAACACAACTTCCTCTTGACGTCAAAAAGATAATCATTCCTCGTGAAAAGTCTTCTAAAATTCCGAAAATTTACGGACTACCCAAAATTCATAAGCCGGACATTCCTCTTAGGCCCATTGTCAGTTCGGTACAATCCCCGACCCAAGAATTAGCCCGGTACTTAGCCAAAACCCTTCAACCTCTAGCCGAGCAAGCATCCTCGTACGTAAAGAACTCTTCTTCCTTCCTAGATATGCTAAGTGCCTATAGAATTTCAGAAAATGATATCCTAGTTAGCTTCGATGTTGTATCTCTTTTCTCCAATCTCTCCATCTCAGAAACGTTAGATATTCTAAAAACAAAACACAATATCTCTTCTGACATCATCAAACTTGTACAACACTGTTCTTCTAACACTTATTTTTCATTTCAAGACACTCTGTTCAAACAAGTCCGCGGGGACCCCATGGGTTCACCTCTTTTTCCAGTGCCTGCTAACATTTTCATGGAACAAATCGAAACCCAGGTACTAAACTCGTCTAATTTAAAACCTTCCTGTTAGCTTAGATATGTAGATGATACTTTTGTCATTTGGCCTCATGACAGAGATTCATTAGACTTCTTTCTACAACACCTGAATGGTATACATTCAAATATACAATTTACAATGGAAATCGAGTCCGATTCTTCTCTCCCGTTTCTTTATGTCTTCATAACAAAAACCAGCAATGACAGATTCTCACATACCGTCTATAAGAAACCAACCCATACCAATCGATACTTAAATGCCCAATCACACCACCACCCTGCCCAATTGAGTTCTGTACTGAAATCTTTGACTCTTAGATCTATTCGTTTAACAGATATTGACAATAGACAAAACGAACTTAATAATCTTCAACAAATCCTTCAACAAAACGGTTATCATCCGGACCACATTGCGCGTATAATTCATCAATCTCAACAACCCCCAATCACACCAACCCCGTCGGAAACAGACCAACAACATCAAAAAGCGGTCCTTCCATACATTCGAGGAGGCACTGACAAAATAGCACGAATTTTACAACGACATCAAATAAAGACTGTCTTCAATACCACTCAAACTATAGACAACTTAACCGGTAACCCCAAAGACAAAGTAGGTACCTAACGAGGATCGAGGAGTTTACGAAATTTCATGTCGCGATTGCCCACAAAGCTACATCGGTCGTACCAACAAGCGCGATAACCATCGAGTATATGAACACTATCTGTCAGTTCCTAAAAAAGATCCGACTTCAGCTCTCGCGGATCACCATATCTAAACAGGGCACTCTATAAAATTCGAGGATAGTAGGACTATCATATCGCCATCGAAATTGAGAAAAGAACTCTTTGTCTAAATTGACGCGATGACAGCACTCGCCTTCCCACAGCTTGGACCTCCGTAATTGCCAGATTGAACAAACCAGACACGCCCACAAACACCCAACCAATCACCTACATCCCCTCCTAATCGACCTATAACTATAAATAGAAGAAGCAGCGCAGATTCATTTTCAGTTCAGTTACCTATTGACTCTTGGGGAGTAGGCAGGTTGAGGCCCCGAGTTCGATCTAGACTCTGAAACTCTATTTTATTTTTTGTCTCTTGATAATGGCTCCAAAGCAGGAGTCGAAACGTCGAGTATTTAATAAATTCAGATCAATACTGTATTCGAGTAACTAGAAGCGAAAGCAGAAGGCTACGAAAATTATGCGAACCGACCTGAAAAGGGCAGATGTGACTCTGCCGAAACGTCGTCATTTTACTATCGATCCCGGCAAGGATCAGTTGTCAACTACGCGGATGAGTTCCCGGAAACCACCTGAAACATTTTGTGCCCGCGAAAACTTAAAAACAAATATATATATATATATATATATATGTATATATATATATATACAGTGTGTATTCATAAATCAAACGATTTCTTTTTATTAACAATTTTAATAGAAACAGTTATTCTTCACAAACAAATTTACATGGTAAAAAACGTAAACAGTAATTATTCCATGTCACTTTTTTAACTGCAGAAAAGGTTTGTCGTCAAAGAGTACATTTTATTACAAATTAAAGTATCTTCATTTCTGTTAAGATGTCAAATTGTTATCAAATAGAAGTAATTATAATTAAAAACTGCATCTACCTATGCCATTGCACTAAAAATTGTACAATAAGTATTTCTGTAACTTTTCAAATTTTATACTAGGTTTCAAAATCTATATCAATTTTGTTTAAATGTGAGCTTTATTTTTTATAGCATCTCAAATTGTAATCAAGCAAAGTTTATTAGAATTGAAAACTGCCTCCAATTGTATTATTAAAATTGTAATAAATTGAAAGTTGATTCGAAATAAATCCAAATAATCAGATAATCAACTTCAAAGTGGAGGCTCTCAGTTGGTTTTTATATACAGTGTGTCTTCATAAGTTTAATTCAAATGGAAAACGTTCGTATGAATATTATTTAGAGAAAAAATTATTCTTCATAAAAATATTTGCATGGTCGGAGACATATACTGTAATCATTACATGTCACTTTTTCAACTGTATACAAAGTTTGTCAGCAAATATGAATTTTGCTTAAAAGTAAAATGCCTTTATTTCCATAAAATATAAAAATCTTATCAAACAGAATTATGCCACATCTCTAAAAATTGTATAATAGATCTTCATGTCACTTTTCCAAATTGGGTAATAAGTTTGATAAAGAATACAAATTTTGTTTAAGTTAAGTAATTTATTTTTAATAACAACACAAATTGTTATCAGGCAAAGTTAATTATAATTAAAAACTGTGTCCTATTGTGTTATATCAATTAAAACTGTATAATGATGTTTTATGAATGTCAGTATAATTACCAGACATAAAGAATGATGAAACTCAGATAGTCTACAATATAGTGGATCCACTTCAGTTAGTATATTAAATTTTCTTAATACATATACAACTCTGCAATACAAATTATTCTATTGAACAGTAAACGAGGTGAGTTAAGCTAAAAAATAAAACTTAAAAAAATACCTTATATTAGGCAGTATCGAGAAAGTTAATTGGATTTGAAAACTGTATCCAAGCTATTGCATCACTAAAAATTATAAAATAAATATATTAAAAAAACAAAAATCAACTTCAAAAGAAGATTAACTAAACAACAAAGAATGCCTAATACTATAGTAAAAGATTATTACATGATTTCAACTTTATATACAATATATATACAGAAAAATTAAGTTAATTTTCGGACTCGGATAATTAACATTTATTCTCAATTAATTTTTACTTAATTTTAGCTAATGTTACTTTAGAACAATTATATCATTCATTTAATATTTGCTGGCGGATGCGCCTCCACAAAATTATAGAGTGTAATAACTTTCTATATTCTTAACTGAATTCAGTTTTAATTTCCCTAATCTGTTTAGCTGTTTACGAGTATGGTCGAACGTGCATAAAACAAAACATATACAGGGAATTTCCGAATTGCATACTGGCAATTAAAAGTGATAATCCTTGGTTGGTTTTGAGAAAAGAATTCACATGAACATATGTCCTAAACGTGTTAAGTTTTGAGATACGGAGTGTTGAAGTTTTCCAAAAAATTTATTGGATCTTTAATATCCATGGCTCCAAATATTTAATGAAATTTGGCATGCATATTCTGCGTATAAAAAGAAATTTTATAAAGTTCATTGTTTTATATTTCTTTCAGTGGAGCATGTGAAAAATATTAAGGTACCGTTTTTCGAACTAACAGTCATTTCTAAGCCAATTAGCTTTCTCTTAGTACGACTCACGTTTTTTACTACAAAAATTAACATTTTTATTTTAATGGTTGTATGGATAATAGTGACAAAAGATATTTTTAGTTGTATACCGATGCTTAAATGTGTAATTCCTTCATTGATGTTGAGAAAAAAATAAGAGAGCACACGAAACCATTAGAACCCCTCGACTTGAAATGGCGGCTTTACATAAGGTTGAGGAGAACCCAGAAAAGATTAAAAACTTGTTTGGTTCAAATGTGAGTGGTTTCTTCAAAGTCTGCGACACAATAAGTTATTTCACATGTTTATGCATTATACAGACGAACATGTTACCGAAAATCAAGTTCAAATTTCCATGACTGTCACCTAAGAAAGTGGCAAGGCAAATCACCGAAAGAAGCTCGCTCTCCATAAATTTTGGGTTGGAATTATTGAGGATTACTGTATATAGTCTTTTTAATTCAGAAGAAGAAATAATAGACCAGGGTTGATAATTTTTGAAACCAAAAAAATATATAGTAGGATGAAACCCATTGGAAAAGGAAGGGACTACAACAACTATAAAAGGAAAATAATTTACGGGCGAGCTGGTTAGGGAGAAAGGGTGGGGTTTTAAGGGTAAAAACGGGTTATCTAGATTTCCCACAAATAAATCCTTTGGAAAAAAGTTAAATAGCAAAGTTGTAGGTAAAAAAATTATCTACAACTTTTGTGTTTACATTTTTTTCACACAACTTCAAAATTTAGGTGAAAAAATCACAAAACCAAGTTTTTGGTATTTTATTTTTATCTTGTGTAATAGAAATTTTATAAAAACTTGCCTTTTTATGTCCCAAACACACTATTTTTTTATTTAAAATTTTTATTATTTGACTTAATATCGCACCCTAATTTTCAATCCAAAATTCTCACGTCAAAATGTCTGCTTTGCTAAAAAGTCTACTCTCTAATGGTGTGAAAAAAAATATAAATTAATATGGTAAATGGTCTCAGAAAATCCAAAAAAAAACGAAAGAAACTCGAAGCTGAAAATTAAGTTGTAAGGCCCAAACCCTTCTATCCTCAGTTCTCTATGAAATACCATTTGATGGGCCAACATTTTCTATAGGTCACTCAGGTGTGTAAATATAATCTTAAAATAGCAATAAACAGACATCTACGAATATAATTTAAAGAAGATTGTATAACCTTATTAACTTAATATTCTGTGAACATTTACATTTATTTATATATTTTTACACCATAAGAAAGTAGAGATTTCAACGAACAAAAAACACAAGGACTTTTTTAAAAAAGCAGATATTTTAATGTGCGAATTTTCGATTGAAAATTAAAGTTCTCGTTCAACATTAAGTCAAAATAAGTGAATAAATTAAACATTTTAAATCAAAAAAACTACAGGGCCATAAAAAGGTAAGTTTTCACCTAATTTCGTGAAATATTTTTTTTTGTAAAAGATGAAAATAAAAAACCAAAAAATTGTTTTTTTTATTTGTCACATAAATTTTGAGGTTATGTGAAAAAAACGTAAAAGTTGTAGATATTTTTATTACCTACAACTTTGTCATTTAATTTAACTTTTGGTGGAAATCGAGTTAAACCTTTTTTAAGCTTAAACATATAAAGTTGCAAATTTAATATGAAGAATTTTTCTTAACATCATACGAGGAAAATACTGCGTCGTATTGAAAAAATTAAACAGTTCAGAAACAATTTATATTAAAAAAAAGTTATTTCAAAATACCGTGACCTACCATTATATCTTAAAAACGAATAATATCATATTCGGAACGGGCGCCACTGGGAGAAATAAATAAATGTTTTACATTGGAAAATGCTCGCTGATGCATGGAAGATGCGTTCAGCAATTAGATATCTGGAGCCGTATCACACTATTAAAGCAGTAAGCACTTTATAACTCAAGGTTAACACCCTAAACGTTGTAATGTTCAAGTGTGTTTTTCTTAAAATGAGCCAAGGCTTATTTTGATTGGTAATTAGTGATCTGAGAATTTTTTACGCTCTCCACAGGATTCTCGTCTTTAAATAACAGCGTTCAATTTGGAAAGACCCTGCACACTGCGAATTGAGAACAACTTACCTACTCGATTTGAAGTTCTTAAAGAAAATTCAGCGGAGACGGAACAGATGTTGATCTTTACATCTCGGGTCTAAAAATTTACTGTTAGGCTAGACCGGCGGGATTTCACGCTGCGTTTTCTACGGTTTTGTTTTTCGAGGTCTCACATAGTCGGCCACACCGGCAGTTCTTCATGGGCTTGAAATCCAGCTCTACCCTGGCCACACACGCCGGTTGCAGTCATTCGCCTGCCTTCTGTTTGGTCGAGCTCGATAGCGAAATGAATACCGCGTTCTTTTCTACCAGTGTGGCCACTCAACAGCGTAAAATAACGCAGAAAAATAGAACCGATCCTATCGTACGGCGGCTGACCTTGAAGATGCGCCCGACACTGAACCATTAGGTGGAAATTCACGCCGCGTCTGGCCTCGCCGAATTGAAATAGTAGGGCCTATTGTGTTTTTTCCTGCAGAAACACGGCGTGAAATCCCGCCAGTCTGGCCGTAGCCTTATGTATCAAATGCATAAATAAGTGTTCGAGCGGACATTCTAATGTGAAAACTGATGAAGGTTTCTGACCAGAAACAATATTGTTACGAAATTTACCAAAGCCGAACCTGTTTCATTTCAGTACGACAACGATCGCTGGGATATAAAAAAAGCTAGGAGGTTTGGACGGAAGAAAAACTTATCTCTATCATGACTCGAAAACTGTAAAAATGACACTGGATTATACTAGAGAATTCGATGCTGATTTTAAAAGGAGGACCCATCCTCTCAGCAGTTAGTTAGTGGAGCGAAGAGCTTATATGTAAAATTGTTGTTGTGCTATTTCAATCAGCTGTTGTATATTCGATGTAAATAAAAGTTCTAGAAAAGTGAAAGTGAATATCAGTTTTATAATTTTAAATTGAACCCACGGTCTATATTGCAATTTGGTGTCAGAAGTGAATGATTAAGTGCAGTTAAAATCGTAATTTGATTTATGGAAACCCGCAGCATTGAAAAGATGGACGAAACTACCAAAAAAATAGTCAAGCTAGTTACGGATGGACTGGACGAAAAAATAGCACAGATTCTAGAAAAACGTGACAACAAGGAAAAACAACATCAAGAAGAAATTCAACAAAGGTTAGTAAAGTCTTTTGATGAAAAACGTAAAATAGAATTAGAAAATTTTGTCACTACGATGGAAGAAAAATAACAAAATCTAGTTTCCACGATGAAAATTGAACAACAAAATCTAGTTTCCACGATGCAAAGTGAACAACATAATTTCATTACAGCATTGTTCTCGAAATTTGTAGAAAAACAAGATCAACCTGAATTGACGAGAAAAAACGAATCTAAAATATTAGAAAAAAAACAACTGCAATTTGAACAATTAATGCAAATAGTATCGCAAGTTAATGAAACAGTTAATGAAAGAATGCAAATAGTTGAATCAGACATAAAAGAAATAAACGACGACATTAAGATCCTAAAAAATAATGTGGAGACTCTTGAAATAAAAGTAGATGACATCGATTCTATCCAGAGCCAGCTGAAATTTGAAATCAGTTCCATTAAAAACACGGTACAAAGTGAAGTACAAGATAAAATCAGTGCCATCCAAAACAAGGTAGAAAAAGAAATCAAAAAAATGCAACAGGACTTACAGCGAGGAAAATACCAACACACCATGAGTACCAAAGATTCCTTTAGTAAGCCACCCACAGTCGACATCAACTCATCTTGGCCCATGTATTAACGGCAATTTGAAGTCGTGGCTACAGCTAATGGATGGGATAACCATGAAAAATCCACGTCTCTGGTAATTTCGTTAAGAGGTCCGGCCCTAGAACTCCTCCAAAGCATTCCAGTCGATGAACAAGGCAATTTCGACAAGATCATCGCCATTCTGGACAAGAGATACGACAATCAATCCTTGAGCCAGGTATACCAAATCCAACTGAGTTGAAAAACACAAAAATCCGGTGAAACCCTCCAAGAATTCGAAGCAGAGATTAGACGGTTAGTTCACTTGTCCTACCCAGACCTGCCAGAGGAAACGAAAGACCAGTTGGCAACACAGAGTTTCATAAACGGCATCAGAGATGTGGAAGTACAACGAAATCTAAGACTAAGGGGCGTCAAGAAAAGTAATTAAGCTCTACTTCGGCCTTTGGCAGTAGAGGCCGTCATGAACATGTCCAAGCCGAGGGTCCGAGCAGTTTCCTTCAACCAAGAAGAGTCAGAGTCACCATTTCAAGCGCTGCTGGCTGGTCTAAACAAAATATTAGAACGGTCACATAGAAATGGCACCAGAGGAGCATGTTACCGCTGCGGACGGACAGGATACTTCCAACGTGATTGTCGAGTAAGGCTACCTGAACGATCACCGACCAGGGGTAACCAACAGAACAGCCACATGTCCAGGGACCGTCAGCCAGTTAGCATAAGGGGGCGAATGCTGACTGATCCTCCACCAGCCCCCAAAACATTATCCATCACAGAAACAGAAACAGACAGCTATCCACTACCCGAATCGATGACACTTTGACGACACTAGCAAGCTCCCGTTGGTTGGTTGGTTCTCCACACTAGACATAAAAAGTGGATATTGGCAGGTTGGTCTACACGCAAACGACAGGTAAAAGACAGCGTTCTCCACCAGTAAAGGGCTGTTTCAGTTCACGGTCATGCCCTTTGGGTTATGTAATGCACCCGCTACATTTGAGAGGCTAATGGAGTATGTACTGAACGGGTTAACATGGAGGACGTGCTTAGTATACCTCGACGACATTCTAGTCATGAGTCAGACAATCGACGACCATCTGAAGAACCTGGGCGAAGTATTCTCCAGAATTAATAATGCCAACCTGAGACTCAACCCGAAGAAGTGCTCCTTGTTCCAAAAAAAGTAGGGTTTTTGGGCCACGTCGTGTCCGAGTCAGGAATCCGCACCAACGAAGACAAGATAGCAGCCATCCGTGATTGGACAGTCCCCAGAGACAAGCATGAACTCCGAAGCTTCTTGGGCCTCTGTTCATACTACCCGGGTTTTGTTGAGGGATTTGCCACTATCGCCGCCCCTCTATATCAGCAGACCACTGAGAAAGAGACCTTCCATTGGAATCAGGATTGCGAAACATCATTCAGGCGACTGAAGACAGCACTATGTTCCAGCCCAATTCTAGCCTTTCCTACACAGTCCGGCAAGTTCATCTTAGACACCGACGCCAGCAACACAGGTTTGGGGGCCGTCCTATCCCAGGTGCAAGATGGCGAAGAGAGGGTGATCGAGTACTACAGTCATGGGTTCTCGAAACCGGAAAGAAATTATTGCGTCACCAGAAAAGAACTTCTGGCAATAATAAGGGCTGTAGACCATTTCCACAAATATCTTTATGGTCGTCATTTCTTAATCCGGACAGATCATGCCGCCCTCAAATGGCTGCTGGACATGAAGACACCGGAAGGACAACTGGCCAGGTGGATGGAGAAACTACAGCAATACGATTTCAAGGTGGAACACCGTGCCGGTTTGCACAATAATGCCGATGCCCTATCCAGAAGACCCTGTAGAGCAGCATGCGGACATTGTCTGAAGACGGAACAGCGAGAGGGTATCTCCATCAAGCAGATCCGAGTGCAGGCCAATGAAGACTGGACAACGGAACAGTGCATCCAGGACCAAATGGCTGATCCAGACATCGAACCAAACTTGTCACTCAAAACGAGAGGGGCACCCAGACCACGATGGGACGAGGTAGCTAGATACTCCGGCGTGCTGAAATCGTTATGGGCTCAATGGGACTCTCTAATAGTAGACAATGGAATGCTCAAGCGAGATTGGGAAAGCGCTGATGGACGAGAAACCAAGTCCCAGCTGGTAGTTCCGAAGAAAAAGGTACCAGCCATCCTGACCGAAGTACATGATGGAATTACCGGAGGCCACCTTGGCATGAATAAAACCCTAGACAAAGTTCGCCAGCGGTACCACTGGGTGAATTACTTCGAAGACATCAGAGCTTGGTGCCGCAAATGTGCCACCTGTGCAGCCAGTAAGGGCCCGAAGACCCGGAGCAAGGGCAGAATGCGGCAGTACCATGTGGGCGTCCCATTTGAGAGAATTGCCATCGATGTCGCCGGTCCGTTTCCCGAGTCTGAGAGGGGGAACAAATACATTCTGGTAGCAATGTATTATTTTAGCAAATGGCCTGAGGCATATGCGATACCCAACCAAGAGGCAACCACGGTAGCGACGGTGCTAGTAGAGCAATTATTCAGCAGGTTTGGCGTTCCGATGGAATTACATTCAGACCAGGGGCGTAACTTCGAATCGAATGTATTCCAGAACGCCTGCACGGTGTTGGGGATCAGGAAAACGAGAACAACACCATTACACCCAAAGTCAGACGGAATGGTCTAAAGATTCAACAGGAACTTGGAACAACACCTATTCAAGGTCGTCAGCAATAACCAACGTGATTTGGATGAGTATATTCCCCTATTCCTGTTGGCATATCGCTCTGCCGTACATAAGAGTACAGGCCTGACCCCAGCCAGGGTCATATTCGGAAAGGAGCTGCGATTACAATGTGATTTGGCATTTGGCTCCCCCAAAGAACCTTCCCAAGACATCGGCGATTATGCCGACCAGCTCCTACATAACATGCTGGCTATACATGAATTAGCCCGAACGCAGATGTTGGCCACCAGTGACCGGATAAGGACGCGATACGACCTCAAGGCCAATTTAGTCGGATTCCAGGAGAGGGACAAAGTCTGGCTGTACAACCCCCAACGGAGCAAGGGTAAATCCCCAAAGCTTACACCCGCCTGGGTTGGGTCATATGAGGTGGTCAAGAGGCTTAATGACCATTTAGATCGACTTGCTCCCTACCACGGAGAGGATGTTTCTGATCGGGACGATCAGAATTAAAGCGGGGGCAGTGTTACGAAACTTACCAAAGCCGACCCTGTTTTATTTCAGTACGACAACGATCGCTGGAATATCAAAAAAAGCTATAAGGTTCGGACGGGAGAAAAACTTATCTCGATCATAACTCGACAACTGTAAAATTGACACTGGATTACACTAGAGAATTCGATGCTGATTTTAAAAGGAGGACCCATCCTCGCAGCAGTTAGTTAGTGGAGCGAAGAGCTTATATGTAAAATTGTTGTTGTGATATTTGAATCAGCTGTTGTATATTCGATGTAAATAATAAGTTCTAGAAAAGTGAAAGTGAATATTAGTTTTATAATTTTAAATTGAACCCACGGACTATATTGCAATATATATCATATATATTGTCTTGCGTACAAAAGAATGACACCTCGAAGAGAGTACATAATTTTTAATTCTCTACATTTTTAGTTATGCAGGGCTTTCATTTCAAAACTAGCCACCCAAAATATTTATTTAAAAAAAGAAAAAAGCCTGTTAATTTAATATTTCAGTGGCCACATTTTGCACATATCGGTTACTCTGCAGTTTCAACGGGGGTGAATATCACTGCTACAAGTTAAAATACAAAGGGGTATGTTGTGATACCTCTTTTTAACCAAATTCCAAAAAGGAGGAGGTTATCAATTTGTCGCGTTTTTTTTATGTATGTTACCTGAATTCTTCTTTTGTGGTGAACCGTTTTGTATGAATATGGTCTTGTTTTATAGAGTATATATTCGGATTGGTGAAACTTCAAATTTGGGAAAAGAATATTATTGGTAAATTGAAGAAATTTGTGAATGAACACATGCGTGCATGGAAATCGACCAATATCCCTAACATATTAGTCGATTTTTCGAAAACTCCTTATAGATGTGTATAGTTTTTTACGTTTAATCTATTAAGGAAGATCCCTAGGTTATCTCATATACTTTTCTGCGACATGCAACTTGCAGTTTTGCAGACAATCTCCGAAAATTCCAAAATTCTTATCAAAAATTTCATCGAAATGACATAACGGACATTTCCTCATAAATATTTTAATTCCAACGTAATAGTGCGGGAATTTTAGGCACTAGAAGTTTTAATTGCGAATTTGACAATTTTTTATGTACATCTCAAGCATATAGGGAGTAAAGCATCGTATTTTTGACTCCTTAAATCAGTAAGTACCAATCTCGTTTTGTTTGTATACCCGGCAAATACCTATTTAAATGATTTTTTTTCCATTTTGCGAAGACGGTGCTTTTGGTTGTCACATTCACCCGGCCTAATAGAAAATTCAGTGACAACACATTTCAATCTAAACTGCTATTTGGTGGGTTTATACACAAGATGTTTAGTTATAGCAAACAAAATCACAAAGTAAAGTAATAGAAGGAGTTGCATTTATATGATGATTGAAATATAAGTTAGGCCGTTTAGCTGTATATACAGGATGTATGGCATATAGGGTGGAGTGGACGATTGGTGGTATAAAAATGTTGAAAAAAAATGTGAAATTAAAGTTATATAGGGTGAGTAAAAAACTGTTATATGATATGGACGTAAACAAATCATATGCAGGATTATTGAAATATATGCTGAAATTAAATTATATTTATACAGTGTGATTAAAAAATTATTTATTTTATAGCACATAAGACGTTGCATAAAGTGTGGAGAGGAATTAATGTTACACAGGGCGATAATATAAAATGTGAAAAATGAAATAATTTATGGGGTAGACCACAAGGAGTTATATACTATGGTTGAGATATAGGACGGATTTGACTCCGTAAATATGGGATGGATTCTACTCCGTCCTATAGTTTACAGAAGGCAGCTAACAAATTTATGTTTTTCCATGGGCAGTCGTATGTACAGGATGGTTGGTACATAGGGTGGAGTGGAGTTATATATAGTTATACCGAGTTGTCAAAAAAAGTTGAAAAAAGGTTACATGGCCTGGTCCACAAGGCATAAATATATTTTGGGCTTATTAAGTCAACGCGTACTAGTACATTTTATTCGTAAACATTTACCTGTCAATTTAAATGAAGATGTATCATTGTGTAATGTTGAGGTTTTCGATATTACCTGGTCTTATCTATTAAGGTTAAACATAGAAAATAAAAAATAAAGAATGAAAACTACCTGAGCTCAAAAAAACTAAAAAGTTGAAAACAAAACATTTAAAAAAATATAACCGACTTCCACCTATAACTAAAAAGCTAAAAATAATTATAACAAAATACAACTCTAGCAAATAAATAACAGATTCAATATTGTTAGGTACCTACCCAGGAAGTAAAAAATGTAAATGTGCTCATACTGCACAAATTAATTACCTACCAATCTATTATATTTTTGAAGTCGGTGCCAAGGGACGATCAAGTTTGATGAAGGATTTTAGATTTGCTTGGCACCGACTTCAAAAATATACTAGATTGTTAGGTACAGAATGAGCACCATTAAATGTTTACAATTTTTACTTCCTGGGTAGGTACCTAACAACATTGAATGTGTTATTTATTTGCTAGAGTTGCATTTTGTTATAATTATTTTTAGCTTTTTAGTTATAGTTGGAAGTCGGTTATATATTTTTTTAATGTTTTATTGAAGGTCCCTTTTTTGCAAATCGTTTGAGACATCATGTTTTTAAATCAGATTATTTTTTAGAGAGTAATAACCTATGAATCGTAAAAAAGTAACTTTTTGAAAATAATTGCCAATTTCACCAAAATTGGTGTAGGGCGGTTTTTAGGGTCCCTGATCACGAATCAGATCTGCAAAATTCAAAATGGCGGACTTAAGAAAACGGTAGAAAATTTTTAAATTCAACCGATATACGCCAAAATTTTCAGCTTCCATATTGAATTCTCCATCTTGAGTCTATCAGATTGGTGTCCAGCAAACACAAACACCCCCTTATAAGAAATTTAGTGCAAAACAATTTTTAACATTTACATCTTAGTTCCGCCTCTTTGAATGTTGCAAATCTGACCTCGGATTCGTGATTAATTAGAGACCCTAAACACCACCATAAATGAATTTTTGTGTAATTTAATTTTTTACGGTTTATTGGTCATTACTCTACAAAAAATCATCTGATATAAAAAAATGAAGAGGTATCACATGATAGCGCTTTATATTTAAAGTTGTAGAAGTGGTATTCACCCCTCTTAGGGGTTGAAACTACAGGGTAACCGATGCGTGTAAAATGTGTTCCCCCATACATATAAATAAATAAAGAAAAAGACAAAAATAACGTAATTTTTTTGTCTTTTTCTTTTAAGGATATTTTAAAAGTTATTGTAGGTGGCTAATTTTGAATTGAAAGCCCTATATATAGTTATAAAATTTATCCCACTCTGTCCCTGGCGAAAGCAACTTAAAGCATTTCATCCCAATTAAACATCAATCTCTGGGATAGTAAAGAAGGAGAACTAGAAGGTTCGGATGGGGAAAAAAACTGTGTATCTGGACGCTGTGCGAACCAAGGTAGAACAACCAGAAAACTCGACGTACGCTATTTAAAGCAGTATTAATTTCAAGTTAGTTTAGTGCGTTCAGTTTATTTTGTTGTTATGATTTAGATGTTATTGCATAGAATTGTGATGTGATGCTGGTTGTTATGTCCGGTGGATGAACTGGATTTTGGGAGAGAAAGAAAATCCTGGTAGTTTTGATTTTCTAGTGGGTCCAAATCATCAGTTTGTTCGTCCGAAGTTATCAACAGTATGATAACTATTATTTCCTGTGTCGTATGAATAACTATTATCTGTATAATAGTCGTAATTTCTTTGATTATCAGCTGTATGATAATCCTCATATGAGTGATTATTAGCTGTATAATAATCGTTGTAATCATCGAAAGTATTTGAGCAAGTTAAATGATGTGCTCTGTTTGGATTCTGGTGGAAATTATTGTTCTTTTGAGTCACTGACTGATGAGGTTGTTGCATATTTTGTTGGAATTGTCTTGGCTGATTAGGATATTGATTTTGTCTATAAGGTGACTGATTTTGCCTGAAGGTTGGCTGATTCTGCCGAAATTGTGGGGGTTGATTTTGCCGAAATTGTGGAGGCTGATTTTGCCGAAATTGTGGAGGCTGATTTTGTGAACCATTATTAGCGAATGGGTTTGGTCTCATATAGTTGTTGTTACTGTTATTGTTATTGTAAACGGGTGCTTGGTAATTTTGGGAACGACATTCGGACGCGATGTGTCGGAGTCTACCGCAAGATAATCACTTATTATTTGGAGGATTAGGCCTTCGGAAAGATTGGTTGGGACTCGGGGGAATTTGTTTCGTAGTTTTCTGGTTCTCAAAGTACGATAACTGTAGTTCGCGTCTCATTCTTACATTGGCTTCTAAAAGGTCTTTAGGGTTACCTGCACGGATGATTTGTCCGAGACGTGGTTCTAACCCGGTTAGAAGGATGTTAAGCGCCATAGTGTCTATTAGACTCGTTTGCGCTACCTTTTGGTCTGCGTTTAAATTTGATGCCTTTTGAATATTGGCGTGCATTTTTGCTGGTAGGACTTGTAGTCGGTTGTAGAAAGTAAGTGGTGACTCGTTGGATAGTTGCTAAAGGCGTTGTACATCTTGTATCAGGGACGTCGAATCCCTGGAATCTCCAAAATGAAGATTCAAGAGTTGTTTTAATTCCAAATAAGACGCGGGGCAACGCGAATTTATTAGTTGGGCAGCTCTGCCTTTTAATTTATTTTTGATATGGATAAGTAAAAGGTATCTTTGACCGCCCGTCGACATGTTGTAAGCACAGTCGCACGCATTAATAAATGTTCCAAAGGAGATCCGATCTCCTTAGAACTCTGGGACGATGGGGAATATTTCGAATAGCCGATAGGGCTCAGGTTCAGAGCAGTATCTGGGAGATTGTTGTGCCATTTTTTAAATTTATTAAATGGCAGAATTGAAAAATTGTTTGAAAAACTCAGCAAAAATAAAAATTGTTCAAAATAAATGTATAAATCAGTTAAAGTGCAATAAATTTTTCAGATTGTTACGAAAAAAATATAATGGAGAAAGATAGTTAGTGTACACTATTTGCAAACAAAGTATGGTAACAAATAAAATTAAGTAAATTGAGAAATTCAAAATATAAGGTACAAAAATAAAATTGGTATGGTTAAAAAAATATGGTTCGGGTTTTTTGGTCCTCCGAACAGAAAAATAAAATCAAAAATTATTGGTAAAATTAAAAATTGCGAGATGATTCCTGTTTGTACTCACATGAAATGGAAAATCGATGCTGCCGTGTTCTGAAGTTGTAGTTAGTTGCCTTGTTCTACGGTTACAGTTGGGACGTCTCGAGAGGTTCTTTCTTCCTTCAAGGGATTAGGATCCGCCGCTACCAGTTAAGCTCGTTCGCCAGTTCTAGTAACGTTCTGGAATCCTACTGATTGCGCCACTTTTTATATCACTTCTTTTTAAAATGACTTTTTAAATAATTATTTATTAAATAACAAACTTTAAGAACTTGATAAACTTGAGTGCAATAATATTAAAACTAGAAGTAAAAGAAATCATCTGCTGGACTGAAGGTCGTGAATAACAATTTATAAGAAATAATGTGCTGACTCTATATAAACTTAAACAATAAAAAGGAAAGGAATTCTGTGAAGTCAAAACAGCAGATGTGCAGATTTTATCTATACGAGACGAAAGTAATATAATATGAAAGATTAAAATGTGAAATGAGAAAAAAGGTGTTATGTGTTATGAATTACAATGTTATAAAATATAATATTAGAACTTATTATTTTAAAGAGTCTATTAAAT
The DNA here is from genome assembly GCA_034190945.1 of Octodonta nipae. Taxonomy (NCBI): domain Eukaryota; kingdom Metazoa; phylum Arthropoda; class Insecta; order Coleoptera; family Chrysomelidae; genus Octodonta; species Octodonta nipae. Next base: position 83,428,496 of record CM067216.1, read on the forward strand.
TTCTATATAATATATATATATATATATATATATATATATATATATATATATATATATAATTGACTGTATGAAATGTGTCATTGAATTTAATTTAGAATTTATAATTTTACTATCTCAGGGTCTTTTTCGCTTGGGTTCAAATCTTCAGATGTTAAATAAATAAATAAATTTTATACTTATCTTGTTATCTTACAAATATCTGTTTCTCCTCGGGTTCACTTACACTTCTTAAAATTTTGAAATTATATTTGCACTTTATTTCTATTTTAAACTTTAAATTACTAATAATCAAATTTCCAAATTTTCAATTAGGTTACAATTTATTTAAAATTTTCCACAATACAATACTGATACAAGCTTTCTTTCAAAACAAAATAAATTTCATGTCACTTAAATAATCTTAAATTTCTATTAAATTATGTTACAAAATATTTTGATCATTCAATCACAGATATATATTATTCTAAAATTGTAAAAAACCTTTATTATTATCACTGATTGACTACCTTTTTTTATAATTTCTTTATTAAACAATGTTTCAAAAATTCACTGTTGTTGTTTTCCTATTCTCTCTTCTAGTTGTTGAACTTTATTAAAATTCCAAAATTTTGAATACTTTACTGGTACAATTTACCTCTCAATTGAATTTCTCGTGCTGGTTTGCAATTGGTTTTCTCCAAATACTTTTGATTTTTAAATTTTTATAACACTCATACCATCATCTTATTCTCGACCATTTATAAGATTTTTTTTTTAATTCGCCTTTCCAAATAAATTTAAATTAAAATTTTCAAGTTACCCTTCTATTTCTGACATTAAATTTTTTTACATCATAGGACATTAACTTCGTTGTCATGGAAACTGAATTTATGAGAACGAGAATTTTTAGAACCTATCTGCTCCACGCTTGAAGACCAATTTGTCAATGTCAGATTTCTTATTTATGTGATTTAATTTGCCAACTGCTATTTCCATTTCCGCTTCTATTTATTTTATTAATTTTCAACTATTTTCCTTTTAAATCATATTCAAAAATCTAAACAAATTTCAACTTAAATTTCATTATCGTTTACTCTCATAATTTTTATCCATTTGCAACCTGCTATTTAACAGGTGCTTTTAAAAAAATGGAATTTATTAAAATTTATACTTTATATTTTTGAACTATTTATTTTTTTATATACTATGCTCTATGGTCTATCTCTTAGTACAAATTCCGTTACTGTTTTTATAATTTTGACATTTCAATTCTCTATTTACTTAACAAATTTATGTATTTAAAACTTAATATTGATCTAAAATATGTTATATTCAATGTTCTCATGGCCTAATATGTGATCTATACCTGTTCTACAAACTCTACTGTGATTTTTACAAGTGAATTTAACCTTTTAATGTTTGATCTAATTATGAGTCCCTGCATAGATTTCTTTATGTAAATATTATAATTTTATTAAAATCTGCATGATATAATAACTAACTTTATGTGCCACCTTTTATCCTTTCAACAATTTGCTTTTGAAACATTTTTTTGCATTGTTTGTATTTTTAGGTTAACTATATTTATAATATGATTCCTGCAATTTCCTTGTTTTGTTAGATATGTATGCGTTTTCTTTACATTATCCCAGTTATTTAACTATTCAAATTGCTAATGTTTTTATATTATTTTATGTCTGTTTAAATCCATTATAATATATATATATATATATATATATATATATATATATATATATATATATGTTCTGAGAGGCTTCCGCGGTCATTATTATGAACTAAGCTAGGTTCCGGGTGAGAACCGCGTCTGAATTTATTAAATACTCGACGTTTCGACTCCTGCTTTGGAGCCATTATCAAGAGACAAAAAATGAAATAGAGTTTCAGAGTCTAGATCGAACTCGGGGCCTCAACCTGCCTACTCCCCAAGAGTCACTAGGTAACTGAACTGAAGGTGAATCTGCGGTGCTTCTTTTATTTATAGTTATCGGTCGAATAGGAGGGGATGTCGCGTGAAGAAGGGGCTGTGCGGTGATTGGTTGGGTGTTGGTGGGCGTGTCTGGTTTGTTTAATCTGGCAATTACGGAGGTCCAAGCTGTGGGAAGGCGAGTGCTGTCATCGCTTCTATTTAGACAGAGAGGTCTTTTCTCTATTTCGATGGCTTCGCGAATAGTGGATGCCATAAGTGAATTGAGAGATATGATAGTCCTACTATCCTCGAAGTTCATAGAGTGCCCTGTTTGGATATGGTGATCCGCGAGAGCTGAAGTCGGATCTTTTTTACGAACTGACAGAGAGTGTTCATATACTCGATGGTTAATGCGCCTATTGGTACGACCGATGTAGCTTTATGGGCAATCGCGACATGAAATTTCGTAAACTCCTCGATCCTCGTTAGGTACTTTGTCTTTGGGGTTACCGGTTGAGTTGCCTATAGTTTGAATGGTGTTGAAGACAATCTTTATTTGATGTCGTTGTAAAATCCGTGCTATTTTGTCAGTGACTCCTCGAATGTATGAAAGGACGGCTTTTTGATGTTGTTGATCTGTTTCCAACCGGGTTGGTGTGATTGGGGGTTGTTGAGATTGATGAATTATACGCGCAATGTGGTCCGGATGATAACCACAAATCTTGTAGAACTAATAACGTCATTCGAAATACTTTCAAACTAAAACATCACACCTCTTTACGTTCAGTTTCCAGAATTCTTAACAAAGCAAGTTTGGCTCTGTTACGAAATTCCATCCGTTCAATCAGATATCAACTTGACCAAACCAACCGAAATTTGTATCACTGTTATTCATCATTACATACTTTCAATCCTCATCCAATTCAGTGGGACAATTTTGATCGCATTTCGAGCGATAAAGCCGAACACCTGGCCCAAAAGAAAACAGTCACTCAAAAACTTAAGCTAACACGACTTATTACAAAACAACAACCCGCTGTCACCTCATCCCTCAGACGACCGTCCATAACTTTTCTGACTTCCCCTTAGACTCTACCAGTTTACACGTCCTATACAAAGGTTTCAATATCGCAGTGACGCCGAAAACTATCCCAACTGAAAGAATCATTTCTCAAGTTGAGGTAGCTTTGGTTGAACTAACAGATATTGATGCTGAAGATACTCGTCAAGACATTGCTAGAGTACTCCGCACATCAAAGCCAGTAAAAATCAAACCTAACTTCTAACGAAAGACATGCACTAAAACAACTACGTAACAACGATGACATAACTATTCTTCCTGCCGACAAAGGTAACGCGACTGTTCTCAATACTAAGGACTATGTTCACAAGATGAATTTCCTACTCCACACTGCAGACTACGAAATAATGAACAATAATCCTACTACTTACTTAGAGAAACTAAGGAAATCATCAACAGGACACAACTTCCTCTTGACGTCAAAAAGATAATCATTCCTCGTGAAAAGTCTTCTAAAATTCCGAAAATTTACGGACTACCCAAAATTCATAAGCTGGACATTCTTCTTAGGCCCATTGTCAGTTTGGTACAATCCCCGACCCAAGAATTAGCCCGGTACTTGACCAAAACCCTCCAACCTCTAACCGAGCAAGCATCCTCGTACGTAAGGAACTTTTCTTCCTTCCTAGATATGCTAAGTGCCTATAGAATTTCAGAAAATGATATCCTAGTTAGCTTCGATGTTGTATCTCTTTTCACCAATGTCCCCATCTCAGAAACGTTAGATATTCTATAAACAAAACACAATATCTCTTCTGACATCATCAAATTTGTACAACACTGTTTCTTCTCACACTTATTTTTCATTTCAAGACACTCTGTTCAAACAAGTCCGTGGGGCCCTCATGGGTTCACCTCTTTCTCCAGTGCTTGCTAACATTTTCATGGAACAAATCGAAACCCAGGCCATAAACTCGTCTAATTTAATAAAACCTTCCTGTTGGCTTAGATATGTAGATGATACTTTTGTCATTTGGCCTCATACAGAGAACACTCTCTGTCAGTTAGTAAAAAAGATCCGACTTCAGCTCTCGCGGATCACCATATCCAAACAGGGCACTCTATCAACTTCGAGGATAGTAGGACTATCATATCTCTCAATTCTCTTAGTGCATCCACTATTCGCGAAGCCATCGAAATTGAGAAAAGACCTCTCTGTCTAAATTGACGCGATGACAGCACTCGCCTTCCCACAGCTTGGACCTCCGTAATTGCCAGATTGAACAAACCAGACACGCCCACAAACACCCAACCAATCACCGCACAGCCCCTTCTTCACGCGACGTCCCCTCCTAATCGACCTATAACTATAAATAGAAGAAGCAGCGCAGATTCATTTTCAGTTCAGTTACCTATTGACTCTTGGGGAGTAGGCAGGTTGAGGCCCCGAGTTCGATCTAGACTCTGAAACTCTATTTTATTTTTTGTCTCTTGATAATGGCTCCAAGGCAGGAGTCGAAACGTCGAGTATTTAATAAATTCAGACGCGGTTCTCACCCGGAACCAAGCTTAGTTCTTTATATATATATATATATATATATATATATATATATATATATATATATATATATATATATACATATATATATATATATTTGTTTTTAAGTTTTCGCGGGCACTAAATGTTTTAGGTGGTTTCCGGGAATTCATCCGCGTAGTTGATAACTGATGACCGTTTCGGCAGAGTCACATCTGCCCTCTTCAGGTCGGTTCGCATAATTCTCGTAGCCTTCTGCTTTCGCTTCTAGTTACTCGAATACTAAGATTTTCTGAAGCGAGCGCGCTGTTAAATAGTCGCGGCTCGGCGCCTATCGGTTGACACCGTGAACGGCTGCGTGTGATTGGCCCTTGGCGCTCAGTGGGCACGGCTCCATCCTCCTGATTTGTTATTTCCGGTTGAGTTGTTATTGGATGGGTACGGGCCGGTACGGTGTTTAATAGGATTTTCCAACAATTCGATAAGTTCTGAATTTCATTGCGTGCGTTTAGACTGTGAGGTCTCTTCGCTATTTCAATTGCCTCTCTTACGAGTCTTGATTTCGGGTGTTCTATATTTGCCAGTACTCTTGTGTTCTCAAAGTCTATTCGGTGTGACATCGTGGTGGCGTGTTCCGCAATGGATGTTGTTTTTTCCTGCTTTCTTACAACGTTCTGGTGTTCATCACGTCTAGCTTGAATTCTTCTATTAGTTTGCCCCACATAGGTTTTATGGCAGTCTGCACATGGAATCTCGTGCACTCCCTGTTGTTCTAAAGGGATCCTCGTCTTCGGAGTCCTCAACACCGTGCTTATTTTTCTGTCTGTATTGAAAATAGTATCGATATTGTGTCTCCGTAGAATTCTTGCAATACTGTCCGTGGTCCCGTTGACATACGGTAAATAAGCCTTGGTTATTGGTCTCTCATGCTCCTCGTCTGTTTGTCTCGGTTTTGACTTTAGGGCTCTTTGTATATTTCCGTCTGTAAATCCGTTTTGTCTCAGAGCTGTTATTAAACTGTCCATTTCCTGTTTGATGTTATCCTGGTCAGCTAGCCTTTGTGATCTGGTTACTAAAGTCTTGACGACGGCTTGTAATTGGGCTGGGTGGTGGTGAGAATTAGCATGAAGGTATGGCCAAGGGTCCCATCTTGCATCCTATTTATGAGAACATCAAGGAATGGCAGTTGATTGTTGGCTTCAACCTCCATGGTAAATTTTATTTTGTGATGGATGCCATTAAGGTGATCTAAAAAAGTATTGAGGTGTTCCCTCCCATGAGGCCAAATCACAAATGTATTATCCACATATCGCAACCACAAACTGGGTTTAAGAGTTGTTGTTCTTAGTTCCAACTCCTCAAAGTTCTCCATAAAAAGGTTCGCTATAACTGGTGAGAGTGGAAATCCCATTGGAGCTCCTTTCACTTGTTTGTATCGTTGGTTCTCGTAAACAAAATAGGTGTTTATCAGACAGTGCCTTGTTAAGTCTACAAGGTGTTGAGGTGGTTTGTATTTTTCTATTATGATATCCGAGGCTTTGTCGATAGGGATGTTGGTGAAAAGGGACAGTACGTCAAAACTTACAAGAAGACACTCTGGTTGTAAGACCGTTTTTCTAAGAATTTCGATGAAGTATGTCGAATTTTTTACATATGAGTCTGCCCCCTCTGCAAACGGTTGAAGTTGCTGGGCTAGGTATTTGGCTAGGTGTTGTGTTGGGGATCCAATTGAGCTTACTATTGGCCTCAAAGGTGCACCTTCTTTATGTACTTTTGGCAACCCATAGAATTTCGGACATCTCGATGACTTTTCACGCGGAATGAGTTGCAGTTGGAGATTTTTGTCGATCCTACTTGCTTGGATTTTGGCCTTGGTTGTTTTCTCTATATAAGTTGTTGGGTCAGTAGTAATTTGTTTATATGCTGGATCTTGTAGCAATATTTGAATTTTGTTTGAATAATTCGCTGTATCTAAAATTACAGTCTCATTTCCTTTATCAGCGGGTAGAATGACAATGTCCTTGTTGAGGCGCAGTTGTTTCAAGGCCTCATTTTCATCTATAGATAGGTTCCTTTTGGGTGGTTTAGACTTTCTTAGAACATGTGACACATCTTGTCTAATTATTTCAGCGGTGTTCGCATCTAATTTTGAAACTGCTGTTTCCACGCCACATATTATGCTCTCTGTTGGTATGTGAGAGAGAGCAATAGCGTAATTGAATCCCTTAGCCAACACGCCAATCGAGGAAGTGTTCAACTGGACTGAAGATAAGTTATAAACGGTTTTATTTGTTTCCAATTGCCGTGAGGTTAGACTGTGACTGTTATTTTCCGAGACAAATTCGTTTTTGGGCTTCTGTTGGAGCTTCAATTTGTTAAATTTTGCCTGTTGTTGCATTGTTGTTAACTCTGCATTCATTCGGCCCAAAATTCGCTAATCTCATCGAATTTATCCCATATTATCGGGTGGAGTGTATTGCTTACCTGTAGGTGGATATCTAGGAGTTTAGTATTAAGAACATCCAAATCTCTTCTGACATCACGTATGGCTTCCCTAAGTAGGGCACAACTAGCTTTCGATAAGATATTCTGTGTTTTTCTGTTGTTTTTCCAGAACTTTACCGTCATGTTTTTCGGAATAACTCCTTCATCGCGGGATCGTTGTAAAAAATGTAGATCGCACAAAAGTTTGCTTCTTTTCGCGCGTAATTTCTCAAATGTTTTACACAAATGAAAAGTATTCGCCCCATAGAGATTCACTATATTTGTTTTTAAGTTTTCGCGGGCACTAAATGTTTTAGGTGGTTTCCGAGAATTCATCCGCGTAGTTGATAACTTATCCCTGCCGGGATCGATGGTAAAATGACGACGTTTCGGCAAACAAACAGAAGAATTCAAGCTAGACGTGATGAACACCAGAACGTTGTAAGAATGCAGGAAAAAACAACATCCATTGCGGAACACGCCACCACGATGTCACACCGAATAGACTTTGAGAACACCAGAGTACTGGCAAATATAGAACACCCGAAATCAAGACTCGTAAGAGAGGCAATTGAAATAGCGAAGAGACCTCACAGTCTAAACGCACGCAATGAAATTCAGAACTTATCGAATTGTTGGAAAATCCTATTAAACACCGTACCGGCGCGGACCCGTCCAATAACAACTCAACCGGAAATAACAAATCAGCAGGATGGAGCCGTGCCCACTGAGCGCCAAGGGCCAATCACACGCAGCCGTTCACGGTGTCAACCGATAGGCGCCGAGCCGCGACTATATAACAGCGCGCTCGCTTCACAAAATCTTAGTATTCGAGTAACTAGAAGCGAAAGCAGAAGGCTACGAGAATTATGCGAACCGACCTGAAGAGGGCAGATGTGACTCTGCCGAAACGTCGTCATTTTACCATCGATCCCGGCAGGGATCAAATATCAACTACGCGGATGAATTCTCGGCAACCACCTAAACCATTTAGTGCCCACGAAAACTTAAAAAAATATATAGTGAATCTCTACGGAGAGAAAAATTTTTAATTTGTGTAGAACATTTGAAAAATTACGCGCGAAAAGATGCAAACTTTTATGCGATCTACATTTTTTACAACGATGCCGCGATTGAAGGTGTTATTCCGAAAAACAGGACGGTAAAGTTCTGGAAGAACAACAGAAAAACACAGAATATCTTATGGAAAGCTAGTTGTGCCCTACTTAGGGAAGCCATACGTGACGTCAGAAGAGATTTGGATGTTCTTAATACTAAACTCCTAGATATCCACCTACGGGTAAGCAATACACTCCACCCGATAATATGGGATAAATTCGATGAGATTAGCGAATTTAGGGCCGAAACGAATGCAGAGTTAACAACAATGCAACAACAGGCAAAATTTAACAAATTGAAGCTCCAACAGAAGCCCAAAAACGAATTTGTCTCGGAAAATAACAGTCACAGTCTAACCTCACGGCAATTGGAAACGAATAAAACCGTTTATAACTTATCTTCGGTCCAATTGAACACTTCCTCGATTGGCGTGTTGGCTAAGGGATTCAGTTACGCTATTGATCCCTCTCACATACCAACAGAGAGCATAATACGTGGCATGGAAACAGCAGTTTCAAAATTAGATGCGAACACCGCTGAAATAATTAGACAAGATGTGTCACATGTTCTAAGAAAGTCTAAACCACCCAAAAGGAACCTATCTATAGAAGAAAATGAGGCCTTGAAACAACTGCGCCTCAACAAGGACATTGTCATTCTACCTGCTGATAAAGGAAATGCGGCTGTAATTTTAGATACAGCGGATTATTCAAACAAAATTCAAATATTGCTACAAGATCCAGCATATAAACAAATTACTACTGACCCAACAACTTATCTAGAGAAAACAACCAAGGCCAAAATCCAAGCAAGTAGGATCGACAAAAATCTCCAACTGCAACTCATTCCGCATGAAAACTCATCGAGATGTTCGAAATTCTATGGGTTGCCAAAAGTACATAAAGAAGGTGCACCTTTGAGGCCAATAGTAAGCTCAATTGGATCCCCAACACAACACCTAGCCAAATACCTAGCCCAACAACTTCAACCGTTTGCAGAGGGGGCAGACTCATGTGTAAAAAGTTCGACACATTTCATCGAAATCCTTAGAAAAACGGTATTACAACCAGAGTATCTTCTTGTAAGTTTTGACATAGTGTCCCTTTTCACCAACATCCCTATCAACGAAGCATTGGATATCATAATAGAAAAATACAAACCATCTGAACACCTTGTAGACTTAACAAAGCACTGTCTGATGAACACCTATTTTGTTTACGAGAACCAACGATACAAACAAGTGGAAGGAGCTCCAATGGGATCGCCACTCTCACCAGTTATAGCGAAGCTTTTTATGGAGAACTTTGAGGAGTTGGCACTTAGAACAACTCTTAAACCCAGTTTGTGGTTGCGATATGTGGATCATACATTTGTGATTTGGCCTCATGGGAGGGAACACCTCAATACTTTTTTAGATTACCTTAATGGCATCCATCACAAAATAAAATTTACCATGGAGGTTGAAGCCAACAATCAACTTCCATTCCCTGATGTTCTCATAAATAGGAAGCAAGATGGAACCCTTGGCCATACAGTATATAGGAAAGCAACTCACACCAACAGATACCTTCATGCTAATTCTCATCACCACCCAGCCCAACTACAAGCCGTCGTCAAGACTTTAGTAACCAGATCACAAAGGCTAGCTGACCAGGATAACATCAAACAGGAAATGGATTGTTTAAAAACAGCTCTGAGACAAAACGGATTTACAGACGGAAATATACAAATAGCCCTAAAGTCAAAACCGAGACAAACAGACGAGGAGCATGAGATACCAATAACCAAGGCTTATTTACCGTATGTCAAGGGGACCACGGACAGTATTGCAAGAATTCTACGGAGACACAATATCGATACTATTTTCAATACAGACAGAAAAATAAGCACGGTCTTGAGGACTCCGAAGACGAGGATCCCTTTAGAACAACAGGGAGTGTACGAGATTCCATGTGCAGACTGTCATAAAACCTATGTGGGGCAAACTAATAGAAGAATTTAAGCTAGACGTGATGAACACCAGAACGTTGTAAGAAAGCAGGAAAAAACAACATCCATTGCAGAACACGCCACCACGATGTCACACCGAATAGACTTTGAGAACACCAGAGTACTGGCAAATATAGAACACCCGAAATCAAGACTCGTAAGAGAGGCAATTGAAATAGCGAAGAGACCTCACAGTCTAAACGCACGCAATGAAATTCAGAACTTATCGAATTGTTGGAAAATCCTATTAAACACCGTACCGGCCCGTACCCATCCAATAACAACTCAACCGGAAATAACAAATCAGCAGGATGGAGCCGTGCCCACTGAGCGCCAAGGGCCAATCACACGCAGCCGTTCACGGTGTCAACCGATAGGCGCCGAGCCGCGACTATATAACAGCGTGCTCACTTCAGAAAATCTTAGTATTCGAGTAACTAGAAGCGAAAGCAGAAGGCTACGAGAATCATGCGAACCGACCTGAAGAGGGCAGATGTGACTCTGCCGAAACGTCGTCATTTTACCATCGATCCCGGCAGGAATCAGTTATCAACTACGCGGATGAATTCCCGGAAACCACCTAAAATATTTAGTGTCCGCGAAAACTTAAAAACAAATATATATTGTAATAGATTTAAACAGACAAGAGATAATACAAAAGTTTAGTAATTTGAATAAGTAAATGATTGGGGAAATGTAAATAAAATTCATACATATCTAATAAAGAAAGGAAATTGCAGAAATCATATCAGATAAAGTTAACCTAAAAATATAAACTATGTAAAAAGAATGTTTCAAAAGCAAATTGTTGAAAGGATAAAAGGTGGCATATAAAGTTAGATAATCTATCATGCAGATTGTAATAGAATTTGGATACTTACATAAAAAAATCTATGCAGGGAGTCACATTTAGGTCAAAGAGCAAAAAGGTTAAATTCACTTATGAAAATCACAGTATAGTTTGTAAAACAAGTATAGATCACATATTAGGCAATGACAACACTGAATATAACACATTTTAAATCAAAATTAAGTTTTAAATACATAAATTTGTTAAAAACTTAGAGAATTGAAATGTCAGAATTGTAAAAACCGTTAAAAATTTGAAGGAATGATGGAACAGTAAAGAGATTTATACCGTTAGAAAGAACTTAGAGCATAGTTTATGAAAATTCAATAGTTCAAAAGATGTTAAGTCTTAATTTCAGTAAAAACCAATTTTTTTATTAAAGTACCTGTTAAATGACTGATGACCAACAGGTTACAAGTGTCAAATCAAAATTTTTGAAAACATGAATTAAGTGATTTAGATAAAATTTATGAGAGTAAACGGTATTGAAATTCAAATTAAAATTTGTTTAGATTTTTGCATATGATTTAGAAGGAACACATTTGGAAAGTAATAAAATAAATAAAAACGGAAATGGAAATAGCAGGTGGCAAAATATATTACATAAATAGAAAATCTGACATTGAAAGGTCCTCTTTGTTTCCCAAGCGTCGACGAGAGCAGTTCAAAATTTCTTTCTTGTAAAATCACGTTTCCATGACAACAAGATAATTGATCTATGGAATCATTGAAATAAGTGTTCCATGTCAGTTTGACAAGAAATTGAGTTTGAAGTAAATTTTTTGAAGTATTTGGATAAACAATCTGAAATCATAAAGTAAATATTCCATAAAAGGTATTATTTGGACTCCATTGAATGGAGAAATAAAAATCAATTTTTGTGGGAAGAATAGAAGTATTGGTACAGCAGTAAAAAAATCAATTAAGCAGCAGAATAATTTAGTATTATAAAAATCAGAAATCAGGAAGTAGTATTCAAAACCAAAAGCAAGGAGAAAGGAAATTAAAGCCAGGCAACTGTGAGTTTTTGAAACATTATTTAATAAACAGATTATTAAAAAATTTAAACAATCAATCAGTGATAGAAATAAAGGGTTTTAAAATTTAGTAGAATGTATATTTGTGTTTGAAGGACTGAAATATTTTGTAACAAGTAGATAGAAATTTAATAATAGTTAAGTCCCCAGGAAATTTATTTTGTTTTAAAGGCAAGATTATATCAAAATTGTACTGTGGACAATTATAAATAAATTGAAACTTGATTGAAAATTAGAAAATTATTTATTAGTAATTTAAAATCTTAAAACAGAAAAATAAAGTGAAAAATATAATTTCAAAATTTTAAAAAGTGGTAGTGTAACGAAGAAGAAAAAGAGACTTATAAGATAAGTATAAAATCTATTTATTTATTTAATATCTGGAACTTAAACCCAAGCGAAAAAGACCCTGAGGTAATAAACAAAATACAAATTATTATAGAATTTGAAAAATTTATAAATATCATTCCAATATAAATGGCGCCCAACGTGGGGCATCAGAAACACATTGGTAGGTAGTTTACAATTTCATATCATTCAAATATAAATGGCGCCCAACTAAAGGGGCTCACCAAATAGTGAGGCTAACGAACTAATTTCATACTTACAATTTAATATAAAGTGTTGACCAAACGTAAGGCTTTGCAAAATTGGCATACAACTAAAGGGGCTCAAAAATTAGTGGGTCCTATATAAAAATTAAATATAATAATTGTCAGATTTAAATAAATAAATAAAAAAAAAGAACAAAATAAATTTCCTGATAAAGTAAATTGTGTGATAATTTGGTTAAATAGATAAGATAAAAAGGTAAGAATATTTGAAATTATAAAAAAATAAGTGATTTTTACAATTTCGAAAAAACTTGGTGGGATATTTATAAAAGTATATAGAATCAAAAAACAATATAATTCGAAAATAAAACAATAATAATAAATTTAAATCATATATAATAATAAATAAAGAAATTGTGTTAAAAATAATTTATTAAAATGGTAAAAACTAGAGCTGCAAAATCAGTGGATAATCCAGAAGAACATATGTCTGAAGAAATGGAGCAGGATATGCAGGGAACAGAAGATATACAAGAAAAAAGTGGAAGTGAAGAGCAAATTGAAGAACAAAATATTCAAATCATTTCAGAGCATGTGGTAGTAGAAGGACAACCAGAAGAATCAAGATCTGAGGAGAATACAAATATTGGATTGGATAGTAATCTACAATTGATGGAAATGATGAAGAAGAATGTTGCAGGATTTCAATTCAAATTTAAAACAAGAAATTGGGAGTGTAAAACAAGATTTAAAACAAGATAATCAAAACTTAATTTCAAGTATGGAGAAAAGTTTAAAACGAGAAATAGGAAAATTAAATTCTAATATGGCAGATATAATTTCGAAAATGGATAAGTTGAGTTCAGATATAAAACAAGATAATCAAAAGTTAAGTTCAAGAATGGATGAAAATAATCAAATATTGAGGAAAGACATGAAAAATCATATGACACAAATAAGAGAAAAAATTATAGAACCATGTAAAAGTCAAGCACAAATCAAGCAGGCAGAGGAACAAGTTAGTAAGAAAATAAAAGGAGTAGAAGAGAGAGTAGGTACAAATGAAGTTAAAATACAATATATTGGGGAAAAATGGGATGAAACTATGATGAAATATGAAGAAACAATTGGCAATAGATTGGAGAAAACTGAAAATGAGTTTAAGAAAAGATATGAAGAGCAAGACAAACAAGTTATAGGGACAAACCAAGAAGAAAGAGCAAAATTTGGGGAAGAAGTTAAAAGTCAAAGTAATCAGGAAAAAGCAGGAACACAAATGAAAAATGAAGAGGTTGTACCAGAACATAGTAGAAAAGTGAAATTATATGAAAAATTGAAGTTAATGGAAAATATGTAAATTATGGAGGTAAAAATGAGATGAAAATGGATATACAGTGGGGAAAAATAGGATTTTTGGTAACAATAATGAGTAAAATGAGTTATCAGACAGAGTACATGAAACCAAGCATTAATAATAAGAAGCATGATAAAGAATATATGAAGATGAGCAGGTATATGGAAAAATGTGGAAAGTTTTGTGGGGAAACTCATCAGAACACCGTTCATTACTGGGGAATAAACCCAAAAGTAAACTGGAAAACCAGGAAAAAGATATAAAAATATCAATATAGATCAGGAAGGATGGATGGAAGACCAAAATTAGCACAGGAACATGGAAATGAAAATTAATAAAAGATCAAGATAAAAAAAAATTAAGCAAATTGAAGATAAGTAAAGGTTCATCGTAAGGAAGTATCATCATAATCAGAACGTATATGGTAAAAACAAAAGATGGAGTGAACAGTTATGAGTTAGTGGACATCAAGACAAAGAAGATCAAAGGAATATACAACATTGATAGTATTTTCAAATATTATATATAAAATAAAGTAATTAATATCCATATTGTACAAAATATAAATAGAAAACAACAATAATCAATTAAAAAGAAGTGAAGTGAAGAAATTTAGAAATATATGTTCAGAGTAAAATGATTAAGATAAATAAGAATGTAGATGATGGATAAGTAAGATGGTAGAAGATGAATGATTTGTGTGGAGACAGTAGGTAAAAAGAAACAGGATGATAACAAGTATTTCAAAATATGATGAATTATAAATGAATATATGATATAAATGCGGTTAAAATAAAAGAATTATAAGAAGGTATGAAATAATGATGAAATATAAAGGTACTAAGATACAGATAAAGAGTATAAATAAATAAATAATGTGGTAAAAATGCGGTAATATATGAAGAAATATAAATTATCCTGTAGGCAAGAATTATATAATAGTAAGATAAAATATGGAGATGGAATGTAAGCAAATAAGTTAAAGAAAGGTGAAAATGAGAGTGTTGAGTAAAACTACAGAGAAAAGAAGAAACTTATGAACTAAAAGCATAAATCAATTAAAATTAATGTAAATATAACAACTTAAATTTAAAATTAAACAAGGACAATATGGAAAAATATTATAATAATATCAATGAATACAAATCAGAATATTTTTAAAATTAATAACATGTTTGTAGAAATCTTATAATCTTCAATGATGAGATAATAGGGAAGAACCAGATGAAGTCTTGATATCACTAGAGGGAAGAAATAAAAATTGTATTAATGATTTGATTTAAAATAAAAGAATTGGTTAAAAAAAAAATAATAAAATGGGAACGATACATGATGATTGAAAACTTACCTAGAATGTTGATTCCACAAATTAAAATTTTGGACAGCATATCTTGGATAAGTTTGTAAATAATATACTAGTAGTAGTAGATTTGTTGATAGTTCATCAGTTGATGTGTTTATATAATTTATTGAGTTTTCTTGTTAATTTGTTAATCGTTCATGTTTAATTTGTTCACAGTATTGTTTGTTATATGATATTCTTGATAGCTAAAAAAAAATTAAATAAAAAAAAAATTAATAAACATAAAAGGTTAAAAAAATATATGGATATTAAGAAAGTATTGGAAAATTTCAGCAAAATAAATTCTTAAGTTAAAACTTAAAGAATTTATTCTGTAAAATTTTGGGGAAATTTGTAATGGATTTAAACAGACAAGAGATAATACAAAAGTTTAGTAATTTGAATAAGTAAATGATTGGGGAAATGTAAATAAATTTCAAACATATCTAATAAAGAAAGGAAATTGCAGAAATCATATCAGATAAAGTTAACCTAAACATATAAACTATGTAAAAAGAATGTTTCAAAAGCAAATTGTTGAAAGGATAAAAGGTGGCATATAAAGTTAGATAATCTATCATGCAGATTGTAATAGAATTTGGATACTTACATAAAAAAATCTATGCAGGGAGTCACATTTAGGTCAAACAGCAAAAAGGTTAAATTCACTTATGAAAATCACAGTATAGTTTGTAAAACAAGTATAGATCACATATTAGGCAATGACAACACTGAATATAACACATTTTAGATCAAAATTAAGTTTTAAATACATAAATTTGTTAAATAAATAGAGAATTGAAACGTCAGAATTGTAAAAACCGTTATAAATGTTAAGGAATGATGGAACAGTAAAGAGATTTATACCGTTAGAAAGAGCTTAGAGCATAGTTCAATAGTTCAAAAGATATAAATTCTTAATTTCAGTAAAAACCAATTTCTTTTAAAGTACCTGTTAAGTGACTGGTGACTAACAGGTTACAAGTGTCAAATCAAAATTTTTGAAAACATGAATTAAGTGATTTAGATAAAATTTATGAAAGTAAACGGTATTGAAATTCAAATTAAAATTTGTTTAGATTTTTGCATATGATTTAGAAGGAACACATTTGGAAAGTAATAAAATAAATAAAAACGTAAATGGAAATAGCAGGTGGCAAAATATATTACATAAATAGAAAATCTGACATTGAAAGGTCCTCTTTGTTTCCCAAGCGTCGACGAGAGCAGTTCAAAATATCATTCTTG
This sequence comes from Octodonta nipae, assembly GCA_034190945.1. NCBI lineage: Eukaryota > Metazoa > Arthropoda > Insecta > Coleoptera > Chrysomelidae > Octodonta > Octodonta nipae. Next base: position 83,444,937 of record CM067216.1, read on the forward strand.
TAAAATCACGTTTCCATGACAAGATAATTGATCTATGGAATCGTTGAAATAAGTGTTCCATGTCAGTTTGACAAGAAATTGAGTTTGAAGTAAATTTTTTGAAGTATTTGGATAAACAATCTGAAATCATAAAGTAAATATTCCATAAAAGGTATTATTTGGACTCCATTGAATGGAGAAATAAAAATCAATTTTTGTTGGAAGAATAGAAGTATTGGTACAGCAGTAAAAAAATCAATTAAGCAGCAGAATAATTTAGTATTATAAAAATCAGAAATCAGGAAGTAGTATTCAAAACCAAAAGCAAGGAGAAAGGAAATTAAAGCCAGGCAACTGTGAGTTTTTGAAACACTATTTAATAAACAGATTATTAAAAAATTAAAAAATCAATCAGTGATAGAAATAAAGGGTTTTAAAATTTAGTAGAATGTATATTTGTGTTTGAAGGACTGAAATATTTTGTAACAAGTAGATAGAAATTTAATAATAGTTAAGTCCCCAGGAAATTTATTTTGTTTTAAAGGCAAGATTATATCAAAATTGTATTGTGGACAATAATAAATAAATTTTAACTTGATTGAAAATTTGAAAATTATTTATTAGTAATTTAAAATCTTAAAACAGAAAAATAAAGTGAAATATATAATTTCAAAATTTTAAAAAGTGGTAGTGTAACGAAGAAGAAAAAGAGACTTATAAGATAAGTATAAAATTTATTTATTTATTTAATATCTGGAACTTGAACCCAAGCGAAAAAGACCCTGAGGTAATAAAAAAATTACAAATTATTATAGAATTTGAAAAATTTATAATCTATCACTACAATATAATATATATATATATATATATATATATATATATATATATATATATAAATTTTGCATCTCGCCCACATCCTCAGACATTTCTATTCCAAAATTTTTAGCAGACATTGAATGGGCATTACAGTTTGTACAGAATAAAAGTTCACATGATATTTATGCTTCCCGAATAACCAACATTCTCACCAATCATTTTAATCATAATTCACCCAGATATAATCATTTGAACAATTTATTTGAGGTTACTAGACGTTTCTTTAAGGACAATCCACATCTCCTAGTCATGAATTCAGACAAAGGCAATGTTACAACCATTATCGACAGAGATACTTACTCTTCTCTTTCCAGTGAACAATAGAGATCCCACATCAACAATCCAACAAAAGCGTCAAAATTGATCTCTGAATTAAAAATTAATGGAGAAATTGATGAAAGAATTGCCAAAACCTATTCTGTGTACAATTCGGTATGTGCCAAATTTTATGCCCTCCCAAAGATTCACAAACCTACACTATGCTTACGTCCCATTGTTTCGTCAATAAACTCTCCTGTCTCTGGAATTGCCATATGACAAAAATAACCAATACTACATTGAGGACTCAGCTACCTTTGCTGAATTATATAACAATTTTATCTTACCTCCAGGCCATATCATTGTAAGTTTAGATGTAGAATCATTGTTCACCAATATTTCGTTGGACTTAGTTTTGAACAGTTTGGAAGCACATTGGGATACCATTTCATCCCACACAAAAATAAATAAATCGAACTTTTTCAAACTCATTAAATTCGTTTTTGATTCGACGGTATTCTCGTACAATGGAACATACTACAAACTGGTGTTCGGTTCTCCAATGGGATCAAAACTATCACCTATAATCTCACAATTTATCATGGATGACCTAGTCCAACACTGTCTGTCGAAATTAAGCTTTAACGTTCCTTTCTTGAGGAAGTATGTTGATGACATCATTTGTAGCATTCCTACTGCTGGCAAAACTGAACTGTTACAAATTTTCAATAACTACAATGAGTTCTTACACTTTACTATTGAAGAGGAAGACCAGTTTTAAGTGTACCTTTTTTAGATACCAGGGTCATTAGAGATGTCGACAACAGTCTGAAATTAGACTGGTACATTAAACCAACATGTTCAGGTAGGTTTCTTAACTTCCATTCACAACACCCTCTGAAAATGAAAATAAATCTAGTCAATTGCATGAAGAGAAGAATTTGCAACATTTGCCATCCAAATTTCAGGTACAAAAGTTTAAAAACTCTTTTTCAACTTCTCTTAGACAATTCCTACCCACACAAACTCTTAAGTAAACTGATTTTTCAAAATTCACAAAGGGCCATTATTGACGGATGGCGACCCAGAACTCCTACATCCACATCTAATAGTTCGAATGTCACCAGCATCCAGGTGAACTATGTCTCAATTCCATACATAAATACTATCTCCCACAGAATACAACAGGTTTTTTAAATCTGAACGCAACATCATGTTTGCCCACAAACCTCTCAAAACGGTTGGTCACATTTTCAGCAAGTTCAAAGATAGGACACCAAAACTTTTAAAGACCAATGTAGTATACAAGGTGGATTGTAAAGACTGTCAGTCTAGTTACATAGGCCAAACATCAAGAAACCTCAAAAGCAGATTAACAACACATAAAAGTGATATACGCCTTAACAAGTGTAGCTGTGCTCTGGCTGAACATTGTTTGAAGAATAACCACTCACCTGACTTTGACAACCCAGGGGTTTTAGCTTGTGAATCCAATACCTTCAAAAGACAGTTTCTGGAGATGGTTTGCATACATCGACACAACAATAGTATCAATAAAAAAACAGACATAAAATACCTAAAAACAATATATTGCAATTTACTTGAGTTGGACAAGAATCATAAACATTAACTGTAATTTTACAAGCTATATCTCCCCCTGTTTTTTGGGTTTTAAATGTTTGTATATATGTACATGTGTATGTATATGTATATGTGTTTATATATCATCGAGTCAGTATTCCATTGGACACTCTCTCTCTACAAATTCCTTCAATGTCTTTGTATTTACACCCCATGACCTAAGAATCTTAGTGTCCTGTAACACCGAGACTCGACTTTGTTTCCGTTCCATGTCACTGGTTAAATATGACAAATGGCTTGTGCATAACTTTTCTAAAATGTGATGGTTTTAATCTTAAAAATTGTACTGAATGGATGTGTGATCCAGTTACAATAATGTTTTATTCAATTGTTGATATATGTTTGTAATGTTTGTTTAAAGCGCATTACGCATTCTACAGTACTTGCAATGAGAACCTGTTTTAACAATTTTCTAACCTCGATATTGTAAGTCTGGTTTATCCATCTAGATTAAGTTTTACTATTATTAATTTGTGTAATCTTTCAGAAAATTGACTGAAGAAGAAATCAATAAATTTCGAAAGCTTTCATAATATAATAAAAGAGTACACTTTATTTAGTGCCCTTTATACAATAAAAAATTGGCTACTTTCCCATTATTTTTTGGAAATTCCAAAATTCTATATATATATATATATATATATATATATATATATATATATATATGTTATATCACACTTCTCAATAGTAACTTTTTAAAAAGATTTTATTAATAACATTACAAAAATTATAACTTTAAAAATGTAAATAAAAATAACAATATAAAGTGACAGAGTAACTGAGTAATAATGAATACAACATTAGAGCAGTTTTACAATTTATAACATATAATATGCCGAATAAGCAAAGTCGATGCTGCAATTCCCACGGATGTTGGCGTCGCCGTAATATGACACCACACGTGTCGCTGAGTCAGCTGGGAGTGTTGAACTATTGTTGCGATATAAGTTCGTGCTAAGTTCATAGTATAAACTTATATAACAACTCCCATCCATATAAAAAAGTTGATGGTACAACATCAACTTTTACGTCAAGTTCTGGAGTTCTGTATCGTCGGTTGGATTCAGGAGGCTGTGTAGCTTTCCTTTGGGCTTAGGGTTTGATGGTGCTGTCGGTGGCGTATGCTGGACAGCGGAGCTTGATCTAGTGGTATTCTTGAACCTCTTCTGGATTGACTTCATTGTGAGGAGTATAATCACAATTACTACTAAGGTGGTCGTTGTGATTGTGAGCCAGGACGTATGCTTTTCTAAGGGTGGTTGTTCCATCAGCTTTTCCAGTTCCTTAGAATATTGGGAGAGCTTATGGTTGGCAACATCTAGGTCTTGTACATCTAATTCTTGTAGCTGTAGGGGTGTCAGGTTTGGCATCTCATTGGCGGCTGGCATGCCGTTGCAGCAGTTGAAAGGAATGTCCACTGGGTGGTTTCTGTATGTGATGTTTTGGACATTTTTTGAAGTTCTTGTAGCATGGACCCTTGTGTTGTCGGCATTGCAGTCGGGTTGGATTTGCAACACTGAATATGGTTTGTGTCACGACATCTTGCCCTTTGCATTTGATGGTGATGGCCAGTGGTCTTGAAATCGAGATCAACCAAAAGTTTACGTCAATCTCTTGGATATTATAGTCTGCTGCATATAATATCAAACTTTAGCAGGTTGCTGGAAGTGTGGCTGGCTGTCTGAGAAGCTGACCTTCGCAGATGGCATCTTTGTCTATTGGATGTGATATGGCTTTGGAACAAATCTTATGATGTTTAGTTAAAGGCTTGCAGTCACCCAGGTCTTCGAAGGATGCATATAATAACGAATCGTCATCTCTCGCGATAAATTTTGTCTTTATTGAAAGTACATGATGGAACCCTGTTCGATCATCCAAAATTGGGATCGGATAAAGGTGGTAAAGGGTGTAAATCTCAGGATCAACTAAAGAAATTTTGAGTACAAAAATGATTTTGGTGTTGATTTGAAAAGCTTCCAATTCTATCAAATCAATGTACTGAGCAACATTTGAACTGTAAATAGGAAGTGGTAAATTATTTTCATGTAGTGACTGAGAAATCTTTTGAAGGGAATCGACCAAATCTACTGGGGTTATGATCGAACTATGTAAAATTTTTAAGCGGGCGAAAGAGACTGCAGTTAAAACATCATCGAGAGTGTTTTCGATAAATATGTAACTCTCCATTAGGCTTTCACACAGATCCAAGATGTTGATTTGAAATTCATGAAAATCAAGATCATTTGAAATGTATAAAATTGACTGCCTTATTTTTTCGATGTTATTCGAGAATAGTTTCTCCTCGGATTAAAATTTTTGTAAAGTGTTGTTGAGGCTCGTAATGACTGAGGTTGTTACAGATATTTGTTTCTTTACTAAGTCCTGAATGTGGTGTTGGTCTTTAGTAATTTTAGTTATACAGTCATTTATGTATTCACCATCTGTTGCGTCTAAGTTTCCTGAAATAGCTTTCCAAACTGATCCCAGTCCGTTAATAAGTCCGCGTTTTCTTCTGTTAGTAGGGTAAGTTTTGAGTGTCAGCGAAGATGTCTGTATATTTAGAGTTAACGGATTTAGAAATTTGTTTCAAAAGGCTAACATGTGTTTGTATTTTTGTTTTAAATGATTTTGTATTAGTTGTGTTTTCGTTGATTGTCTCTAAAATTCGGTTTAGTATGGCGTCGTTATTTGAAATAGCACCTCTGAAAGGGCTGAGGTCTTTGAAGATAAGAAGTGACGATTTGTCGTTTGAAATTTTAAGTGTGCCTTCTTCATGGAAGACAACTCCTATTGTATTGTTAACGGGTGTAAGAGAGTATTGTTGGAGGTTCACGACTGAAAACAGTCCAAAGAATCTGAAAAGAAGGGATTCATTCAAAATATGGTTTTAGTCTGTCAAAGTTAATTTTACTGATTTGGTTAGTCTGTAAGTTTATAACGGTGGCAGAGTTTTTTTATCGCGGTGATTTCAAAAGGTCCATTGAATTTCTTTTCTGATTTGCTTTTAATCTGAGATTCTTTCACGTACACTTTGTCGCCTACTTTGTATTCTGGTTGGTTAGTCGAAACATGTTTGTCAAATCTAACTTTAGATTTTTGTTTTTGTTGGTCGGGCGCGGGCAAGTCTATAATAGTAGTTCATTCTGTTGTTAAGGTCCCTAACATATTTGGAAATGAGTTTTTCCTGATCGTATATTGTTTCGGCGGGTCTACTAGAAGTGTGCCCAAAGATGAGTTCGTAGGGCGTGAAACCAGTAGTCTTGTATTTAGTGTTGTTGTAGCAGATAACTGCGTAAGGGAGGATGTTGAATGGATGTTCGTCCGGATGTTCAGCTGTATTTGCCCTTATCATTTCCGCTAAAGTCGCGTGAAACCTTTCGATAGAACCATTTGATTCGGGATGGTGGACACTTGAAAAGGATAGTTTTATGTCATATAGTTCGCACAGGTCCCCTATGAGAGTGTTATCAAATTCACGTCCATAATCACAATGGATGCGAAGAGATGTACCGTAATGTTGGAAGAATATTAGGAGGGTGTTTACTACAGTTTTAGCCGTTTTGTCACCAATTGGGTAGGCCTGAGTAAATTTGGTGAGTTCATCCCTAATAGTCAGTGCGTAGTTTCTAGTTGGATATTCGAAAATATCAATGTTGATACGTTCGAAGGGCGTTTTTGGTGTTTCAGTTATGACAAAAGGAGCACTTAAGTTTTTCCTACAGAACTTTACCTTTTGGCAAGTTTCGCAGGACTTAATAAATTGCTCTACACTTTTGATTAGTCCAGTCCAATTATACTTTTCTTTTATGCGTCGGATGGTCTCGTTAATTCCACGATGAAGGTTATTTTTGCCGCAGTGGTACTGCTGCAGTATAAGGAATCTCGTCTTGAGAAGGGGTTGTCACAATATTTTGACAAATTTTAAGTTTTACGTCTTTGTCTGCAAGTATAAAGGATAGTGTTACAAGAATCGGTAGTTCTACGTTGTTTTCAATACAAAAAGTTTCGGATTCGTCGAACTGGTCTTAGTTGTTATAGAGAATGTTGAAAAGATGTGCAACAACTGTTCCAGGATCAAAGGGTAAAGGGACAATTAAATATTTTCTATGCCTTACAGTTTTGCTGGCTAGAACGTTTAGAGTGTCAGTAGTGAAGTTTGGGTCTTCTTCGAAAATATCTTCGATGATTTTGTTATGCAAGTCATTGAGTTTATTTTGCCAGAAGAAAGTGACTATTCGTTTGTGAGATTTGTCTAGAAGTTGGGCTTTAGAAATTTCTATTTTTGAATAGTCGATTATCGACTCGGTTTTATACAATTGAACAAATCTATTAAATTCTGTTGTCATGCGTTCGTCATGATCATCGCGTTCTTGATCGTTGTCGGAGTCGTCGGAGTTATCGTGACTAGTACCTGGATCGGGTTGTTTTGGGTCGGTTTCGTTATTTGCGAAAATTTTTATCTTTGAAAGAATGTCGGTGCATTGTTTGAAGTGATTAATTTTGATACGGGAAAGAGCGTCTGCGTTCAAGTTTACCTTGCCGGGCTTGTATTCGATTTTATAGTTATACTCCTCTAGTTTGAGGCGCCATCTGGCTAGACGACTGCCAGGGTCTTTGATCGAAAAGAGCCAAGTGAGCGGACGGTGATCACACAGGAGTGTAAACTTCCTCCCAAAAAGATACGGTCTGTAGTGCTTGACCGCCCAAACAATGGCTAGCAGTTCCCGTTCGATAGTGGAATATCGAGTTTCTGCAGCGCAGAGTGTACGGGAAGCATATGCTATAGGAAGATCTTTTCCTACGGGGACTTGTGAGAGAACCGCTCCAATTGCAAAAGCACTAGCATCAGTAGTGAGCAGGAATGGTTCTTCGAAATTTGGGTAGATCAAGATAGGGTCAGATACAAGGGCTTGCTTCAGTTCGTTGAAGGAAGACTTGGAATCTGCGTCGAAGATGAATTTGACGTCTTTCTGTAGGAGTTTTGTTAGGGGCTTTGAGATCTTGGCGAAATTGGGGATAAAACGTCGGTAATAACCGGCGAGACCAAGAAAAGATTTAACATCTTTAGGAGTTTGGGGTTGAGGAAAATTCTGGATGCATTCAACCTTTGAAGGGTTTGGTTTTACTCCTTGGGTGATCAGATGACCTAGGTAAGCAACTTCCTTACAAAGAAACTCACACTTGTCAGGTTGAATTTTCAAGTTTGACTGTCTAAGACGCTTAAAGACTTCTGTCAGACGGGACATATGCTCATGGATGGTTGGTGAATAAACGATAATGTCATCCATGTAAACAAGGCAACGTTCATTCTGGATGCCCAGAAGAATGTTGTCCATGACCCTCTGAAAGGTAGAAGGTGCATTTTTCAGACCAAATGGCATACGAACGAATTCGTAGTGGCCATTGTCAACAGAGAAACCGGTCTTGGGAATGTCTTCCTCAAGGATTTCCAACTGGTTGAACCCGGAAGCGAGATCCAGTGTCGAAAAGTATTGACACTTACCAAGTTGATCGAGGAGATCAGAAATGTTGGGCAGAGGATATTTATCGTCTACAGTTAGTTCGTTTAACTTCCTATAGTCGATAACAACTCGCCACTTTTGCTTACCAGAAGCATCGAGTTTCTTAGGGACGACCCATACGGGGGAGGACCAAGGAGAAGAAGAGTTCCTGATTATGCCTTGATCAAGCATTTTGGCAATTTGAGTTTTCACTTCCTCCTTATGGACTTGAGGATATCTGTAAGATTTTGTGAAAACGGGCTTGGCATTATTGGTGTCAATTGAATGTTTTACTGCGTTGGTAAAAGACAAAACATCGCCTTCGAGATAGAAAATATCTTCGAATTCTAAACAGAGGTTCGTGATAAGTTCTCGCTCTTCGTCATTAAGGTGTTCTGTACGAATTTGTTCCCTGATAGTTAAGTTTCTGTCCAAGTTTATAGGTTCAGAGTAATCGTGTGTATTCATATTTAAAAGGGGGTGTGTTTGGTCAAGGGGTTCTAAGTGAAGATCGGAAAAATTAACAGTTTTAGGCATCGCGTTCGCGTTTATTATTGAGGTCAGAAATTCTCCCTTTGAATTAACGCGTACAACTGCATTGGGAAGTTGTACTTTGTCAATTACTTGTGTCGGTAAAATTGCGTCAGTATTTAAAAGGTCGCACTTGAGTTTGAAAATTTGTTCGGTTCTTGCTGGAATAGTTATTTGATTGTTATAAGTACAAGTTGGCATTTTAGTATTGGGAATGTCTGTCGGTTGTGTGTTAGACTGATTGTGATCGGGTACTTTATGCAAGGGAATAGTTTTGAAGTTCGTAATTAACTGTTTTGATTTCAAGTCAACAATACATTCGTAATGCTCAAGAAAATCAAGACCTAATATTCCATCAAACTCAATATCTAGATTGTAGATAAAAACCTTATGAGGGTTACCTAAGGCAAATGGAATAAGGGTGGATTCTGAAATCGGGATTTTCTCGTGCGTAATACCTTGGATTGTCACTTTTTCGGGAAATCGTTGACGGAAATTTTTGACGGTATTTTCTTTAAAAATGGAGATACCAGCACCGGTATCAATGAGAAGTTTGAACTTTCCAGAAGCGTCGTGAATGTAATATAAATTTTTGGAGTTGACTGATAAAAGAGGACTTAGAGAAATGCTTGTTCCGGGAAATTCGCATTTGGGTTGAAATCTTCCAGATTCAAATTCTGGATTTGGGTTTGGACTTCGGAAATGGTAGTTGTCGAATCGGGGGGCTGATCTAGGCTCGGGAGCGCTAGAAAATCCTGGTATTCGTCGGTATTGAAAGGTTCAATGGGGGTATCGTCTGGTATTTCTTCGAAGTCGGGGCTTAAATAATTTTGACTGATATCGTCAAAATAGTGTTGGTTATTATCAGTATAATAACCGTAATCGTTTTCAGGATGTTGAGAATATTCACCATTTTGATGGTGGTTAAAATGATGTGTCCTTTCTGGACGATAGTGAGGGTTGGTCTGTATTACAGACGGTCGGAATTGATTCGGTTTAAAAGGGGGTCTTTGAAAATTCGTCGGTCGAAATGGTGGACCTTGATGGTTGGTATTATTTGGGGGTGGATTTGGCCTCGAAGTTTGATTTGGCCCTGTAAAACTAGGTCTAAAATTTTGGTTGTAAGATTGAGGGTTGTTTTGCTGTCGCAACCGACAATCTACTGCAATGTGGCCTAATCTACCACAATTTAAACATTTCGGTGGTTGAATGGGTTTTCGGACCTGAAATGTGGGTTTAGGAGGAGCAGATTTGTGAATTTTTTGCTCTTCAAAATAGGACAACTGAAGTTCTCGTCTGATTCGAGAGTGTGCCTCCAGAAGGTCTTTGGGATTGCTGGCACGAATTATTTGGCCTAGACGTGGTTCTAGTCCGGTAAGTAATGTATTTAGAACCATCGTATCTACAAGGGTAGTCTGAGCTTCTTTTTGCTCGTTACTTAGTCCAGACGCTTTTTGAATGCATGAGTGCATTTTCGCACTCAAAACCTGGAGTCTATTATAGAACGTTAGAGGGGACTCGTTGGACAATTGTTTGAGACGTTGGAGATCGTGGATCAAAGAAGACAGATCCCGCGAGTCTCCGAAATGGAGTGTTAGAAGCTGCTTAATTTCTAAATATGAAGCGGGGTTTCTCGAGTTGACTAACTGAGCCGCTTTGCCTCTAAGTTTATTTTTAATATGAATGACTAGCAGATATTTTTGCTCTGCAGTCGACATATTGTACGCACAATTACATGCGTGTATGAAGGTGGCCAAGGAAATCTGGTCGCCTTCAAATTCCGGTATAATGGAAAATATTTCCGATAACCGGTACTTTTCGGTTTCATCAGAAACTACATTGTTTGTTACTTGTGCCATTTCGATGTGTTAGAATTAAAAATATACCCAAGTTGAAAAATAATAAAAGAATAAAATAAACGAGGGATTGTAAAATGGGTTTCAATTAAAATATAGTGTAAAAATTATTAAGCAAATGTATGTAAATGGGGTATAAACGATATTTTGGATAATAGAACGGTAGATAAAAATGAAATAATAAAATAAATATATAAAAGTAAATCAAAATATATCAAATAAATATTTCAATTCAAATGATCAAATAATAAATCAATTCAAAATAATATATCAATATTACCAAATAAATAAAATAATCAATCAAATAAAAATCAAATTATCAAATATATCAATCAAATCAATTAAATAAATTGTTAAAACCTTAATCGTTAGACGATTCACTACTACTCACATCAACAGGAACATTGGAAGATCCGTGTTCTCCTTGTTATCGCAGTTGGGACTTCTTTCAGGTTCTTTGCTCCGTTGAGGGATAGGAATCCGCCGCTACCAGTTAGAAGTAAGCTCGTATTCTAGTAACGTTGACGGATCCTACTGACTGCGCCAATTTGTTATATCACACTTCTCAATAGTAACTTTTTAAAAAAGATTTTATTAATAACAATACAAAAATTATAACTTTAAAAATGTAAATGAAAATAACAATATAAAGTGACAGAGTAACTGAGTAATAATGAATACAACATTAGAGCAGTTTTACAATTTATAACATATAATATGCCGAATAAGCAAAGTCGATGCTGCAATTCCCACGGATGTTGGCGGCGCCGTAATATGACACCACACGTGTCGCTGAGTCAGCTGGGAGTGTTGAACTATTGTTGCGATATAAGTTCGTGCTAAGTTCATAGTATAAACTTATATAACATATATATATATATATATATATATATATATATATATATATATATACAGTGTGTATTCATAAATCAAAAAATTTACTTTTTATTAATAATTTTAATAGAAACAGTAATTATTCCATGTCACTTTTTTAACTGCAGACAAGGTTTGTCGTCAAAGAGTACATTTTATTACAAATTAAGGTATCTTCATTTCTGTTAAGATGTCAAATTGTTATCAAATAGAAGTAATTATAATTAAAAACTGCATCTACCTATGCCATTGCACTAAAAATTGTACAATAAGTATTTCTGTAACTTTTCAAATTTTATACTAGGTTTCAAAATCTATATCAATTTTGTTTAAATTAGAGCTTTATTAATCAAGCAAAGTTTATTAGAATTGAAAACTGCATCCAATTGTATTATTAAAATTGTAATAAATTGAAAGTTGATTCGAAATAAATCCAAATAATCAGATAATCAACTTCAAAGTGGAGGTTGGTTTTTATATACAGTGTGTCTTCATAAGTTCAATTCAAATGGAAAACGTTCGTATGAATATTATTTAAAGAAAAAATTATTCTTCATAAAAATATTTGCATGGTCGGAGACATATACTGTAATCATTACATATCACTTTTTCAACTATATACAAAGTTTGTCAGCAAATATGAATTTTGCTTAAAAGTAAAATGCCTTTATTTTTCATAAAATATAAAAATCTTATCAAACAGAATTATGCCACATCTCTAAAAATTGTATAATAGATCTTCATGTCACTTTTCCAAATTGGGTAATAAGTTTGATAAAGAATACAAATTTTGTTTAAGTTAAGTAATTTAATTTTAATAACAACTCAAATTGTTATCAGGCAAAGTTAATTATAATTAAAAACTGTGTCCTATTATGTTATATCAATTAAAACTGTATAATTATGTTTTATGAATGTCAGTATAATTACCAGACATAAAGAATGATGATACTCAGATAGTCTACAATATAGTGGATCCACTTCAGTTAGAATCATTAATTAAATTTTCTTAATACATATACAACTCTGCAATACAAATTATTCTATTGAACAGTAAACGAGGTGGGTTAAGCTAAAAAATAAAACTTAAAAAAATACCTTATGTTAGGCAGTATCGAAAAAGTTAAGTAGATTTGAAAACTGCATCCAAGCTATTGCATCACTAAAAATTATAAAATAAATACATTAAAAAAAACAAAAATCGACTACAAAAGAAGATTAACTAAAAAACAAAGAATGCCTAATACTATAGTAAAAGATTATTACATGATTTCAACTTTATATACAATATATATACAGAAAAATTAAATTAATTTTCGGACTCGGATAATTAACATTTATTTTCAATTGATTTTTACTTAATTTTAGCTAATTTTACTTTAGAATTTGAACAATTATATCATTGATTTAATATTTGCTGGCGTATGCGCCTCCACCAAATTATAGAGTATAATAACTTTCTTTCGATTTTCTTAACTGAATTCAGTTTTAATTTCCCTAATCTGTTTAGCTGTTTACGAGTATGGTCGAACGTGCATAAAACAAAACATATACAGGGAATTTCCGAATTGAATACTGGCAATTAACAGTGATAATCCTTGGTTGGTTTTGAGGAAAGAATTCACATGAACATATGTCCTAAACGTGTTAAGTTTTGAGATACGGAGTGATTAAGTTTTCCAAAAAATTTATTGCACCTTTAATATCCATGGCTCCAAAAATTTAATGAAATTTGGCATGCATATTCTACGTATAAAAAGAAATTTTATAAAGTTCATTGTTTTATATTTCTTTCAGTGGAGCCTGTGCGGGATTTGAATGTTTGGTTTTTAAGAAAAAAATATTAAGGTACCGTTTTTCTTGAAACCTAAAGTATTTTTCGAACTAACAGTCATTTCTAAGCCAATTAGATTTCATTTAGTACGACTCACGTTTTTTACTACAAAAATTAACATTTTTATTTTAATGGTTGTATGGATAATAGTGACAAAAGATATTTTTAGTTGTATACCGATGCTTAAATGTGTAATTCCTTCATTGATGTTGAGAAAAAAACTAAGAGAGCACACGAAACCATTAGAACCCCTCGACTTGAAATAGCGGCTTTACATAAGGTTGAGGAAACCCAGAAAAGATTAAAAACTTGTTTGGTTCAAATGTGGTTTCTTCAAAGTCTGCGACACAATAAGTTATTTCACATGTTTATGCATTATACAGACGAACATGTTACCGAAAATCAAGCTCAAATTTCCATGACTGTCACCTAAGAAATTGGCAAAGCAAATCACCGAAAGAAGCTCGCTCTCCATAAATTTTGGGTTGGAATTATTGATGATTACTGTATATAGTCTTTTTATTTCAGAAGAAGAAATAATAGGCCAGGGTTGATAATTTTTGAAACCAAAAAAATGTATAGTAGGATGAAACCCATTGGAAAAGGAAGGGAATACAACAACTATAAAAGGAAAATAATTTACGGGCGATCTGGGTAAGGAGAAAGTGTGGGTTTTATGGGTAAAAACGGGTTATCTAGATTTCCCACAAAAATATAAATCCTTTGGAAAAAGTTTGATAGTAAAGTTGAAGGTAAAAAAATTATCTACAACTTTTGTGTTTACATTTTTTTCACACAAAATTTTTTTTCAAAATTTTGGTGAAAAAATCACAAAACTAAGTTTTTGGTATTTTATTTTAATCTTTTCCAATAGAAATTTTATAAAAACTTGCATTTTTATGTCCCAAACACACTATTTTTTTGATTTAAAATATTTATTTTTTGACTTAATATCGCACCCTAATTTTCAATCCAAAATTCTCACGTCAAAATGTCTGCTTTTTTAAAAAGTCTACTCTCTAATGGTGTGAAAAAAAATATAAATTAATTTTTCTTAACATCATACGAGGAAAATACTGCGTCGTATTGAAAAAATTAAAGCCTTCAGAAACAATTTATATTAAAAAAAAGTTATTTCAAAATAACGTGGCCTACCATTATATCTTAAAAACGAATAATATCATATTCGGAACGGGCGCCACTGGAAGAAATAAATAAATGTTTTACATTGGAAAATGCTCGCTGATGCATGGAAGATGCGTTCAGAAATCAGATATCTGGAGCCGTGTCACACTATTAAAGCAGTAAGCACCTTATAACTCAAGGTTAACACCCTAAACGTTGTAATGTTCAAGTGTGTTTTTCTTAAAATGAGCCAAAGCTTATTTTGATTGGTAATTAGTGATCTGAGAATTTTTTTACGCTCTCCACAGGATTGTTGTCTTTAAATAACAGCGTTCAATTTGGAAAGACCCTGCACACTGCGAATTGAGAACAACTTACCTACTCGATTTGAAGTTCGTAAAGAAAATTCAGCGGAGACGAAGCAGATGGAGTTGAGCCAACCAGGAGATCAAAAACTTAAAACAATATATCAATAAATAAGAATAAGGTGAGCGTGCAAATTTAACCGAAAATCCTAGATGTTGATCTTTACATCTCGCGTCTAAAAATTTACTGTTAGGCTAGGGCCAGACCGGCGGTATTTCACGCTGCGTTTTCTACGGCTTTTTTTCGAGGTCTCACATAGTCGGCCACACCAGCAGTTTTTCATGGGCTTGAAATCCAGCTCTACCCTGGCCACACACGCCGGTTGCAGTCATTCGCCTGCCTTCTGTTTGGACGAGCTCGATAGTGAAATGAATGAATGAATACTCTTTTCTACCAGTGTGGCCACTCATCAGCGTAAAATAACGCAGAAAAATAGTACCAATCCTATCGTATCCTATTCTTGCAGAAACGCGGCGTGAAATCCCGCCAGTCTGGCCGTAGCCTTATGTATCAAATGCATAAATAAGTGTTCGAGCGGACATTCTAATTTGAAAACTGATGAAGGTTTCTGACCAGAAACAATATTGTTACGAAATTTACCAAGGCCGAACCTGTTTCAATTCAGTACGACAACGATCGCTGGGATATAAAAAAAGGAGGTTCCGACGGGAGAAAAACTTATCTCGATCATAACTCGACAACTGTAAAATTGACACTGGATTACACTAGAGAATTCGATGCTGATTTTAAAAGGAGGACCCATCCTCGCAGCAGTTAGTTAGTGGAGCGAAGAGCTTATATGTAAAATTGTTGTTGTGATATTTGAATCAGCTGTTGTATATTCGATGTAAAGAAAAGTTCTAGAAAAGTGAAAGTGAATATTAGTTTTATAATTTTAAATTGAACCCACGGACTATATTGCAATATATATCATATATATTGCCTTGCGTACAAAAGAATGACACCTCGAAGAGAGTACATAATTTTTAATTCTCTACATTTTTAGTTATGCAGGGCTTTCATTTCAAAACTAGCCACCCAAAATATTTATTTAAAAAAAGAAAAAAAGCCTGTAAATTTAAAATTTCAGTGGCCACATTTTACATATATCGGTTACTCTGCAGTTTCAACGGGGGTGAATATCAGTGCTACAAGTTAAAATACAAAAGGGTATGTTGTGATACCTCTTTTTAACCGAATTCCAAAAAGGAGGAGGTTATCAATTCGTCGCGTTTTTTTTATATATGTTAGCTGAAATCTTCTTCTGTGGTGAACAGTTTTGTATGAATATGGTCTTGTTTTATAGACTATATATTCGGATTGGCGAAACTTCAAATTTGGGAAAGAATATTATTGGTAAAGTGAAGAAATTTGTGAATGAACACATGCGTGCATGGAAATCGACCAATATCCCTAACATATTGGTCGATTTTTCGAAAACTCCTTATAGATGTGTATAGTTTTTTTACGTTTAATCTATTAAGGCAGATCTCTAGGTTATCTCATATACTTTTCTGCGACGTGAAACTTGCAGTTTTGCAGACAATCTCCGAAAATTCCAAAATTCTTATCAAAAATTTCAAAGTAATAGTGCGGGAATTTTAGGCACTAGAAATTTTAATTGCGAATTTGACAATTTTTATGTACATTTTAAGCATATAGGTAGTAAAGCATCGTATTTTCGACTCCTTAAATCAATGAGTACCAATTTCGTTTTGTTTGTATACCCGGCAAATACCTATTTAAATGATTTTTTTTCCATTTTGCGAAGACGGTTGTCACATTCACCCGGCCTAATAGAAAATTCAGTGACAACACATTTCAATCTAAACTGCTATTTGGTGGGTTTATACACAAGATGTTTAGTTATAGCAAACAAAATCACAAAGTAAAGTAATAGAAGGAGTTGCATTTATATGGCGATTGAAATATAAGTTAGGCCGTTTAGCTGTATATACAGGATGTATGGCATATAGGGTGGAGTGGACGATTGGTGGTATAAAAATGTTGAAAAAAAAAAAAGTGAAATTAAAGTTATATAGCGTGATTGAAAAACTGTTATATGATATGGACGTAAACAAATCATATGCAGGATTATTGAAATATATGCTGAAATTAAATTATATTTATACAGTGTGATTAAAAAATTATTTATTTTATAGCACATAAGAAGTTGCATAAAGTGTGGAGAGGAATTAATGTTACACAGGGAGATAATACAAAATGTGAATAATGAAATAATTTATGCAGTAGACCACAAGGAGTTATATACTGTGGTTGAGATATAGGACGGATTTGACTCCGTAAATATGGGATGGATTCTACTCCGTCCTATAGTTTACAGAAGGCAGCTAACAAATTTATGCTTGTCCATTGGCAGTCGTATGTACAGGATGGTTGGTACATAGGGTGGAGTGGAATAATATATAGTTATACCGAGTTGTCATAAAAAGTTGAAAAAAAGGTTACATGGCCTGGTCCATAAGGCATAAATATATTTTGGGCTTATTAAGTCAACGCGTACAAGTACATTTTATTCGTAAACATTTACCTGTCAATTTAAATGAAGATGTATCATTGTGTAATGTTGAGATTTTCGATATTACCTGGTCTTATCTATTAAGGTTAAACATAGAAAATAAAAAATGAAGAATGAAAACTACCTGAGTTCAAAAAAACTAAAAAGTTGAAAACAAAACATTTAAAAAAATATATAACCGACTTCCACCTATAACTAAAAAGCTAAAAATAATTATAACAAAATACAACTCTAGCAAATAAATAACAGATTCAATGTTGTTAGGTACCTACCCAGGAAGTAAAAAATGTAAATGTGCTCATACTGTACAAATTAATTACCTACCAATCTATTATATTTTTGAAGTCGGTGCCAAGGGACAATCAAGTTTGATGAAGGATTTGAGATTTGCTTGGCACCGACTTCAAAAATATACTAGATTGGTAGGTACAGAATGAGCACCTTTTAATGTTTACATTTTTTACTTCCTGGGTAGGTACCTAACAATATTGAATGTGTTATTTATTTGCTAGAGTTGCATTTTGTTATAATTATTTTTAGCTTTTTAGTTATAGGTGGAAGTCGGTTATATTTTTTTTAATGTTTTATTGAAGGTCCCTTTTTTGCAAATCGTTTGAGACGTCATGTTTTTAAATCAGATTATTTTTTAGAGAGTAATAACCTAGGAATCGTAAAAAAGTAACTTTTTGAAAATAATTGCCAATTTCACCAAAATTGGTGTAGGGCGGTTTTTAGGGTCCCTGATCACGAATCAGATCTGCAAAATTCAAAATGGTGGACTTAAGAAAAGAAGACGGTTGAAAATTTTTAAATTCAACCGATATACGCCAAAATTTTCAGCTTCCATATTGAATTTCCCATCTTGAGTTTTGTCTATCAGATTGGTGTCCAGCAAACACAAACACCCCCTTATAAGAAATTTAGTGCAAAACAATTTTTAACATTTACATTCGGCATCTTAGACCCGCCTCTTTGAATGTTGCAAATCTGACCTCGCATTCATGATTAGAGACCCTAAACACCACCATAAACGAATTTTTGCGTAATTTATTTTTTTTACGGTTTATTGGTCATTACTCTACAAAAAATCATCTGATATAAAAAAAATGAAGAGGTATCACATGATAGCGCTTTATATTTAAAGCTGTAGAAGTGGTATTTACCCCTCTTAGGGGTTGAAACTAGAAGGTAACCGATGCGTGTAAAATGTGTTCCCCCATACATATAAATAAATAAAGAAAAAGACAAAAATAACATAACTTTTTTTTATAGTTATTGTAGGTGGCTAATTTTGAATTGAAAGCCCTATATATAGTTATAAAATTTATACCACTCTGTCCCTGGCCAAAGCAACTTAAAGCATTTCATCCCAATTAAACATCAATCAATCAATAAAGAAGGAGAACTAGAAGGTTCGGATGGGAAAAAAAACTGTGTATCTGGACGCTGTGCGAACAAAGGTAGAATGACCAGAAAACTCGACGTACGCTATTTAAAGCAGTATTAATTTCAAGTTAGTTTAGTGCGTTCAGTTTTTTTTTTTATGATTTCGATGTTATTGTATAGAATCAACTGTTGAAAATATTTGATGTTTTACTTGAAAATAAAAGGTCTAGAATGTGAAGTGTTTATGTGTGTTTTTTAAATTAAGTAATTGTACCAACGGAGTTCAATTACTTAAATTACAATAAAGTTAAATGAAGCGAAATATTAACTGAAAAACCTTTCCGTCCATTAGACGAAGAGTATATTGCATAATTGCGTTCAATCACTTTCATCACCATCCAGACTGAGTGGTCTTAATGAGCATTTACAAACAATTCGATCAACTGACTGTTAACGAGTCAGGTGAAATTAAAATCTTTGCCAAGCCGAGCTGTTCAAAAGAACACAGACCGAATAGAACAATTGAGAGCGGCATAATCACATTAACCGCTAAACATCCCGATGTAGCAATTGAATAACGAAATGCGCATTGACTTGTGGGAATTCGAAATCGATA
The DNA here is from genome assembly GCA_034190945.1 of Octodonta nipae. Taxonomy (NCBI): domain Eukaryota; kingdom Metazoa; phylum Arthropoda; class Insecta; order Coleoptera; family Chrysomelidae; genus Octodonta; species Octodonta nipae. Next base: position 83,464,318 of record CM067216.1, read on the forward strand.
GAAACTAATTGCTTAGATTGTGTACGGAATGCATTCTGAGCATCAAGAGATTCACCGGATGATTAGTGCAGCGATGTCAGTCATTTCCCGGGCGGGCGAAGTGCTGCCGTGCCTCGTCACACTGACATCGACGTCAACCGAAATTGCATAATTCGATTTAGCTTGTCTGGTGGAATGTGTTCATCATAGATGTCATTAGGACAATTACGGGGCTCCCTACAGTTTTCCGTGTGCTCCATTGCATTCAGTTTAAGGATCGATCGGATGCATTTTCTTTGCTTCGCTTCTCTGAAAAAGGAATTAGAGAAAATTCGTATTTTCATTTGAATGCTTGACTACTGTGATATGCTAGGAAAAAATTGCAACATTATGGAGATGAATATTTGATTAAAGGAAAAGTATTTCTTAAGAAGTTTGGTATCAAACAGACAGTGATTCAAATATTTTGTTATTGAATTCAGTTCTTTTAGCCGTTGCTTACTTTTGTCGCTTAAAAGCAACACTCATACAAAGAGACTGATTCTGACGATTTTATATTATTTAACGCGAACTTTACATTTCAATGAAGAGGCATGAAAAAATCTGCTTTTGGTTTGAAGGCCATTTCAAAAACAACTAACGGCAACCCAACTACTGTGTTTACAGTTTGGAAATAATTTTCTAATACTCAGACCCATCCCCATAATACGGGGTCTGGACATCCCAGACTGTTACAATACCCCCACTAAATATCAAATAATAAAAGATATACTTGCAGCTACAATACAGACATTCTCCATGATGATCAAAGATTTCTTGGAATTGGGTCTGACAGCTTACCGACTTGGTGCTAGCAATGACAAGACTTGACGCTTGGAGTGATGTAGAACTCGATAATTCTGGAGTGGCCAATGGTTTGGAAAGGCCACCAAGATCACGTGATTTTTCCCCAGTGAATTACGACCACCTATTCTATAAATGCCACATGAAATAACAACAGCATTAATAATCATGGACAAGCAACTCATTTTAATAATCTTCATTTTTTGGTCTCCAATTTCTATTTAAAAATCTGTTGCATCATATTTATCTAATTAGGATAGCTGGAATATCTCCTGTATCTTCACCATAAAAAGCTCGAGAAGGTTTTCTGTGGGTTTCCCTGGGGGCCGCTCATATTACTTTCTCGACGCCACGAAATATGTCGTATTGGCGCATGTATACATACTTATACACACTATTTTTGTTAATCAGAATATTATTAAACAAAAAATGAATGGAATTGTTGTTGAACAAACGTATTACTGTGGTTGCTGGGTGAGATACCAGAGAGGCAGGTAAATTCATGAAAGTGTATTCAAAAATATAAGCTCTGGAGGTTGCACACGTATTTTGTTGGAACGAATTGTTCTCTAGTAATAAAGTACCTGCAATAAAAAAATATTTTATAGACTCTAGAAATAAATTAAAAAATAAATTGATACTATACCAGAGATAGAAGGAGGTACATAATATTTCTTTATATTATGCTGTTACTATTGTCATCAAAGCTAGCAAGCTTTTATAACAGTATGATTAATATCCGTTGTCAAAGTTAAGACAAGTTGCTAAAGTAATGTCTCTGTATTTAATAAATACTTTACATAAACTTTTTAACCATTTTCCCATGTTAAATTTTTACCTGTCATTCTTGTCATTAACAATAAAATAAGCAAAAACGAATCACAGCCTAACATCCTATAACTGAGACATCTACGGATATAGACTCTCTTTCGTATTTCTACCTACCTATCAACCTCCTATATAGGGCTGATCACTCACACTCATTATAATATTCTCCATCACCTGGAAGGTAGAAAATTCCACCAAAATGACCTGGCCTTCTTAACTATTGTAATGTTTTTATTTTCACACACGGGTTCTCTTCAGTTCTGGGATTTATTTAAAAACACAGTCCAACTCACTCTAATTTATTTCCACTACTTTAACACAATTTATATTCACAGAAAATATTTACACTTTTCTTAACTATACAATACGACCGTCGAAAACTGAATGCCTCTTCTCGCCAGCTGTCCATATTTATATATTTCTGTCCGAATTGTCTGGTAAGTCCACGAACCATCGGGAAACTCTTTCATGTTCTGGAAGCTTTAAGGGAATTCCCAGTAACGGCAGCGGTCGGCCTGTTGAGTGACAAACATTTCGGATTCCCAGAATTATGATGATGATTGATGGCAGATTGCACCAGCTGTCGGATGAATTCTCGTAACATTGCCCCCTCCTTAAGACCATTTCGTCCCGGAATGTTCTAGAATCCTTCCTGGTGTGACGATATTTGCAGGACAACGGGAAGTTTGGTGGAAGTAACAGTCATCGGTCTTCGAATCTGAGCTGCGAATATTGAGACAGCATACTAAGATGTCGATGCCACCACCCTCCCTCCATCCAACCCGCAGGCTATCTTTGGGACCGCCAATTTCATCAGATTCTTCTCCATCATCACATTCCTCAATTCTACCAGAGTCTTCCAAAGATCGCTGTATGTTGATGTCTCTGGTACCCACTGGTTGTTTATCTTCGAGATGAAGGACCTTCCCTATCACTGGATCTTGCTCCCGAAGCTTCTGGAACTGGCCGTACTTTTTGGCAAACACCTTGGCTATTCCTCTGGACATCCGGAGATCTCGAGCCACACAATGAGCCAGGACATATTCTATGGTCACCTCAAACAGGTCTCGGGGTTCCTCTCTCGTTACGTCGTGCTGCACTTTCTGCCCATCAGAGTACAGTGCCATAAACTGCTCGAAGGTCATCTCGTCATCGGGTGGTTGGATGCTGCGGACTTGGGCTTGGTCATCTTCGCTGTCATGACTTCCCGCATAAGGGGCTAACCTGTTGAAATGTACGACCCGTGGTTTTCCCCGAGGTAGCTTCTTTATTCTGTAGACAACATCGTTGATTTTCTTCACAATTTGGTACGGCCCCTCCCAAGATCTGTGTAGCTTGGGCGAATATCCACGACGACCTTGCGGGTTATACAACCAAACAAGATTATCAAATGGAATTCTCCGCCCTCGGCTTTGATGTCGTAGGCTTCCTTCATTCTGGCACTGGCATTCTCGATATTTAACCGGACTCGTTCATGGATGTCGTTCATTTTTTGACGAAGCTGGCTGACATAGTGTTCACCTGCGGTCTCTTCTCCTGGAGGACATCCAAACTTCAAATCGCATGGTAGTCTTCTCGTCTCATGATAATACTGGCCGGGGTCTGACCCGTGGACTTGTGCACAGACGAACGATATGCCACTAGAAACAAGTGCAGATACTGGTCCCAGTCTCTTTGGTGGTCAGAGACTACCTTTGACAAATGGCGGTTAATGGTTCTATTCATCCGTTCTACCATTCCATCGGATTGCGGGTGTAATGCTGTCGTCCGAGTTTTATTGACTTTCAAGAGCTTGCAGACGTCTTGGAAAAGAGCAGACTCAAAATTTCTACCTTGGTCTGAGTGCAACTCCAAGTGAACACCAAAACGACTGATCCATTCCTTGACAAGTACATCAGCAACGGACACGGCTTTTTGATACCTCAAGGCATGCTCTTCGGCCCATTTACTAAAATAGTCTATCACCACCACAATATATTTATTTCCAGAGTCGGATTCAGGAAATGGACCGGCAACATCAATGGCTACTCTTTCGAATGGACTGCCCACGTTATATTGCTTCATGGGAGCTTTTGGTCGCTTCTGAGGTCCATTACTTGCTGCACAAACCGTAAATTTCCGGCACCAGTCCTTAACATCTACTGGGCAGTTTACCCAATAGAAGCGTTCAGCGTTTTCGTTACTCCAGTTGTACCATCAGGTAGTTTTCGTAAAACCTCTGGTCTCCTATTTCTGGGAACTACAATCTGTTTTCTGTCGTTTCCCTCCTCTGGAGATTCCAGGACGCGCTTGAGAAGTCCATTTTCCAGGATGAGGGAGTTCCACCGAGCACAGTACGACTTTATGGTTGGTGAGTATCGGGAAATCTCTTGCCACGTAGATTTGCGGTCTTCTTCCTTCCACCGGATCATTTCTTTTAGTTCTGTATCTAATTTTTGGTCCTTCTGGATCTCCTCAGGTTACCAATGGTCATCGACAGCGGTAGTTCTACAGAGAAGCCCTTTGCCTTCAGCTCGCTGACAATGCTTACAATCATCAGGGTATGGTCTCCTCGATGAGGCATCAGCATTCTTATGGCTTGTTCCTGCGCGATGTTCAGTCTCGAAATCGAATTCTTGCAGCCGCTCAATCGACCTGGCCACTTGTCCTTCGGGGTTTTTAAACTGCAAGAGCCACTTCAGTGCTGCATGATCAGTCCTCAGGAGGAATCTTTTTTGCCATAGAGGTACTTATGGAAATGTTCTATCCCCTGTACCACAGCCAAAAGTTCCCTGCAAGTAACGCAATAATTCCGTTCAGGCTTGCTCAAGGTTTTGCTGAAAAATCTGATGATTTTCTCCTGACCGTCTTGGATCTGCGAAAGCACCGCACCAATTCCGACATTGCTTGCGTCGGTATCCAAAACGAAGTTCCCGTCTGGCAAAGGATAACTTTAGACGGGGGCACTCGTCAATGCTCTTTTCAATGTCTGGAATGATCGCTGACATTCCTCGTTCCACTGGTATTACACCTTCCCCTCTGTAAGTCTATTAAGTGGCTTGGCGATGTTGTCAAATCCGGCTACGTATCGACGATAATACGTGCATAACCCCAGGAAACTTCTTAACTGATGGATATCTTTAGGTAGCGGCCATTCCTGGACAGCTTTGACTTTCTGTTTATCAACAGCTACTCCCTCTGCGGAATCCACATGTCCAGGATATTGCACCTCTTCTTGGAACAGCTGACACTTCTTCGGGCTTAACCTTAGTCCGGAACTTCGAAGTCGCCGAAACACCTCCTCCAGGTTCTTGACGTGGTCTTCAAATGATCGTACAACCACGATAATGTCGACAAGATACCCAAGCATGTTTTCCATGAAAGTCCTTTTAACACTGTTTTCCCGGTCTTCTTTAGCAAGTTCCACCTGCCAATAACTGCTGTTTAAGTCCAGGGTGGAAAACATCTTTAATTCAGCCAACGTATCTAGGGTATCGTCTATTCTTTGAAGAGGATAGCTGTCCTTCTTTGTGGGGTGGTTTAATTGCCGATAGTCCACGCAAAATCAGATCGAACCATGTTTCTTTTTCACCAAGACAACTGGAGAAGCCCAAGGGCTATTGGACGGTTCTTCCTCCATCTTGCAGACTATCCTGTCGGCTTCTTCTCTTTTAGCTAGGGGTAGTCTTCTCGCCGACTGTCTAATAGGTTGAGCGTCCCCACTATTAATTTTATGTTTCACCAGATCAGTTCGGCCTCTTTTGCCATTGCCTACTTTGAAGATATCCTGGTAGTTTCTAACGATGTCCCTCAATTTTGCTTTCTGGTTTGGTTTCAAATTGTTAGATGAATCGGTGATGAGTCTTTCCACGTCCTCAGATAGTTTACCTGGTGGCATTTCTGCATGCTGTGAGCTTCTGACTACAGAGGAAAGTGTTGAACAATGGCCCAAAGTTATTCCTTTCTTTAGCACAACCGAGTAATGATTCAGGTTCACTCTTACTGGAACAATCTCCCTGGCACGAAACAGAGTCCTCCCCAATGCGACTCCTCTGCCTACATTTCTGTCGTTAAGTTCGGGATCAAACATCATTACTGTTCTAGTTTGAGATTCCCCATCTAAGCATGCATCTGTAATGATTTCAGCTCTTTCCGGAACATTGACATCCTCTGCTAAGATGGCTCGAAGCTTTATGTCATCTTTTCCATGAAGCACCACTTCTTCGACATTCACTTGCAGAATTCCATCTTTGAAGTTTAACTGGAATCCCTTGGAGCCCATGACATCCATTCCAATGATTACTTCGTTTTCGATGTCTGCCACTAATGCCCGATGTAGGAAGGTTGTGTTTCCCAAGGTCATTTCAACCTCTATTTCACCTGTCGCTATTGACCTTCTTTAGTTTCCCCGACGAGGAAGTCTGTACTCATTTGCTCTCCTTGCAACGACTCTGGACATGTCCTACCTTACGACACTTCCGACATCTCACTAGTCTTTTTCCGGTAAGGACTTCTTCTATTATCTTTCTTACAGAGGCTTCATCGTTTCCACCATCTTCGGATTATCCGTCCATGGTTCAGACTCTGGCTTGACCTCTGCAGGTATTTTTCGCAGCCTCGAATTCTGGCGCTCGAGCAAGTGCATCCACTAATCACACTCGGTCGAGCTAGTGTCAATGCTTATTTGGCTTCGTGGTCCCGAAGTCCATCCAAAAATGCTTGCACTGCTAACCTTTCTAATATATTTTCCGGTGTGGCTGGGTAGGCAACGCGAACCAGACGGGCAATATCAGCTTCAAACTAGTAAAAGGATTCAATCGATTTCTGGTGGCGATTTTTCAATTGCGAGTGATAAACGTGCTCCAAATGGGTTTGTCCATGCCTCAGTTCCAAATGTTTGACCAGTTGTTCGTAGTCTTCTTGCGCAGAGGCATTCAAGGTTTGTAAAATATCTGTAGCATTTCCTCTTAAGACGAGGGTTAATGCGAATGCCTTCTCCTCTGCCGACCACCCATTTAACTTTGCTGCAGCCTCGAATTGGCGCCTATAGTTAGTCCATGACGATTTTCCATCAAATTGGGGAGGTTTCATTTTGTGTCTTGGTCCTTCAAGGCCAATTTTTGAATCCACTACTTCTGGACTGTTTCTGCTTACGGTTTTTGATTGAGTTTCTCCCCTTTGTATAGTGACTACCTGTTCTTTTATTTTGCTGAGCTCACCCTCCATTATCTGTTTAAGGTCTTCTATCCGCGTTTCATTTTCGTCTATTGTCTGCTTTAGCTCTTCTACCCGCGTTTCATTTTTGACTGACTCTTCGACTATTGTTTGCTTTAGCTACTCCATCTAAGCGTCATTCTCGGATATTTTCTCTTCCAGCATTGCTGAATTTTTCTTTACCATGCTTTTCAAATTTTCTTCTAGGGATTTAGAATTTTCTAGTAATTTGTCTTCCAGGGTTTTACAATTTTCTGCTAATTTATCTTCTAACGCCTCTTTCAATTCATAGAATTTTTCAGAAATTTATCTTCTAGGGTTTTAGAATTTTCTAGCAATTTATCTTCTAGGGTTTTAGAATTTTCTACTAAATTGTCTATTTTGTGTAACAGCATACTCATGTCCCCATAACCAGAAACTTCAAACAAATATGTGTCGGGATTGTTACCTTCATTTATTAGAGTATCTCGTAGCCGTTGTACTAATTCACTTTTCTTCCCACTAATTTGTAAATCCCTTACCTCAAGTTCTTTTTTTAAGTCCGTCACTTTCAATTGGCCCAAATTCACTGTTTTAACCATTGTCAGTCTATTTATTTTTCACTTCTAAAGTTCCACAAATACACCCCACACCTGACACCGCTGTAATGTTTTTATTTTCACAACGGGTTCTCTTCAGTTCTGGGATTTATTTAAAAACACAGTCCAACTCACTCTAATTTATTTCCACTACTTTAACACAATTTATATTTGCAGAAAATATTTACATTTTATCTTAACTGTACAATACGACCGGCGAAAACTGAATGCCTCCTATCGCCAGCTGTCCATTTTTATATATTTCTCTCCGAATTGTCTGGTATGTCCACGAACCATCGGGAAACTCTTTTACGTTCTGGAAGCTTTAAGGGAATTCCCAGTAACGGCAGCGGTCGGCCTGTTGAGAGACAAACATTTCGGATTCCCTGAATTATAGGAATAATCTCCCTTCCACTTATTGGTTTATGGCCGATTGCACCAGCTATCGGATGAATTCTCGTAACACTATCAATTTTTAATGACTAAGAATGTTATGCAAAAATCTGAAAGTGAGTAAATATATTTTTTTGATTTTTTGAAAAAGCAAATGGCTGGATATTAAGTCCGATAAAATAATCTGGCTTGTATATTTTTAAATTCCTCAAATATTAAATGCTAGCATATGGACAATTAAAAATACAAAAATAATAAATTTAAAATTATAGGGTTGGACTTCCGCAACCTTTTAGCACGGGATCCACTGTTTATTTGGCTATCGAAAAAGTATTCGACTAAGTTACCTGCTCAATGGAAATGCTGTTGAACCTTTGGTGTGTCACAAATGAATATACACAGTTTTGCTCCCTAACACCAAACCTTTATTTTAAACACTCAACGCCATTTCAGCAACCCTAGGTTGTCATCATCAAGGAGTAAACCAAACTTAACTTTCATTTTGGTTTACTCCATGCTATTAGGGGCCAAGACGTAAGATATATTGACCCCTAATAGTGAGCAACCAGGCTTGCGCAAATTCCCCTTAAATAGCTTTGCTGTCGACTGTCTCTCCCCATATGCCAGGTATTTGTGCGTATAATGCAATATTCATAAACGTTTCATACCATTTTTACGGAATTTTAACGAAATTATGAGATAGACAACTTGAAATTCAATTTACAAACCATCAAAACATCCAAGTAACATTCCAATAGAAACACCGTGGTTAATATGGTACAGTTGGATAAATATCTAAATAAATTGTTTAAATTACAATTTTGCAAAAACTATTTATTTCAAAATACTCATCTTGAGAATAGTTAATCGTAACATCTCAAGCTAAATACTCTTTGCGGGGTGTCATTCTTTTGTACGCAAGACAATACCTATAATACATATTGTTTCTGGTTAGGGAACCTTCATCAGTTGCGTCAAATCAAATCTTAAGCTGAAACTTTGCGGGAGATTAATTTTGTAGTTTGAAATACAACAAAGTTTTGAATTTTTTGATATGTCATTTATTCCCGATTTCATCAGAACCTATAAATGCTCATTTTACTGGTTTTCCAATTTTCTACAACTTTTCCATTGACAAGATCACGATTCCTTCAATTTTTTCACAATACAAACCAAAACAAAAAATCCTTATTTCCTAGTTAGGGTTCCGTATATACAATATACGGATACCCTTACAATATCACTCCGGATTTCTGCTTCTGTCACTTCACAGCAATTTTCTCCTAAGCTACTGGACGGAATAGGTTGAAATTTGGTACCAATGTATAGTTTGGTGACCCGATCAGGAGTACAAAAGAAAAAAATTGATTTTAGGGGTACTTCTGGGGGGAAAAACTAAAAACATCGACCGCCCCCCCCTGATCTCTGAAACTACTGAGCCTAAAATTTTGAAAAAAATAGGAAATATAGAACGTTGCCCGAACTTTACAGGAAAAATAAGGAGAAACTATTAATATTAATTTTGGGGGGCAAATTATAGAATTAAATGAAAATAAAAAAAAAAAAAAAAATTCAAACGCATCATGTAATATATCAAATGAAAGGTCTCATTCTGAGGAACACAAATATATTTTTTTTCATATTTAAAAAAATATATTAACGAAAATTTACCCATTCCCCCCCTTATCTTCGAAACTATAATACGTAAAGATTTGAAAAAAAATAGAGGTATAGGTTCTGACCTGAACATTACTGGAAAAATAAGGAGAAATCTCTACTTACAGAATTAAATGGAAAATATAAAATTAAAATTGTTTCTAATCCATCATGTTATATATCAAATTGAAGGGCTCATTACGATGAAAACAAATATTTTTTTTCAAACTTTTAAAATAAATAAATTAAAAGATATTAACAAAAATAAAATAAAAAATGACCCATTCCCCCCCCCTTATCTCCGAAACCATGAGCTATAAAATTTTGAAAAAAAATGGAGGTACAGCCTAGAGATGTCGAAAAAATATCGATATATCGATATATCGATATTTTTTGTTTTATATATCGATACTTTTACACGATATAATTTTATTCGATATATCGATATATCGATATAAAAATCAAGTATCGAAAACTTATCAAAAACGATATTTTTCCGTATGTTTGTTACGTGTTATATACAAAGAGCTTAATACGTAGAGTGAATTAGGTATGAGCGTTACTGTAAGTGGCAGTGTAATAACAATAGAAAGAGAAAGAAAATATCAGGGAGCGCTTGTTATGTCTCTACCCTACCAATAGTAGGCGTCACCACTGACACTGACCAATCAGTAACGACACGCTTATTCTCTCTCTCTCTTTCTATTGATATTACATGAATTTCGCTACTTCACGTGCTCTACAGTATTAACCTCTTTAGTTTTAAAAAATAAATACTAGCTGTTTTCCAATTACTAGAGCACAAAGTGTTTTTGTGTCGCTCTGTGTCGTAATTTTCGGGCGTTAATTGGAACATACTTCATTCTTTATGATAAAGTTTTATGTTTACTTAGTACTTACATAAAACATCCCAAAGGCACAGTTATTTCTTGCGCCCATTTTTGCAAGCCAGTGCTGTAATTGGAACACTTAGTGCTCAGCACTGTGCCGCACTGTGCGTAATTGTGCGGTAATTGGAAAACAGCCAATATATTGTCAAACAAGTTGAGATACATGATCTTTGTACACAAAGATTAGCAGAATTCTTTCAAGTATAATTAATTTATTATATTTATGCTATATGTTGCCTAAGTGCTTGAAGTTAAAATTAATTTTAAATATGTTTCTGATGCATGAGGTAGAGGGGAGGTATATATGAGAGTGTATAAATGATCATTAGAACGACATCTAAATTTTCAGAAAATATGAGAAGTAGTAGTATATAGTTAATTTAACAATATATTACTACCTTAAGCTGTGAAAAAGTCTCAAAATAAAATATTTTTAAATTTTGTAAACCAGTCTACCTACCACCTATCTATAAATGGTTTGCATATAACTTTATCAGATACACTAGTTAAACAAATTACTACGTATGTATATATATATATATATATATATATATATATATATATACCACTGTTCTAAAATAGTACCGATATATCGATATATCGATATTTTTTTCTCGATATATCAATATCGATATTGATACTTTTAAAAAATATCGATACAATATATATCGATACTTTTTGACAGTTCCGACATCCCTAGTACAGCCCTCACCTGAACTTTACTGGAAAAATAAGGAGAAACCCTTAATAATTATTTTGGGGGGCAAATTATAGAATTAAATGGAAAATATAAAATTAAAATTGTTTCTAACCCATAATGTTATATATCAAATGGAAGGGCTCATTATGACGAAAACAAATATATTTTTTTCATATTTTTAAAATAAATGATTAAAAGATATTAACAAAAATATACAAAAATTTACCCATTCCCCCCCCTATCTTCGAAACCATGAGCTGGAAAATTTAGAAAAAAAATGAAGGTATAGCCCCTCACCTGAACTTTACTGGAAAAATAAGGAAAAACCCCTAATATTCATTTTGGGGGGCAAATTATAGAATTAAATGGAAAATAGAAAATTAAAATTGTTTCTAACCCATCATGTTATATATCAAATGAAAGGGCTCATGATGAAGAAAACAAATATATTTTTTTCAATATTTTTATAATAAATTAATTAAAAGGTATTAACAAAAATATAAAAAAATTTACCCATTCCCCGCCTTATCTGGAAACCATAATCTGAAAAATTTTGAAAAAAATTGAAGTGTAGCCCTGAACTTTACTGAAAAAATAAGGAGAAACCACTAATATTCATTTTGGGGGGCAAATTATAGAATTAAATGGAAAATAAAAAATTCTAATTGTTTTTAACGGGTCATGTAATATATCAAATAACAGGGCTCATTATGACGAATACAAATATATTTTTTTATTTTTTGTAAAATGAGTTATTTAAAATATCCTAAAAAAATATTTTAAAAAAATTACGCAGTCCCCCCTTTATTCCCCAAACTATAAGACCTAATTTTTTTGTTTATAGGTAAAATATGAAAAAATCCCTAATTATATTGTTTGGGGGCCAAATAATAATAAAACCAATTATAAAAAAAAACCCATAGTAATTTTAGGGACAAATAATACAATTAAATGGAAAATAAAGATTCAATTTTCAAACGCATCATGTAATATATCAGATAAAAGGCTCATTATGTGAATTACAAATATATCATATTTTTAAGTCATTTGTTTAAAAGATATTAACAAAAATATTAAACATCGACTTAATTCCCACTTTAGACACTACACTATTTAAATTTTGAAAAATATATTTTATTTGTATTTTTTAATAATTTGAATAATAGATTTAATAATTTATAATTTAAAACTTGACCTATTTTGCCCTTTATCTTCCAATCTACAGAGCCTCAAAATTCAGACAGTAGATTATAAATGACTTCTCTTTTTAGTAAAATAAAATTCTAATGTTAATTTTTGGGGGGCCAAATTAGAAAATTAAATAGATATGTATTCTGATAAAAATCAAGCGAATCCTGAAGCAGATAAAATAAAAAGTCTATGCGTGGAAAATCAAAGTGTATATTTTTTATAAATTTAAAACGCTTCCTTTAAAATATATAGGGGTAAATATAAGAAAATGCACTCCTTCCCTGCTTGTCTGAAACTGCAATATTAGAATCTTGAAGGTGGTACGGAACCCTAAGTATGCGAGTCCAATTCGCACTTGACCAAATTATTTTTATTTTATTATTACGAATTTGATGTCACAATCATGGACTATTACTGAAGCGATGGAATCGGTGGTTTGCTATTGAATTTTATGTCCCAAAATGTCTTCAGTGTTGTTCTATTGACTCTGATGTATTACTTATTAATTGAGTAAGTTCTATTAAATATTGCGCTATAAATTGACTTAACAACTTAAATTTGGAGTTTACAATAATGGTCAGATCTCTAGTGGGGCGTTTATCTATGACACATCTAGTTCATATAGTTGACGTGAAGATTAGTATCAATTATGAACTCTACGATGTATCCAGATAGCACCTTTGTGGGTATTTTATATTATTACAATAGTATCCAACTGTTTATAAAATTAATACTTATAGAATGTTTAAGCATATATTGTAAAATTTTAATAGACTGGAATTTTTTCATCAGTTTGTTCCTGTTTGATAATGGCATAGTTTTTTTTGTCGACTCTAGTCTCATTAAACGTGAAAATATAAGTGACATAAAACTAACGTAATTAAGAAACAAACCAACAAAAAAAAATTGCAAAAAGTGTGTTTTTTGGTAATTTGTTGCTAATTTCTCACTTCTCCAATTTTTTTTCCACGGAATGTCTGAGATTTTATTACAAGCAAACCTTTCTAGGACGCTTAATGGTAACTCCATTATTTAGCATTGCGCACATGATATCGTGGACTGACTTTATTAAAATCAATAAAAAAGGTCACGCTTATTAATCGCAATTTTGTTTGTACTAAATTTGTAAAAGCAGCCCAGAAAATTAACTGCATAAAAAGGACAGAATTCCTAAACAGTGTACCGCTTCACTTATTAAGTAAAAACACAGCGTGCACGAACAATGTGGTCTCGAGAGAATTCCAGAATAAAGAATTATATTTTTACCCACCACCCTCGCTTTTTTAATCACGCCGAATCAAAAACCTTATTTTATTATTGTTTTATGGCTCCTAAAATTACCAAGGGTTGAGTGCAAAATAGACGGCGTTCCGCAATATGTTCCGTAAGGAAACTTGAAGGGACGCGACGCTCTACGACATAATAAAACATTATAAAAGAAAATGAAAACATGAGAAGGTCCGTAAATAAAAGGGCCTTGTTTACGAAATTACGGGGTTAGGTACGGAAAATGAAGAGAATGAAGTTTTACAGCGCATTGAAAAGCAACAAGCATCTATAACTCCATAAAAAAAAATACACTCCTATATGCAATAAACTTGTTACCATACAACATAAAATGAGCATGAAAAATATAAGGTTAATGTTCCACCAATCTTCTTCGTTTTACCGGGCTCGTAATAACTAAAATAGAATGTCTGGTAACACAATCATTTAATCACAAAAATATTTTTGTTATTATATTAAGTATATTTTTTCTTAAGATGAGTAAATAAAATCTATTTAATTGCCCTCTGTTAGTAAACTAAATAAAAATTAGTTTAGTTATAAACCCCAGTAAAATCCACTGGACAAGTTACGAAATAATTACAATAACATAAGTTAATCTGACTAGTATAAGAAAAAATATTAAGTAGAACTAAAAAGTGGAAAATAACTAACAAAACAAAACACTATAGAGTATATAGCACATTCACTATTGTTAGGTACCTACATATAAAGTAAAGTATGTACATGTACAATCAACAATAAAATGTGCTCATTCTGTACAAATTAATTAATTGCTTACATATTTTTTTGCAATCGGTACCAAGCATACCTGTAATCCTACATTACCTACACATCTACAGCTTCATCAAATTTGATTATCACTTGGCAGGGACTTCAAAAATATAGGGATTAGATTGGGACCTAACTAACTTAGACAGAGCGTACCTTTTGTTATTTAGATTCTTTACTGTGGGTGTAGGTACCTGAGAATAGTGAATGTGATATTTATTGTACAGTGTTATGTTTTGTTATTTTCCACTTTTATGTCTACTTTGAAGACATAATATTTTTTCAAAAAGATATTTTATTTTTAGTTTTATTCTCAATATTGTTACGAAATTTACCCAAAGCCGACCCTGTTTCATTTCAGTACGACAACAATCGTGTTGAGACAAAAAATGGTTCTCAAAAAAAAAACTCGGCACCTGTAGGAGTGATAATGATTTTTGCGAGAATTTTCTATGCTGGTTTTATAAAGGAAGCAGGCCACGATCGCGAGTTCAGTTGGTGGAGCGAAGAGCTTATATGGAAAATTGTTATTGCGATATTTGAATCAGCTGTTGTATATTCGATGCAAATAAAAATTCTAGAAAAGTGAAAGTGAATATTAGTTTTATAATTTTAAATTGAACCCATGGACTATATAGCAATTTGGTGACCAGAAGTGAAGGATTAAGTGCAGTTAAAATCGTAATTTGATTTATGGAAACTCGTAGCATGGAAAAGATGGACGAGACTACCAAAAAAATAGTCAAGCAGGTTACAGAGGGACTAGACGAAAAAATTGCACAGATTCTAGAAAAACGTGACAAGAAGGAGAAACAACATCAAGAAGAAATTCAACAAAGGTTAGTAAAGTCTTTTGATGAAAAACGTAAAATAGAATTAGAAAATCTTGTCACTCCAATGGAAGAAAAACAACAAAATCTAGTTTCCACGATGAAAAGTGAACAACAAAATCTAGTTTCCACAATGAAAAGTGAACAACATAATTTAATTGAAGGATTATTCTCGAAATTTGAACAAAAACAAGATCACATTGAATTAAAACGACAAAATGAATTTAAATTATTAGACGAACAGAGACAAAATGATTTTAAAGTAACTGAAGAAAAAAGACAACTCCAATATGAACAATTAATTCAAATTGAATCGCAAGTTAACGAAACAGTTAATGAAAGAATGCAAATAGTTGAACCAGACATAAAAGAAATAAACGACGACATAAAGATCCTAAAAAGTAACGTGGAGACTCTTGAAATCAAAGTAGATGACATCGATTCCATCCAGAGCCAGGTGAATTTTGAAATCAGTTCCATTAAAAACACGGTACAAAGTGAAGTAAGTGAAGTACAAGATAAAATGGGATAACCATGAAAAATCCACGTCTCTGGTGATTTCGTTAAGAGGTCCGGCCCTAGAACTCCTCCAAACCATTCCAGTCGATGAACAAGGCAATTTCGACAAGATCATCGCCATCCTGGGTAAGCGATACGACAATCAATCCTTGAGTCAGGTATACCAAGTCCAACTGAGTGGAAAAACTCAAAAATCCGGTGAAAGCCTCCAAGAATTCGAAGCAGAGATTAGACGGTTAGTTCACTTGTCCTATCCAGACCTGCTAGAGGAAACGAAAGACCAGTTGGCCACACAGAGTTTCATAAACGGCATCAGAGATGTGGAAGTACAACGAAATCTAAGACTAAGTGGCGTCAAGGAAAGTAATGAAGCTCTACTTCGGGCTTTGGAAGTAGAGGCCGTCATGAACATGTCCAAGCCGAGGGTCCGAGCAGTTTCCTTTAACCAGGAAGAGTCAGAGTCACCATTTGAAGCGCTGGTTGCTGGTCTGAACAATATATTAGAACGGTCACAAAGAACTGGCACCAGAGGAGCATGTTACCGCTGCGGACGGACAGGACACTTCCAACGTGATTGTCGAGTGGGGCTACCTGAACGATCACCGACCAGGGGTAACCAACAGAACAGCCGCATGTCCAGGGACCGTCAGCCAGTCAGCATAAGGGGGCGAATGCTGACTGACCCTTCACCAGCCCCCAAAACGTTATCCATCTGGGGATTTTGCCGAGATAGCGGCAGCCTAGTCATCAGAGGCACCATCAATGGGCGAGCAGTTACCATCACCATCGACACCGGCGCCGCGGTGTCCATTGCCAAGTACAGGGTTTTGAGAGCATCAGAATTTCGGCCAGTTACTAATAACATCCAGCTCAGAACAGTCACCGGCGAGTCCATGTCAATACAGGGTGAGGCAGATGTCGTGCTACAGATAGGGAAGAACATGATCCGGCATAGGGTCCTGGTAGCGAATACTGAGGACGATTTTATACTGGGAATGGACCTAATTAGCCAGCAGGGATTTATGTTCGACCCGAAATGTGATGTTCTTCGGTTCTTAAATAAGGAATTTGTACTGAAACGGCCCGTCAACAGTTCAGTCACCTCCATAAAAATTGTGGCAAAGTCTTCAGTTAGAATTCCCGGTCGAACGGAACAGATTATTCATGGGCAGCTAGACAGCAATACTGGGAGCTGCGTTGGAGTGGTTGAGCCCGTACACTCTGCAATGACTACTTAGTTGGACGGGCTATAGTTAAAACCGGACGAGATATACCAATCAGAGTTCTGAATTTGTCCAACAACGACATCAGAATTACCAATGTTCAAGAGATAGCTTGTTTCGAGCCAGTAGAGACCATCATCAATTGCGAAGAAGAGTACCAGACGTCGGTGAAGGAGACAGGGCCCAGTAAAGAGTTCCTACAATAGTTTGCTGACCATTTGACACACCTGACACCAGAGAACCAGAAGAAAGCCAAGCAATTTATCACAAAGCACTAGCAAATTTTTAACAGTCAAGATGGAACCACCGGTCGCACCAACATCATCCAGCATCGAATAGATACCGGAACGGCTCAACCCATCAGAATACCCCCTAGACGACTACCATTGGGGCAACAACAGGCTGTCGAGGAAAACATCGAGTCCATGTTACAAAATGGAGTTATTGCGCCATCCATCAGCCAATGGTCCACTCCCTTCGTGCTAGTTAAAAAGAAGGATGGAACCACCCGATTTTGTGTGGATTACAGAAAGCTGAATGACGTCACGAAAAAAGACAGCTATCCACAACCCCGAATCGATGACAATTTGACGACACTAGCAGGCTCCTTTTAGTTCTCCACACTAGACCTAAAAAGTGGATATTGGCAGGTTGGTCTACACGCAAACGACAGAGAAAAGGCAGCGTTCTCCACCAGTAAAGGGCTGTTTCAGTTCACGGTCATGCCCTTTGGGTTATGTAATGCACCCGCTACATTTGAGAGGCTAATGGAGTATGTATTGAGCGAGTTAACATGGAGGATGTGCTTAGTATACCTCGACGACATTCTAGTCAAGGGTCAGACATTCGACGACCATCTGAAGAACCTGGGCGAAGTATTCTCCAGAATTAATAATGCCAACCTGAGACTCAACCGGAAGAAGTGCTCCTTGTTCCAAAAAGAAGTAGAGTTTTTAGGCCACGTCGTTTCCGCACAAAAGAGGACAAGATAGAAGCGATCCGAGATTGGCCAGTCCCGAGAGACAAGCATGAACTGCGAAACCTCTTGGGCCTCTGTTCCTACTACAGGCGATTTGTTGAGGGATTTGCCACCATTGCCGCGCCGGCAGACCACTGAGAAAGAGACCTTCCATTGGAATCAGGATTGCGAAACATCATTCAGGCGACTGAAGGCAGCACTATGTTCCAGCCCAATCCTAGCCTTTCCTACACAGTCCGGCAAGTTCATCTTAGACACCGACGCCAGCAACACCGGTTTCGGGGCCGCCCTATCCCAGGTGAAAGATGGTGAAGAGAGGGTGATCGAGTACTACAGCCGTGGATTCTCGAAACCAGAAAGAACTTCTTACAATAATAAGTAATAGGTAGACCATTTCCACAAATACCTCTATGGTCGTCATTTCTTAATCCGAACAGATCATGCCGCCCCCAAATGGCTGCTGGACATGAAGACACCGGAAGGACAACTGGCCAGGTGGATGGAGAAATTACAGCAACACGATTTCAAGGTGGAACACCGTGCCGGCCGCTTGCACAATAATGCCGATGCCCTATCCAGAAGACCCTGTAGAGGGGAATGCGGACATTGTCTGAAGACTGAACAGCGAGAGGGTGTCTCCATCAGGCAGATCCGAGTGCAGCCCAATGAAAACTGGACAACGGAACAGTGCATCCAGGACCTAATGGCTGATCCAGACATCGAAACAATCTTGTCACTCAAAACGAGAGGGGCACCCAGGCCATGATGGGACGAGGTAGCTAGATACTCCGGCGTGCTGAAATCGTTATGGGCTCTAAGAGTAGACAATGGATTGCTCAAGCGAGTTTGGGAAAGCGCTGATGGACAAGAAACCAAGTCCCAACTGGTGGTTCCGAAGAAAAAGGTAACAGCCATCCTGACCGAAGTACATGATGGAATTACCCGAGGCCAACTGGGCATGAATAAAACCCTAGACAAAGTTCGCCAACGGTACTACTGGGTGAATTACTTCGGAGACGTCAGAGCTTGGTGCCGCAAATGTGCCACCTGTGCAGTCAGTAAGGGCCCGAAGACCCGGACCAAGTGCAGAATGCAGCAGTACAATGTGGGCGTCCCATTCGAGAGAATTGCCATCGTTGTCGCCTGTCCGTTTCCCGAGTCTGTGAGGGGGAACCAATACATTCTGGACGCAATAGATTAATTCAGCAAATGAAGGTCTGCACGATGTTGGGGATCAGGAAAACGAGAACAACACCATTACACCTACAGTCAGACGGAATGGTGGACAGATTCAACAGGACCTTGGAACAACACCTATCCAAGGTCATCAGCAATCACCAGCGTGATTGGGATGAGCATATTCCCCTATTCCTATTGGCATATCGCTCTGCCGTACATAATAGTACAGGCCTGACCCCAGCCAGGGTCCTATTCGGAAAGGACTGCGATTACCCTGCGATTTGGCATTTGGCTCCCCCGAAGAACCTTCCCAAGACGTCGACGATTATGCCGATCAGCTCCGACATAACATGCTGGCAATATATGAATTAGCCCGAACGCAGATGTTGGCCACCAGTGACCGGATAAAGACGAGCTCGACCTCAAGGTCAATTCAGTCGGGTTCCAGGAGAGGGACAAAGTCTGGCTGTACAACACCCAACGGAGCAAGGGTAAATCCCCAAAGCTGGATGGTCCATGCGAGGTGGTCAAGAGGTTTAATGACGTCGTCTACCGGATCTGTCGAAACCCCAAGGCTAAATTGAAGGTGGTTCATTTGGATCGACTCGCTCCCTACCATGGAGAGGAAGTTCCTGATCGGGACGATCAGAATTAAAGGGGGGTAGTGTAACGAAATTTACCCAAAGCCGACTCTGTTTCATTTCAGTACGACAACAATCGCTTTTAGATAAAAAATTGTTCTCGAAAAGACTCGGCACCTGTAGGAGTGATGATGATTTTTGCGAGAATTTTCTAAGCTGGTTTTATAAAGGAAGTATGCCACGATCGCGAGTTCAATTGGTGGAGCGAAGAGCTTATATGTAAAATTGTTATTGTGATATTTGAATCAGCTGTTGTATATTCGATGTAAATAAAAGTTCTAAAAAGTGAAAGTGAATATTAGTTTTATAATTTTAAATTGAACCCATGGACTATATAGCAACATTTTAGTTCTTTTCTGAAGTATGTTAATTTTTTAAATAATTTTTTCTTTTCAGCTTTTTAGTTCTATTTTGACGTACGGTAGTTTCCATTCTCTATTATTTATTTTGTATATATAACCTTAAAAGGTCGGGCGCGGGTAACATCGAAAGCCCCGTCAATGGTAAATTTGCTTTTAATTTAAAAGGCAACAGTTATAGGATCTACCAAATGAACTTCATAGGCCTTGACTTAGCAAAAATACGTTTAATAAAATTAATTATTATCACAATTGCTTTTAACACTTTACTTTGTGCTTATGTAGGCTATACTAAACACCCTGTGTATAACAGCAGCAAACAGCAATTTAGAGCTTGACATGTATTTCTACGTAACTTCGAAAAGATTGTTGAGGAGCTCTTGAATTATTTTACCTGCGCCTTGGGTTTTCCCTCCTCCAAATTTTTTTATGTACATTACTTATGCACAGGAAACTGGTTGATCATTTTGTAGACATCTCTTTCTCTCAAAATAGGTAAAATATGTATTTCTACATTAAATTTTTTGTTAGGCCGGGAGTCGGTAAAAAAAATTAAAAATAAATGCATGTAAATCTACAAAAAAAATGATACCAAGGTAATCGTTGGTTTAATGTTTAAAAAATTTAATTATACTATACTATACTCCCTATATATTTGCGATGTACTTACATAGAAAATTTTCAAATTTGCTATTGAAACTTTCAGTGTCCTCAGTTCCCGCATTATTACGTCGGAATTAATATATATATATATATATATATATATATATATATATATATATATATCAATTTGGGGGCAATTTAAAGGTCTCTCAGTGGAAGCAGAAAACAGTTAAAATGTATCAAAAATATACAAGTCAGGTTCCCGCTTTTAACACCACGTGGCGAAACGATCGCTAACTGTATATTTCCTGTCTATCTTAAAGATGATTCTGCGTCCGGAAAGCTGACAACGTTGTTCTAAAAATAAATGTATTTTCTTGGATTTAAATGATTCCTGCGTTTTAATGTTTATTAGATATTTTGTTCAGGGTGAGATTGATGGTTATGTTTTGTTAATTCTAAATTTAATTATTTTTTTTTTTCATTATTATTTTAGTATGACTATTTTTAAAGTCTCAATCCATACTTTGGATATTCTTTTTTAATAAGCTTCCTAGATTTCTGGATGTGATTGATGCAGACAGTAAGACGATATATATAAGTTTTTAGTAGAATATACTTGAAATTATACAATTATTTATTTTCAAAATAATTTGTGTTTTAAATAATTTGTTTACAGATTCTAACCCACTTATAGGGAATTAGCCGTTACCAGTGGTTTACCCCGGGTATGGAATTTAGAATTCGTAGCAAAAAGTAATAGCTTATGAAACATGTGGGCTATCTTACATAACATTTTTTAACAACCCTACATAACTATAAAACTACCAACCCCGAATATATTTCACTCAAGCTCCAAGTGTTTTTAGGCCACCCCCTAAGGTTTTATTCAAGTCCTGTGCAACAAAAAAAGATTCAGCAAAAGCAGTTCAGTAGTTCTTACGTTATACCAGAACAAACAGACAACTATAATTTTATAATAGTATAGAACATATATATATATATATATATATATATATATATATATATATATATATATATATATATATATATATATATATATATATATATATATATATATATGGGCTGAAAAATCGGTCACCAATATCAAAAAAGTGAAATGTATTACTTGTTGGAGGATCTTCTCACAAAGAAAAACAAATGAAGAAAAAACGTTGAAAGCATGGGTCCCAAATTTTTAATTGTTCATACCTCATAGAAAAGAATTATAAGTTTGCTTCTAACGTCTTTGTAGCATATAATTTTTTATATAAATTTTGGTAGATGATATACTTATATGTGCTATTGGGAAATCGAACTGAGTGAAAGAAAACTGCAACGGGACGAATCCGTAGACATTACGTATATGGACCTGTCTTTGTACAGTTTTGTTTCACTCAGTGTCTATTATTCGCATACAAATCAAATTTTCATAAATTTTTTAATCTCAAATTAATCGAAATACCATTTTTAAAAGCAATTTTTGAACTGAAAAGGCCACGTTTAGTTAAGTACAACAAATAAGTAGTATGTATATACTACTTATTTATTGGACTTGCACATGTTGCACTGTTCTGACAACTACTTTTAAAAATATATATATTCTTATAGAATTACTTAGTTACATCTTACATTAATTTTAATAAAAATACAGATAGAAAGAGTAGACAAAGTTATTGCAATAGATACTGTGGGTTCAAATCAAAGGTACAAAAATATTCAATTTCACTTTCGACCTCTTTTTTTTCCCAAATAAATTCACTGTTTATAAACAAAGACTAATACTACAGCAGACTTTATCTTTCAATTAAATCACACGAATATAAACTGAAACTAAACTAAACTACTCAACTTGGCCTTTTAAATAGCGAGAGTAGACGATACCCGAATGTCATGATTATTTCTTTGTTGTGGGAGCGTTTTCAAGAACCTTCTCGAGGCCGCCGCTTTTTTATATACCCATCGAAATTTCGCAATAGCCATTGTTGTTTTTTTATTATTTCAGCCGGTTTTATGCTTACGTTGTTTTTATCGAAACGATTAATTTAGAATGTTTCCTAATTTTTCTATTTAGTGGCATAAAATGAATATTATAACACTTTAATTTTGATCGGCCCGATCGTAATCATTCTATCCATGGTAAAGAGCGAGCCGATCCAAATGAACAATTTTCATCCTAGTTCTTGGATTCCGGCGAATAAGATAAACAATGTCATTGATTATACCTGACCAGGCTAGGGTGTGCTTTGGAGATTTGCCTTTGCTCCTCTGGGGGTTGTGCAGCCAGACCTTGTCCCTATCTTGGAATCCGACTGAATTTGCCTTGAGATCATATCGAGTCTTGATCCGATCGCTGGTGACCAACATCTGTGTTCGGGCTATTGCCTGTTCTGTCGGAGTTGGTAGGCATAATCATTGACTTCTTGGGGCGGTTCTTCTGGTGAGCCAAAAGCCAAATCACAAGGTAATCTCAGGTTATTTCCGAACACTACCCTGGCTGGAGTCAGTCCTGTGGTGTTATGTACAGCTGAACGATAGGCCAACAGCAATAGGGGAATATGCTTATCCCATGCTGGTTATTACTGACGACCTTGGATAGATTTTGTTCCGTCTGACTGTTGATGCCAAGGTGTGACTCTCGTTTTCTTGATTCCCATACATTGGCTTCAAAGTTAGGTTAGCGTATATGCCTCAGACCATTTGCTGTAGTAATCCAGTGCGACCAGAATGTAATTGATCCCCCTCTCAGATACGAGAAATGGACCGACGACACCAATGCCAATTCTCTCAAATGGGACGCCCACATTGTATTGCTGCATTCTGCGGGTTTTCGGTTTCCTACTTGCTGAACATGTGTCACATTTACTGCACCCTGACGCCTTCGAAATAATTTACCCAGTTGGCGAATTTTATCCAAAGGTTTATTCTTGCCCAGATGACTCCTGGTAACCCAATATGCTTTCCCAAATTCTCTTTAACAATTCTCTGCCCTTAGTTCCATTGGGCCCATAACGATTCAGGACGCCCGAGTATTTAGCTACTCCGTCCCATCGTGGCCTCGATGCCCCTTTATTCTTGAGTGACAGGATTGGGTCAATGTCTGGGTCAGCCATTTGGTTCTCGATACATTGTTCCGTTGTCCAGTCTTCATTCATCTATATGCGAATCTGTCGGATGGAAATACCCTCTCACTGTTCCGTCTTCAGACGCATTCTACCCTACAGGGTCTTTTTGACAGGGCATCGGCATTATTATGCAAACGACCGGTACGCTGTTCAACCTTGCAATCGTATTGCAGTAATTTCTCCATCTATCTGGCCAGTTGTCCTCCCGGTGTCTTCATGTACAACAGCCATTTCAAAGCGCCCTGATCGGTGCAGATTAGAAAATGACGACCATAGAGATATTTGTGATAATGGTCTGCAACCCTGCTTATTGCAAGAAGTTCTTTTCTGGTTAAGCAATAAATCCTTTCTGGTTTCGAGAATCCACGCGGTAATACTCCTCACCCGCTCTTAACCATCTTGGACTTGGGAAAGGACGGCCCGAAACCTGTGTTCCTGGCATCGGCGTCTAAGATGACCTTGTCGGACTGTGTCGGAAACGCTAGGATTGGGCTGGAAAAGAGTGCCGCCTTCAGTGGTCTGAACGACATTTCACAATCCTGATTCCGGAAGGTCTCTTTTTCAGTGATCTGTGATGTAGCCGTCCGGCAATTGTGGCAAATCTTTCAACAAATCGCCTTAAGTACGAACAGAAACCCAAAAAGCTTCTTAGTTAATGCTTGTCTCGCGGGATCGGTCAATCACGAATGACTTCTGTTTTGTCTTCATTTGTGCGGATTCCTGCCTCAGAAACGACGTGTGTGACCCATGACCAGAATGTCGTCGAGGTATGCTAAGCATGTTCTCCATGTCAACCCGCTCAATACATCCTCCATTAGCCCCTCATATGTAGCGGGAGCCAAAAGACATAGCCGTGAACTGACACAGTCTTTTACTGGTGGGGAACGGTGTCATTTCTCTATCGTTTTCATGTAGTCCAGCCTGCCAATATTCACTCTTTAGGTCTATTGTGGAGAACCCACGGAACCTTGCTAGTGTGCTCAGTCAGTGTGTCTTCGATTCGGGGGAGTGGATAGCTGTCTTTCTTCTTAACATCGTTCAATCTCCTGTAGCAAACGTAAAAACGGTTGGTTCCATCCTTCTTTTTCACTAAAACAACGGGAGCAGACCATGGGCTGATGGATGGTTCAATAACTCCATTTTGTAACATGGACTCAATGTTTTCCTCGACTGCCTGTTGTTGCCCCAAGGAGAGTCGCCTTGGTGGTATGCCGATGGGTTGAGCCTTCCCAGTATCTATACGGTGCTTTATTATGTTTGTACGACCTGTAGTACCATCTTGTCTATCAAAAATTTGCCAGTAACTTGAGATAAATTGCTTAGCTTTCTGCTATTCCTCTGGTGTAAGGTGTATCAAATAGTCGGTTAATTGTTTTAGATTCTCCTGTCTCCTTCACCGATCTCTGATACACTTCTTCGCAATTGATGATGGTGCTTGCTGGCTCGAAACAAGCTATTTCTTGACCATTGGTAATTCGGATGTCGTTGTTGGACATATTCAGGATTCTGTGACCCGTCCTATTTTAACTATAGGCCATCCAACTAAGTAGTCATGAGCAGAATGTAAGGGCTCCACCATTCCTACGCAACTTCCAGGATTGCTCGCTAGCTGTCCAAGAATAATTTGTTCCGTTCGACAGGGAATTCTGGTCGAGGACTGTGCTATAATTTTTAGGGAAGTCGCTGAGCTGTTGACGGACCGTGTCAACGCAAATTCCTCATTAAGGAATCGAAGAAAATCATATCTCGGGTTGAACATGGACCCATGCTGGCTGATTAGGTCTATACCCAGTATAAAATCGGTCTCAATCTCTGCTAATAGGATCCTATGCCGGATTCTGTTGTTCCCTATCAGTAGCACCAAATCTACCTCACCCTGTATTGACATGGACTCACCGGTGACTGTTCTTAAATGGATGTGGTTGTTAGCTGATCGAATTTCCAATGACCTCAAAACTCTGGACCTGGATATGGATACAGCGGCGCTATTGTCAAAGGTGATGGTGATTTCTCGGCCATTGATGATGTTATCTCGGCATTCGCTCCCTTCTGCCGACAGATCAGAGTTTCCCTGATTGGTGAGGTTGTTTTGTTGGCTACCGCAACGCGACGCTGACTCCTCCTGGCTGAAGGAAGTTTCCTTCTTTCTTTCCCTTTTAAGTCTGACCACTATTTTCTCTGATTAACTGCTTTATTGAACTGCGTTACTATTTGCATTAATTGTTAAAATTGCTGTAGTCTTTTTAATTCATCTGTCTATCTCTTTAATTCTGTTCTTGTTTTTCTTCAAATATTTCAAATTCATTCTGTCTCTTCAATTTAGTATGTTCTTGTTTTTGCTCAATTACTTTAAATTCGTTCTGCCTCTTCAATTCAGTGTGTTCTTGTTTTGCTTCAAAATTTTAAAATAACCCCCCAATTTAATTCTGTTGTTCACTTTTCATCGTAGAAACAAGGTTTTGTTGGTTTTCATCTATATTAGTTACAAGGTTGTCTGGTTTACGGTTTTAATCAAAAGATTTCATTAATCTTGTTTGGATTTCCTCTTGAAGTCGTTTCTCATTTTTGTCACGTTTTTCCAGGATATGAGTTATTTTTTCGCCTAGTTTATCAGTAACCTCTTTGAAGATTTTTTGCTAGTCTCGTCCATTTCCGCTATACTTCGAGTTGTAGCCATAAATCAATTTAGGATGTTAACTTCAGTTAACCCCACACGCTAGCACCAAATTGCAACAAATTATGTGGGTTCAAATCAAATGTATACAAATATTCACTTTCACTTTCGACGCCTTCATTTACCAAATAAATTCACTGTTTACAAACAATGAGTAATACTGCAGCTGACTTCTTCTGTCCATTGAATCACATGAATATAAACTAACTAAACTAAACTATTTGAGTTGTCCTTTTAAATAGCCAGCGCAGAACATAAATGAATGCCATCACTATTCCTTTGTTGTCGGAGCGTTTACAAGACCCTTCTCGAGCCTCCTTTTTTAGATACCCATCGAAATATAAGGATAAATGGCCCATTTTAGTTCAGTCATACAAAATATGCCTTAAAAATATAAATTACTTTGTTTTGTTTTTGTTTCCAAGTAATAAGGTTAGAGGCGTTGCTATAGTTGGAAATAAGAAAACGTATGTTTAACCGATAAGATCTGGCAATACTGCGGACGCCGAAAACATGTAATCTGTAAAAAAATTTTACTTCTAGACGCAGAAAAAATAAGGAAATGGATATGTATACGGGACGCTCAATTATTATAAAAATGAAAGGATGCAGAATCATAGCAAAATGTAAAAACCTTATATCACAGACAACATGAAGTTCAAAAATTATATACTCTTTAGTTTCGGATATAAAAGCGTGTCCTTTACGCTAGCATAATCTAATCGTTGGATATTCTCGTGTGGATAAAGAACCGTAGGAAAATGAAAAGATGCAGAAAAGATAGTAAGATGTATATATATATATATATATATATATATATATATATATATATATATATATATATATATATATATATATATATATAGGTTATTCCATCGACTTATATGAAACAACCTAGCAACAGTTCCCAAGCTGAGTCAGCATAACACGTGTCGTCTCCAGTTACCCGCAGACGAACATCCGTGAGAACTGCAAGCGCTGCGACACCTTAGTCAGCGTTCTTAGTTTATAAATTATACTTTTTCATTGTAACATCATTCATTATTACTTACAGTTCTGTCTAGTTTAGTTTAACACTCATTTTGTCTTTTTATTGTTATAAAGTATTTTATTGTTATTTTTAAGCTTTATATTAAAAGTTAATAATTGTGCAACTATAAATAAAACCCTTTTTAAAAAAGAGAAATTTTGAAAGTGTGATATAACATATATATATATATATATATATATATATATATGGGATTCCTCATAAATATTTGCCAGTTAAAACTCTTCGATAGTGTCTTTGAATATTGGCTTTTTTGGTAATATATATGAAAAGTGCATGTTACAAGTCACAGAAAAATATATGAGACCATCTCGGGATTTTCCTTAATAGAATGCAATTTAAAAAACATATAAGTCGGTAAGGAGTATATGAGGTCGATTTCCATGCAGGTTTATGTTCAATACAAAATTTAATCCCTTAACAAAAATAATTCTTTTCTCAAATTTAAAATTTCTTTAATCGGAATATAAACATTAAATAATAATTCATATCGGTTCACAAACGGAGAATAAATCAGACTATATTGACACAAATAAAACAAAATACGCCGAAGTGTTAATCTTCTCATTTCTGGACGTCTGTAAAAAACACATAACAAAATTATGTTTTTCTAAGTAGATGTGAATTGCTTCTGTATTCCATTTAATAAAAAGGTCTTCAAAGGTGATGTATATGAAAATTTGCTATTTTTTTCAAATGGAAAGAAATCTTGACACATATTCCAAAACCTTGGTCCGAAGGTCAATATTTAACTAATAGTAGAAAGTCTTTAGGAAACTGCGCTGCAGTTGATGTTTTAATTCATCAGCCGTTTACCAGTCGGTGAGATCAGATCGCATTAGCCGGGACCATCATAGGCCCCGAAATTTGTGATTAAATTGTTTACTGACAACAGCATCTTCAGCTGCTGAAATCCATCAAAAGTTTTGTCTAGCGTAAGGACCTGAAATAACTTACAAGACAGAAAACTGTAGCATAAATTTCTAAATGGCTGCACTAATTTTCACGATGAACTTGGGAGAGATAGGATATGATTTCCGATATGTTTCACTAATGTTAGCTTACAGGATTGGCACTAAACAGATTGGATATCAGAAAGTGTATTGAAGGTCTTACTCTAATATTAATGACGACATAAGCTGGTGCACGAATATATTGGATTTTACAATCAATTATATTCCAAAGCAGTATTTTTACTTTAATTTCCGGCGATTTCATTATTCTAGTTCGCTATCAGCAAAGTCTCAATGTCAGCGGATTAGCACTGGTGCCTGGGGTTCTAAATCTGTTGATTAGTGTTGATGCTATTTTTGCTAAACATCATTTTCTTTACAGAGCTGCAATCAGTGGATGTCATCCCGCAACTCGTTTGTGCTAAAAGGTTCTTAGACAATGTCATGTGCTTACCAATGACTTATAAAACGCAAATGTAAGCTACAAATATTTTAGTCTAACATAGTGATTTATTTCATTTGTTAAGAAAGTTTAGTTCTCCTGCATTTTTTTTATTATTACCACACCACATCACACCTTACTTCAACATGTCTGTTGCAAGGTTATTTTACCCGTCACTCTTTTACTTTTTACCGTTTTATATAATCTCTAATTTTCATTTACGGGTTTATAAATCAAGAAAATTTCTACTAAGTTTATATGTTCTTGTAGATGTTTTTTTGAGGTGGTGTAAGATAAACTAGCTGTCACCCAATGGTCGAAATTCGACCAATTGTGTCAATATCTCTGGCAGGTTAAGTAACCTGGAAATTTTATCGTGACATTCTATCCTAGGACTTTAGGGAGAACAGTAATTACACGGAACGGATTCAGATTCGGAACCTGTGATAGTTGCCTCGAAAATCCTAGATGTCGGTCTTACATCTCGGTTCTACAAATAAGTAACGAAATTCAAGTTTTTTTCAAATATAATTCATAGGACTTTACGAGTATTTGCGTTCAAATTCGTAATTCTTAATTTAATATGACAACAATTCAAGCGCTACCTTACATATTTATTTTTTTCTAACCTCCCTGTATAGCTATAATTGCACTCAATTCTCTAACATTTATTAAAATCCTCATAACAATAATTCGATCTCATTATATATTTCCACCACCCTGTATAAGCAACTGCTCATGGACCACTTATAATATTATTTAACATTTTTGAACCACCCGGTAAACCATTCTGTATATGACAGTGCCTAGGAGCCACCGTATTTACTCTTTTTGTTTATGAAATGTTTAACTATCTTCTGTAACTATAAATCATTTCCTTTACTAACATTTTTTATCATCATCCTGTATATCTATAATTCCTCTCACCCTATATTTCTTCTTTCATATATATACAACTGCCTATGGGTTACGAAATGTTGCATTTCCATTTCCACCACCCTGTATATGCACCTCTGTATAATATTTTTTGCACCACCCTGTATAACGGTAATTCTACTGCACCTTCTTCTTCTTCTACTCTAATGGGCTTTCCTATATTATTATTTTATTAGTTATAATTGCACTCTACTCAATATTTTAAACACTCTATATATGCAACTGCTTATGTGCCAGCCACGAAAAAATGTTTTCTAACATATCTGGAATCGTCCTGTATAATTATAATATTACTTTACCACTAAAGAATAACAACTCTTGTATGCCACTTCCAGAAGTACATGCTCTAAGTATATGACAGCACTGGTCCCTCTATATATAATTACTCCATGTTTTGAGTCTGGCGGCGGCGGCACATTCAGTTGTTTGGCGTTGACATTATGGGCGTAAATAATGAATTTTTATTATATTTTATTAAATGAATGAACCAATATGATAAATTAATATTAGCATTCTGCACTGAAGGTCGTCAGTAGCTACCAAACAAAACAAAAATTAAGAAAATCGGTTGAGAGACAGAGGAGAAAATTGTACCTAATCGTTTTGTCTTTGCCTATTTATATATAGATAACTGCGTTTGCTTATGGTGACTCACTTCAAAATTATCATGATGCTTTTAAGAATGACACATAGAAAGAAAAACATGAATGGGGTGAGAAAGTTGTACAACAGGCAATACTTGCTGTGAAAAACTTTGATGTGCACCAAACTAGCTTCTAAGATTTTCTAAATTTACCTTCGCAATAATTATAATCAAATAGAGAATTCATGTGAAGAAAAATAACTTGTCAAGAACATTATAGACACGGAAACAACATTTTTTGGCTGTATAGAGATATAAGAAAGTTATTTTACAGTTTGGAAAGAATTAGAGTCATGTTATGAATGAAGAAACTAGAAAACTGTTAAAAACGACCTTCAAGGTATATTTTCTTCTTCGAGATTGCACTTTGGTTGAATTGAGATTCAGGTCCGCCAACAAATTAGTGTGCTACCCAGTGCTGCACAAGAAAAATATTCTACAGTGTTGCACAGGAAATTCTATATGAGCATCGATTTATGGCTAAAAATTGAGTTGTTTGGAAATGCACCTCCTAGGAGCAAAACATTCAAATAGAAGAAAATATTCGCAACTATTCAACAAAACTATATTCACAAACGATACTAAAAAAGATTCAAGAAGAATTATAACTGAGTTCAGTCACAAGAATAGCTACCTTATATACAGTTGTTCCTAAGGTGATGTTCATAAAACACATTAGATTGAACCATTGTTGACTCGACAAGATTAATCTTAGAGGAGAAAAATAGTAGACCATCTATGGGCAATAGCACCAGTGCTAATTTTCAGTCATTTTGTTAGTTTCTAAACCCGAGAGTAATAGAAAGAAAAAAAACAATAGAAATGCTAAACTCAACTCCAGATAATATTAAGTTAAACCAGATACAAGGCAGTAAGGTTATGATTCAGGGTACTGAATTAGTAACTGAAGAAGAAATTATTGTTAGGACAGAATAGTAGCAGTGAGGAACTAATATAGAAGTTTATGAATTAAATTAGATCTAGAAGTTTACTGGCAATTGCAAACCAGAATTTACAAATTTTTATTTTCCCAATAGCTCAAATGAAGAGAATATACATTTTATAACATTTTATTTCCTTTAAATTGTTTACAAGGAGAATTTGAACTACCTACTTACAAGAGGATGTTGCCAGTTTTTCAATATAAGATACTTACCCTACAGCTCAATAGTAAAGTTTGTAGTATAGTAATAATAATATTAGGTATCTGAGGCCCATTTATAACGGACACTAAATAGTGTTTACGCAATGTTATAACTGTTAATTATACACTTCTAAAAAAGGACTAATTCTCTAAAAATTAATCATCTGTACCAACTAACCATATATCTGAAATACGTACAATCTTAATTTTTAGAATATGCTGTATTCGAGGTATTCCGTTAAAAATTCGGATAAACAAGGAAATTGCTACTGTTCAGCTTATGAAAATATTAGAACTGGAGCGCCACAAGAGAGCATTCTAGGCCGTTGCTTTTCGTACTTTACATTAGTAAACTTCGAGAGGAAACACACAGTAACACTTTATGCAGATGATACATCGATAGTTTGAGAAAATCCTCTGTTAACTCTGCCGAATGAAATCACAGATGTGAAGCTTAATCGAAACAACACAAAACTTGTAATGTTCTCATGTAGAAATAGTAATTAAATTCAGAATAATTATGATTTATACAAACTTACCTCTGAAAAGACAATTAAATTTCTCGGGATGACATTTAGTGAAAATCTGAACTGGAAAAGCTATATAGCTGAAAATTGTTAAAACATTTGTTGTTATAGTTTTGTATTGAAAAACTGTTTATATTAAAACCTGTATCACAGCTTATTATACAAGTGTATATTGAAAACTAAAATACGGTATTATATTTTAGGGAAATTCTAGGAATGTAGGACGACTTTTTATATTACTAAACTAATGTATTAGAACAATATTTCAAACGAACCCTAGATACTCGTGTAGAGACATTTTTAAACAACAAAATATTATTACCCTGCCAAGTATTTATATTTTCGAATGTCCAAAATATATTCATAAAAATTTAAGAATTTGAACAACTAACAAGAATAACTGCTGTTCAGAAAAATGTTTCTTGTCAAATTATTAATATTTATAATAAAATACCGAAAGTCACAAAGTCACTACCTGAAAAAGTTTTTTCGACTCAAATTAAGAATGTATTATTACATACCCGTTACTATACAGTTAAAATCGGGAAAAACTTTTTTACCGAAACATATATTAAGCTTTGGTGGACTTGCTGATATTAAAAATATGGAAATGTTTCGGTTAAGAATAAAGGTCAATTAATCAACTTGAATCTTAATTAGTCTGTATATAAAGTGTGTCTTCATGAATCACCCGATTTTGTTATGAATAATATTAAGACATATTTATAATAATGTTAAGATAATAAGTCTAAAAACGAAAGTATACTGTAATCATTAAATGTCCTGGAATTTTCATTAAAAATTACCTTTAGTTTCTTTAGTATCTACAAAAAAGTAGTAATTTGAATTAAAATCTGTATCTAATTATGACATTGCACTAAAAACTGTATAAGTATTTATGTAACTTTTCCAACAATATACTAGGTTTCAAAAAATATATCAATTTTGTTTAAAACTGTATTTTGTGATAATATCTCAAATTATCTCAAAAACCTGCATACAATTATGCTGTATCACTGAAAATTGTAATAAATTGGATGATAATTGAAAGATGAGAGGTTCTCAGTTGGTCTCTATATACAATGTCACTTTATAAGTTGGATTCAAACGGATCGTATGCATATTATTTAGAGAAAAAGTAGAATACCTTTATTTTTGATAATATCTAAAAAAATATATCAGATAGGAGTAATAAAAATTATAAGATGCTTCTAATTATGCCACATCATTAAAGATTGTTTAATAAATGTTCATATGACTTTTTCATATTGGGTACTATATTTGATAAAGAATATAAATTTAGTTTAAATCAAGTACATTTATTTTTAATAAAAACTCAAATTGTTATTAAACAAAGTTTATCAGAATTGAAAACTGCGTCCTATTATGCT
Organism: Octodonta nipae; assembly: GCA_034190945.1. Taxonomy (NCBI): domain Eukaryota; kingdom Metazoa; phylum Arthropoda; class Insecta; order Coleoptera; family Chrysomelidae; genus Octodonta; species Octodonta nipae. The sequence goes on from CM067216.1 coordinate 83,497,843, forward strand.
AAATCACTTAAAACTTGATAATGATTTATTATAAAATACCCCAAGGAAAAGACTATTAAATAAATGTTAATATAATTAACAGACCTAAAAAATGATGATACTCAGATCTTCTACAATATAGTGGATCCACTTATGTTGGAATTATGTGCAAAACATTCATAATAAATATACATATTTAGAAAACAAGTTTCTCTATTCTATTCAACAGTAAACGAGACTGGTTAAAATAATAATTGTTGCTTAAAAGTACAATTCCTTATTTTTGGCAATATTGAAAAAGTTAATTATATTTGAAAACTGCATCTAATTAAGCCATTACATCACTAAAACTTGTGAAACAAATGAATTTAAAAAAAAGACTTCAAAAATAGTAACTCAACTAAAAAGCATAAAATAATTTTTAACTTAAATACATTTTCTGAAATCGTTGCCAAGCTAATGTTGCTATAATTTTTTAAGTACATTTCTAAATTGTACTTCGCTCCTCCGATGTTCAACTTGGCACCGACTTCAGAAAAAGTATTTAATTGTTCCAGTTAAAAATTAATTCATGCTTTTTAGATGAGTTACTTGTTTTATTTTATTATGTATTTTTTAATTTTTTGTCATTTATGTAAAAAATAAATATGTTTGCTTGTAACAATATGAATATGTTTTTTTGCATGTTTTTTGTTTTAAAATGTTTTATATTTATATAATTATACCCAAGTTATAAATTTAATCTGACGCATTTTAAATCGTATTTTTGGAATAAAGATTTTATTTATCTTATTTAAATATTGTTAAAGAAGGATCCCTAAATTTCACCTCTTATCTAAAGAGAAAGGTTTACTAAGGGAAAAATTTAGGGTTATGGATTATATATGTGGCCGTATATCAGCACTGGAGTTCAGTAGAGATATCGATGTGCTATAGTCTTAGAGGAGTTGTTAGTGAAATTTAGTTGTAAAGTTGTTAGTGCTCAGCAAATTGGTGTCAGAAGTGGGGATTTCACAGTCAAGTTCTAACTGCATCCTATGGTAACAACAAGAATTACGGAGTTTGCAATAGACGATACAAGTAAGGAAAATTTCCGGTATAGATAAGCTGGACAAAAAAAAGATCCTTGTAAACGAAATAAAAAAGAAACCCTGAATAGGCAGAAAATTTAAGAGAGGGTAGCAACCTCTTTTGATGAGAAACAGAATGATAAACAACAAACTTTAAAATCCATGATAAAAGATGAACAGCGAAACCTTGTTACTACAATGTATAAAAAACAGCAAACTCTGGCTACTTTTCTAAAAGATTAACTACATTGTTTAACTGAGCTTTATTATCCAAATTAGAAGAAAACCGACAGTATGAAAAACTGATGTGCAAGGTAAATTAAATATGCAAACGAAATAATGTAATCACTTAATGTAATTGGAAAAAACACGCAAAAAGACTTACTGAGAGAGAAATACTTGAACACCATGAATCAACATTTTCTTTTCTATGGTAGTTCATATTTATCTATATATGTACAAACGGCACTTTGAGGTAGTGGCCGCAGGTAATGGATGGGATTGAGTCATTCTCTTGTGATTTCTTTAAAAGACCCAGCATTAAAATTTCTCTAGAGCATTCCAGTGGATGAAAACGTTAATTTTGCGAAGATAATATTAGTATAACATAAGGCTTCAGGCAGTGCTTACAGGAATAACCCAAATACTTGAGCAGACTGTCAGCATATACGAGAAAATGTTAACCCTCCAGTAGTACCCAGAAAAGTATCCATTTGGGGATTTTGCCAAAATAGCTGCAAGCTAATCATCAATGGTACTATCAATCGCAGAGCAATCACCTTTGACACCGTTACCGCCGCGTCCACTGTCAGGTCCAGTGTTTTGAAGTCATCGGAAATACGACAAATTAGCAACAACAAATGTCATTCAACATCGGATAGATATTGAAAAGGCCCAACCAAAAGGAATACTGGCTAGACAATTACCATTGGGGCAACAACAGGCAGTCGCGGAAAATATCGAGTCCTTGTTACAAAACGTATTTACCGAGCCACCCATCAGTTCATGATCTGCTTCTGACGTTCTAGTGAAAGAGAAGGATGGAACCAACCAACTGTGTTTAAATTATGGAAAATTGCACTAAGTAACGTGGAAGGACAGATATCCCCTCCGTCTATTTGACCATGCAGGCACATTTTAGTTATGCCTAGACTTGAAGTTGGACTTCACGAAAGCGACAGAATAAAACAGCTTTCCGCGATAGTAAAATCTTGCCCCAATTCAGCCCCATGTCGTTTCGGATATGTAATGCTCCTGCTGCCTTTGCACGATTAATGGAATGTGTATTGAGCCGGTTAACATAGAGAACATGCTTAGCATACTTAGACGACATTGTGGTGATGGGTCACACATTCGATAACCATCTGAAGAACCTTGGTGAACCATTTCTAGAATTAAGAATGCCAACCTGAGACGAATTTCTTATAGTTAGTCAAACCAACAAAGAAAGTAATGGCTCTCATGAAGAGTATCCGAAAAAAGAATGATTATCGCAATCAAACCATCAGAAAACAAACAACAAGAAAGTTTACAGTTTACTGTAGATTAGAGGTACAACTAACAGATTATATGAACACGATATCCGGACACAAAAACAATAATTTTGCTAGGGAACCTAAAAGAACAAAAATCATTACAGAACCCAGCCTATCATGTGGGGACTGCCCCAACGTCGGTCAAATAAATAGACGTACATCGGCCGGCCGGGATGAACATAAAATTAACATACAGAGCAAACAGACGACCTCCACATTATTCAGACATGAAGAAGCAAGGGGATATAACCCTTATTTGATAAGTTGATGAAATGCTTAATAAAATTTTAATTTTTACCTCAAATGTGAATCAATAATTTGTTAATAGACATCTTATCCCAATTAGTGCATATATCACAAAGAACAGAACCATAAATTGCACTATCCATCATAAGTTTGCGACTAAACTAATTATTACATTTTAGAGTTTTCATTTTCATTTTGATAGATGACATGTCACTGTTCTTTTGTATGGATATGTTTCAAAGTTTGATATTTTTAGAGTAACATTGTTTCTCAATGGAAATTGAACACACAACAGAAAGTTAATAATGTCTCTAAACTCAGCGACGTCTCCTAGGAATATCCAAATAATGAAGGTTTCACCTACGTTTTCACAATAAGACAATATTAAACAAACCCTTCATAATTGATATGAGGTGTGGACATCTCATGGGTCCAGGACTGTCCGCTAGCAATAATTAAAAATAAATTATGAAACAAAAATTTTCTGTGACGACGTAGAAATGAAACGATAGGGGTGTGTCCTGTCTGGAAACCGCCCTGAGAGCGCCTGCTAATGCGACACACCCCTCCTTAGAGTACACTTTAAACTCCTTTTGAATCCACCTGAATGTGCTCTAAGCTTTCATAGAAAATGCACGATTAAGTGAACATATTAGTAAATCATATTCGTCATAAAATGTTTTTGAATGTAGGGAGAGCAAGCGTATTTTCGGTGTCAATTCAAAACCAAATATACATGACGTGCGCATTGTGTTTCGACGTTATGGACTCGTCGAAATCCCCGAGGAATTCTATGAGCTTGCGTTAAATGTTCAGGTTTTAAGAAGCTCAACATCTTTAGGTGATATTAATTACGTTGAAGTATTCCATAATTTATTTAATTCATTGAAAAATCTTAAAATTAATAAGACGTCCATATTGCGTTCCATTAAAAAGTTGATTAATGTACAGTAAAATGTAAACTGATAAATGTTGTATGGTTTTACCACCGCTTAATAAAGACTGTCCTAACAATTTGACATTAAAATATTCCTATATTTGCAGGCGATCTTGCAAGTCATCTCTTTAGCCCCAGACCGAGAAACTATGAGGTCCTAAAATTTCAAACGGTAGGTAAATATATGGTGAAATGTTTGTTCCGGCACATTATATTTTAAATGGTTTTTTTGTCAAACAGGTTATAAATTCCTTAAAACGGAACTTGCCTTCAAAACAGTCGCGAAAACAGCTGTTAAAGATAAACAAAGCGGCTGGTCAGTTTCTCATTAGTTGTTCTCTTGTCTTTGTATCGTCCGGTACCTATCGATGTTCAAGAAGATCAAGTGTTGGAGGACGTGCAGTCGCTTCAGCTTCTGTTCAAAGATCACGATATTAAATCCCGGAAATTATACAGCCAACACACTGTATAAATCCCAACTGTTTTATCTTTCAAATTCAGTGGTATATCTATCAAAAAGTTCGCAGCTTCATTTTGGATACAAAAAATTAGATATTGTCTCTCCATTACTGAAAAAGGAGTTGACATGAAGAAACGAAAGGCGAAGGCTAGTGCCTTCTCGAAACAAAGATGTAACCAAGCCCATCTCCTTCACGACCAAGATATAAAAAGGCCCAAAAGAGTTGACACGGAAAAATACATAAACTATTTAGTCCCCTTATTACAGATTGTATCTTCTTACTTTTAATTTTTAGTGAATTTCAACCAATAGAAATCCTGTGGAACCTTTGGAGTGTCACAAATGTAAAAACACTATTTGCTTAGAGTTGTTGAAATGGCGTTGATTGTTTGAAATAAAGGTTTGGTGTTAGGGTGCAAAACTGTGTTTTTACATTCAACTGTATTATAAATATGTGAGCTCAAGTAAATTCAATACGATGGGAGTTCAAGAAAACTCCGACTATTGCCGTGCTTCCTAAGCCTAGGAACCTTTTTCTCATTCTTAAGTATTAATATCACCGTACGTAACTGAAATAGGTCGGTTATTTCAAAAAGCAACTAAAAATTTTAAACCCTGATCGGAAATTTCTTCATTGAGAAAAGTAAAAAACAGTAAAATATATTGATTTATTCAAATAAGTTCATTATCAAGATTATTTATATTTGCTTTTAGCTTATTACTTGCGCTTTGAACGGATTACAATTGGCTAATCTCTTCTTTCTTTCTGACAGTCCCTGTAAAATTGGTATAGTTGTTATGGCGATGTAGTTAACATAATTCATTAGTGCTAGTATAACAGAATTTTGGTATTGATTCTCTACTATTGGTCTTATTCAGTTCTCCTTAAATATTTGTCGATGAATTTTTGGGATATAAATATATCCATAAAGAACATTTTTTATAGTTTTTTCTTAATTAAATTCTTAGCAATTTGAAAAACTCAACTGTGCTGTATTGTATAATGATCTAAACACACCTTTCTTTATTGTATTTAGAGGAGTTGAATTAAAATTGTGGTTTTTAGTGTAAATTATTTTAATATAAATCGCTATATAATAAAAAAAATCGGTTTTATTGTTAAACGGTCTAGGTTAGAGAGTTTGTTATTTTGTTTAGTTTCTTATATAAACAGTATAAGAGTTTTTGCTTTGTTTTTTATTCCTTTTCATAATTCATGTGACTGACGATCGTGTACCAAATAGCGAACATGTCATCAACATAACGCTACCAAATTAAAAGTTTATGCCATTCTGAAAATATTGTTCAAAGGGTTTCCATATACCTATTGATAAAAAAAAATTCAAAAATTTTTCTTAGAAAAATTGCCACGCATACAATACAAACATTCCTTCATTTTGGTAAGTTTTAACATGGTAAACAGTTGAAGTCTGTCCCCAAAGCACTTCTTGTAGAACAACAGGAATTATGTTTATGTCAACGTACTCAAATATTTATTGGAATAATGAAACTATTAAAATTTTAAAGAAAAACAACATGCCTTCCATTAAGCGATAACTTTTACCACCAAGAGTTTACCATGACCGTGCGTTCTTGTCTGTTCTTTTCTTAAAGGAATTTCTATTTCGACGATCGATTTGGATAATCCAAGTCCAGTAACTCTAAACTGTAATTTTGCCAACACTGAGAATGCGAGTTTGCTCTTCTTCGCCGTTAAAGTATGCACAACAGAGTATCATTTGTTCTTAATTGTTCGCTCAATCCTGAAAATTACCCAAGATGTAGTAGGTATTGTAACAATTCAATATTTTTAAAAGTTTTGGAACTTGTCTCAGTGTGAAAAATTATCAGACCTCTGTTGATTATGTTCTAGGTTTTTCAATTCTCTAAAAACAGGTAATGAAGGATCCATTAAGTACCAGAACATAGGCAAAAAAGCAAATTATGTTATTTTAGTAAACATGTTCTTTTTTTTAATCCCAAGAAGTTAAATTTATTGCTACGGATCCCGTGGGTTCAATTAGACACTTTTTGTCCAATTAATACTACTTTATTTACAGTGAAAACAAATCCTTAACCTTCAAACTTCAATACAAATTTCTTCACACATACAACACAAAACACAATTCACACTGACGTTTGCTTAGAGCATATACATTACTACTTATGATACTCAAATGAACTTATGACAAGACTAACTCTAACGCTCACAGAACATCTATCTATATACAATTTTTACATTCGAGAGTCCTTGAGATTACTATATGGCGCTAATATTATGTAGATCTTTCCCGAACTGACAGTTACATTTTTGGCAGGTATAAATAGGGTCCTCCCTCGGCCGAAATTATAACTTTCCGTAACTGTATGTTTTAATCATCTGTGGGTTACCTTTAAACATATGGTGCAAGCAGTCTGCTCATAATTTGCAATGGGATTTCAGACTGTAACTGATGAATGGTCACATATTAGAGGTTATAAGGTTTTATACATGTTAAAATGACCGCACCACACATGTAATATAACAAAACGTGCTACACTACCGCAAGATTGAATGCATAATCAAAAAGTGAATAATATATCTTTAATTGAACATTTACTATACTTTCTAACGAATTCATCCAAGAAAAAGTATACTGTTGGTAGGAGTATTTAAGAATTACCACAAAAGTTGACTAACAAAAAACACCGATTCGTTGGCAAAGACAAGAGAGTGAAACTCTATGCAGTATGGGCATCACAAACATTCATATATCTTAGGAAACATTATACGTGCGTGACTCAACCCTCCCGAGCCATCCAGCAACTCCTCGGGGATTACGTAGTGGATGATGGAAGCAAGCAGTCAATCCGAGTAACGCGTCTTTTCAATCTGCAACGATGGAGCTGCATTACACACCCTTCATTATTTCTATACATCACTTTATTCTAGCTCGGATGGATTTTTAACAATAGAACGAACGACTGGGGCGCGAAGTTTTCTTTTCGTTGTTATGTAACTTTTATTTCTGTTACTCGCGCTCACGGAAATGTAGCGATGAAATTGTTCGCGTATCTTTCCGTGCTTTCCCAGTGCAATACCGTTCCGCTTTGTTTTATTTGAACACATCTACTACAACTCGTTCTAAAAATTTCGTGTATTATTTAAAAGGGAATAATTGTTTCTGGGGTGATTAAAAACGTGATGTTATTCATTAGAGAATTCATATCGTCGAAGTAATGGTTAATATTACCATTTCAACAAATTGTTTCCTACAAATTGTATACTTCCCCAGCGACTGTTATCATTAAGTTATTAATTTGATTTAACTTGTTACCATAGACAATCGAACAAAACATATTGACATATTTGATGGAAATTGTTATTAGTGTAATATTCAAAAAATTGTTTAGTCTATCTCTAGCATCTCGTAGTTTAATTTTATGGATTTTATGGAATACAACATCAAAGTTCAGAGAAAAAACTGTATATGAAACCATCTTAAATTTTCCAGATCTGTGTGAGATGTGTTTAAAAAATATATAATAATACCCAAATTTGAAACTGAACTTTTAAGAATTTTCCACTCACCTAAATGTGGTTTTATAGATACAGAGTGGCACAAAAACATCACATCAAACGGTTTTCAAGTAGGAAGAAGTTGAAACTTGAGAATTTATATGTGGTGATTCCTAGGCGCAACTTTAGCAAAATCCACCATACAATTCAGCACAAAAGCAGAACAGGAAAAATGAAGAGATTATATTAGACATGACTTTAAAACCCCTAACGAAAGTGTTGCAAAATCAGAATGACACTGTGCCATGGAATGTTCTGCAGAACATCTCTCCATACTGAAAGAAGCAGTGAGAAGAGTTAATAAGCAAACTAAATCAAATCAAACTGCTAGCCCGGTTGGTATTCCCTCAGGCGTAATCAAATTTCTTGATGAAAGTAAATTGTATAAAATGAGACTGACATAACTGGTCGTTTAAATACTGATTGAGTAGAGTCAGCGTTTGTCTCTATCCACAAAATGAGCAAATTAGATACATTAGAAGATTACTTACTGATTTCCCTAATGAGTCGCTCATAGTAAATATTGTCAAAAAATATACACAATAAAATCAATTTGCTCTGTGAACAAATAGTAAGTAGAGAATAACGCGGATTTAAGGGAGGCCTGGAACAGGAGAGGCTCTATTCTGCATTAGTATAATTTTCCAAAAATCTGGTGAATTCCCCCAAAAACATATATATGTGGTTTTCGACGGTTATTTTTCCGTGGTCGACTAGAAACTGGATATCTAGATGATATTACTAGACTATAAGGATTTAAAATTATTGAAACCTATATGTTAATAAAACCGCTAGAATAAGAAACCAGATAATTAGAGAGGCAATTTTTATTCAACGCAAACCGGTTTAAAGAAAGCCTGCTTTCGAGATCATAAAATAACCTGAACTCTCAACTTCAAATTCGTAGATGGCAAGGCGCTTTTTACATACACTTTTCAACCATGTATACCAATGGTGTCAAAACAAAGGGCTTAGACTAATTGGATGTCCGAAGACCAAATCAATATAGAATCTAACACCACCTTAAGACTTGAGAACAGAATAGTTATGGTTGATTAGCGTCAAAATTGAAACAACAAGAAACGCATTCAATAACTGGCAAACTCTTTTAGCTAACTAAAATCTGACGTTGAGCACACGTCCGACAGTATTGAGATTGTAAGCGTGGCACCTTGACCCTTGGTGCTATAGTAGAATGTTGAGAGTAACTAAGATGTCCCTTACTACGAACGAGAAAGTTCTGAGAAAGATGAGCACAGAGCGCCTGTTACTGTTCACTATAAAAACAAATAAATTATAATAATTTGGACTAAACTGTTAATCCAGTGAAGTGCAAGCAAGACGCTGGATTGGACGTAAAAAGCTGTCGCAACTGCGAAATATACGCCAATAAACCGACCCTTAATCAGAGCAATATTTAGAATCACCAAAGCGTAATGAAGCACACCACCAAATGATTAATATAAGTTTTGGAGAAATCAATCAAAATTCATTAGCCTGCAGTCCTTAATGACTTTTGTTAGTTTTTTTGGAAAAATAAATATGTAGGTGTTATATTTATCCTTGTGTAAAACAAATTGGCCTGTATATTATACTACTTACTTGTTCATTGTTTCTAACTGAAGTTGTTGGATCCGTCATTTAAAATGATGTCCCATTATTTTGAATTTCCTTATTACATGCTTTGTATCTTTTAACAAAATTATTGACACTGGAAAAGCCGTGTCCCTGATTTATATATAGTTTATAATGTGAGTGAAGTAAAGGAACAAAGTTTAAATTTTTAAACCCAATTTGTTTCTTGACTGATTTTATAATAGTATGATTTAATTTTTCAACGACCAACGTATTTTGTAGGAATTTTTTGTTCTTTTTTGTGTTAGTGAAATAACCGCTATTCTTGGGTAAATTTCTTTCTAGAATTCATTGCGAAATTATGTAGATTGATCTTAAATAATTTTAAACAACACATGAAAGTTGTTGAAAATATTTTTAATCTATTGCAAGTTAATTCAATCACCTATTTTATAGTTTACAATGGTTTTAAATTTAAAAACAAAAAATTACACCAAAAAAAAAACAGTTCCAAAAATATCAAGATCGGTGTTTCTTATTAGCTAGCAAATATCCAATGTTATCCCATTCTTATCTTAGAAACATTCTACAGTGTGGAACAGCCAAATGGAATCAATTCGATAACGAATAAAGGAGGGCGTGTTGGAAAAAACGCTTGTACATGTCGATTTGTATTTTTAAATTCGAATTTTTTCAACAAAAAAAAATGTATAGGGTATTTCATGTGACAGTGGCCAATACCAACTTTCTTATTTTAAATGCAAGCCCCTGTATGCTATTTATTTTTTAGATTCTCCAGAAAATGCTAGACATAATTCATGTACAATGTCCTACACCTATCTTCAACTTTTTCGGAAGAATTAAATGCTTTTAGATTTATTACAAAAATTAACATTAAAAAAAGGAAATTATTTTATATCACAAATTCGCTACATTACACTGAATGCTTAAGCTCCATTTAGCTCTTGATATTGAGATAGTAACCAAAAACCATTCCTGCGTTCCTTTGTACTTATTTAATAAGAAAAATTGTTTATTTTCGTTAAAACTCGTAACCTTAGCATCTTGTTATCTGTCTTCACGATAGTAGTGATCAGTGTTAGTGCTATTGTCGTTTGAATTTCGTTAAATGTACGTAATAATATCAGAAATATGGTTCATTAAACAGAAATGCACAAAATAACCAATCTACAAATGATTGGTCATGGAGATAACACACGGACACAAATGGAAGTTTCTCGGTTATTTCACGAAAATTTTCCAAATTTGCCGCCTGTACCTCAAGGAACAGCAAATCAGCAAAATAGAAAAGCAGTTGGGCGAGCTTGGTCATGTAAGATAGATAAAAAATAGCTGCCAATGCAAGTGATAATACGAAATTGGATAGTATGCTTGAGTTTCAAGAAAAACCTACGTTAACCACAGATCAATTTTTCTATTATTAAGGGAAAGTAAAATGCATCCCTATAAAATGATGTCGACTCAGGAGCTCATGGCAGACGATTTCAATAGGTCAATAGGAGAACGTATTTCTGTGAACAAATGATGCTAAGGTTAGATAACACTGTGATCCAATTAAAGATGTTTTGTGTTCTGATGAGAGCAAATCTACACTAAACAGGTCATGTTAATCGTCAAAATTACTGCTATTTGTCTAATAAGAGTCCTCACTGGATGACAGAGGAACATACGCAATATCCTGTAAAGGCAGGAATCATATCGTACGACACTATTTCATTGATGGCAACTTGAATGGAGATAAATATTTAGAACTGCTCCAAAATAATGTCGTGCCAACTTTGACAAACTTATATCCTGATCCAATAAACCCACAAGTTCCTGCTAATACAATACGGTTTCAGTAAGATGAAGCACCGCACCATTACGAAATCAATGTCCGGCAGTACCTGAACCAAATTTTTCCAAAGCGGTGGATTGGTATACAAAACTAAATCCCTCAACTTAGATGACCCGAAAAAGACGAATCACGCTTGCGATTAGATCAGTCAAGCCTGAGATGTTGAGTAACGCTAGAAAACATTTCAATACCAGTTGTGCATGTCGCCAAGACGGTCGCGGCGAGCGTTTTGAACATTTCCTACATTCACATTAAGGTTTTTTTGTTTTTTTTTATTATTAAGAAATAATCAGTATTACATATTAGGTTTTTAGTGTAATGTAGCGAATTTTTGAAATAAAATAAATTTATTTTTTTAATGTTAACTTTTGTAATAAATCTGAAAATGCTTAATATTTCCGAAACAGTTAAACATGTAGAAGAAGGTGTAGGACATTGTACATGAATTATGGCTATAATTTTCTGGAGAATCCAAAAAATAAATAATATACTGGGACATGCATTTAAAATAAGAAAGTTGGTATTGGCCACAGTCACATGACAAACCCTATATAATTTTTTATTGTTGAACAAATGCACATTTGAAAATACAAATCGACGTGTCCACGCTTTTTTCCCAACGCGCCCTCCATTATTCGTTATCGAATTTATTCCATTTGACTGTTCCACGCTGTATAACTATAGTATATTTATCTACATAATTTAATGAACAAAATATCTGTATTAGCAACCAAGAATAAAAATCACCTATTTTATTTTGAATTACGTTTTTTTTTTTACTTTTTCAAGTATTATTTCTCTTAAAATAATTAACAAAAAATTTTCAAACAATATCTAAATCAGTTTTTCTTATGTTATCTTGGACAACCGGTATGACTATACAATACTGATAGGCCGTCAGCTGATGACAGATTTGGGTTTCCCACCTTTTCCCTTCTACGCCGGAGCGGCTGATAAGTGTGAGCTTGTTGGCTATAGTGAGGCGAAATTTGGAAGAGAATCCTGTGGCTAACGTATGAATAATACTTTTTACATTTTCGGAAAAGAAGACCCTTTGCTCCGATTTTTTTCCTTCTGCTATGCTGGTTAAATGAATTCGATGATAAAATCTAGCACCGAAAAAAAATCAGAACTGTCGCACCTAGCCAAAGGGCTCTTGTAAAAAGACCTAATAATCGTATCCTCTATGTCAACCGGAACAATGAAAGTTGGTATCGTTAGTAGCCAAAAAAAGTTCATTAAGTTTGCAGATAAGGCTCGGAAAATATTTTGGAAAGTTACTTGGTGATTGGTCAACCCACACTTCATCCTATAATTTTTAGGTGGTCAGTTTCATGATAGTAATTATTTAGTCAAATTGGCAGATAGGGGAAAATGGAAGATTTTGTGTTTGGAAATGGAAAATATTTTTTTCATATCTTATGATTTTCTAGTACATTTCACCTCATTATAGCCAAGAATAGTCATTTTCAGACTCCTTCGAGGATCAGCTGACGATCTATGATTTTTATCATAGAATGAACATAATATCTGCATAAACATATCACGTATAACAACTCTTTATATTTTATTTTTGGATTATAGGATTTAAAACCTTTTCAAGACAGTAACCTAATAACCCAATAACAATATTGATTAGCATTATGGGTTAAATATTACAAGAATGATCTGAATTTCTAGCTTTACTTCAAGATTTTATGTTCAGTAAATATTCATCGCAACATTCAAATAGCGCAGCATTTAATGATCCTTACGTGCTTTATTCGTAATGAAGTAATCATTCCTCCTGATTGCGTTTACCGCTATAAATTATGTCCATCAAAGCCGGATAAAGATTGAAAAACAAGAGACTCGATGGAAAAGGGTCTCCAATAAATTCCTCTTCTGAACACACAATCCAGAGAACAGTGTCAGTTCATGAAGAGCAATAAGTTAGGTAAAAGTGAGGCGGTAGCAACAAGAAAGAGTTTTGTAAAAGGGAGAGCGTCGGCCCTGAACGTCAAGCTGCGATATAAGAGAAGTAAAGAGCGTACGTAAGGCGTCCCAGAGGTTCACGGTGATGGACTGTAGCTCTGGGCCTTTTCGTGTTGCATCCAGCACTTACACAACCAGCATCGGTTAGGTCGGATTTACGGAGTTGCTGTTAAGTGGCTAGTTTCTGGTTATTTCTAGAATTGAAGTCGATATTGTGTGTTCTATTATTGATACGATTGTGGTTTTTCATCGACTATTCGGTGTTATAAAAATTGCAGGAATTGATTTTCCGCAGTAAGATTTTCGGTATCATTCCTAGCCCATGTAGTTCATTGAAGAAGTGGTGTATTTTAAGAAAGGAAATACAAAATTGTCACTTAAATATATTTGGTACATTATATTGCCTGAAATACTAAAAGTCCGGAAGCTAGAATAAATTTTATACAACTCTCGGACTAAGAGCTCTCCGACTTTGCTAATCAAAAATCAGTACCTATATAAGTTGTTTAAGGACACATTGTCTATATCTGTAGCTCTGTCTTACAATCTAGCATGTAATAGTTCTAAAAGCGATGAGTTTTGACAATATATAGACACAAAATTGGCCATTATTACCCACGTAAATATTAAGCTCCCTATACCAAAAATTTTATGCATATACATGTTCCTTTATTTAATTTGCATCACCATACAGAATCAAATATCACCTTGTGTATATAACAGAAAAGATCCTCCAAGGGTGCATTCCCAGGACCAGCTGATCTGGACAGACGGCTAACAAGTTACTTATCTTCGTCTACGTAATAAGTAAGACTTCGGCAGTTGACTCCGTACGCACCAAGTACTACGTTCTCTGTCGTCTTTCCTCCGTTCGAACTTGTAAACCCTTTGGGTAAGTCTCTGGAAATAAATGATTTGATGAATAGCGACGTACAATTTAAACATTAGATTCTTTGCGTGAAAGGAATCTATTATTTTCAAATACTAATTTGAATCTTTTACTTAGTGGTTATATAATAAAACTGATGGAACCGATAAGAGGAATTCTTTTGTTTATCAAATCAATTTGACATGAATAACACAAAAAAACTGTGCTTCTCAGCAAACATTTAAGAATTAGCACATAAGTAGTCCATACCGTGATTGAAGGCTTGGAGCTAAAAGTTGCAACTACAGATAGGCATGAATAAATAACATGACAATTACAAATTGCCCTACTGTACATCATCTCCATAACAAATTTCAAATACTTATCTATTACAGTTATTTTATTTACCTTATTATTAAATACATTTTATTTTCGATCTATGGTAGCATCTAGTGTTGGAAGCGGCCAGCTTTAATCTTTGACAGAGCATGTGTAGGCAATATTCAAGAACGCAGCAGTTTACAACTTTGTTAGAGTTGCATTTCCCAGTCAATAGAGCAAATTTGGGGGCATTTTGCTTAATATAATGACATTTAAAACTTTCTTAGTCTAGAATCGTTGGTTACCATTGTATTTCCTTCCACAATTTTATAGAACTTTTTTTTATACCGATTGGCTAATTTCTTCAATTTTTAAAATACAATGAAACCAAAAGTATTGGTTGGACACTAATATCAATCATACTCTCAATTTTTTTAAAGCTGTGGCAATAAAATTGGCTACACATCTGTAAACAAGACTGAATGGAATTTCCTTTGTTAATTTGATAAAATGGTTAGACATTATGTAATTATTAATGGTGGTAAATGCTGTATTGTACAAAACATTAAATGTTTAATTTTCTGTCAATTTTTTAAAGTTTCGTTTAGACTTTACTAAAGGCATTTATCGCCCTGTCTCAACAGATTGTGAAAAAATCTTCTCGAAGTTAGTTTAAAAAGAAGATCGTGATATATAACAGTAATATATAAAGTACTGTAATACAAAAGTAACCATCTGTGACTAATACAGTTATTATTTACTTTAGTATGTGTAAATCCAGTCGAAAGAAAAAATGCTGATGTCGACGTCCGCTGACTATATGGTTAGATTTAAGTCAAAAATTTAATCTTCAAAGGGACTACAACAAAGTTAATGAACCGACGACCGATGTTCTTGTTTTTATAAACAGGCATGAAAAGTTCATATAATAAAGTAAATTGAAAATTAGAAAGTAATTTTTAAGTGCACTTATTAGGGACAATATATGAATTTTATAAACAAATCATCATATAGGAAATAGCTCCTTACGGTTTATTACTTTGTCACAAATTTAGTATAGGATAATGGAAATATTTCACAGAAGTATCACATTCAAACAGACATAAATGTCCAAGAAATACTAATTCATTATTTTAGTTTTAGTTTGCCATATTACAACAGAATGATCAATCCCAAAAATGAAACTCTTGTCGGAACCTTTGGTGTTTTGGTATCGAGACTTTCAACAGAAATCGTCCATTACTTTAGCAGTAAATCCGGCCGGTAAATTTATATACCAGATAATAAAATGATAAAAATATCTTATAGAATTGGTACATAGTACATACAAAAACATAAACATATGTTAAATACCTTTCTGCATTTTGAGGTATCCTAAATGATCTTACTGTTTTAGTGTTCGCCTGCTAAGGCAACCACGAGGAGCTCTATATGTACCTCCGGGTATACTGGCCATTATTTTATATTTTTCGAGATATTTTGAAAAAGAAACTGAAATTATTAATTAGGTTATAAATAATATTCACAAAGCTGGTTATTATATTAATATTTCAAAACAAACGCATCACTAGAAATAATATCAGTGATATAAAATAGTCCATAGTTTGATTATTCCTTGTATGACGTAAAATAATAATACCTCATAGGTCTATGAACAATGATACATTAACAATTTAACAGCTTCTATGTTAATGATTTTAAATCGTACAAATAAAAAATTGTTTATATCTATCTTAAATCATTTTCTTAACAATAGTGAAGATGCTTTCAACGTGGCTGCATTAAATACTATTTCCATGTTATACAGTACCTACCTAATACTATACACCACACATGCATTATCACACTATACCTTTTCTATGATTTTCATTCAGTGAAACCTAATGTTCTTATTTATACATGAGAATAAAGAAAATGTTTATTTTAAATTATAGTTAATGCAAGCTTCCAATTCGGTAAAAAAACATTTTTGTAACCAAGTTGGTTAGTGTTAATAATTATAAATATTACGTTCATTTTTGCACATTTCCCTAGATTGCCAAATCAATAATACTTCAAATTTGGTGTAGAATATCTAATAAGTTATCCTGGTCATGAATTATTCAATTCTATATTATAAAATTATCAGAGAAACAGTGAATTTCAATCAACTCAAAATATTTCAGTTCCGACGAGCCAATAAAGAATCGCGGCTATTTAATGGGACTTTGCGGTCTGAACTGAATGACAGCCGGTAACTAATTGACAGCTTATTCATTTATTCATACGAAAAGTCACTCAATTATTTGCACTGACGAGGTGTTGCATTTCGTAAAGATAAACAGTTAATAGCTTCTGTATATAATGCAGTACGTTCAATAATTCAGTTACATTAGTTGTTTTAACTCGTCATGATCGGACTGAATCGAATCGAAGGTGCGACAAAATGAATAAGTAATAAACTGAAATAACAGTACTTATATTTCTTTATTTTTAGCGTGTACTCAAGAGTGAGGCCAAATTATATCTTCTATAATGTATAGAATAAAACATCCTGGAAGCATATCTAAAAACAAAACAGAATCCATCATTACTAAACAATGAAACATAAGAACAATAATTTGGTCAAGTGCGAGATGGACTCGCATGCTAAGGGTTTCGTACCACCTTCAAGATTCTAATATTCGTTTCAGACAAGCAGGGAATTTGTGCATTTTCTTATATTTACCCTAATATCTTTTAAACGAAGCGTTTTAAATTTATAAAAAATATACACTTACATTTTCCACACATAAAGTTTTTCTTTTATCTGCTTCAGGATTCGCTTGATTTTTATAAGAATACATATGATATATAATTTTCTAATTTGGGCCCCAAAAACTAACGTTAGAGTTTTATTTTACTAATAAACTTTCAGGGAAGCCTTTTATAATCTACTGTCTGAATTTTGAGGCTTTGTAGATTGGAAGATAAAGTGCAAAATAGATAAGATAAATAAAAATACAATTAAAATATATTTTTCAAAACATAAATAGTGTAGGTTCTCAAGTGGGAATTAAGTCGATGTTTAATATTTTTCTTAATATATTTTAAACAAATGATTTAAAAATATGATATTTGTTATTCACATAATTCGCCTTTTATCTGATATATAACATGATCTTTATGTTAATATCTTGTAAACAATTAATTTAAAAAATATGAATAAACATATATTTGTATTCCTCATAATCAGCCCTTTCATTTGATGTATTGCCTGATGCCTTAAAAATATTTTTTTATTTTCCGTTTAATTCTATAATTTGCCCCCCAAAATGAATATTAGGGAGTTCTCCTTATTTTTCCAGTAAAGTTGAGGTGAGGCTCTATACCTCTATTTTTTCAAAATTTTACAGCTCATGGTTTCGTAAATAAGGGGGGAATGGGTAATTTATTTTAATTAATTTATTTTAAAAATGTGAAAAAAATATATTTGTTTTCGTCTTTCATTTGATATATAACATGATGAGTTAGAAACAATTTTAATGTTATATTTTCCATTTAATTCTGTAATTTGCCCCCCAAAATGAATAGTAAAGGTTTCTCCTTATTTTTCCAGTAAACTTCTAACTTTTTTCAAAACTTTGCGTTCTATAGTTTCGGAGATAAGGGGGGGGGATGGGTAAATTTTGGTATATTTTCGTTAATATCTTTTTAAATATATTTTTTCTAAATATGAAAAAATGTATTTGTGTTCCTCAGACCTTTCATTTGATGTATATGATGCGTTTGAAAAAAAAATTATTTTTAAATTTTTATTTAATTCTATAATTTGCCCCCCAAAATTGATTTTAATCCCCTAATTTTTCCTGTAAAGTTCGGGCAAATTTCTATATTTCCTATTTTGTTTCAAAATTTTAGGTTCAGTAGTTTCGGAGATCAGGGGAACATTCAATTTTTTTAGTTTTCCTCCCCTCCAGAAGTACCCCTAAAATCAAAATTTCTTCTTTCACGATATGTACTCCTAATCGGGTCACCAAACTATACATTCATACCCAATTTCAACCTCTTCCGTCCAGTAGTTTAGGAGAAAATTGCTGTGATGTGACAGAGGCAGAAATCTGGAGTGATATTATAAGGGTATCCGTACATTGTATACACGGAACCCTAAAAAAGTAATGAACTTTAGTTTAATTTATTAAATGTAAATTTTATTCGTAAAAAAACAAGAGATAGTGCGCACGTCAGAATTACAACAGACTATCTGCAGTGAAAGCAACTAAAAACGATTTCACACTATACTTATATTCCAATAAAGCAGATACATTTAAGACGGTATTCTAATTATATCGACAAGGGCAAACCATTTGAAGCTGTGTTTTATTATTTTTTAAACTTGGTCGATAAGAAACTTGGAAGGACAGTTGAATTCCCTTCTAAGTTCCTTCTGAATGAAAGTTGTTTCAGCTTTACTATTTTGGATTTCTTCGGAATAAGCACTTATACCACAGTCTGAATACCTCAAAACTCCAATTGTTCCAAGCTAATACCAGACCCCGTTATCAAATGTTATTTACTGATGATTCTTATCAGTAATAAAAAGCGTTGGGAGAATTTGTCACCAAAAACGCCAAAAACGACTGACTGTAGATATGTTAATATTGAAAAATGCTATGAAAGGAATAAAGACTCACTCTTCGAAGAACAGCAATCCTCTTCTTTGGCAGTTCATGTGTTTCTGTATATTTAGTGACCCAATTATTCAGTCAATATACACCCGTTAAGCAAACCTCATGCACCATATCAGTTTCTCGAGCAGTTGCCTTCGAGCATATTAGTTGTATTGTTATTGTATTCTCGATGGTGTTCAGTACCTTAAATAAACCTGAAATTCTCGATATTGTTCAAATACAAGGTGAGCCATTCTAATCGAGTCACCCAAATATCTCGAAGAGTTGACGCGGTTCAAAAAACTTGTTTTGAGAAAAGTCGTTGAGGACAATGAGTGCCATTTTCCTTTCTTTGCCGTTTTAACCTTGAGATTGATTTTTTGGGTCATTTGAAGATGAGACTGTTTTTTTTTAATAGGACGCCCCAGAAACCGATCCTTAAAGAGCGGGAAATTGTACGTGCACAAACCGTTTTCTTCACGCTTCAAAGTGTAGTGACCGAATAAATGTTTGAGATTGGGACTGATTTTTGACCCCGGATTCTAAAACATATTACTTTTCATTTTTTTAAATTGCATTTAGAAGGTCAAGTAAAGATAAAATGTCAAAATTTCGCTTAGAAGCCGTTTTTATATTTTTGATGATTGATTTACCTTCCTGTAGGACCGAGAAAATATAAAGTATCATTTTGGACCGCTCTTTTAGGATAGGTACGGTATTAAAAATATCGGTCCCCATTAAAAAAAAATCACTCTATAAAAGGAAGATGTCCCCATTGTTCTCTACAAATTTTGTCTCAACAATATTTTTAAATAATACCAATTTTCTGAGATATTTGGGTGAGTCAATTAAAAGGGCTAACCGTGTATATAGTGCTTCTACACGCCACATAAGAGGTAAATGAAATCCACAGGCGTGCTTTCGATGCCTAATATGTATGGACGAATATTAAAATTATAATAAAAAGTATCTACTTATTTATTATAGAATGAATTATTCGACGATGTTTTAGCTGTAGAAATGCGACAATTGTTAATGAGTTATTAAAATTTTTCCTATGCTGACAGAGTGCACTTGTTCTTAAGACGTAGAAAATTGTTCAGAAAGAATATGGGATATACCTGTTCACTGTTGCAAATATAATTACAATTCTGAGGAATATCTCGCAACCGACGAACAGTTATTGGCCTTCGTAGTACGTGTTTCTTTATGGTATACATCCAATAAAGGAAACTATAGGCTAAAAAAATGTAAAGATCTCCGATGATCTGACTAATTCTGTCATTACTGCGACTCCCAATTAGAGCAAAATCACAAAACTTTTATATAATCTTTAGACATAGCATTTTATGAATGAAATAAGAAAACCCACTCGTGATGCCAACAAAAATGTTAGTACCATGATATAATTAGATAATTGGCAATGCCTTGAAAGAGAACATGATAAATTGTGCGAAATAATTCAGCATTCATACATTTTGATAGTTTGTTGTTATACTTTTTCAGTAGTATCCAAACATAACGAATACCTACTGATTTATCACTTTTGGCGCCAGCTCATCAAGAGCGAATCATTTACTGGCGGATGCTGATAAAAGCCATTTAGAAATGATTTTCGAAAATCATACATTCACATAGAGTAACAAAAGAGGTCCGAAAATTCTTCTTTATGGAAATTTTGTTTTAATTTTACAAAAGTCAGTCACCTTATTGTTAATTAATTAATCTAACAAAAAGTGAAATATAGAATCTTCATAAAAATCTTTGTATGTTCTAAGTTTGAACGACGATTATTTCGTTAATTTTCCCATACTTTGTGCAGCGAGAAATGTGTATTTGATGAATGTAAATAGAAAAGGAACTATTCTTTTGGACAATTATTTCGGTTGTGATCCATTAGGCACTTCATGTGTAAAGTAGCATGTTAACTATTGTAAGAACATGTTTATGTTTTCATTTGCATAATAAGGCAATGAGACTGATTTTAAAATCTAACATATTGTCAAATGAGGCATCTATGTTATCTATATACTATTATAAAATTGTAGTTGTCTGTTTGTTTGTTTGTTTGTTTGTTTGTTTGTTTGTTACCTCATCACGTAAGAACTACTGAACTGATTCTGCTGAATTTTTTTTTGTTGCAAAGCTTACAGTTTGACTTAAAATCTCGTACATTTTATCTCCCTACATTGACAAAAACGGTAGTTATAAGAAAAAATCTACTACTATGTTCGGTAATATATAGGTACACAATTAGTCAATTGGTTCGACCGCATTCACCAAATTTTACATACTTGCACCAGCTTAGCTTTTATTCAAATTTCGGAATATGCCAATGTAACATGTTTCGATTTAAAAAAAATTCCAACTGATATATTAAGTGTAATTTTACGGGGTGTTCCGTATATAGGATAGGAAGAATTAAATGGATTTAAAAAATCTTGAAAAAAAAGGTATATTAGGTGACATGTAAGTAGTTGCATATATACAATGTTGTTGAAATAAGGGGGATGTTATACGGGGTGGTTCAAAAAGATAGATGGTTTATGGTCCACTCACCATAAACAGTTGTGAATTATATTTATAAGGGCGGATAAGAAAATATATATAGGGTCCTATGTAGTTGCATATACAATGTGGGTGAAATAAGGGTAAAATAGAATTAGATTTATACAGGGTGGATAAAAAAGTATGTTATGTAAGCAGTTAGGATATTTGAATTTTCTTGAGCTATTATTATAGTTATCAAATGGGCTAAAAAAATGTTAGAAGCATTTGTTTATACAGGGTGGTTGAAATATAAGATAAAGTGGAATTATGTGTTTTATAACCACAAGTAGTTCACAAGTTCACAAGTAGCATATTATAGGATGGTTGAAATATGTAGCAGCGTATTATTACTGCTATATCTACAGATGGGTTCAAAGTATATTAAAAATTTTATGATTAACAACCTGTTTCATTTACCGGATACATGAAATACAGGGTGGACTAGAATTCTAAGTATACAAGGTGGTGAAAAATGTTATATAGGATGTCCCATAAGTAGTTGTATATACAAAGTTGTTGAAATATAGCGTGTAGTAGAACAATATTTATACAGTGTGGGTATAAAAATTTTAAAAAATTGTGATTCAAACAAGGTTGGAAAAAGTTGCAACTGAAAGATAGTTTAAATGAAGTGTGGAGAGAAATTATATTTTATACTTTGCTTCAAAAATTATGAGGTAATAGCGTAGCTCATAATTAGTTCCACAGAAAGGATATTTGAAAAATTGTTACATAGGGTGCTCCGTAAGCAGTTGCAGTTTTGATGAAATGTATTGGGAGTAGAATTACATGGATCTGAAAAATATTGAAAAAAAAGGTATATGAGGTGGTCTGTAAGCAGCTGCATATATATAATTTGGGTGAAATATGGAGCAAGTTATATAGTGTGGCCCAAAAAAGATATATTGAGTGAATCGTAAATAGTTGCATATGCCAGGTGGAGTTGAATTATATTTATACAGGGTGTTATGTAAGCAGATATTTGAATTTTCTTGAGCTATTATTATAATTATGAAATTGGTTGAAAAAAATGTTAAAAGTAGTTGTTTAGACTGGGTGGTTGAAACATAAGATGGAGTGGAATTATAGTTTATAGGATGATTAAAAAAATGCTCTATATCCACAAGTAGTTCACAAGTAGCACATATAGGATGGTTGAAATATGTAGGCCAGTATAGAATTGCAGCTAAACGGGTGGGTTTAAAAAATATTATAATGGAATGTTATGATATGCAAGCTGTTCCATATACCGGATAGATGAAATATAGTGTGGAATAGAATTCTAAGTATACAGGGTAGTGCAAAAATGGCCCATAAATACTTGCATATACAAGGTTGTTGAAGTATAAGGTGGAGTAGAATAATAATTATACAGTGTGGGTAAAAAAAAATGTTATATAGATTAGAGAAATGGAGGACCTGAAATATGGGGCCAATTCAAGTTATAGTTACACAGTGTGATTCAAACAAGGTTAGAAAAAGTTGCAAATGAAGGGTGATTTAAATGAAGTGTAGAGAGAAATTATACTTTATTCTGTGGTTCAAAAAATATGAGGAAATATTGTGAAATAGCGTAGCTCATAATCAGTTGCACAGATAGAATATTTGAAATATAGGGAGGATTAAATTTAAGTAGTTAAGTATGAAAAAAATTGTTACATAGGGTGCAGTTTTAGTTTTGGTGAAATTTATTGGGAAGTGATAGATTTATATTTATACAGGATGGTACAAAAAAACTTGTACTGGGTCGCCGATAAGTAGTTGTACATACAAGGTCGTTGAAATAGAGGGTGAGTAGAAGTATACTTAGATAGTGTGGATAAAAAATTGTATGAAAAATTTTCTAGAATGGAACATGAGCTGTGTTGGATATATGCAATATCTGAAACTTGGGGTGAAGTAAAATTATAGTTATAGTGATTAAAGCAATGTTAAAAGAAGTTGCATATAATGGGTGGTTGACATATAAGTTGGAGACAAATTATATTTTCCAGGCTTGTTTAAAAATGTCAGAAAAATTGTTATTTAGCGTATTCCATAAGCAGTAGCATAGATAAGATAGTTGAAATATCAGGAGATCAGAATTATAGTTGAGTGTTTAAAAACTGTTATAGGGATAAGGTAACCCCTAAGCAAGATGCATATAGAGCTGGTTGAAATATTTTGTAGAATAAAATTATGGTTATATATGATAGTTCAAAAAATGATAGACAAATAAGTTATAATGGTTGACTAATCGGCAGCAGTATATACAAGATGATTTAAATAAAGATGGAGGTAGCTATAGCTAGAGAAGGCAGTTAAAAAATTTACTAAAATTGTTAGATAGGGTGACCATATAAAATTGCGGTTTATGTAAAATATTTTGGGGATTGGTGGATTTATAGTGGTACAAAAAAAGTAATATTGGGTAGCCTATAAGTATAAGTATGAAGCAGACCATGAACAGTTGCATCCTGATACATGGAATACATATAGGGCGAAGCAAAATTATAGTTATATATTGTGTTTAACACAATGTTAGAAAAAGGAGCATATAAAGGTTGGTTAAAATATAGGGCGGAGGGAAATTATATTTTACGTTGTGGCTCAAAAATTATCCGAAATAATTGTTATATAGCGTATAGGTTGGAGTAGAATTATAGCTCGGTAATTTAAAATTTTTATATTGGTTGACAAATAAATAAACACTTCTTATACAGGATGGTTGAACTATAGGGTGAAGCAGAGTTAGAGTTATATAAGATGGTTCCAAAAAATGTTAAATAGAATTATTATATAGGGTTGCCCATAAGTGCTTGCAGTTTCGGTGAAATATATTCGGGATTGGTAGATTTATAATTTTATGTAAGGTGGTTCAACAAAGTTAGAAAAAATTGTTATATTGGATAGCCCATATGTTTCATAAGTTATGTTTTTGCAAAGAATTCTACACTCCATACGCGGGTGAAACCGCTGGTAATGGCTAGTAGGTTCTAAAATTTCTAAATTTTTATCAGAGATTATATATTAAGGTTTCCTTTATAAAATTAAATACAATTAATTAAAAATTACCTTCTTAACGTTATGAAACGAGAAATAAAAATGATTTTTATATTTGTACTTATAATACCTGCTAGGTCACATAAACTGTTTTTACAAAATGCTTGGGGATATACAATGCTTTTCCAGAATTAATGAAATTTTTTAAAATTGTAGGATATTAAAGAAAATGTAGCTCGAAAATCTAAAGAAATATTTTTAGTTTATTTGTATCTGCATTTATGTTAAATATGTAATGTATTTGTAAAGGTATTTGTTACACATGTACGTTATGAAATTAACATTTTTGCTGAATAGCTAACTAATAGCTTATGAGATTTTTCTCTGTTACCATAGTTCTAGGATTTATATTTTGATGTTTATTTTATCAAAGCTTTAGTTAAATTGAGAGAAGTTATATCAATTGAGTTGCTGTAGGTATCCATATCTGGTAAACCAAGTATAGTTCAGCGAATCATTGATTGTTATCAGTGATTTTTTTGGGAATCCTTATTTCCTTTCCGATAAGATATTGTTGTTCTTGATAATGTTCCATATTCACAGGTATTCCACAAAAAAAATTGCGACATTTCACACTAGCTATATTTTCCTGTAATTTGAATCTGCCTTCTGATTTGGAAATATTAATCTATATAATTCAAATTCGTACATGTAAAATAAGTTATCAATACCATTGCAACAAACAGTCAAATCAAGTATTATGGTTCGAAATACCCATGAAAAAATGTTTGTGGACAAAATATAAAAGATTTAAAATCAGGTAAAACATATTATACTCTAATGCAGTAAAAGTTCGTATTTCCCTAGTCCGTAAAATAGCTGCGAATGACCATGCTCATTGACAGCAAAAGTGTAAAGTCTAAATACCTCTTATCACAAGTTGGTTTGCCAACCTTCACGAGCGTCAATACTTAAACAATAGAAAATCTCTTATCGGTTAATTAAACACGTTGATTAAAGACAAAATTAACAGGCCTAATAGTTTGTATTTAATTAACACTCGTGAAGCTTGCCTTTATTCCAACAAATAAAGCTCTCTTTAATGACTCAGTGTTGACAAAACGGGTGCAACCGTCAAACAAGCCGAAAGCAGCAGCGACACTGTGCCGGTAAGCGTTTCGCATTTCCCGGATAATTACATTATGTATGCCACATAATCGTGAGCGGCTTTTCGGTGGTTTTTGACCAAAGACTAAATTTTGTTTGATGTCGTAATTGAATTCCGTTCTCGTGTATGTGTATAACAACTTGATAAACCGCGAATGCACAATTATGATTTGCTGTTAGAGAGTTGTCCCGCTTTCTGCTGATACGTTTGTCCAACGCGGAAAATATACAGGCTACATTTTAAAATTCCTAATGAAGAACAGGTTTTTGAAATTTTATAATAATTTTTACATGGAATAAACGGTCTTTATAAAATTCATATGAATAAAATATCAATAAATAGCTTTAAAAAAAGATCACCGACTTCAACGCATATTAGTAATAATGATGCTGAAAAGTAAAAAATAATTCAATTGGATATTTAAAACGAATGATATTATAAGACTGCGTTTGGAGACCATGGCAAGCCTAAGAAATGCATATATTTTACATTATAATATATAATCAGCTTTATACATTAAAAAATTTCTGCTATCAATTAATAAAGCTATTTATACGCCATGTTACACACATATTTTTCAGGCTTGGCACCAACTTCAAACGCAGTTTTATAGAATATATAATTTTTGTTTTAAATATCCAATTGAATTATATTTAGGGTTCCGTATATATAATATATGAATACCTTTATAATAAATATCACTCCGGATTTTTCCCTCTTTCACTTCACAGCAATTTTCTCCTAAACTACTGGACGGAAAAGGTTGAAATTTGGTATGAGTATATAGTTTGGTGACCCGATGAGGAGTATGTATCGTAAATGAAGAAATTTTGATTTTAGGACTACTTCGGGGAGAAAAACTAAACAAAACAACCGTTCCCCTCCCCCTTATCAGCGAAACTATAACAAGTAAAATTTTGAAAAAAATTATAGTTACCGGGCGTCATCTGAAGGTGAAACCTCTACTATTAATTTTGGAGGGCAAATTACAAAATTATATGGAAAATATAAAATTAAAATTGTTTCTATCACATCATGTAATATATCAAATGAAAGGGCAAATTATGGTGAAAACAAATATATTTTTTCATATTTTTAAAATAAATTATTTTAAAGAAACTAACAAAAATATAATTTTTTCCCCTTTCTTCTACCTTATCTCCGAAACTATAAGCCATAAAATTTTGAAAAAAATAGGGATATTGCACCTCACCTGAACTTTACCGGAAAACTAAGGAGAAACCCCAAATATTATTTTTACGGGGGAAACTCATTATGTAATATATCAAATCAAAGGGCTCATAATGGCGAGTACATATATATTTTTCTCATAGTTTTAAAATTAATATTTTAAAATATATTCACAAAAATATTTAAAAAAAGTTACCCATTCTTCCCTTTGTTCCCCAAACTATAAGGCCTAATTTTTTTTGTTTACCGGAAAAATAGGAAGAAATCCCTAATATTAATTTGGGGGCCGAATTATAGAATTAAACGGAAATTAAAAAAATATTTTTAACGCCTCATGCAATACATCAAATGATGGTGGGCTCATTATGAGGAATACAAATATGTATTTTTCATGTTTTTAAGATTAATTGTTTACAAGATATTAACAAAAAGATATAAAAAAATCTCATTTCCTGCTTTATTTCCGAAACCACGTAAAATTTTGAGTAAAATTAGGGGTACTGTGTCTCACTTGAAATATATAAGAACAATTAGTAGAAAACCCCAATATTAATCTTGGGAACAAATTATAGAATTAGATGGAAAATAAAAATTCATTTTTACACATCATATAATATATCAAATAAAAGGCTTATTATGTGAATTACAAATATATCATATTTTTAAATCATTTCTTTAAAGATATTAACAAAAGTATTAAACATCGACTTGATTCCCATTTTAGAAACTACACTATCTTAAATTTTGAAAAATATATTTTATTTATATTTTTAAATAATTTGTCTAACAGATTTAAAAATTTATTATTTAAAATTTGATCTATTTTCCCCTTTATCTCCCAGTCTACAGGGCCTAAAATTCAGACAATAGTGAGTGAGATTTAAAAGTCTTCCCTAAAAGTTTATTAGTAAAATAAAACTCTAATGTTAATTTTGGGGGCTAAATTAGAAAATTAAATACATAATGTATTTTTATAAAAATCAAGCGAGTCATGAAGCAGATAAAATAAAAATCTATTTTTGGAAAATAAAAGTCTATATGTTTATAAATTTAAAACACTTCCTTAAAAAATGTTAGGGTAAATATAAGAAAATTCACTCATTCCCTGCTTGTCTGAAACTGGAATATTAGAATCTTGAAGGAGTTACGGAACCCTTAGCATGCGAGTCCAACTCGCACTTGGCCAAATTATTTACTATTCACTTTCATTATTGTTACTGTGCATTGAAGTCGGTGATTTTTTTAATGTTATTTATTTTTTCCTTTAAGTGATATAATGGTGTAACTGGATGCATGTTTCAATTGGTACTAACTTTGTTTTATATCAATTTTCTTTACAGACAAAAAAGAGGTAATTTACTATTCGACAAAATTTTTTACGAATTTCGTATAAAACTGAAAACGCAGATCCTTCTATGAATACTTGAATAATATATATTTTTAAATATTAATAGTTAATATCTGGGTAACAGAACTTTACTCGCAATTTCAAGATTTCGAAAAAAATGTAGATACATGTGTACAGGGTGAGCCAAAAGCATGGAAACGTTTTAAAAAGTTTTCAGTAATATATTTTTTGAAAAATGATAAATGAAAATGTTTTAACATTTTTTCCTGGCTATCTAACGGTGACCACGACTTCATCTTGACGATGACCTTGAGGGTCATTTCGAGGTCAAATTCATTTTTTCAAACAAGTACCTTCATTTTTTATTCCGGTTTCGGAAAGAATGGGAAATTTTACGTCCAAAGTGACCTTCACCATGCCATCATTCATGACCATGACCGCTACGAAGGTCAAATTTCTTTATATTGAAAAATCAATAGTTTTCACCAAAATCCGAATTAGGGGGGTTTATGAGGTCGGTGATTACGAATCAGATTTACAAAATTCAAAATAACGGATCCAAGATGGCAGGCGCAAGTTTGAAAAGTCAATAGATTTTCACCAAAATCGGATGACCTTATTGGTTCTCGTCAAGTAAAATTATCCGCCATTTCACAATCCACTTTGGAATATAATGGGTTTCTATTAAATAAAAAATATTTTGACTTAGAAATGACATTGAAGATCAAGTTCGTGGTAAAGGTTATATTTGGACCTAAAATTTTCCGCACTTTCCGAAACCGGATAAAAAAATGGGGGTTCTCATTTGAAAAAAAGCATTTGACCTCCATATGACCGTCAAGATCATGGTCAAGATCCAGTTCATGGTCACCGTTAGATAGGCATGGAAAAGGCTAAGACTTTTGTATTTATAATTTTTCAAAACAAATTATTCCAGAGGAATTATTCAAAGGTTTCCATATTTTTCGCTCACCCTCTATATAAATATGCTATGTCTGAGACTAAATGAATCAATTTCATTTTAAGTCTCTAAAATTTATTGAGAAACTCTTTTTAATAATTCCACTTAATAATATACTTCAACCTCTCTCCATATGATTATGGACCCATTACATATTTTTTTTCTAAAGTTTTGTGAACCACCCTATATAACTATAACACTTTATATTGCATCCATCCTGTATAACAACAACACTTTATATTCCAACTATTCTCTATATGGGACTCTTCCAAAAAATAATGTTATATTTCAATTACTTAACACAAACCCCTAACAAATTATATACCTGACCCTTCCTTAAGAATAACTCTATCTATTGGTAAAAACCGCAAGAGAATCCGATAACAACTTTTATAGTTTATCGTGAACAGACAGACGTGGTGGTGGACTTTGTATTATAATTTGAATGACTCTAATTGAACACAGTTAAAGGAAAACATTTATAAGAAGTGTTCCGAGTTTAGTTTGCCTTTAAACCTTAGATTTGAGATATTTAATACTTCAAACCAGGAAAAATCAAGATTTGTAGCAATTTCTTCAAATTACATATATTAATATGCAAGGGTGGACTAGGCGAACAATATAGTAAGCCACTTTAAATATTATCGACGAAGTTCTTGCCGGAAGTGTGTTTACAATAGAAGCAATTAAAGGTAGTTTTTATTAATAAAACTATACTTCAATTCTGGATTATATTAAAAGACCCAGAAACCATCCTTGCGGAACACCCTTGCTTCCATCCAAGTTGAAGTACATCCAGTTCCTTTATTTTTTTCCTTTCACATTTGCATGTTTTATACTGCCGTCTCAGTGACAAGGAAAATGTTTGTAGCTCGGTCTATCCTGTCTCGATGCCCCAACAGTCAGGGTAATGGAAGATATGACCGCAACCGTGGCGTAATTTCTGTCTTTCTTTCTTGCTTTCGCCCGCACCAGGAATTATAGCGCTTGTCACGGCTGTTCATTTGTAGATGGAGTTTTTATCCCCACGAGAAAATCCCCAATCACGAGCCGAGAAAATTGCTTATCTCTGTGCTAGAAGGATCGGGGAGAAGAGGATCACATTGTTAGATATTGAGACAATGCATTTGGATACTTCTGCTCTTGCCGATCGCATTTACTTTACCTCAATTAGAAAGAGTGTTAAAAACTTGCATATTAATGAAAGACTTATTAGTAAAAATTGGATACGATTTGACCAAATACTTTATTTTATAAACGATTTGAGCATTGTTGAGACGAATTAGTAAAATGAACATAGGAAAAAATAATGATTGAATTGACAATTTTATAAAAAAATGAACAAACGTATTTTACATTTACTTAAATAATAAAAATCGATAATGAAGTTACAAGGAGTATCTGAAAAAATATATAGTTTTTTTTAGCCTATTTTATTTAAACTTTAAACTATTGTTCCATATAGTTTCAAGATACGTTCAATTTTCGTAGCAGGTTACCAGCTTTTCTACACTCTTTTTATGAAAACTGATCATCATTGAGGGCAGAAGGCTGACCACTATGAGCCTCTTCATGGACGTTTGTTCGTCTTTCATTAAACATTGTACCCACTTTCTCACTATTCGGTTACTCATTGTGTCTTCCCTGTGGACATTTTTAATTTGATGATACATTTTAATGTGTTTCAGATTCCTTGCTTTCAAAAATCGAATCATAGCACGAATCTTGCAGTAGACAGAATCAGTTGCAACCAAACTGGCTTCAGTTGGGAGTCAGTAAGCAAGCAAGACAATGGAACCGTATTTATTTTCCGGTTACTCCTCATAATAAGAAAACATGACACTTATATTATAAACTGTCTAATATACTATATAGCGTGTAACGTAATGGAATGCAGATATTTTCTTATCTTATTATTAAACATTTAGAGATTTCAACACATCTGAGAACGTTGCTGTGGATGAATAATACTGTGTGGAACGGAATGGGTAAACTACAAAGTGAAATATATTTATATTATAAATTGCTCTGATAGTTTTTAGATTAATCTAGTTTTGGTTGTTATTGTATTCATTTATGAGACAATATTACTGCTACTTTTCAATAGATTTTGAAAAAATCCAATAAAAAATAAATCCAATGAAAAACAATGTAAGTATGATAAGTTTGATTATTATTTTCAACTGAGGGTTGCTCTTTAACATTTCCTTGTCTGAGTAAGCGTCTATAATGGAATTTAAAAAAATCAAAGTGTGAATGCTTATAACGTATCCTACTCTACTTCTCACAACACAGTTGAGAAATTTAACTAGTAACAAGAAATTGCAACATCATAAAAAACTCACCAACAATTCAATTATTATTACGTACTTAATATTTCCAACTCGTATCTCGTGAACCTGAACAAAAACTTCACAGTTGTTTCCTGAATGATAATTATTAGCATCTTTACTTAATGTTTATGCACTTATTGGGAATAACACTACAATTAAAAAAAAACCTAACTCTCTTAACTACCACTTTATTAGGGTCTACAAAAGCAAATTTAATCCATGAGATCTGTTTCATTATTTCTGTTGAAAAAATAAATTACATTTGTTTTAAATACCCCTTCATTTGATAAGAATGATAGACGAATTTTATTGTACTGTTTAGTTGAAAAATTTGTTGCAGTTTTAGAAATAAATGGGTAATACACAATTTTTTCTGGTAAACCAAAATCTCTGTGACATATGTTATATGAGACTGTTTAAAATTTATACTGAATAGTTATATCATCTACCAAACTATCTTCACTGTATTATGTTACACCGTATATATTTCTACCAATATAGATTTGCCTACATGCCATTGTTTCTTCATTACTAGAGGACATCAGAGATAGATCAAAAGTTTTGTGAAAAATTCTACATAGTGCAATATCTCTACTATCTTTGGGAATGAACGGAAAAGTCTGAACAGGAGGAAATCATGTTAACAATGACGACTCGGAGAAACTACACTTTCACTATGGAAGAAAGCCCTAACTGTAAACAAACAACTAATCAGTAAACGGCATGGGGGGCAACTGCCATACAAAAACTAATAACAGTTAGCTCTACACTAACTG
This sequence comes from Octodonta nipae, assembly GCA_034190945.1. Classification (NCBI taxonomy): domain Eukaryota; kingdom Metazoa; phylum Arthropoda; class Insecta; order Coleoptera; family Chrysomelidae; genus Octodonta; species Octodonta nipae. The sequence goes on from CM067216.1 coordinate 83,530,162, forward strand.
AAACTTACGCTGCCTGTTTAATAAGAAAGACAGATCCCAGAGAAATGCAAGAACAAATAAATTCAGGAAGATATTAAGATGGCAAATGTGAATATCCAAATCTATTTTAACTTCCTCAGTTTAATAAAAATCCCAAGTGGTAAGTTGTTTAGAAAACTGATAAACAGACTTAGCAATTCTCACTAAATTAGTATTAAGTAATGTTCTTATATTTAACTTAAATCCACACTGTTGAAAGATCTTTAATCCTTCTGGTCTAGTGGTTGGTACAGATATCCACAACTGCCGAAAACTAATATTAAAGCCTCTATGGTTCAAGATTATATAAACGATATACGATACGAAATACTATAAACACTTAATAAATAGCCAATTTTGTTCTAATCAGGACCCTTATAAATAGTTCCTAGCCCTTATTAGTAGTTTAACACTACATACATTTAGAAATATCTCGCCTAGCATACATATTGCTTGTAATAATTGAAACGGTTATATCTTTTAGGAACGAATGTTGAAATTACGACCAGTCGAGTCCTATAAATCACAGTTTTTCATTTTCACCGGCTGAAACGACATCCCTTCTAATAAAAGTCCTGTAAACATGGCTGACCGTTTTTTATGGAGGCAATTCCAATAAATCTGTCCATTGTTTTATGTAGGTGAAGGTGAACCTAATCGAAAATTGTATCACATTATAGAAAGTAAAATAATCTCATCATATTTCGGAGCGGTTGCTCCCGCTATTAACTAATATCTATATTAAAGTAGAAAAGTAACACAAATTTCATAGAAATCCTCACCATTTTTTCTCTGCAGAAAAATGGATAATTCTAAAGAAGAAAAAATTGAACAAACATATATTTACTGAGAATAAGAAAATATATGAACACGTTCTTCTTGGACATTTCAAATGATCTCTGGACTAGTTATTCTCATTTCATCACTAATTCCATTACGTAATTTCACTATATTTTCTGTTTCTGTTACATACACATTCGATTCATATATTACCACAAGAAAAATCGAGAGGTGTAAGATCTGGACTTTATGCTGGTCATTCTGTCGGTCCCAGTCTAAAGAAATAGAATGTTGAAAATGCGGAGAAACACTACATTGCTGAAAGCAGATATTAGCCATTATTGCTTTACGTTTGGAAAAAATTCTATAAACATAAGTTCATTTCTTTGACAATACAAATATCATTGACATATGAGTGCCGTCGAAGAAAATTCTGCGCATGTCCTGTCGCAACAATCACTTTCTGAGGTGTTGAGTACGTGCCTCCATCATCCATTAAGGATTTTCTCTACTCTAATAATTAAGATTCAGTATTCAATATACAGGGTGAGTTGTTTTTGACGATCAGTATGGGGATCTCGGATACTAGCGGAGATAGAGCAATGGTTAAATTGGGAAAGATTTGCAGTTTTACTGGCCCAATTTAATGACACTTCCGAATTTTTTAAAAAGCCATGGCTTACTAGATATTTTGAAAAAACGAAATTCTGTCGTTTTAGTCAAATCCCTCTAGCTCCTTTGTTTTTGATTTAATAAAAAAAGTGTAAATATCAAAATTGAAGGAAATTGTATCCCGAATATGATTGTCATATCCTCATTTGCGTTACAGCTTTCGTTTTCGAGATATGACACAAACTTATCTTTTTTTGAATTGGAACCATAGTTGGCTATGACCTCAAAAAATCAGACATTTTTAGAGCTTTTCAACGATATAACTGTCTCATAATTTCTTTTGTATACTTTGTTTTTTAGCGCACCTCATAAATAGAAATCTATAACTGCCAAGTCCGGAGACCGGGGTGGCCATTTGCGTGGGTCATTTCTTCCTATCCAAGAGTTTGGATAGATATTATCTACGTGTTGTCTTACTAATAAAGAGTTATGAGCAGGTGCTCCATCATGTTGGAATCACTCAGTTTCTAAACGAGTTCTCAAATTCAAATGATGCAACATGTCTTGAAAAGTGTATTGCAAGAAATGCAAGTAGGGCTCCCCAGTAAGTGATTCGTCATGTATAAAAGGCCCCAGAATAATAAACCCTATGATACCACACCAAACATTAAAACCAAATTTTATCTGGGGTTGTCTTTGTTCTACATGGAAAGGGTTTTCTTTGTGTCTATTGAACATAGCGCAGTTAGTAAATCTAGTTTCATCTGACCATAACACCTTTAATGGAAACTGTGGATTGTCAGGGCACATGTCTCTAAACCATGTACAAAACAAAATACGTCGATGTTCGTCACCAGCTTGCAAAGTTTGAGAAACTGAAAGTTTGTAGGGTGAAACTTGTGCGCTTTCAATACCTTAACTGCCGTTCGTTGAGATGTGCCAGCTTATGCCGCAATCTCACCAGTTGATGTAGATGGATTTTGATTTACCATGTAAAAACATTTACTTGTGCTGCTTCGTTAATTTGATTACGTTCCTTTGGTGGTTTAGTAAAAGATCCATATCTGCGTAAACTATCGTAAAGCCTCTTAAATGTACATAGAGCAGGTTGACGACGATTAAAATATCTATGAAAGTATTCCTCAGCTGCACCAACTGAAATTTTATGGCATATGATATAAAATTCCACCATATTCAGTTTTTCTTCGTTAGAATATTCCATTTTATCACGAAAACTTGTTAATATCAACTGTCAGTTCAGCACTACTAATGGAATTACTCTCAAATGAAGGAAAAGTCAAAGCGAAAACCATCTTTTTTATGGCTACCTACGTTAAAAGTGAAAATAAGAGAGAAAAGCATCCACAACTCCGTTATTTTTATGAATAACTATATAGAGTATTATATCGTTCAAAAGCTCTAAAAATGTCTGATTGTTTGAGGTCATAGCAAACTATAGTTTCCATTCAAAAAAAAGATAAGTAGGTGTCATAACGAGAGCTGTCACGCAAACGAGGACATGACAATCATACTCGGGATACAAGACATGTTGCATCATTTGAATTTGAGAACTCGTTTAGAAATTGAGTGATTCCAACATGATGGAGCACCTGCTCATAACTCGTTATTAGTAAGACAACACTTAGATAATATCTATCCAAACTCTAGGATAGGAAGAAATGGCCCACGCAAATGGCCACCCCGGTCTCCCGATTTGGCAGTTATAGATTTCTATTTATGGGGTGCGCTAAAAACCAAAGTATTACTAAAGAAAGTATGAGATAGTTGTTGACCTAAAGGGAGGTGGTATTACAAGCAATTGAAGAAACTGATAGGCGTATGTGAGGAAAGCGGTAATGTCAATCTTAAAAAGATGCAATTTTTGTCTAAATAACAATGGTGGACTGTTCGAACATAAATTGTAACTTTGAAGACGCGAGATGTAAGACCGACATCTAGGATTTTGAAGAGAATCAGTACACAGAGGTTCCGAATCTGGAGCCTTTCCGTGTAATTACTGTTCTCCCTTAACTCCTAGGACAGAATGTCACGATAAAATTTTCAGGTTACTTCACCTGTCAGAGATATTGTATACTCTCTTCGAGGTGTCATTCCTTTGTACGCAAGACAATATATATTATATATAAATATAATATATATTGTTTCTGGTCGGGAACCTTCATCAGTTGCGCTTCCCACAATTGAATGTTCTCTCGAACACTTCTTTATGCATTTGATGCATTTCGTTAAATTTGAAGACGCTAGATGTAAGACCGACATCTAGGATTTTCAAGAGAATCAGTACACAGAGGTTCCGAATCTGGAGCCGTTCCGTGTAATTACGGTTCTTCCTTAACTCCTAGGACAGAATGTCACGATAAAAATTTTCAGGTTACTTCACCTGTCAGAGATATTGTATACTCTCTTCGAGGTGTCATTCCTTTGTACGCAAGACAATATATATTATATATAAATATTATATATATTGTTTCTGGTCAGGAACCTTCATCAGTTGCGCTTCCCACAATTGAATGTTCTCTCGAACACTTCTTTATGCATTTGATGCATTTCGTTAAATTTGAAGACGCGAGATGTAATTTAACGAAATGCATCAAAAGCATAAAGAAGTGTTCGAGAGAACATTCAATTGTGGGAAGCGCAACTGATGAAGGTTCCCGACCAGAAACAATATATATTATATTTATATATAATATATATTGTCTTGCGTACAAACGAATGACACCTCGAAGAAAGTATAAATTGTAACCATTATTATGTACTTTAATTTCTTAAGTTTTTAGTTTTTTCGTTATATTTGATATACCTAATAAAAAATCGTTCAATGTTTTTTGGAATAGTTATTAATAAACAATCTATTTCATTGCTAACTACGTTAAAAGTGAAAATAAGAGAGAAAAGCATCCATATCTCCGTTATTTTTATGAATAACTATATCGAGTATTATATCGTTGAAAAGCTCTAAAAATGTCCGATTTTTTGAGGTCATAGCCAACTATGGTTTCCATTCAAAAAAAGTTAAGTTTGTGTCATATCTCGAAAACGAGAGCCGTAACGCAAATGAGGACATGACAATCATATTCGGAATACAATTCCCTTCAATTTTGAAATTTACATTTTTTTAATAAAATCAAAAACAAAAGAGCTAGAGGGATTTGACTAAATCGACCGAATTTCGTTTTTTCAAATGGCTTACTAGATATAGCCATGACTTTTTACAAAAATCCGAAAGTGTCAATTAATTGGGCCAGTAAAACTGCAAATCTTTCACAATTTAACCATTAAGGAGTAAACCTGTTTGGTTTACTCCTTGATGACAACTTAGAGTTGTTGAAACTGCGTTGACTGTTTAAATAAAGGTTTGGTGTTACGGTCCAAAACTGTTTCTACATTACAGATTAAAAATAAATGGAGCAAATCAATTTTCATACTTATAGGAGTATATAATGTTATAATTGTTTGAGCATTTCGAGGAACCTCCTGATGATTACAGCAACGCCCGCACAGTGACACATTGCTTAGTTATAATACTAAACATTCTGGGTTAAAACATTTTCAAAGTGTTCAGTATTTATCTGTTGGTATATCTCTGTTTATATTCTTAGTTTTTCACAAATCTCTGAAGCTAGTCACCAGTAGCTTGTGTTTTGTGTGACAAACCAACGATTTAACGTACTCCCATGTCGGAAAAAAATGAATAGGGAAATCAGGTGATATCGCTGGTCATTATATGAGTCCCCGTCGTCCAATACATCCTTTAAGTAACTGATTATGTGGCGTGAAAGCTTAATGGAACAAAGCTCGCTCCTAGGAGGAAAATGATATCTTGATAAAATGCCTGAAGATGATTCGTTATTATACCATTATTCATATCATATTGCAACTTTTATTTCAGAAATTAATAGCATTGTTGTCTGATTTGTTTAAATTCAACGTGTTGTTTATCATTACAATAAACGAATGAAACTTTCAGTTTTTGTGTAAGGTATAAAGGCTTTTTTAAATTGTAATATAAAAATTTAGGTAACATCATGAATAATAAATATTACGGCAATGTTGTTACAAAATAAATACGCAAATTCCTCTGGAAACAGAGATAGATCTATCGTTACGACAAATTCTTCGAAGCGTGAAAATGCGTGTGGACATATTGACCGCACTTAACGTACATTCGAGGTCATTTTAGACCCCACTGAAACTATCCGTTTCTCTAATTCAAAAGGACGATATTGCCCTATCACAGGAAATTGCTACCTTACAGGACGCAATTTTCGATGAGGGAAGAATTGTCTAGAACTTATAGACTTTAACAGTTGTGAAAAATGAGATCAGCCATTTGAACAAAATTATACCATTACAAGAGATAATTATTACGAAGCGTAAGTAAAGTTAATGGATCAACAGTTTGTGACTAACAATTGTTATAATTATGTATGAATATTTTTGGCAAAAATTCCTTAATAAAACAGCAAATTCAACGAAATAATGACGAAATTGGTATAGTCTGAAAATACTAGGCAAAATATTGTACACTACAGCAAATATAAAGTAACAGTTTTTCCAAGGTAGCTTATACCCGGCCTCATATACAAAGGAATATTGTAAAATGTGAAAAATTTAAGCCATTTCGACTAACCTTATGATTTATGCTGTAAAAGGATATGCCTCCATAACTATGGAGTTATTGTAGCTGGAGTTGTTTCATTGGTAGGTTCTCTGAACTAATTCGCTCGTCAGTGATCCTAGAGCAGCTTGTACATTGTGTGGGTGAATTTCTATAGATAGGGGGATACCAAGGACTTGTTAGTACTGTACAACTTCCGTTGGCTTCGTGCTTCAAAACTTCTAACAGTGACATTTTCGTTATTTCTAAAATGCTTTCGACTTAAACCTCATTAGATTAATTCATATATTTTACCTTATAAATCTGCGTTTGGATAATTAATTAATTCAAACAATTTGGTTTACAAAGGTTCCTATCTGACAGATTTGTCGTAGGTTATGATGTTAATTTTTCGTGGTTCTTTTTTCGATCAGATGTTTCGCGGTAAGACCTTCACAGAAATACTACCAGTCGTTGTCTTGGAAGGGAAAATATTCAATTTCTAACCAAACGGGAACCTCTAGCTTCTTCTCGATTTAGACTTCGTTGAGCGAACGTTTACTCGCGGTGTAAGCAAATGTATAGTAATGGTGATGTTCTGCTAAAGAAAAGCGGCCGTACAGTATTTTCAAACGTATGTAAAAGATAATGGTGGAAATATATACATTTCTATCAATAAGGAAAGTATGCCGAAATTCGTAGGTTAGAGTTCACCCTTTTGCAAAAAGGTAAGGACGGCCATTTTTGTCGAAATAAAATCGTCATTTGCGATGCAATATTTTGGAATCTTACGTTGTAGTATTTTTTTTATTGTGGAACTATAATATGTGGAACTGTACTTGCTTGTTAGTTGGAATTATTTTCCAACTAACTTGAGGATTTCATGTTATGGTAGAGCTGTCTTTTTAAAATTATGACACGGCAGGGCTTATTATAGTGGAAACATTATGTCACTACAGAGCCTGTGATAGTTATATTTTTGCCGTTTACCTTTTGTAGTTTTGGAATAATTTTTGGAAAGTTTATCTGTTCATCAAATGGTTATTTAAGAGTTAACCTTATGGGATTCGTTTACTGTACAGCTATTGGTGGATAAAATGCAGTTTCTTTGATGGCAGTCAATTTTTGAAATATTTGGCTTTGAGTTTCCAGGACTACAGTAAATTCTCGAAGTACAGTACAAACAACAGTTTTAATGCATATATCGCAATAAGAATTTTCTGAACAACAATGTATAAGGTAAGGTATCTCTGTTAACAGTTTATAACATTCTGAACATTGGTTATATATATATATATATATATATATATATATATATATATATATATATCAATTTGGGATACATACTTTTCTAAATTTGACTTTTGTTTTTTTATATGAATATATTAATTTTCACTATTGTTTCTTTAGTAGATATATTACAACCTTGTACTGTTTGTTGGTTTTTAGGCATGTTCACGTATGGGTTGTTTTTAACCAACTGGCGCCCTTAATAAAAATAAATTTTGTGTTTTAATATCTCACCCCCACCCCTTATGTAATGAAAAGCAGCCGCCTAGAAATTGTGAGCAGGTTTCATGTTGAATTTTCAGTATATTAGGTATACAAATACCTAGTTGCTGCAAGATCACGTTGCAATATGAATTGATACAATAATATAAATAACAGAATATCATGAAACCTTTAACCCATACGTTTCTTTTCTTCGTTTTTAGGGTTCCGTATATACAATGTACGGATACCCTTATAATATCACTCCGGATTTCTGCCTCTGTCACATTACAGCAATTTTCTCCTAAACTACTGGATGGAAGAGGTTGAAATTTGGTATCAATATAGTTTGGAGATCAGTAGTACATATCGTAAATGAAGAAATTTTGATTTTAGGGGTACTTATGGGTGGAAAAACTAAAAACATCGACCGTTCCCGCCCCCTGATCTCCGAAACTACCGAGCCTAAAATTTTGAAAAAAAATGAGAAATATAGAACGTTGCCCGTACTTTACAGCAAAAATAAGGAGAAACCATTAATATTATTTTTGCGGGGAATATTATAGAATTAAATGACCATTTAAAAATTAAAGTTTTTTAAAACGCATCATGTAATACATCAAGTGAGGTCTCATTCTGAGGAACACAAATATATTTTTTTCATATATAAAAAAAAATAATTTAAAAGATATTAACGAAAATATACCAAAATTTACCCATCCCCCCCCTATCTCCGAAACTATAAAAGGTAAAGTTTTGAAAAAAATTGAAGGTAGAGAGTCTAACCTGAAGTTTATTGGAAAAATAAGGGAAAACCTCTACTTTTAATTACAGAATTAAATGGAAAATATAAAATTAAAATTGTTTCTAACGCATCATGTTATATATATATATATATATATATATATATATATATATATATCAAATGAAAGGGCTCATTATGAGGAAAACAAATACATTTTTTCATATTTTTAAAATAAATTAATTAAAAGATATTAACAAAAATTTAAAAAAATTTACCCATCCCCCCCTTATCTCAGAAACCAAAAGCTGTAAAATTTTGAACAAAAATAGAGGTATAGCGCCTCACCTGAAGTGAGATCAACCACTTCAAGACGATGGAAGTCCAAGGAAACTTCGAGGAACGAGTTACATTGTCTACCAACTTCAGACTAAATTCTTCGAAGTTACCAGGGCCCATTTCCTTAAATATTATCTTCGTAAAGAATTAATGGCTGTACTATTTCAAGAATATGACAGAAGTCAAAATGTAGTCTCATTGTCATCGGCGACTTCAGTAAATAGCTCGAAGGAATCGTTCTTTCCAATCCAGGGACGACTTCTGTACGAACAATATTCGTGGAAAACCTGTTAGACAAGTCTCCAGTGCCACTAGAACTCCATTCCGGTAGAGCTCAAAATTGTCAATCTGTTTCGGAACATCGGTGAAATATTTGACATACATCTACAATGAAACAGGATGATAGAACTAATCAACTGGGCTATGTTACAGCGCTCAAGTTGTTTACACGATTCAACGACGTTTTGTTTGTAATAGTTTAAAACTAGAAGAATTTTGCACTATTTCATTTGTATAGAATTAATTTAGTAACAAAACCATCTTGACAAATCGGTTGATTTTTTTCCCACTGCAATTTATAGTATTATATAATTCACATAACATTATCAAAGTGTTTTCTTAAATATTGGGAAAAAAATTTGCAACACAATGTCAAAGTGTGTAAAAACAGCTCCATAGAAGTGATCAGTATGAAAAGAGTATGCCATACGGATCAAGAGAATCCGCAAACCATCGATTCACTTCAAAAATAAAAGCAAATGTTTTATTCGGTGACACTCGAATAAAATTAGAGTAACGAGGCTTTGTGAAACTCGAACGAATTCATTGACGAAGGGGACATGCGACAAATCAGTAGATTATTCAGCGGATTTATAGGTGGCTATGCCGGGTCACGATACAATAGCATTCGGAACGAATAGATGTAACCTTTTTTTCGATTTCACAAGTGACAAATATGAATGGTGGATTATTTATTTTGGCGATTTGCAGGAGGACTTTTGATGAATCAATTTTCAGGAACGCAAGCTTTATGACAATATGCGAACAATAGAATTGCTAATAGGATGGCATTTCTTGATGGCTGTTGTTTATTGGCGAAAAAAAGAAAATTCTGAACTAGACTTACCACTTTTTTCTGATACGTTACTATTACCACAGTTTTTATATTCTCGTTTTAGAATTCTAAAGTGAGTTAATTACCTACAATTTTATTAGTAAATGTGGATCACGTTTAAAGATGATTCAGTATCTCGGAAAGAGAAACATAACAGGTGAAAATATTGATGTGTCATTTTATTCTCAATTAAATAGAAACGGGTCTCCAGATTTCGCTTAATTTCAAGTATCCGAAAGGGGGCAGACGGGGATTTTTTTCAAAATAACTTTAATTGCAATTAAGACAGGCATGGGAATTATTTTATTGATTCTTTAAATGACATTGATTCCTTTTTTTGGCAAATTTACATTGGAAGGTGATTCTGGCCCGAAAGTTGGTATATATACTGAGTTTAATCATTTTGCACAAACTCAAATGATCGAGGGGTATTTGTTCAAACAAGGCGATTTATCATTGTGGGCAAATCAAATTTATGAAAGAGCGGAAAGGTTAAAAAGATTTATTTACAAGAATCTAGAAAATATTAGAAATATACAAAATGTTAAATGACAGACATTATGAACCAATATTTAAAATGACAAATAACCTAAGATGTTTAAAAAATGACAAAATACTTAATATGTTAAACTATAGAAAATGCTTAAAACAACTAAAGTGACAAAACGGAAAAAACGTCACTGATGTCTAATTTTTTAAACATTTTAGAGAGATGATTTTACGTAAATTTTCACCGAAACTGTTTAAAATGTAAAAAAACTTCAAATTAGGCAAATGCTTAATTGATCTAAAAAAGATAACAAAAATGTCAAATATTTCAACATTTATAAAATATTCCCAATCCCATAATGTGCCAAAAAATTAAAAAGTCAAATTGCAAATATTATGAAATATTTGAAAATATGAAAAATTAAATTTTAATGTTAAAAATAATCAAAAATAGCAAAAGTAGTCAAAAACCCCCAACGGTTATCAAATAAAAGAACGGCTCCAGATTCGGAACGTCTACTTGCCAGTTTCCTAGATGGCGTACATTACATCCGGCCTAGTTTTGATTTAATAATCATTATTTTTCATATATTATTTGAATTCAGTTATTTAATTATTTTGTTTTCATTTTTTTAATATTTGGAATAAATGTATCTTGTATATTGTTTTTGATTGTGTAATAATGTAGTTTGACTAGTGTAATATTATTTGAAGAAATGATGTGGTAATCAACAATATAATAATCTTCTTTTACAAACTTTTTTCTCCTTGACCAAAACAATATAAAATTATAGCATTTTAAAATTATTGCTATTCTTAATAATTCTCTAATACTTAATAGAATTAAATCAATCCTGTTTATATTGGACTAACCGGTTTGGTATATGGAGTTTTTTCCCTATTATATAATATAGAAACATTAATCTGTAGGCTTGCTAGTTGTAATTTACAGATTTCAGCAGAAAATAATAAGTGTACAGGTAAGTAAAAAGGCAGTTATTACATAGCGGTATGTTCGAACTCGGGCAGAGAAAAATTGAAAATTTAAAATTCATAATTAAATAATTTGTTATGATAAATGAATAGATTCTGTAACAAATAGAGAGGTTGAATTTATTTTCTTAATGTTTTACAAATGACTAAACTTAGGTGTTAATAATAACTAAAACTGCAAAAATGTTTATTTGTTAATAACGGGATACTCAAATATTATGTAGTTTTAATTATCTTTTGACCCTCTATTCCCCTGTATAAGCGAAAATATGAAGATTGTGAACCCCGATTCCCTCTAAACGATTAGATGTAATATTTTATTCGAACCTTTGAAGACTTCCTGAAAGAATTTACATTGAGATGGAACTAACAAAACAGTCGATAAACAGTGCCGTAATGGCAATAAGCGTTTTATTGAAGAGTAGACTTGGTACGGTTGTTACAATTTTCATTCAAATGCCCCCAGCACTGTTATGACGGCTGTTAGTAGCGAATGAAGTCTTTGGTATGAAAGCATAGTCATTTATCTTCCAAATAATATAAAAACAAGTAGCTCAGGTATAAAAGTTTGGCAAGAATATGCCATTTTAATGAGCGTGTGCGATTGGTACAACCTACTCCATACCAAGGGCGGTTGTAACGCCAATTGGGGACAGTTGTAACACTAAAAAATAATACATATATCAGACATTTTAATTCTGTTTTATTAATTAAATGTAACAAATTTACCTTTAAGTAGTTTTTAGATATTTATTACCACTAAACTAAAAAAAATCAATATGAATAATACTTTTTCTTTAGAGTGTTTCACTCTGTTGGATAATTAGACTTAACAAAGAAATATATTCTTTGAAGAATAATTAAACAAAATGAATCAACAATATATACGTTTAATCAAACTCATAGCAGTTACAGCATATATAATATTGACTTCCATCAGTACAGGCTATGTGAGACCATTGCTTACAGCCCCCTTGAGCCTTAATATTACCCCCTCCAGATTGACTCGCTCTTTAGATAAAGAAGACAATAATTTTCTTCTTCTTCAAATGATTTGGGTGGTGTGTTAGACTTCTTTTTCCTTGCATTCTCTTTCCCTTTTTTTCTCATGTCAGTAGATATTTGAAGCAGTTTTTCTTGTTTTTTTTTTAGATTTTTGTCGTTTTTCACACTTTTCTAAATGTCTCTATGTATGAGGTTTTGATTGTTGATGCAAAACGGTATAACAATCAGGGATCTCTTGCTCTAGGTTCAAATTAGAAGCTTCTGGAAGTGATTGTCTGGGCGGCGATTTTATGGCTTGGAGCTCGGCGATTTGGAACGGCAAAGCAGCTTTCTAACATTTTGTACCTGTTAATGTACACATTCATGTGCTGCAAACCTCTTTCGCTTTTATAAAAAATATTATAAAATTATTGTTACAACCGTCTCCATGAAAATCGTTACCGATCCCACCTCACTTTTTGGCAATACGGCTGTCGCAGACACGAGGTAGCATAACTTATACAAAAAAGTAACAGCGTATTATAACCTCTAACTTGCGACGATTACGTAAATACATTTTGAAATACAATAGTTATATTAATATTTAAGGTATGTCCTAAATAAATTTACCAAAAATACTTACTTTTGATAGACAAAACACCTCGCCTCCTCGCAAGCGCACTTACCGTGCGAAATGTGACGCACCTCTGGAATAGTTTCGTGACTTGATGCCCGCTTGTCCCTCGCTTTTTCGATAATATTCCACCCGTTTCAACCGTACTCTGTTATAAACGTACCCAGTCTACCCTACTTCTCATGACTTTTGATATATATATATATATTAAGAAATATTTATCCGGGAATACATCCGTTCGTTACATTGATTCATCTTTGAATCCTGCAGACGTTTCGCCAAGGTCTCACTTGGCATTCTCAATGCGTAGTTACGGTGAACTGAGAGGTGATCTGCCTGAGCTGTTTATTTTATATGTCTCCGTCTCCGTTCTCGTAAGAAAAAACCCCCAAAATGGACATTTCGACCACACTGTATATAGAAAGCCAACACACACGAACAGATATTTAAACTACAAATCACACCACCACCAAACTCAAATACAGGGAGTTGCCAACACGCTAATTTCCAGATCCATACGACTGACAGACGACAATAACAAAACACACGAATTAAACCAGATAACTACCACTCTACGACAAAACGGATACACAAACAACACTATCAAAAAAGCAATAGCACAACAAGACCATGAGCCAAAACCAAAAGATGACCTCACCGAAAAACCAAAAAACCAAAAACCATACATCAAAGGGACAACGGACAGAATTGGCCGAATTCTTCGAAGGCATGACATAGCGACAGCATACAAACCGCACCAGACTATAGGCACCGGTTTAGGAAATCCCAAACCAAAAGTAAAACTCGAAAACCAAGGGGTATATAGTATAACTTGCGGAACGTGCGATAAGGTATACGTCGGACAAACGAACAGGAGAATTTCAGCCCGTTTAGAGGAACACAAATTAGCTGTCAAAAATAAACAAACGACATCGGCCCTGTTTCAACACCAGCAACAATCGGGCCATAATATCAATTTCAATAGTTGGAAACAGATCTCACAAACTCCTCACTACAAAACTAGACTAATACGAGAAGCTATTGAAATTGAGAAAACTGGACAAATAAATAAAAGAGACGACGCCCTGCACCTCTCTGTCACATGGAAGGCAATTATATCAAAACATAAAACACAATTAGCTACGCAAAATACAAACCTGTCAACAAGCAAAACACCCGACACGGCAGCGAAGGGGGCGGAGTCAACACCGACCAATCAGGTGCGATACGACATAAAATAAACAGCTCAGGCAGATCACCTCTCAGTTCACCGTAACTACTCATTGAGAATGCCAAGTGAGACCTTGGCGAAACGTCTGCAGGATTCAAAGATGAATCAATGTAACAAACGGATGTATTTCCGGATACATATTTCTTCACATTGTTCCATCCGTGAAAGCCTACGACTAGACATATATATGTTAAACGGTCAGTTCGAGGCTGAAAAAATATACATTGTCGTCATTTTGAGGCGAAGGTGGTCATTTCGAGGAGACTCCTCAAAGTGATCGTATATAAAAAGGGTATTTCAAGGAGTCGTTTTATGATAAAAGGTCAGTTCAAGGATCATCCTCGAAATGCCCAAAAAAATATGAAAGTGGGTCATTTTGAAGAATGGTGAAATTTGTACAAATTGGTTACTTTGAGTATATTGGATATTCCTTTATCATTATCAATAAAAGACGATTTAGTATTTCAATGTATAGTAATGAATTAACGAAAACGGTAATAGCAATTGCAATTAGTTTTTTTAACAAAACATTCCAAAATGTCTTTTAATCAATAAGTTTAGCTAAATGGAAGTGCACATTTTGAAATTACTGTTTTATTTGTGCGTAGTGGTTGTTTGCATCGTACTTCTGTACTAACATAAAAAGACGTAACATTTTTTTTGTTGTTTGTAGTGGGTGACATATGGGAGTACCGAATCGATACACTAGCCGCAAATGACATTGCCTATATTTTATTATGATAAAATGTTTGATTACGCGATGGAGTGGGGGCAGTGTAATGTCTATTATTTTTTCTTAAATTTAATATCTTGAACATAAAGGGTAAAAGAGGCACGAAAATTGGTTTATATACCTTAAATAAATAAAAAAAAGTTTATCAAAAATTTTATTATCTCATGGGGGACAGACGGGGAATTTTTTGTGAAAAATAACTATTTTTCGGGAACCTAAAGAAAGAAGTTGTAAGGCTGATTATTTTTTTAAGTGAAATGACGAAAAAAGTATTATTTCGTCATTTTGCGAGAATTCAAATATTCAGTATGGGGGAAATTGGGATCACTATTTTACAGAGTATTCAATATCTCCGAAATTAAAAGTAGAATGTTGGGAATCTTGATATAGAAACTCTTCTAAAATAAATAGAAACCGGTTTTATCATTTTGCAAAAATTCTGTTTTCCGATAGGGGCAAGTGGAGTATGTTGTAAGAGAAAAATAATATTTCCCGGGAACCGAAAATAATTATGATATCAATTCTTTATATTAATAGCGTTTTAATGTGAAATTCTGCGAAAATTATAATTATTGAATGGGGAGGTGATATGTACCACGTACCCAGAGTATTTATTCATTGCATTAGAATGATAAATTTACTCTTTTCATTAAATGAATGAAGACGTTATTCGTCGTTTTGTCAATATTGAAGTTATGGAGAGGCTGGGAACTGAAAAGTGTTCAATTGATTAATCGCAGTTGAAATTTCGAAATAATTAGAAAATGTCGGAATTATAAAAAAATGTTAAGCTATTTATAAAATAAAAATAAATTTCAAAATTCTAAAATATTTCGAAATGTTGAGAATATTCAATAAAGCAAAGTACAGAAATATATGAAAATTATTCTGTCAAAACCCTAAAATGTGTAAAAAGTCAAAAATGGTAAAACTAACTAAATATGTTAAGATTACCGTAAAAGTGAAAAAAGTTAACAATGTCAAAAACCGTCAACAATGGTAATGACAATATCTGTCAGTACCAAAAATTAAAAACACCCAAACCACAGTATGAAATGTCAATAATCTCAAACATGACAAATATGTCTAGCACTATTCTGTACTGGATGTGAAAATTTAATTTCCTTTAGCGGGTAAATTATTTGTAGGAGCATTCCCTACTAGAAGAACACAAAATGAAAGTGGCGTAAGTCATTTTATACCGACACTTTTTTTAAATAATATATACGTTTGACGAATTTGGAAAATTTAATTTATGAGAAATGAGCACGAAAATTTAGACATTGGGATGACGAAATATTTCTTTCAAGGTATTTAAAAAAATCTGGAAATACTATAAATGTCAAAAAAGTCAGAGTTAATTAATCATATGCTAAACAGGAGACATAATCAATATTACATTGTATTTTTGTGGTGCACATAAAATTAATAACCTAATAATAACAAAAATTAAAATTCATTCTGAAGATCATTCGTTCTACCAACCTAAATTGTGTTCTAAGAATTGAGACCCCATATTGTAAGGAAATCATAGAAGCGCTTGAAAATCAGAAAGAAAAAGGACAGAAAATGCTGAAGACAAGTTCTGTTTATATCTTTTAAGTTACGTTTAACTTGGGAAATGGTATCGGGCTGCCATACCAAATACTATTATTAAACAAACATAATAAAAATAATGTGGAATTTACCCATAGAATGTTTAGTCAATGTACATTTGGGAACAAAACAGCATAGAAAAGCTTTCGACTCCGAAATTTCTTGAGAAAAATCATGCATTCCCCAATTCTGACATTTGTATTAAATATCAAGTAAATTTAAATTGCTTTTTGTAACACCTTGAACAGCTGATTTTAAATTGTATTAACTAAATTTTCATCCAGGCTCCTAGCTAATAATAAAATTTACGTAAATGAATAGAACCCAAAAATTTCACTCAAGAGTGTATTATAAAGATATCATTCAATATTAAATAATTCAAACATATATATCTTGTTTTTAAAAAGCTTAAGAATCTTAATAAAATAAAAGGTTTACTGCCTTATATCAGTAATGCGAAATCTTTCTTTTGCCAGATGTTTATTTTTCTGTTAATAACATAACCATTGCAAAGGGATGCATTTATAACAATGGATTTGACATGGGTCTACCCCATAAATTTTGTTAATTGCTTTACCACTCTTTAGGTAGTTTTTACATCAGTATTAAATTTAAACCAATAATTATGAATAAAAATTAATCATATGAATAATATGTGATTTTTATTATGGTGTGAATTGAAAGTATATAATAGAAATTTGAACCCATTATTGAAATTTGGATTAACAAAAAATTTGAGTTAACACACAATTTTATACTCATGATAACTATGATAAACTTAGCAATGGGAATATTATTCAAACGTGAATAAATAATGGTCTCAAAAAGAAATAAAGGGCGGAAAAGAAGATACTGAAATTTAAAAAAAAAGAGGTATAGTTGTATTAGTAAATTAAAGTCGTGGTTTTTGAACTAATACTAAAACTATTCTTACAATATTATTAATACAAGTAATAAATTTATCTTATATACACTAGAAACGAAATTGAAAAATTTGACCATAAAACAGTAAGAAAACTTGTTTATAAAAATAGGTGCATTCTTTTGTTAGACTATTACTGTACCTACGATACAAATACCGACCTTATACTAAAAGTGTGGGTATCTAATTTTATTTTCACAGAATCAAAAATCTGATGAATTCTGAAACGACTAATGTTAGAAACCCCAGTCCCGAAAATTTGTTCTATTATTTTCATAACTGGTTTAAATAATTCTAGTTTTAAGAAATGTTAAGAAAGATTTTGTCCAAAGTCATCTCAATTAAGATCTTTTATAAAAAACTTTTTTGTTTATGCCTAACTAGAAACTGAAAAGAAACATAAATATAAAGCATTTAATTATAGTAGCACGTACCGAAAATAGAAAATATTAAAACTAATATTTTTGCCTTTTATCACACAAGTAAAAATAACAAATAAGTATATTATCCTGTAAATTTATGTGAACAACTATATTATTAGTTTCAAATTCGCATAGCTATTAATTTCAAACGCGTTTTGTTCATTATTTACGTATTTTCCTAACACTGTTCTATTATTCCTTATCGAGGGTATTAGAACAACAGTATAGCAGTGCTTCAACAGTTCCCGAAATAATCCTTAACCTTTTATAATTCTAGTTTTAACATAGTATTGTTTTCTTATTAGTAGCGTCTACAGTAGATCACAAATTGTGTGACATAAATTGTTTACTGCTTATACAGGGTAACCTCATTCGACACACAGTGTCACGACAAAGCGAATCAATTTTGAAAATAAAAAAATTCTATCCTATGAATAAAATGCAACATTTTGTTTCTTATATTTGGGACTAGGTGTACATATTAAAAAATAATTTTTAAATATTCTACTTATAATAGATATCAATCGGTCATTCGTTTAGAGGTGCTGTTCCAGTTCAGATAATGTGAATAACCCTATATATAGATAAGTGCGCTGTGGGTTGCATTAGTGAAATATGAAAATATTTTTAGAGCAAATTATTTTAAAACTTATTATTTGACGGTGGGCAGTAGCTAACTAATGGTAGTATTTAAATAAATACATAAGTTATCAGTCTTTAGTGTTGCAGAAGGACTAAAGTTGAATGACAAAATATTTACAAATGATTTTCAAGAAGTAACATATGTGTTCGTGAAGAATATTTTTCCAGATGACACCTATTCGTGGTTAATATCGGGAATACAATGGTGCCATAATTTTAAATTACATAAAGAGAAAATAATCTAAACTTTAAAGTCTCTCTTTATTAAACATTTGTTGGGTTACATACTGAGTGATATATAATTGTAATTGTTTTAAAAGAAATTGTGTCAACTGTATATGAAACATGATATATTTAAAAATTTAAATTAACGTACACTTCATATGTTCCTTTGCAGATATATTTAAAACTATTTTAATTAACCTGAAATTTAAAACCGGTACTCAGAATGACACAAAAAAAATAGAGTGAAGGCGATAACGAGAGACGACAAATATATTTCATAAGAAGCTTTCGCTTCCATCCTTCAGTCTCAAATGACTGTCGCTCTTTTTTATATTCCATTTAGTGGACTAGCGTTTCCATATTAGTACATTCAAAGAGATTGAACTGAATTCAGCTTCACCAAATGTGTTGCCGTCGATAATTTTTTCACAAGAAATTTAAACATAAGACTTTTTTGCCAAATACCGAAAAGTCAAATTGGCGAAAATATCTTAAATGGTAAAAATATAACCAATGTCACAAATTTCAAAATTTTCTCATCAAAATAACAACATAAGAAATGTCTAAAATCAAATATCGTCTATAATATGTAATAACTCTCTTCAATTAAAAGCAACGTAACATTCAAAATCTTTTGAAAAGATATCACGAGCAATTCATATTAAACTACAATGTAAGGCAACTTTGACTTCTTCAATTTTGGAAGAGTAAAAAAACAGCATCAGTAGTCCGCACTTAGTAAGCTTCAGTTTTGCATTATGCATATTTCATTCTCACTTACCCTTTGAACACAAATTGTGCAAAACCTACCCCTGTAATTACTAAAAAAATTTTGTAAGGTTGTTTGTTCAGCAAAATTATCACTAATATATTTGTCAACTGCATAATAGTTGTGACAGTCTTTTATCTTTATTCAGTTGACAATTACTTCTCAATTATCTTAATTCAGATTTGAAAATATTCATATTTCGATTAAAAATGGGAGGAATAACAGATTTAAGTTAATACTATAAATTAGTTTCAAAGATCCTTTAATGCAATGCCGTAATAGTTAGCTGGGGTAGTAGATACTTACAGGCTGAGGTATTGGCCGGTTATAATTAGGTAATTGTGAAATAAAACGCATTTAGAAGTTCACGGAAAGGGTAACTCCAAGAAGGACTATGTAAAAACAGATTTGAATAAATATGTCGTCATGGCAATCATTTCGTGAAATTGTGTATTTGGAAGGTGTAAATAAAAGTCGTCAATCGAGATGTATAATTTGTTTTAAATATTTGGTATGGATCTATTTCTCATTCATTTAACAGAACAAATTACGAAATATGAATTAGTAATTTTTTTCAAATTAAGTACTGCCGTAAAAGTCTATAAAAATAATTATCTTGCTATTTAAATGAATTCAGTGTTTAGCATTATGTAGTGTTTATGAAGAATTACTTAATTATATTTTGCTAATGAGGAAAGGCTACTTACTAAATTTGGAATTCAGTAGGAACTTGGTTCCAGAGGTATATATTAATTGAAATAATGAATACATGAAGTAGGCATATGGCGTACGTTTGGAGACGAATTTATTAATTCGCGGAAGGACTGCTTCAAAGAAGGGCGTCGTAAGAAGAATTCTTTTTGCTAAAAATGTTGTAAAAAGATATTTTAATTTGATATTAATATCTGGGAACATAAATCGTTTAATAACAAAATGAGAAACTCTTATTTTTGTAAATGCGTATTATAGTGAGCGCTAATTATTATTTAACCAATTTAGTAACTGTGCCATTTATCAAACATTAATATAAATATAATAGCTGGACAATATCAAAAGTATCTGTTGATTAGCAAACAAATTTTTGAACGAAGGTTTCTGCAGATTGAGATTCATTGACTTAGTGAAATATAGGTAGGTATCTGGTGGCGACATATGGTGTTTTTTATGAAGACTTAGAAATTTGGTCTGTTATTTTTTTAATACTCGGCAAAATAGGTTTCATTTACATTCAATTTATGTTCGATGCCATGACAAAACACTTTTCTTATATTATCATGAAGCAAAAATAAATGAATTTATTAACCACATTTTGCATTTTTAGTTATATTATTACACTTCTATCTAATTTTGTTTTTATGCTGCATGCGTTTATTAATATATGAAAACTATACGAGGATCATTATTGCATTGCAGGATGTTCGGCTAATACTTCCTCAAGAGATATTTTAATTTTTTTGTCAGAATGTTCACCGATTTCAACTGCTCTTTAAATAAAATAATAAAAATATGAACTTCTATGTATGTAAAGTTTATTTTGTTAAATTTTTAGTTTGCCTCTGAAGCAAGCAACCTATTTTGACAAAAAAATACAAACTGCTGCACTATATATATGTTCACAGTGTTTGTGGCGTTTCTTTTCTACACTGAGAGAAATAAAGTCTCTATACTCATACTTTAGCCGAACCATTTGGAATTAGAATAGTTAATGATTTATCTGCTTATAAAAACTGCTCAAAGAAATTATAGTTAAATTTCATGTGGAGTTGAATAATTTCATATACATTGAATAAATCAACTTATTGGGTGACATAACAAAATAAATATACGAGGAGTGCGTATTACAAGATATAGTACTAACATTACTAGTTTATTAGAAGATTCCGATACGTTCACAAAACTGAAAATAATATAAAATGGGCGACACCAACAGAAATTACAGTTTACAATATCTATATATAAATAGGCAAAGACAAAACGGTTGGGTACCATTTTCACCTCTGAACCTCAACTGATTTTCTTTATTTTTGTTTTGTTTAGTAGTTACCGACGACCTTCAGTGCTAAAATTTATTTTTAATATTGGTTCATTCATTAAATAAAATCAAATAGAATAAAAATATATTATTTACGTTCATGCCGTCAATGCCAACCAAATAATTGTAACAGTGTCGCCAGATTGCTTGAACAGAAAATTGTAAAGGTATTTGAGACCATACGTCTCAAATGTTAAGACAAACTAAATTAAACGTAAAACTAACAAATTTTGACCATTCCCTAAATTTTTTCTACATAGTCATGCTATTGAAATAGAACCCACGAAAAATTATATTGCATAATTATCCCGATTTACTGGGCTCTCGCATGTTTGCAACTTTCAGTGCATTGTAAATATGGTTAATCAAATAAAATCAGAATTATGTTTGACTTGAAAAATTTGTCTCATAATATTTTATTAACTTAACCTTTTACTTTTTTTACATTCTTTTTAACCCCCGACGCAATAAGTTGTTGTAAGTATGAAGGTGTGTCTCTGTGTATCTGTATGTGGCACCGTAGCTCCTAAATGAATGGACCGATTTTGATGGGGTGTTTGGAGATGAAAGCAAACGTGATCGAGATGGTTCTTAGCTACAATAATTTGTTCTGAACTTTGGAGCTCATCAGCTCATTTCCGACTTGACAAAATGATCTGTGTTTAACTGTTCCTGAACCACTGGACGGCTTTTGATGAAATATTTTGTGAGTGTTTGTGGGGGTCCCTGGATAGCTTATATTCACAATTGGACCAGGTAGGTGGCGCAGCAATCGGTTTCTTGAACTCCTAAATTTCTGTACCGATTTTAATGGAATTTTTTATGTATTAGAGTGGTTTAGATTCACAATTAGATCAGGTAGATGACACTAAGATCAGATTCTAGGAATATATACTTTTTGAACATCCAAACAGCTGGACAGATTTTCTGTGTGTACTTGTCTTAGGTATGAAATCCAAACGTAACAGGTCCAGAATATGAATGTTTTTTACGTTTTAGAGGTGTTGGAGGTTATAAAAAGTCAATTTTATCTTGTTATTTTTGGCGGGTAAGTTTCATATAATTTGATAATTACTACTACAAGAATCGTGATTAGGGTCATATGGCAATCCTGATATTCATGGCCTGGCGATTTTGATTTAAATTTTGACATTTCATTCACTCAGAAAAGTTGTCAATGTATTTTCAAGATTTCTATTACAATTAATTGAAAAAAAATGTCCAAAAGTGTATTTACCTAATATTAATTAACAATAGGTGGGTCTTATGTTTTTATATGTTCTATACCAAATGGAAATCATCATGGGTTACTAGGTATGGGTGTTTAACTTACATTTATGAAAATATACTGAATCGTGAGATATATTGTAGTTTAATGTTTATCAATATCTACTTATGTATTGTAATTATTTATAATGTAATAGTACTCCACGTTCATACTAACTTTTGAGTTAGTTTCTTGCATTTTCTTCTTACGAGTTGAAATCGTAGCTGTAAAATCTCTGAATAAAGAATCTCATTTCTATTATACTCACTTAAATACACTTTAAGACTACCTACTGTAATTTTTATTTTCAAATCAAAAATTTTATATATAATAATGTTAGCATTTTAAAATGAATTTGTTATTGAAAACATACTGAAAAATTTTAAGTGTAAATATATTTAATACGTCTTTCGTTACAAGTTAGTTTTGGGTAGGTTCGCTCTTTTACATTATTCATTTTTGGGTACATGATCTACCAGTTACTGTTTTCTAACAATTTGGTCAACTTATAGTTAATTTTTTTAAATAGCAAAGCTGGCGTTAAAGTTGGTAACCTACAAAAATGAGTAAACATTTATGTTAGATTAGTTCTCAAATGACTACACATGGCAGTGACTGGGAACGCTCTATCAGATCATCAGGTGATGACCATCTTTTCAGTCCAGTGTCTGAAGTTGCCTATAGTTCAATAGAAAAATAGTCAGTGTTGTGGAACAGTATTGATTTTTCAGAAAACTACACACTAATTTTCGTATAAATTAGTTTTTGTAAATTTTTGTTGGGATTATAATAATGTTAACATAATATTATTTTCACAAAATTCCGAAGGTGTTTTGTAACAAATCATCAATCAGAAGACAATAGAAAAGATCTTAAAGATTAGAGTTTTCATTGCGTTGTTTGTCATATCTATTTAAGAAATCGTTTGATTTGTTTTTATTAGGTTACGAAGAAAAAATCGGTGATAATTATATCGAGCATGTTTCATAGACTATTGGTAATGTATAGGACATATTTATATAAAAATAAGCCTAAAATAATAAACATAGATTAAAAATATTTGCGTCAATTATTTATGAAAATTTAATCCAAATGAAGTAATGAGAATAGCAAAGGTCTCTCCTATGTTTCTAGTTGTGCTTCGAGTTTATTTCTTATAGATATATACCTTTTGACAAAAAAATCTCAATAATCCTCAAAGTTCAAACATAACATTTTAATGAATTCTGGTCGAATTTCAACCACTGGGCTACCGTTAGTATTCTTAAATCCTCGTTCATCTAATATGTACTTATAAAGAGCATTAACTTGAAACTTGAAATAATAACCAAGTAAACATGCAAATTTTCCTTAAATATTCGTATATTCTCGAAAAAAAGTGATTTGAAATATTTTATAACGTTTGTCCCTATTATAATAGGAATTAATTCTGTAATTTATCATTACTTATTTCAAGAGCTTGAAATATTTCTAAAATGTTTCCAGAAACACTAATATGTTAGAGAAAAAATCTTTTAAAGTAGTTCATGAAATAATGTGAAATATTTTTGATTTTTTAAATCTATTTATGAAATTCTTACATAATCGTAAGAAGTTCAGTAACATTTTAGTGAATTCACTTCTTGAAATATTTCCTGCATTTGTTGGGAATGCCTTAAGATATGTTTTCAAATTTGGCACTTTAGTACACTGATAATTAAATACCCATATAGTTAGGTGAATACCAATGAGGTGAAGATATACTACTCTGATTTGCAGAAAGGTTTCAATAAGAGAACAGAAATTTCATGCAAGACGGGGAATACACCCGATTTTTGTGGGTTGTAAATAATATGTATAATAAATATATCCATTTGCGCCATCTCATAAAGTTGTTGAAATAGTTATAAACAAATAAGAGTTGAAAAACAGACAATTTTATCCCAACTCTGTAAAATGATATATATTTTATAGTAGTTAATCCTACCCCGACTATTAGGAGAAATATTTAATATATCCCTTGAATGAAACTATCAGAAATTGTATACTACCTTGATAATATACAAACGTGATTTAAAACGTGACTTTTTTATATTTTTGGACAGCTTTGGTTCTCATTTCATTAATAAACTTCTTATAAATAAATTTTAGTAGCGTGGTAAATACATTTTAATGCTACAAAGATCATTCCCAATTCTTTAATTGAATTCAGAGTTCAAACGTTTAAAATTCATTAGAACTGTCCATGTTAATCACTGAACATACAATCTCTTAAAAATGAATTCTAGTATCTCTTCATGTCACAAATATATATGATATAAGTCAATATCCCGAAAAATACTAATATAAATCCAGTAATAAAAAAAATTACATTACCATCGTAAAAAAATGATTAAGAAATTGATCTTAAGGTTATTAGGTCGAGAGGTTATAATAACGGATATAAACGAAAAATAACTAATCATCTTATGTTAGGAAAACAACAACAATTTGTCAATTAATTAATTTACCCCCTTATTAAATACTCTGAACAACCAGTAACATTAGGATCACTTATGCATTTCGGAACTCTAAGAGAGAATATCTAGAATTTTGAGCTAGACAAAATATTAGAGTTACTTTTAAACCGCAAATTAATTTACCAAACCTATTATTTAATGCTAAAGAAAAAAACTCCTTAATGATCAATTAGATGTAAGATGTAAACAGGAACATATTTGACTTTTTCAAATAGCCAGTTTCCTGTCGCACACTATATATTCTTTATCCAGAAATGCACCATGTTTTTTACCTTATTAATTATATTTTGTTTGAAAATGACATGTCTAATGTCGAAATTAGTCACTGTTTATTAATAGAGACGCGATATTATTACAAAATATTTAATTTCATTCATTATAATGATCGAATATCTCAAAGCGGCTTCCACCATTCGTTATCAACCTGATAAATTACATATACACGTAGGTATTGACCAGACAACAAAATATAAAACAGTTCTTGAATCACCGGACGGAATTTTTAAGAAAGGTTTTTTATACTACGCTGCCGTCGCGTCGACAAACATTGCTGAGAAATAGGGTCCCTGGAATTGTCGTAAACTGAAAACGACATTATTTTTATCTAAACATTAGGAATTACTTAATATTTTCACTTCTCAAGCAGTTTAAAGGTTCAGAAAGTAACAATACTCACATTTGTGGTATTAAAATATAATAAATAGGTAAATTCTTATTAATTAAATCCTCGTCTGTTTACCACACACTACTTCCGAGTGTGAACTTTAAATTTGAAATAAAAACCAAGGAAACATGTACATGTCATAAAATATTTCATGCTTGATTTGAAATAAGTCAATGGAACATTCACAAATTACCTAAGATATTTGAGGGTGCGTGGGTATCTGCTACTATCTTACGAAATGTTATAATGGAGGTAGTTGGGTATTTGAAAAGGATTTTACATAAGATTTTTTTTATATTATTTGCCCATTAGATATTATCAAGGTCTATAGAAAAATTTACAATCTACTTGATAAGCATTTTCAAATATTATATAGTTATAACATTAACAATATTTAATTAATTATATAGGGTGTTTCTAAAATAGGATCCCGAAATTCTGCTGTGCATAGAACTCATTAAAATAAGCCAAGAGTCCCGATTAACATGTGCCCTAAAACGCCCCCTTAGGAAGTTATATGCCTTTCAAAGGGATCAAACAAAACTGTTTTTTTTGTTATTGATAAAACGATCTAACATAAATTCGAAAAATGAATGGGTCTCACATACGTTTGTTTGTTCTGTATTCTATAATCTCTCCAAGATAATGAAAAAGGACACATTGATGAAGTTTTATTAAGCACTTTTCCACAGCATGATCAACTATGGAATCATTGCCTGGGGGGAGCTTATTTCAACGCTACAAAACGTCTGCAAAGCCACCAGAAGAGACTATTAAAAATCTCTTCTCACTTGAATCTTAAAAATATCACTACATTACGCTCAAAGAAAAATTCCTGAACTCAAACAGTATTACGAGAAACAAGAGCATTCTTCTCCCGCATAGATCTAAAACAGTCAGTAAGAAACGCAGTTTTATAAGAGCAAGAAATGTATACAACAGTCTTCCAAATGAACTAAAAGCGTTAAGTAATGTAACTGCAATAAAAAATAAGTTAAAAAAAGTGAATCATTAATAAAGATAATAACTGTTATAGAAACTCCCTGAAAAATTATGTTTTAGTTATTTATTTTTTCTTTTAAGTTCTTTTTTATTTGATGTATTTTTAGATATTTTCCTTTATGTTAAGTATATATTTTCGATAGGATAGGTTTATATATTATTAGTTTTAGGTATTATGCCAAAATCACGAACAGGTAACTCCGATGACCTCTGTGGAGATTATGTAATAATATAATAAATATATAATAAATAACTACTCCGTATGTAAATCATTAGCGTCCTATTTAGTGTTCTCAGCCCGTATTTTTTCATTTTAATTTTTTTACCATTTTTTCTACAGATTTATAAAATCTTAACAATTTTATCTAAAAAATATTATGTTTGTCCAAATCGATATTTCCAATGGTTTTCAAGTACATTGAGCTTGAAAATTACTGTGCTTTCTAAGTTATTAATTAGGCCATACATTACAAAAATCTATTTACTATGACAAATAAAATACTGACGTTGCCACAACTCTTAACCATTCTAGTTATTAATTAACTGTCAATTGAGCTTTGCAGTCTTTTATTAGTTAAAGTGGTGACTGGAAAACAAATAGTTTTTGTTTGAGCCTTTTAAGTGCATATAAATTCCTAAGGGTGCGTTTTAGGGTACATTTTAATAGGGACTTTTTGGCTTATTTGAATGAGTTCAATACACAACAGAAGTTTGGAATCGTATTTTAGAAACACACTGTATAATAATCTAACAGTTTTATTTTACTCAGAACATTTACTTGCAGTAACGAAAAAACTAATTAAGGAATATTATCTTAAACAATTCTAACATACAGAAAAGTATTTCAGTTTTAAATATGTACTAACTAATCTAAGAAAACTCTGGAAGTCGAATAACTTTTGAAAGAGTAAATTTAACGAAAAATAATAATGAGATCTTTATTGTAGAGCAGCTAGTATCTTTTAAAAATATATTTGGTTCCCCCTTAGACACAGATTGGTTTATATGTTACAAGATTCCAAAGGTGAAAAATTAAATTGTAAAAAGGGATCAATACTTATGCGGAAATATTTTGAGCAAAATTTTGCATCCAAATCTTTTTTGAAGATAGATAATTTCCTTCAAAAATATGTATTGCTTATATTTTTCAGATATATTGTTTAGAAGAGTGGAAGTGAAAGATGCGTGTAAAGTAGAAGAAAACTAAATTTACCACTTATTATTAAAATTAATGCCTCAAAAATTTTACACTTTTGTTGTCCTTAATAATATGAATATGAAGTTGTGTCTTACAGTTTCTTACATGGGGGTGGGTGGGGGATAGAAAAACGTCAACATTCATCTTTCGGAAATATGCGTATATTCACAATAAAGAAGTATTTCAGATATTAATTCTGTAATAATATTTTTCCCTTTAGTACTTTATGAAATAGTTACGTCATATTTTACCATTTTTTTCTCTGTATAATGCCACAAAATATTTTAAATGATTTGCGTCACGGATATCCCTATATTTCAGGACCATTTTAGTCAACTTACTTCTTAACATGTTGCATGAATGAGTGAGAAATGTCTGAAGATATTTTTTCCTATTTAGTAGTTAGTACACTAACAAACTATTTAGTGACTAAAGAGCAGGCCCAAAGGTGTGGGCGGTGGGGCGTTTGCACTCTCCAGGAGCCTCAAGTTCAGTGAGCTTCCAAAAGCATGGCAATAGTAGTTTACACAGCCCAGATAATACAGTGTGTCCAAAACTCTAGTACAGGTTTCTGTATGCTTTTTCTCCCATACTTACGAGTCTCCATTTCTGATGTGACCCTGTGACGTAAATATCAGTGACGTTAAAACTCTAATTTGCAGAATAAGAAATGAATATAACAGAACTGTTGAAGAGGACCGAAATGTTTACTTTTCTGTGGAGAAAATATATACATCATACATACATAGTGTAATATTATATTATGAGTTACCAATATTTAATGTAGATATTGCAGGCTATTTTTTTATCAACCCAGCTTTTAGATATAGCTGCCTAAAAAAGTTCGCAAGAAATTAATGTATCAATTTATTGTATTCTGTCTTGGAAGGGCGGCATCATTCTACATTAGTGGAATTCGGTCGCTATAATTTGTTGCACAATAAGAACGAAATTCATGACAGCACATTTGAAATATTGGGAAATTAGGATTAACAAATGAGTTGGTGTAAATGGGAAATGGGTTTAAATATACAAAGGAGAGTATGATAAATTAAAAGGATCATTTATAATACTAATGCTACTGGAGTGGAGCTCTTGGTTTATAACAGAAACAACACAACATTTTTCAACCTATCACCAAAAGGTATTGCGATTAGGGTAAAAAGTTTTGTAATATCTTAGTAATACTACTGTGGAGTTCGAGGCAAATAAAAGTTGTCCTCAGACTTTTCTAAGACCAGTTTATACAGATCATGTCAGACGAAATTAGGAAAAGTATATTGTATTGTATCACGGATTGGACCTACTATACAACCTGCAAGGAAACAACGAATTGATAACAATGCAAAAAAAGCCAACTCTGAAAGATCTGCCGAACGCACTGTTCGACCCACCCAAGACACACCTACAGGTAAGAAACCGCGGAAGTTGAATAAAATGGAAACGGCCCACAGACCGTATAATATGGAACGCTATAAGGTAATGCCCGAAAAATTTCCACAATTAAGAAACAAGTCTTATTAGAATACCTTAGATCAGAGGCGACAGTTATTCATTAACAATAGAAATGAACGATAAATACGAGAAGAAGAGAAATTGAAATTGTAGTGGGAATGAGTTAACCAGAGCCAGATCTCAATGAAACATCGCATAATAAAAATGACGAAATCATGAGCACCAGTATAATAGATCAAGAAGAAACGTGTTTAGAGGTAAACTTCATTTACATTAGCAGGCAAAAACCTCTATCAAGTACCAAGTAACGGCTACTGAAAATTAATAGACAGATAAACAATATTTTAAAGAAATTTAATGACATTATTGCAAATAAACTAACATAAGTCCAAATCTTGCTGAATGCCTTGCCGTTGTTTATGTAGGTGCGGTAACTGTTTTAGAACTCCACAAACAAAAGTTGTGAAATCATAGCTGCGTCATAAAAAAATATTAGCATAAGTTCTGAATTAGAAACTTTACAGACAGAGGAACTATATATTCGACAAGGGATTCTACGAGGAGACGTACAAGTTCTTTATGGTTCTGCATTTGCTCTCCAACATACTCAGTAACTCTAATTATGGCTTTAACATAAAAAATAAAAAGCAGCAAATACGACATAAAATAAACCACCTACTATACAGGGTAATTCGAAACGACACCCACTTGGAAACTACAGGAGATATGACGAAGTTAATTGGGGCCAACATTGCTTAAGTACTTAGTGCTTGTGCTTTAGTGTTTTTTTTTTATTAAATTTTCCGAATACCTCCGAAGAATTCCAAAAAAATTGAAAATTGGAGATAGAAAAGTGTGGAGGTAAAACAAAATTTCATAAATTTAACATTAAAAAATTGGAACATTTTATCGCTATGGTTTGTAGATAAATACCAACCGTTTAAAATCAACTAGTAAGTTTCGTCAGATGTGGGTGTAGCACAGACTAGCGATTGGAGGAAGTTTAAAGGAAGTAGTTTAAAATATTTAAAATAGACATTTACCAGTTCTGGGAAATGTACATTTTCTAAAGCATTGGCTCTCAAATAGGAATCGTACTCGGGATTTTTTGAAAACCATTATTTGGGCTGACGAAAGGGTTTTTTCAAACTGTAGCGTCTTCCATAGAAATAATATTAGGAGACATAGTAACCCTGGACACCATAGGGAAGTCAGGCCGCAAAATCGTTTTCGGTTTAAATGTATGGGCTGGAATTTGTAATGATCAAATATTGGGAGCTAATTTTTTCAAGTGACTTTCAAAGGAAACCTATCCTACTTTCTTGAGAACCTAATTTGGAGAATATCGATGAATTCTCGCTTATCAACTATTTTAGGTGCGGATTCCAGCATAACGAGGCCCTTCCACATAATATTAGAACTTTTTGTGCTTATTTAGATCAAATTTTTTGACATAAATGGGTAGAAAATTCGGGGTCGGTAACATGACCGGCAAGGTGTTTCGACATTACAAGTCTGACTACATTTTTCTGAGGCACTTTGAAAAGCAGCGTATACGATAGAAGAATTTAGGAAAACTATCATTACACAATTCAGATCGATTAGAAAAAGAGATATTATTAGTAATGTCAACAATTTAAACCGACGTACTCCTTTGTGTGCTCAAGAAGAAGGTGTTAAGTTTGAGCACTTAATTAATATTTGAAAAAAAAAATACATAATGGTCTATGCGGCTGTTGCTTTTTCAGTTATAACTCAAAATACTTTTGGCCTGTTTTCGTACTGTTTCCATCTAATTTGTAATAAACTTAACATATCTTGTTTTTCTTCATTTGTGAAACTAATTTTGTTTGAAACTATGTGTGCTCTAATTTCATTTGACAAGTACTGTATTCTTTATAAAAAAATCGTTGTTGGAATCAAGGCCAACTAATGCGAGATTTTTTTTTGAATTTGTTTTTGTTTTGTCTTTTAGTTAACCTATAATGACATTATTATTTTATTTATAATAGAAACTGTCAGTTCCTTGGTAAATATTTTGGGCTTTTTTACTGAAGCCTGTTGTGGTATATTATACATATAAAAATATTATTATCAAACATACTAATTTAGCCTTCATTTTTATTGATCACAAAATTAAAATATCGCGACTATTTATTTATTTTTACAATAAATTGTTAATGCTTCAACAGCGTAACATAAAATCTTCAAATCATTTGTTTTACTAATATTGTTGATACGTGTGAAAAATAATGTATGGGTATGTTTAGAATTAATTTGTGATCTACAATTTTGACTAAGACACGCAAAACTAGTTGTTGCCATAAATTGCTTAAAGGGCAATTTAGACACTAAACACTGATACTTGTGACCTACTGACATCAGTATAAGTAATACAAACCCACCATAATTCAACAAAATAGGTAGATTCATTCTGATTGAACAATTCTTCTGTTGTTCTTTGCGAAAAATTGTTGCTATTTGTGCAAATTTTGAAATTATTACACGCCGTTTGTTTGAAACATGAGTTCATTGGATATGCCATTTTTAAGAATGCCACAGATCTAAATTATACATCATTCAACGATGATGGGAGCAGATGTAAAGCTATCGAAATGTTGTGAAATCAATTAGTTTCAAAACGATAGCACTCTTCGGAACCTCAGAGATACATAATCAATTCCCGATAAAGATATTGAACGCTGTGAAAAGTTTCACAAAATAAATTTATAATTTATATAATAAATGAAAATTTCAGTTGAAATTAGTGTCAGTTAATTCTCATAATAAATCTCCATCAAGTATGAACTGAATAAATTCTATGAGTCCAATTTTTTATGGAATCTCACAATCTGACGTCAATTATTTTGATAAAAAAATTATTTAAATTCTGTTACCCTATTAACAACAAATTCTAGTACTAGGTATTCTGATATATATATATATATATATATATATATATATATATATATATATATATATACAACGTTTATGGTGAGAGGTTTACGACTTTGCATGAAGAACTGACAGCAAGTTTGTCTATTAATTCCATGGCTGTAATTTTAACCCCTTATTTCTTTAAATAGGAATGACTACGTTGTGAAACATCTTCACAAAGGCCCTATATGCTTAGTTATTACTTTATCTAGAGTAAAGTACCTACTTAAGCGGAATATTTACTTCTATGCTACTTGGTCCTTTCGATTAGATTAGATCGAGATTTTATAAATGGTTTATGATATTAAAAAATAAAATGTAAATCATTAAGTTGTTATTTATAGACAACCAGTGTGCAAGAGTAGTAAAAATTGCGTTTTCTTTCAGTGACATTTGAAAATTGTTAAGTGTTTACTGTTTTGACTGCTTCGTCTTGTGAATGATGTCTCAACTACATAGGAAATTTAATTTTAGTGATGACTACACCATTTATTAACAATCGAAGAACAGGCAAACATTTTGCACAGTTTGCAGGGTATGCATTTCTGTGGGCCATGGGCGTCGGAGAGATATCAAACATCATAACAAGACCACAGGACACACAACTAAAAAATGCCATATGCATCCTCGTTACGCAAAATAGATAGTTTCTAACAACCAATCTACTGCCCCAACCAAAAAACTTATTATTTATCTCTGGGCAACCCGGATATTTCTAATAACCATTCAATTACAAGCTTTACCTAATAATACTATATTGAGCTATTGTTTTAACTTGACAAGTGAGTTAAATCTTTTTTCTTGAAGTTAGTGACAATATGTGCAGAAAATATAAATAAAAATTTTGCCCTTCTTATACAATACCTATACGGCAAAAATTAGGGGAAAGGTGCTATCGAGTAGTCTACGAAATCACCCTAATTTATCTTTCTGTGATTTAATTATTCATGAACATCTGAAAATGTAGACAAATCAGAGTTCTTAGAAGAATTAAATAACCGCATCGATAATGAATGCCAACAAAGTACCCCAGAAGTTTTTACAAGTGCCAAAAAACACAGTTCAAACTATTGCATCGAGGTGAATGTCGCACATTTTCAATCAATAAAATAACAGTTAACACTGGTCAATTGATTTACTTTAAATCAAAATTTAATTTTTAGGCAAGGCGCCGCTCAAATTAAAAGAGTGTAACGCTATTTTAAAGAAAATTTAAATCAAAAACGTGTACTCATAGTACCCATAAGATAAACATTCCCGTTTGAAAACATAGGGGTTAAATCATAAGTTTGGCATACGAAGCCTAACCTAACCTTAGTAGTCTGTTTTTGTCGCCACCCAGCATTAAAGATATTATTCGTTCTCAAACATCAATTTAAGGAAAAATAATAAATATAAATAGGGTTTAGATTTTCGAGTTTTATTAAAAACTGATTAAAATATTAAATTCTGTTGTGGTTGTTTATTGAAGTACTATTCATATTTTTTTACTGGCGTATACGCCGACGTTCGAAAATAATCGTTTAGTTCGGCGGCCGAAACAAAGCATATTTTCTGGGAAGGATTTCAGAACGTTGCTTATAGATAAACGAAGGTTAGAGAACAAAAAAAATCCATTTGAGATTTTTCTCGCAAGCCGACAACTGTAAATTTCTTCATAAGAAATATCATATTGTTTTAAATAGAATTATTTCGATATTAAATTTGTTATATTCTATACATTAGTATTTCTTATAATTTAAGTGTATTAATCTTTCAAGATCTTTCTATTCATCTTAAAAATTGCTTCGATTTGTATCTAAAAATAAACGTTAAAAAATACTAGATAACAATCTAAAATACATCGCATTCCGCATACATCGCTACTAATATTACTCCAATAGTTATATTTATCTATTATTTGAAAAAATATCTATTATCTCAGTTATAAAATTTAAATATACAGTGTGGAACAGCCAAATGGAATAAATTCGATAAAGAATAAATTAGGGCGTGTTGGGAAAAACGCTTGAACACGCCGATTTTTATTTTTAAATGCACACTTTCTACAACAATAAAAAATCTATAGGGTGTGTCATGTGACAATACCAACTTTCTTATTTTTTATGCAATGATGACATAATTCTAGTACAATGTAATCATATACGTTGAGGGGTTTAGTTTTGTATACAGTATTTTTGACATATCCCCACAAAAAGTAATTCAAATTCCTATTTGGAAAAATTTGGTTCAGGTACTGCCGGCCATATATTTCGTAATGGAGCGGTGCTGCATCTTGCTGAAAATATATTGTATTGGCGGGAACTTCTGGGTGTACAGGATCAGGATATAAGTTTGCCAAAGTTGGCACGACATTATTTTGGAGAAATTCTAAGTATTTATCTCCATTCGAGTTGCCATGAATGAAAATGATATGATTTCCAACAACTCCTGTCCAAACATTAACTTGTTCAGGATATTGCGTATGTTTCTCTGTCATCCAGTGAGGATTCCCCTTAGACAAATGGTGGTAATTTTGACGATTAACATGATCGTGAAGTGTAATTGTGTTTTCATCAGAAAACAAAACAGCTTCTAATTTGATCGCATTGTTATCTAACCTTTGCCATTTGCTCACAGTGATCTGCAGTCCGCATCATTTTATAGGGATGCATTTTGCTTTTCTTTAATACTCCAAAAGTTGATGTGTGGCTAGGGTTGAACAGTGGGGCTCCTTTTCGACCAGAATTATGTGGGTTTCTTGAAACTCAATCATAATATCCAATTTCATATTATCACTTACAGCATTGGCAGCTACTTTTTTATCTATCTTACATGGCCAAGCTCGCGAAACTACTTTTCTATTTTGCTAATTTTTCCTCATGATACTAACGGCAAATTAGAACAATTTTTGTGAAATAAGCGAGAAACTTCCATTTGTTTCCTTGTGTTATCAGTTTCACCAGCTCTTGCTAAATTCTCATATAATATTAACAATAATCTCCCTGAGAGATGAGAAAAAGTAAAGCATCTAGGTATCATTTTTGATGACAAACTGGCTTTTACGAGTATATGACATCTAATGCTGCTGTATGGGTTCATTGAAAGAAGTTCTCAAGGTCTTTCAAATATTGTGACTTTAAAAATACTATATAATACTTTTGTACGTTCTCAACTTGAATACGGAGGTATAATATGGCATCCTTTTTATGAGTGTCACAAAGTTTTTGTTGCGCGAAGTCAAAGAAGGTTTCGGAAATATCTGTACTTCAAAACGTGCAATATCTGTCCGCTGTAGGGTATTGAATATGGCAGATTATTAAATCAGATTTCATTGTCAGCCTTAATGTCCGCAGAGTATGTGCCTTCTTAAAATTTTTGTTCAACCTACTTCATAATAATATTGATTCACCGACACTACTTATCAAAATCAACTTTCTGGTACCTCGAACTTAAGCCAGAAATAGCTTAACATTTTTGTGCTCTAGGGCTCGAACAAACGTTTTGCTCAAATCTCCTGTGCACAATATGTGATACTATTACACCAATATGCCCAAGCATTCTGGAGATTAGGTTCAAGCTGTGACTGAATCAACGGTGAACGCCTTACATTGAAATATTTACCTTCATTGAGTTTTTTTTGTCTTTTTCGTTTTATTTTTTGTTTATTATGATAGATTTAATTAGTCAGCGTATTTTTATTTAGTTTCATAGATTTAATTAGTTAAGGTGTATTTTTATTTAGTTTTATATATACTTGCTCTGTTAGTGGTTTATACTGTTGGACAATTAAGCTTAAATAAATAAATAATCATTTGTAGAGTTGTTTTGTGCATTTCTGTTAAGTGAACCATTTTGTGATACTATTACACACAGTTAACGGCAATAGCACCGACACTGATCACCACTGTCATGCAGGCAGACAAGATGCTAAGGAGTTTTGGCGAAAAATAAACATTTTCATATCGGTAAAAAGAATCGCAGGAATGGTTTTTGTTCACTATGTGAATATCAAGAACTAAATGGGAATTAATTATTGAGTGTAATGAAGCGAATTTGAAAAATAAATATTTTTCATATTAATTTTTGTAATAAATCTGATAAGTGTAGGACATTGTACATGAATTATGTCTGGAGAATCCAAAAAATTAATAATATACAGGGGCTTGTATTTTAAATAAAAAATTTGGTATTGGCCAGTCACATGACACACCCTATATATTTTTTTTGATGAAAAAATGCGCATTCAAAAATATAAATCGCATTGTCCAAGCGTTTTTCCCTACATTTAATAAATGGTCGGCAAATGTAGATATGTTGTATTTCTGATTTTCGTAGCCTATGAAAATCATATTCCACAAACTACTTTCGAAATTTTACATCTAGAACAAAAAAGTAAAAAATTAACTCTGTTAGAATCACTTGAGATCAATAAAAATAAAAATTCAAACTGATACAAATATGTCTCCTTTACTTAATCTTAATATACTTACATAATACAAAATTCCAAATTATATATATTAATAATATTTACCTTCATTAATATTATACAGTAAACATATTGTGCTTTCTACCTATATACTCATTATTATCTTACAACACTATATAATATATTCAGATGTTTAGTATTTAGTTTAACATTTCATTCTGACGAAGCCTGTCATCAGAGTGAAACAATTGGCAAGAAAATAATAAATTTGTGAAAATTACCACAATGGTTAGTGTTTTAATATAATTAAAATATGAATTTTCACCAAGGAATGACCGAAACAATCATCAATTTCCTTAGAAATTCGAGTTAACCAGGTTTTATTGTATCAGAAAAATCATGTGTCTATAATAACAATATTTATTATAGAACTTACATGTTACCATCAGACGTTTAGAGTCTTGAAAGTTTACGATGATCTGTTATTGAATATCTGCGCTCTCTATTCAACACATGGAAGAGTTATTTTCTATGATATTGAATATAGAGAGGAATCTATTGTGACCGACGTCGATGTCGAAAAATAAACCTAAGTAAATATAACAAGTAGTAAACTAATGTAACTAAAATATATAGCAACGGAAAAATGAAACGGTCGGAAGAAAAATCAAAGTTGAAATGTTTGATGAATTGTGAGCGTCACATTTCCTTAGACCCTCCCAACTCCACTGTCACATCCCGTCACACTAACTGATACTCCCACCACTCCCTGTAGGAGAACGTATTGTATGAACGACCCCTTACTGGAAAAACCTTACCTAATTACCTTACCTTACCTTACCTTACCTAACTTTATGTCATACTAGAACGAGCAACTTATTAATTTACAAATTAAAAAACAAACACATTTTAAAACATTTCGAATATTTAAGACTATTTAATTAGTTTCTATTTCGTAACAAATTCGATATAGGACTGATCGTTATTACTGAGAAACCCACTAAAATTCCCTGCTACTGTTTTATTAGCATGGTCAACTTGAATCAACCCAATGACGAAATAAATGTTTGCCTTACCAGTAGGTATACAAGTAACCTATACCTAGATGAAAGTATATTAAAAGTAATGAGGACAACGCTAAGTAAAATTGTCTCTACTTTTATACATAAACTAGCTGACCCAACTTTTGTTCTGTCCAAATGTGGCCGGGTTCAGCAAATGTTCTTTAAATATTAGAATTCAATATACTCTGTACTAATGTGCGAAAGAAAATCGTCAAAAATTAAAGGAATTCCTCTTTGTGTGACCTACCTTTTCCAATTGTGAATCTAAACTATCCAGGTACTCACCCAAATATACACAAAAAAAATCGTTAAAATCGTTCCAGCCGTTTAGGAGGAGTTAGAGCCCGATCTTAGTGCCACCTATCGGATTTAATTGTAAACCTAAGTCATCCAAAGACCCAACCAAACATACACAAAAAATTATTAAATTCCATCCAGCCGTTTAGGAGCAGTTAAAACCCGATCTTTGTGCGACCTACCTGTTCCAATTGTGAATCTAAACTATCCAGGGACTCACCCAAACATACACAAAAAAAATCGTTGAAATCGTTCCAGCCGTTTGGGAGGAGTTAGAACCCGATCTTAATGCTACCTACCGGATTTAATTATGAACCTCAACCATCCAAAGACCCTCCCAAACATACACAAAAAAAATCATTAAAATCCATCCAGCCGTTTAGAAGCAATTAGAACCCGATCTTTGTACTACCAACCGAGCCCAATTGTGAATCTAAACTATTCAGGGAGCCACCAAAACATACACAAAAAAATTTATTAGAATCGTTCCAGCCGTTTAGGAGGAGTTATAACCCGATCTTAGAGGCAGCTGCTGGGTTCAATTGTGAATTTAAATCTTACAAAGGCCCACCCAAACATACACAAAAAATTCATTAAAATCCATCCAGCTACTTAGGAGCAGTTAGAACCCGATCTTAGTGTCACCTACCGGATCCAATTGTGAATCTAAACCATAAAGCGAGCTACCCAAACAAACACATAAATATCATTAAAATAGTTCCAGCCGTTTAGGAGGAGTTAGATCCCGATCTTAGTGCCACCTACCGGGTTCAATTGTGAATCTAAACCGTCCATAGACCCATCTAAACATACACAAAAAATTCCATTAAAATCCGTCCAGTCATTTAGGAGGAGTTAAAACCCGATTTCAGTGCCCCATATCGGGTCCAATTGTGAATCTAAATCATCCATGTACTTATACAAACATACACAAAAAAACATTAAAATTCGTCCAGCTGTTTAGGAGCAGCTAGAACCCGATCTTAGTGCCACCTATCGGGTCCAGTTGTAAATCTAAAACATCGAAGGACCCAGCCAAAAATTCACAAAAAATTTCATCACAATCCGTCCAGCCGTTTTGGAGGGGTTTGAACCCGATCTTAGTGCCACCTATCGGATCCAATTTTGAATCTAAACCATCCAGGAACCCACTCAAACATACACAAAAAATCATTAAAATCGTTCCAGCCGTTTAAGAGCAGTTAGAACCCGACCTTAGTGTCACCTATCGGGTCCAATTGTAAATCTAAACCATCCAGGGACTCACCCAAACATAGACAAAAAAATTCATCAAAATCGGTCCAGCCGTTTAGGATTTTATAAAGAACGTTCAGACAAACATTCTCATTTATATATAAAGACATTAAATAAACAAATTTTAAGAATTATGAAATTACCATACCCACTTTTAATTTCTTGCAAGAGCGTGTAAAATATAAAGTAGGTGCTTCAGCAATAAATTTTTACGATATGCAACAAACAATTCACGTGTCCCCAAAGCATGCCTATGATATAAATTTTTGGTCCCCAATATATACTGAATATATATGAATGACCTAAATATTTAAGGCATAGATTGAGGACTGTCCAGAAAATTTTCACTTCATATATGTAGCGCATAGTATCAGGACCGTCCTTAAACTATACGTAAGATATAAAAAGTCTAAAATATGCATTTTTCTTAAATATTGGCCATAAATTAAGTATACATAAGCAAAATTAGTTTTTCTTTAGAATATTTACCTGTTATATGACCTATGTATGCAGAGAAAATCAATAAAAAAAGCTGTCCCCAAAGTATGCGTCCCATATATATATATATATATATATATATATATATATATATATATATAAAGCATGAAGTTACATCAATTCCCAACAAGTATAGTGAAATTAGTTATATTAATTTGTGTTTTGTAATATCATTAGTTTGTAATTTCGTTTTCTTTTACTTCCCTAGACCACAGGCCTGTTTACGTAATATTTAAAAGCCCCTAAAACATAGTCTTTAATGGGCTTCAACAAACGTTATAAAAAAACGTCTTTCTCTGAATATCGATTATCGGAAAAAAAGTTGACAAAGATTTTTATTTGTTTATTAATTTTAAATAATTCAGTTACATCACTTAAATAACACTGTACTGAATGGAGAGGGAATAATGTTTGTCGTAATTGTAAGTGCTGCGTCTGCAGGATTCTAAAAAGGCTCCAGAGAAATTGAAAAAAGAGAGAGCTGACGACATGTTAAGTCTAGTTACGTAATAATAATTATTAAAGAAAATTTTTAATAGGTACCGTGAAACCATATATAACACCATGCAATCAATGGATTTGCCTAATTTGTTATTAACACCAAGTTAACAATTTTTTGAATACCATCTCAAAATTATACAGTAGTCAAGAAATTAGATACCGTTGGGAAATATGAAAATGTTGTTGTTGTTGTTGTTATTAAGTACCTATTATTAATAGTCATATCAGAAAAATAGTGAACAAGAAAATAAACAAACTTCAATATTTTAATTTTGGTGAAATAATTATATAGTAGTATAAAACTTGATGATGATGTGTTCTTATTGACAAAATTCTATAAAATATTGTAAATATAGGTCGCCGGGTTCTTGAATTTTATTCAGCTGAAAGTAAATCCCCGGATTATACATATTCATATATTACAATCTGACACCGTGGAAGCTCCTCTCAGAGAACAAAGAGGTAGTTTACACCGGCGGAATAATCAGCTGACCGAGTGGAGGTTCATGTTGAGCTTTTCCTAAATCCCCAGACTACTTGGTTAATCCATCACATATATCTGTTTTAACATAAGTTTTCGGCAGCATGTTCGCAACGTTTTGCTCTCAATATTAAAATTTAGTTTCATTGAGAAATGAGCTTTCATATTAAAAAGGACCTGGTGTATTAGTATATAATTTACAAACGGATTTAGACCGAAAATTTCGATAGGTTTTTAAGAATTCATAACAATTATAACCTTCTTTACAATCTTACTTATTTTTGTAAACTAAATTAACTATTCTCAAATAAAGACTCCAGGAAATATATTAAGAAAACAATTATTTGTATATAATTAATTTAATAACATTAAATTCAATTATATGTTTTATTAATATTTAATTTAGTGTTTTCTATTCATAGCAGCAAAGTATATTTTGGGTCTTTATTCGGCAAAATTCAGCCTACGGTCGGGGCATAATTTGAGTGTAGCCAAACGCTTTCGTAATTCATCAAATATTACATAAAGAAGTCCGAATAAACCTGCATTAAAATTGTGTAGGACATTGTTTCGGTACAGTAATGTATAACGATTGTGATCAACGAATGCGATTACCTTTGCCACAGATGACGGTGAAAAGAATCCTCAAAAATATTACATTACAGCAAATACTACATTACAGAAAAAATTACGCAGGAGTGAAGAGAATAAAACTGAATTTAATCTTCTAGAATGTTGTTTTTATTCAGGTGCCGTCTTCTTACAGAAGGTTGTCTACAATTTCATCAAATCGCTCTGTCTCATGCTATTCTTAACAGTGACTGTGAACTTCGATCTGTCCAGTCTATCAGATTCCTCAACAATGAACACTGTAGCATACTACACATCAAATTTTAACATTTCTCTTTTTATACTGTAATATAGCCGTTTTGATGATAATGTTGTATCCAAAAGGATCGTGGTAATCTTGATATCATTGAAAAGGGATAATTGTGCTTTGTTTATATTTTGCGGATCAGTTTCTGCAGAATGCGCACCGATAGATGCTATTTGCTTAGTAGTTGAAACATAATTCCAGTTCATTATTCACATTAACTGCAGCCTAAGAAAGAGCTAACTTTTTTTATTTCGATTGACGACTTTAAGTAGTTAAATTAAAACTGACCTAAATGAAGTTCAGTCAGCATTCTTGCAGGACGTGAGAAGAGAATTACAATTCTGTACCATAGAAGCAAACTATGTTAAGTCACAATACATAATTTTGAAAAAACGATTTCAAAGATATTTATTCAAGTTATTTTTAAACCTATGGTTTTAATATTTGGCACAAGAGTAGCTTAGAATAAATAAAGCCAAGCCATATTAGGTCCAAACAAAGGTATTTATTATTCTTAAAAAATAAAACATTTGTCGAAAAAATTAAGAACAGTATTACCAGTTGCATCTTAAAATGAATATATTAAGCCAAAGAAGTTTATTTCGACTAACCTATCAGTCTTTTGCATAAAATTGGTTAAGCCCAAAAAACTATGTATGTCCTATTTAGAAGCTAATGGCTCTATGTTAATCGAGTTCTAGGTCTGGTCCATCACCGTGCGGGAGATCTGCGTAAAAGGAATGGAACTATTGGGCTATCGATTTCAACAGTTTTTGTAAATGCTCGAATATTTTGGTTGTCATTTTTTGTGTTTCTAATTTGTGGCAAAGATTCAGGTACATTATAAAATAAAATGGAATGTTTGTTTCCTGTTTTTAGTTAACGTTATGGGTTTTCCGAGTGCTCTTGTTTAAGTCATGAAGTGAACAATCATCTTTGAATTTTGTTTAAATATAAAAGTCCTGGTGCATGTCTCCTTACTTGAAAGTTTACAACTTGTGAAATAAGAAAAGTTTCCCCAGAATCAATTTTATTGCGTATGATAAAAGGTGTATAACTTTATTCACATAAGCTTTTAAAATACAAAAAGTTTTTGGTTTCCATCCCTGTCACATGAAAAGGCTAATCTAACAAGCTGCTGCCAATCCCATGGCTTATCTATTTTCAACTGAGGAATTTTTTTCGTTCCTTTTCAATTAACGAATGGTCGCCATCGGAGAAAAAACTAGCACATAATCATGTGTGTTTTTCTGTTTTTGAATGGGCAATTACCTGACCTTATGGTTAATTCATTTATGTTCTCAGAATATTCATAATCTTCAGACCATTTTAACACACAGGATGCCATTTCATTCCCTCCTCGTCCAGAAATCTATTGACCCCACATCATACAATAGGCTTCTTCCATGGTTGAATCATGTATCACTAAATAGTACTTCAAAAGCTTTAGGCTATTTATCATATCTACTTTTTTGTGTTGTTTTCTGTTAGCATTTCTTTTCTTCAGCTTTCATTTTATATAAATTTCCTGCACCTTGCTAATGATAATCATACCCTTTCTGTATTGAGGATCTACGTTCCTGCGTTTCAGCCTCTTGCAATTTTAATGAAATATACCGCAAGTATCACAAGTGTCAATATCTGGGTTTTTAAACCCATAATTGAACTTATAGAAAATCTCACCATAAAGCCAGTCTTTAGTAATATAGTTTTGCGGGACTCGTGAGACCTCACAATGCTCTTTAGAGTCAATACATCTCGGCGATGTTTAGATGATTTCCAAGAAACTCTTTTTTTATCTTTCCCGCGAGTAATGCTACTCATAGATAGGAAACTAAACTAAAATATCCAGACATTCCAGATCCAAACTGCGATCATGTGAGTTAACCTCGTTAAGCTCAGGGCCGACTTCGAACTTAATTTGATTTAAAACAAGCTATTTTCGTTGTTTGTACAGATATCGCAAAATGGAAAAAGCACAGGAATAATCATGAAAAGTTAAGTAACTTAACGTATTTAAGTAAAATTTGAAAATTTTGGACTTAACATAGTTTGCTTCTAGGGTACAGAATTACAAATTTAAATAGAGCCAACTTCGTGCACAATTACAGATTCGTAAACAAACATTTTCATAGCATGTAATGGTTTCGAAAATTAGGGTTCAGAACTAATCATTTATACTTCTTATAAGCCCCGTGTCAGGTTTCAGTCATTTGTTTAGAAGTTTAGGACTTCTGGGATGAACTGCCTCCATTGTTCACTATAAATCATTTACCCTTCAGGGCATGCCGTTAGTCCAGGTACCTATAGCTAATAACAGATTTGTACCCATAATATCAAACATATGTTCAATAGATCATAGATCCAGAGACCATTGTGGTCAAATGTAACTCTGATTTTCTACAATAATTCATTGTCTTGTTAAACCAACTGATTGCGATGGTCCTAGTATAGAGTAGGCTATTTATTACTGGTAAGAAGGGGTGGCCGCACTTGAGCGTGGGAAAATTTTCAAGGTCGACCCTTATCAACCGCAAGCGCCACCTGATAAGGTGGCGCCTGCGGTTGATAAGAGTCGACCTTGTGGTTGCGTGGGTGGCCTT
Organism: Octodonta nipae; assembly: GCA_034190945.1. Classification (NCBI taxonomy): domain Eukaryota; kingdom Metazoa; phylum Arthropoda; class Insecta; order Coleoptera; family Chrysomelidae; genus Octodonta; species Octodonta nipae. Next base: position 83,574,555 of record CM067216.1, read on the forward strand.
GTGGTTGCGTGGGTGGCCTTGTGGTTGCGTTGGCCTTGTGGTTTGTTGGCTGTGGTTGCGTGGGTGGCGAGATTAGTGGTGTGATTAGTGGTCGTGGGAATCTCCCTTCGGCTTGACGGTGGGGAGCCGTCGGGTGGAGAGCTGATGGGTGACGTCATCGGTATTGTGTGTTGTAGATCATTCGTTGGTATTATTGCTTGGCGCCATCTTGTGATGTTTGAGGTAATAATGGGTGACGTTATTGGTATTGTGTGTTGCCGTTGGTATTGTTGTTTGGCTCCATCTTGTGACGTATGCGGTACTAAGAAAAAAAGTCGCTGCCGGGTTTAGAGCCTGGCATTTTTGATTCAAAGGCAAGGATTTAGCCTTGTGGGCTAATGAGACATATTGAAAAAATTGTCTAGAGGTTGTTGGGTATATGATTTTTAGTGATAATCTTGTCTTAACTGTAAATGTCATGTGTTGTGTGCTGCAAATTTCTTGTTGTGTGCAACTAGTGTGATTTGAGAGGTTATGGGGATAGAGTGTATATGTAATATACAGTGGTGTATGTTGGCAGGTGGTTCGTGGTGTCCGTTCTGGTTGTCAGTTTCGCATTCATGGTTGGCGTTATATGATTTTGGGGTGACAGGTTCTAACGTCGTGTGTTTTGTGAGTTTCATGTCCCATGGATGACATTGTATTTTGTGGGTGACAGGGTGTATTGTGATTTGTCGTGTGTTTTGTGAGTTTCATGTCCCATGGATGACGTTATACGTTTTGTCAGTTTCCAAGTTGTAATGTCGTTTGTCGTGTGTTTTGCGAGTTTCATGTTCCATGGATGATATTGTATTTTGTGGGTGACAGGGTGTATTGTCATTTGTCGTGTGTTTTGTTAGTCTCATGTTCCATGGATGATGTTGCATTTTGTGGAGGTGACAAGTCGTAATGTCGTTTGTCGTGTGTTTTGTGATTTTCATGTTCCATGGATGACATTTTATTTTGTGGGTGACAGGGTGTATTGTCATTTGTCGTGTGTTTTGTCAGTCTCATGTTCCATGGATGATGTTGTATTTTGTGGAGGTGACAAGTTGTAATGTCGTTTGTCGGGTGTTTTCTGAGTTTCATGTTCCATGGATGACATTGTATTTTGTGGGTGACAGGGTGTATTGTAATTTGTCGTGTGTTCTGTCAGTCTCATGTTCCATGGATGATGTTGTATTTTGTGGAGGTGACAAGTTGTAATGTCGTTTGTCGTGTGTTTTGCGAGTTTCATGTTCCATAGATGACATTGTATTTTGTGGGTGACAGGGTGTATTGTCATTTGTCGTGTGTTTTGTCAGTCTCATGTTCCATGGATGATGTTGTATTTTGTGGAGGTGACAAGTTGTAATGGCGTTTGTCGGGTGTTTTGTGAGTTTCATGTTCCATGGCTGACATTGTATTTTGTGGGTGACAGGGTGTATTGTGATTTGTCGTGTGTTTTGTGAGTTTCATGTCCCATGGATGACGTTATACGTTTTGTCAGTTTCCAAGTTGTAATGTCGTTTGTCGTGTGTTTTGCGAGTTTCATGTTCCATGGATGATATTGTATTTTGTGGGTGACAGGGTGTATTGTCAGTTGTCGTGTGTTTTGTTAGTCTCATGTTCCATGGATGATGTTGCATTTTGTGGAGGTGACAAGTCGTAATGTCGTTTGTCGTGTGTTTTGTGAGTATCATGTTCCATGGATGACATTTTATTTTGTGGGTGACAGGGTGTATTGTCATTTGTCGTGTGTTTTGTCAGTCTCATGTTCCATGGATGATGTTGTATTTTGTGGAGGTGACAAGTTGTAATGTCGTTTGTCGGGTGTTTTCTGAGTTTCATGTTCCTTGGATGACATTGTATTTTGTGGGTGACAGGGTGTATTCTAATTTGTCGTGTGTTCTGTCAGTCTCATGTTCCATGGATGATGTTGTATTTTGTGGAGGTGACAAGTTGTAATGTCGTTTGTCGTGTGTTTTGCGAGTTTCATGTTCCATAGATGACATTGTATTTTGTTGGTGACAGGGTGTATTGTCATTTGTCGTGTGTTTTGTCAGTCTCATGTTCCATGGATGATGTTGTATTTTGTGGAGGTGACAAGTTGTAATGGCGTTTGTCGTGTGTTTTGTGAGTTTTGTGCTCCACGGATGACATTGGGTTTTGTGGAGGTGACAGGTTGTAATATCTTTTGTCGTGTGTTTTGTCACTTTCATGTTTCATGCGTGCTGTTGTATGTTGTGATTTTCATATTGTGTGTTTTGTCAGTTTCATGTTCCGTGGTTGACGTAGTGTTTTGTGTGGTTGTAATTCCGTTGTCTAATTTTGAGTTTCATGTTCCATGGATGACGTGTGTTTTGTCAGTTTGCCATTCTGTGGATGGTATTGTGTTGACGGTTCTGTGTTCGGCAGTCCTTGTGCGTGAGATGGTGATAGTTAACATGTGTTTTTGTGGGGAAAGGTATAGTTATGTTGTTTATGAATATCGGTGTAAAAATTTAATAAAAGTTTGTTATGAATAATAACAAAACTTTTAAAGTCTCACCTGTATATTGGTTTTTTTTAAAAATCATTTAATTCTATCATTCTGGTTCTAGTTTTATAGCTGTTTCCGTGATACATAATAGTAAAACTTCTAAGGATTCGATGGTGGTAAAACACTTTTATTAACAAAATATCGGTTCTCGTTTAAATATTTTACAGGGAGTATGCTAAAAACACCAAAAATTTATAGTTGAAAACAAAATGAATCACGTGTTTAACAAAATGATTCGATGGTGGTAAGACAATTTTGTTAACAAAATATCAGTTCTCGTTGGAATATTTTACAGCGAGTCTGCGAAAAACGCCAAAAATTTATAGTTGAAAACAAAATGACTCACGTGTTTAACAAAATGATTCGATGATGGTAATTTTTTAACAAAATGGGTCTATCATATCAGTTCTCGTTTGAATGTTTTACAGGGATTCTGGTAAAAACAACGAAACTTTATCGTTGAAAAACAAAATGACTCACTTATTTAACAAAATGAGTAAATTCCACCAGTGTGGTCCTAGGTTTGAATATTTGTAGAGGCACTTCTACTGACTACAGGCATTGTGCTAAGAACGTCAAACTTAATCGTTCAAAAACAAAAAGACTTAATTATTTAACAGAATGAGTAAACTCTACCATTGCAGTCCTAGTTTTGAATATATTTCTGCAGAAAACGCCGAATAAAGCTTTGTAATAAAACGCCAAAAACAGTAAAAGTGTACATTTTACCATGAAAATGATGAATGACCCACTTATGATGAAAATAATATTATTTACCATTCTGAACCTAGTTTTGGATATTTTAGAGTTCTGCTATTAAAATCAGTAAATTCCACAAATAAATAATAGTAAATATGTACTTATCAATTGTATATGTAATTTTTAAAGGTTAAATATATACTTATTAATATTATATATAATTATAAAATTAATTTATTATTTACATATTTTTAATTTTATATATATATATCAAATTATATATATGTATAATAAAAAAAAGAAAAAAATAAAGAAAATAGAAAAAGTTATATATTAACTGTAAAAATTCTGGGAGACTAATATGGTGGGTAATTTTTAATTAATCTTTATTTTGAGGTTATATTAGTTTCGTGTTAGAATTATATATTATTAAGAAAATTTAATTTGTTTTATATTAATATTATATATATATATATATAAATTTAAATTTATCAATATTAATTTTATATATATATATAAAATTTAAATATGTACATGAGTATTAATTTTATATATATATATATAGAAAATTAATTTATGATAAATAAAAATTTTATATATATATATATAATATTAATATATTGTTTTCAAATAATATTTATATGTAAATAATCTTATATATAAATAATAAAATATTAATTATCGCTTATAATTGTATACAAATAAATAATAGTAAATATGTACTTATCAATTGTATATGTAATTTTTAAAGGTTAAATATATACTTATTAATATTATATATAATTATAAAATTAATTTATTATTTACATATTTTTAATTTTATATATATATATCAAATTATATATATGTATAATAAAAAAAGTAAAAAAAAAGATCCAATAAAAATGAATATTAAATTTGTTAAATATAAATTATTAAAAATATAAAAATATTGAATAAAATATATACTTATAATTTTTATTGATAATTTTAAATTTAACAAAAAAAAAAAAAAAAACTATATTTTTTATACATATTTAGCGGTGTTAATGGACAATTTATAATAGTTAATAAAAAATAAGTATTTATTTAAACCTTTATATTTTAATATCCAATATTGACTAATACTAACTTTTATTAATAATTATTGCTCAATATTATATATATATATATATAAATCTAATAAAATGTAAATTATTTCTGATTTTAATTGAAAAAGGCTCATATAAATTGTAATATTTTAATAAAAAATACTAAATTTATATAAAAATATTAAGATAATTGAGCGGTTTTTTATATAAACCTATATAAAATGATGGGAAATTTACATAATTAGATTGTTTTATAAATTTTATACAAAAATATAATATCGGGCACAAATTTTGGGGGCAATTTGGAAACTGTTAATTTTTGGTTTTTATCATGAAAACGTTGATTTAGAAGAAAATTCTTGGGGTTGTTTGAGAATTAACTTTTCGTTTTCGGAGCTAGCTGATTTTTTATGAGAAAATACTGTAACACAAGTTTCTAGGGGGCAATTTGGAAACTTAATTTTTTGGTTTTTATCATGAAAACGTTGATTTAGAAGAAAATTCTTGGGGTTGCTTGAGAATAAACTTTTCGTTTTCGGAGCTAGCTGATTTTTGCATGAAAATACTTTTACATGAGTTTCTAGGGGGCAATTTGGAAACTTAATTTTTTGGTTTTTATCATGAAAACGTTGATTTAGAAGAAAATTCTCGGGGTTGTTTGAGAATTGTTATTTCACTTGCGGAGCTAGCTGATTTTTTATGCATGAAAATACTGTAACACAAGTTTTTAGGGGGCAATTTGGAAACTGTTAATTTTTGGTTTTTATCATGAAAACGTTGATTTAGAAGAAAATTCTCGGGGTTGTTTGAGAATTGTTATTTCACTTGCGGAGCTAGCTGATTTTTTATGAGAAAATACTGTAACACAAGTTTCTAGGGGGGCAATTCTGGAAACTGTTAATTTTAACACAAGTTTCTAGGGGGGCAATTCTGGAAACTGTTAATTTTTGATTTTCATCATGAAAATGTTGATTTAGAAGAAAATTCTCGGGGTTGCTTGAGAATTAATTTTTCGCTTGCGGAGCTAGCTGATTTTTCTATAAGAAAAATGTTGGGTTAGAAGAAAATTTTTAGGGGTTGTTTAATAATTAATTTTTCGCTTGCGGAGCTAGCTGATTTTTCTATTAGAAAAATGTTGGGTTGGTAGAAAATTCTTGGGGGGTTGCTTGAGAATTAACTTTTCGCTTGCGGAGCTAGCTGATTTTTCTATTAGAAAAATGTTGGGTTGGTAGAAAATTCTTGGGGGGTTGCTTGAGAATTAACTTTTCGCTTGCGGAGCTAGCTGATTTTTCTATAAGAAAAATGTTGGGTTAGAAGAAAATTTTTAGGGGTTGTTTAATAATTAATTTTTCGCTTGCGGAGCTAGCTGATTTTTCTATAAGAAAAATGTTGGGTTAGAAGAAAATTTTTAGGGGTTGTTTAATAATTAATTTTTCGCTTGCGGAGCTAGCTGATTTTTCTATAAGAAAAATGTTGGGTTATTATTAATTTTAGATGTTAAGTTAGTAAATTATGGATATATAGTATATATATATATAAATTATTGGGTTGTTAAATGGTTTTGTCTTTCTAGTATATATATATATATATATATATATATATAAATCTTGGTAATTTATTATAGGAGCTAAATTTTAAAGTTTAAAATTGGCTTTTTATAAATATGTTTGTTTGGTTTATATACTAGTTTGTGTTTGTTAATTGGCGTTAAGTAATAAAAATTATTAATTATTAAGTAATTTTTGAATTAGGAATTTAAAAATAAATTAACTAAATTTGTGCCAGCAGTAGCGGTTACACAAATAATTTTTATTTATTTTTTGGTTATAATTATTTTTTAATTTTTTTTAAGTTTAATTTTAAGGTGAAATTTAAATTAAATTTGATATGAGGATGATGTTAAGAAAAATATGATTTTGACTAGGATTAGATACCCTATTATTTTATTATTGAATTTTTAAACCCTATAATTAATAGATAAAAACTTTAAAGTAAAAATTTTTGGCGGTATTTTAATCTTTTCAGAGGAACCTGTTCTGTAATTGATAATCCACGATTTGATGTACTTTTTTAAAATTTACATATCGTTGTGAAAAATAAATTTAAATGTAGTATTTAAGATTCTTTTAAGAAAGATTTCAGATCAAGGTGTAGTTTATAAAAGGAGAAATGGGTTACAATATTAATAAATTGATGGATAAAATTTTGAGTTTTATTAAGTCTTGGATTTGAAAGTAAATAAAAATAAATATTTTTGTTGATTTAAGCTCTAAAATATGTACATATCGCCCGTCGCTTTCAAATAATTTGAAATAAGTCGTAACAAAGTAGATGTACTGGAAGGTGTATCTGGAAGGCAAGGAAGAGCTTTATATAAGTATTTTGTTTACAACGAAAAGGTTTGCCTTACAGGTGTTTCTTGATTAATAATTTTTATTTATATTTTAAATTTTATTGTTTTTATAAAAGTAGTTATTATTTGTTAATAAAAAAAGAAAAATTTGGTTTTATGATAGTTTATTTGTATTGAAGGAGAATAAATTGATAAAGGTAGAAGAATTAGTGTTAAGTACCTCGTGTATCAGGGTTTATTAAAGTGAATTAAATTTTTAATTATCTCGAATTAAAAAGATCTATGATAGTATAAATTTTAATGTTAAATAATTATTTTTAATATTATTATAGTAATGAAATGTTATTCGTTTTTTAATTTATCTAGTTTCTTAAGAAATTAATTTAATTAATTAAATAATAATATGGCTTTAATTTTAATTATTATTATTATTTAAAAATAAATTTAGGGATTAGCTTAGATTTAGAATTTTATTAAAAAACTAATTTTAGAGGATTAATAGAGTTAATATTTTTCAATTTTAAAAATTTTTTATAAAAGATTCTTGTGATTAAAATATTTATTTTTTTATAGATTTTTTATTAAGATATAATTTATATTTTTATATAATTAGAAATGATGATAAAATTAGTAGAAATCTTGATTTAAGGAAATTTAAAAAAGGGAGTGTATAAAAAATGAATTCGGCAAAATTAATTTTCACCTGTTTATTAAAAACATGTCTTCTTGAGTATAATTTGAAGTCTAACCTGCCCACTGAAAATTAAATGGCCGCAGTATTTTGACTGTGCTAAGGTAGCATAATCATTAGTTTCTTAATTAGAAGCTTGTATGAAGGGTTGGATGAAAAATTAACTGTTTTTTTTATATTTTTTTGAATTTTATTTTTTAGTTAAAAAGCTTAAATAGTATTATGGGACGAGAAGACCCTATAGAGTTTTATAATTTTTTTTGTAAACGGAGTTTGGAATTTAAATTTGTTATAAATAATATTATTTGGTTGGGGTGATTAGGAAATTAGAAAAACTTTTCTTTTTATAAACATTAATTATTGATTTTTTGATCCTTAAAAAAGATTAAAAGAAAAAATTACCTTAGGGATAACAGCGTAATTTTTTTGGAGAGTTCTTATCGATAAAAGAGATTGCGACCTCGATGTTGGATTAGAATAAATTTTTAGTGCAGAAGCTAAATAATTAGGTCTGTTCGACCTTTAAAATTCTACATGATCTGAGTTTAAACCGGTGTAAGCCAGGTTGGTTTCTATCTATAGTTAGTTAATTTATTATAGTACGAAAGGATTTAGTAAATGATTAAAAATTTTTATTTGGATTTTGGTGTTATTTTGGCAGAATAGTGCGTTAGATTTAGAATCTTTTTATGTAGATTTACAAATAATACTTGGTATTTTTTAAGGTTAATTATTTTATTTTTTATATTTTAATTATTGTATTATTGTTAATTAGAGTTGCATTTTTAACGTTGTTTGAACGTAAAATTTTAGGATATATTCAAATTCGTAAAGGTCCTAATAAAGTGGGGTTTATTGGTATTATACAACCGTTCAGGGATGCAATTAAATTATTTAGGAAGGAGCAGACTTTTCCTATTTTATCTAATTTTGTTTTGTATTATTTTTCTCCTGTTTTTAGCATATTAATTTCTTTATTAATTTGAGTTGTTTTTCCAGTAAAATTTAATTTATTGACTTTTAATTTAGGGATAATTTTTATATTTTGTTTGTCTAGGTTAAGTGTTTATGGGGTAATAATAGCTGGTTGATCATCTAATAGGAATTATTCTTTATTAGGTAGATTGCGTTCGGTTGCTCAAACAATTTCGTATGAGGTAAGAATAGTTTTACTTGTTTTAAGGTTTTCTGTTTTTATTAATGGGTTTAATTTATTAAATTTTATAATTTTTCAATCAGATGTTTGATTTTTATTTTTACTTATTCCAATTAGGTTAATATTGTTAATTACATTTTTGGCTGAAACTAATCGAACTCCTTTTGATTTAGCTGAAGGAGAATCAGAACTTGTTTCTGGTTTTAATGTTGAGTATAGAAGAGGGGGGTTTGCAATAATTTTTTTGGCTGAATATGTAAGAATTTTATTTATAAGGTTTTTTTCATGTTTAATTTTTTTAGGGGGGGAATATTTTTCTTTGTGTTTTTATTTTAAGGTGATTGTTTTAAGATTTTTATGAATTTGGGTTCGTGGGACTGTCCCACGAATACGTTATGATAATTTAATAAATATAACTTGAACTAGGTATTTACCTGTTTCTTTAGGGTTTCTTCTTTTTATATATAATGTTATTTATTTTATAATTATTCTATTAGGTTAGTTGATTAAAATTAGTACTAAGATAATAGAAATTATCTATCTTATGTTTTCAAAACACATGCTTATCAAGCTCATTATCTAATTGAAAATAATTTTATCTCATATATTAAAAAAGAAAGCGTTTAGGGGGATGAAGAAGAAATATAAAATAGTAAGAATTATTCCAATATAAATAAAGGGGTCTTCAACGGGTCGGGCTCCAATTCATGTTAATAAAGTGGCAATTATTAAAAATGTTCAGAATAGAAGCTTATTTATAGGATAAAATTGATTAGTTAAAATATTTTTTTGTGGAATAAACGGTATTAAATAGAATATACCAATTGAAAGGACTAAAGCAATTACTCCTCCAATTTTATTAGGGATTGATCGTAAGATTGCATATGCAAAAAGGAAATATCATTCTGGTTTAATGTGAGTGGGCGTTACTAAGGGGTTAGCTGGTATAAAATTATCAGGGTCTCTTAGAAGATAGGGTTCTATTAATACAATTATAGCTAAAAATAATATTATTAATATTATTCCTACAATATCTTTAACAGAAAAGAATGGATGGAAGGGGATTTTATCAATATTTATTGGAGTTCTTAGAGGGTTTAATGATCCTGATTGGTGTAAATAAATTAAGTGGATTATTACAAGAGCAGTTACAATAAAAGGTAAAATGAAGTGAAGGCTGAAGAATCGAGTTAGGGTAGGGTTTCTAACTCTGAATCCACCTCAAATTCATGTAACAATTGTTTGACCTAAATATGGAATTGCTGAAAGTAGATTAGTAATTACTGTTGCTCCTCAGAATGATATTTGTCCTCAGGGAAGAACATATCCTAAAAATGCTGTTCCTATTAAGGTAAATAAAATAGTAATTCCAATTAATCAAGTTTCTTTAAGGAAGTAAGATCTATAATAAATTCCTCGTCTAATATGAAAATATAAACAAATAAAGAATATTGATGCTCCATTGGCATGGAGAGTTCGGAGTAATCAACCGTAGTTTACATTACGACAAATATGAGCAATTCTATTAAATGCTAAATCTGTATTGGGGCAATAATGTATTGCTAGGAATAATCCTGTTAAAATTTGAATTAATAAGCATAAACCCAATAATGAGCCAAAATTTCATATTGTTCTAATATTTGATGGGGTGGGTAAATTAATTAGGGATTTATTAATTATTATTGTTAGCGGGGATATATTAAGGATTTTTGTTTTCATTAATTGTGACGCAGGGGTCCTGATTTTTTATTAGTTAGTTTTACTGTTATAATTAAAGTAATTAAAAGGTAGATTATTGTTAATAAAATTAATCTAAAAGATGATTGATTATAAAATTTACTTAATGAAATAAAGTAAATTAAAGAAGAATTGAGTTCAGTTTCTATGTAACTTCAGAATTTATCTAAGTTAATAAATGTTAAAAGTATAATAATTAGGGTTGATGAAAAAATCAAAAAGGGTTTTGAATATTTAGGGAATTTTTCATTAGAGGCTACATTGGTTATATATATAAATAAAATGAGTATTCCCCCTACTATAATTAAAAATAAAATATAGGAAAATCATGAGATTTTAGTAATTAATGTTGAAATTAGGGCTACTAAAGTAGTTTGAATTAAAATAATAATTATAAAATTAATAGGGTGATTTGACGAAATAAATAAAAGAGGTAGGATTATTGTTAGAATGATAATTTTAATCCAGGAAGTAGTTAATAATAATATTAATTTTGGAGATTAAAGATAGGGGAATCCCTTTTCCTGAAGTTTTAAAAGCTAGCTTAAGTTTGGTTTACAAGACCAATATTTTATTTAAATTATTAAAACTTAATGAAATTTGTGTGTTTATCAATTTTTATCTCTAATTTTATGGGATTTATATCTTTTTGTTTTAATTATAAGCATTTTATTTTTATATTGCTGAGTCTTGAATTTCTTGTGGTTTCTGTTTATTATTTTATAGTAGTTTATTTATCAATAAATATAATAAATATATTTTTTCTTATAATTTTTTTGACAATCAGAGTTTGTGAGGGTGTCTTAGGTCTTTCTATTATAGTTTTGATAGTGCGAATAGAGGGAAATGATTTTATATTAAGATTTTGTAGTTTATGATAAAATTAATTATATTTGTTATTTTTTTAATTCCTGTAAGTTTATTAGATTATAATCTTTTTCAATTTTTTTTATTTTTTTTTTCATTTATTATGATTTTAAATTGTAATTTTTCATATTTTTGATTAAGATTATCGTTTATCTTTGGTATGGATTGCTTGTCGTATTATTTAATTATTTTAAGGGTTTGGATTATGGGTTTAATAATGGTTGCAAGATATAAGGTTTTTTTAAGAAAAAAAAGTTGAAGTTTGTTTAATTTGTCCTTGCTTTTTCTTTTATTAATATTAATAGTTGTTTTTTCATCAATGAATTTAATTGTTTTTTATATTTTCTTTGAAATTAGACTTATCCCCTTATTGTTTCTAATTGTAGGTTGGGGATATCAACCAGAGCGTTTAATGGCTGGGTTTTATTTAATGTTTTATACATTGGTTTTTTCTTTACCTATAATGGTTGGTTTATTTTTTATTTATAATAATTTAGGAAGATTAATAATTTTTGAGCTGGAAAATTTAAGAAGATACTTTCTTTATTTTTTTGTTGTCATAGTTTTTCTAGTAAAGATGCCTATATTTATAATTCATTTGTGGTTACCTAAGGCTCATGTAGAGGCTCCTGTTGCAGGTTCTATAATTTTGGCTGGAATTATACTTAAATTAGGGGGTTATGGAATAATTCGTTTTATAAAATTATTCTTAACTTTAAATTTGAAGTTAAATATGATTATTATGGTTTTTAGAATTATAGGGGGTTTTATTATTTCAATTCTTTGTTTATTTCAAACTGATATAAAATCTTTGATTGCTTATTCATCAGTTTCTCATATAAGGTTAGTGTTAGCAGGAATTTTAACTTTATTATGAGCGATTTAATAGACGTAGAATATATATATTAAAGGGTTTATTAAATTTATATCCTAGGTTTGCCTTATGAATATTTTTATTAAGGGCTAGAAATATAGCAGCTCCCCCATCTCTTAATCTTTTAGGTGAAATTTTTTTATTAAGAAGATTAATTTCTTTTAGGAGTTGATTTATTATTCTTTTATCATTATTGTCTTTTTTTAGGGCGTGCTATTCAATTTATTTGTTTTCCTATTCGCAACACGGTAAATTAAAATCAAGAAATTTTAGAATTTATTATGGAAGTAGACGTGAGTTTATATTAATAATATTTCATTGATTGCCTTTAAATTTATTAATTATTTATGCTGATAGATTTATAATTTATTCAATTAGTTTAAAAAAATAATGATTTGTGGAATCATAGATAAAGGGTTTATTGGGTAATTTTAGGATTTATATTTTTTGTATTTTTTATTATAATTTCTTTATTGGGGTTTTTGTTAGGAGTGGTATTTTTTATTAAATCATTATCTTTACTTATTGAATTTCCACTATTTAATATTAGTAGGGTTTCTTATTCAATAATTTTATATGTTGATTGAATATCCTTAATATTTATAAGGTTTGTTTTTTTAATTTCTTCAAGTGTTATTTTATATAGTTTAGAATATATACACAAAGAAAAATTTTTTAGGCGTTTTATTTTTCTTGTTGTTTTATTTGTATTTTCAATAATATTAGTTATTTTGAGGCCTAATTTATTAAGGATTTTATTAGGTTGAGATGGATTAGGTTTGGTTTCTTACTGTTTAGTTATTTATTTTCAGAATGAGAAGTCTTTCAATTCAGGAATGTTAACTATTCTTAGTAATCGTTTAGGGGATGTTGCTATTTTAATTTCTATTGTATGACTTCTTAATTTTGGGAGTTGAAATTATTATTTTTATTTTAATATTTTTAGAGGCTATGAAGAGATCAAGTTGGTTTTTTTTTTAGTTTTATTAGCTGCTTTTACTAAAAGGGCTCAAATTCCTTTTTCTTCTTGACTTCCTGCTGCTATAGCGGCTCCTACCCCTGTTTCTTCTTTAGTTCATTCTTCAACTTTAGTTACTGCTGGGGTTTATTTAATATTACGTTTTCTTGATGGATTAAGGTTTAATTTTTTAATAATTATTTTATATGTTGCTTTAATGACAATATTTATAGCTGGATTAGGAGCAAATTTCGAATTTGATTTAAAAAAGATTATTGCTTTATCGACTTTAAGACAATTAGGGTTAATATTTTGTTCTTTTTGCTTAATAGATGTAAATTTAATTTTTTTTCATTTATTAACGCATGCCCTATTTAAGGCCTTGCTTTTTATATGTGCAGGTTTAATCATTCATTCTTTTTCTGATTGTCAAGATATTCGATATATGGGTGGTTTAATTAATTATATTCCTCTTACAAGGAGGTATTTTTTAATTTGTAGAGTTGCTTTATGTGGAATTCCCTTTTTTTCAGGATTTTATTCTAAAGATTTAATTGTTGAGGTTTATTCAATAGATCATGTAAATTTATATATTTATTGAGTTTTTCTTTTATCAATTGGGTTAACTGTTAGTTATTCGGTTCGCTTAGTATTATATATAATAGGGGATAGATTACATTATTTTTCTTTAAATTTAATTTTTGAAGAATGGGGAGCTATGCTTTATGGGATAAGGATTTTAATTTTAAGGGTTGTTTTTATAGGGAGAGTCTTAACTTGATTAATTTTTGATCCTTATTTTATTTTTCTTCCTTTTATAATTAAACTTAATACACTAGTGTTTATTATAGTGGGGGCATTTTTAGGTTATTTTTTCTATGATTATGAATATTTTTATATTTCAAAGTCAAAAATATTATTAAGATGAAGAAGGTTTGCTGGTTTGATATGATATCTTCCTATTTTATCGACTTCTTTTATTTCTCGAGTTCCTAATTCTTTTAGGTTAAACTTTTATAAAACGTTTGATCAGGGGTGATTCGAGTATTATGGATCATGAGGAATTATGCGGGTTTTATTTTTGATTATTAATATTGTTCAGCTTTTCTCTAAAAATTTAATTAACTATTTCTTAGGCCTTATTATTTTAGGGTTTATATTTTTTATGTTTTTATATTTATATAGCTTATAAAGAGCATGACATTGAAGATGTTAAGGAATCTCATGATTGTGAATATTTAAAGATATAACTCAATTTTACATTGAAAATGTAAAGTTTTTCTTAAACTATATAAACAGAAAAGAAAACGAAGTTTCATCGCTTAAGATTTAAGTTAGAAGCTTAATCTTGATAAACTCTTTTCATTAATTGGAATTAATTCATTGTTATCATTAACAGTGATATACCTCTTTTTGGTTTCAATTAAACATGGATGTGAATCATATTTTTAGGTCGAAACTAAATGCAATAGTTTGCTTCATGTTTAAGATAAACTGAAGTTCAGTTCTTTTTAATTGCAAATTAACTGTTATTTTTAACTATTATCCTATTTCAGTCATTTTAAAGCTCCCTGCTTTCATTCATGATAAAGACCAATAATTAAGATTATTATAAAGAAATTTATGATAAAGATTAGTCTTATTGGAGTAATTTTATTGATCAATTCAATTATAGGAAGAATAAGGGTAATTTCTACATCAAAAATTAAAAAGATAATAGCAATAAGGAAGAATTGAATGGAAAACGGTAATCGTGAGTGAGTTTTTGGATCAAAACCACATTCAAAAGGTGAATTTTTTTCTTTATCATAAAAGGTTTTTTTTGAAACTAAATTCAATAAGATTAATAATATTATTAAAATTAAAAAAATGATTCTTAATATTAAAGAGATTAGAAAAATTATTTATACTATTGGATAGATTTACTAATTGGAAGTTAGTTATAATTTTTATATTATATAAATATCTACCCCATCAATAAATTGAGATATAAAGGAATAATCAAACTACGTCAACGAAATGTCAGTATCAGGCTGCTGCTTCAAATCCAAAGTGGTGCATTATTGAAAAGTGATTTTTTAATTGACGAATTAAACAAACTAGGAGAAATGTTGTTCCAATAATTACATGAAGACCATGAAATCCGGTTGCTATGAAGAATGATGAGCCATAAGCTGAATCAGAAATAGTAAATGGGGCTTCGTAATATTCTAATCCTTGAAGGATTGAAAAATATAATCCTAATATAACAGTTAAAAATAATCTTACATTAGTTTGTTTAAAATTGTTTTCTATTAAACTGTGATGTGCTCAAGTTACTGTGAGGCCTGATGATAGAAGAATTAATGTGTTTAAAAGAGGAATTTCTAGTGGATTAAATGTAATAATTTCTATAGGAGGTCATTTTATACCAATTTCAATATTTGGGGATAGGGAGTTATGAAAAAATCTTCAAAAAAAAGATAGAAAAAAAATACTTCTGATACAATAAATAAAATTATTCCCCATCGTATTCCTAATGTTACTTTTAATGTATGGTGTCCTTGGAAGGTTCTTTCACGAGTGACATCTCGTCATCATTGAATTATAATTAAAATTACGGTTAAAATTCCTATATAAAGAAGGTTTATACGAAAAAGGTGGAATCATTTAATTATTCCTATGAAAATAATTATTGCAGCAAGTGAACCTAGTAATGGTCATGGTCTGTAATCTACTAAGTGAAATGGGTGATTTTTTGATTTCATTAATTAACTTCTCTTGAGTAAAGAACTGATAATACAGTGAAAACATATGATTGAATGATTGAAACAGCTATTTCAAGAATTAATAATATAATTTGAAGAATGATTAAAAAATTAAGTTGAATAATTGATATTTTAGGTCCAATTCTTCCTAGGAGGGTTAAAAGTAAGTGACCTGCGATTATATTTGCTGAAAGTCGGATGGCTAAAGTACCGGGTCGAATAATATTTCTAATAGTTTCAATACAAACTATAAAAGGTATAAGTGCTGGAGGAGTTCCTTGAGGAACAAGATGGGCTAATATGTGTATTGAATTTTCAATTCACCCTTTAATCATAAAAGTCAATCATAGGGGTAGAGCTAATCTTAATGTAATTATTATATGACTTGTTCTAGTGAAAATATATGGGAATAACCCCATGAAATTATTAAAAATAATTATTCAAAATAGGCTAATAAAAATTAATGTTCTTCCTTTTATTGAATTAGATGAGATTAAAATTTTAAATTCTTTATGAAGGGTTAAAGATAACTTAATTCAGAATATATTTAGGCGTGATGGGATAAACCAAAATGATAGGGGGGTTATGAATAATATTAACCTTAATCTTATTCAGTTTAATGATAAGTACAAAGTTGAGGGGTCAAATGGTGAAAATAATCTTCTTATCATTTTCAAAGTTTGAATTTTTCATTCTTTTTTTTAATGGGGGCAGGGTATAAAAGAAAAGAGAAGTATCAAATCGATCTGTAAATTATTAGAATTGAACATATTATTAATATTATTGATAATCAATTTAGGGGGGCTATTTGAGGAATAGGAAGATATAATTTTTATAATTTTAACTTGACAAATTAATGTTATTATTTAACTAAACTTCCCGACAGAAGTAGTAGTCAGTTACTATTTATGGGTTAAAATTCCATTGCTTACTTTCAGCCACCTGGCGATATGGATTTTACTCAGTTAATAAAGTTTAAAGGGGCGATTCTTTCAATAACAATTGGTATAAATCTGTGGTTGGCACCACAGATTTCAGAACATTGACCAAAAAATAGTCCTGGTCGTGTTGAAGAAATATTAATTTGATTTAATCGACCTGGTGTTGCGTCAATTTTTACTCCAAATGAAGGGATGGTTCATGAGTGAATTACATCCCTTGAGGTTACTAATAATCGGATTTGGGTTTTGAAGGGAATAATTAGTCGATTATCTACATCTAAAAGACGGAAAGAAAAATTATTTAATTCTTTTGTTGGGGTTATATAAGAATCAAATTCAATATTTTTGAAATCTGAGTATTCATAGGATCAATATCATTGGTGGCCAATAGTTTTAATAGAGATTGAGGGGTTGTTAATTTCATCAATAATGTAAATTAGGCGGAGAGAGGGAATTGCAATAAAAATTAAGGTTAGAGCTGGGAGAATTGTTCAAATTAATTCAATTGTTTGACCCTCTAAAAGAAGGCGATGTGTAAATTTATTAAATATAAGGTTTATTAATAGTTGTGCTACTAAAATTGTAATAACCAATAAAATCAAAAGAGTGTGGTCATGGAAGAAAATTAATTGTTCTATCAAAGGTGACGCTCTATCTTGAAGGGAAATTATTTTTCATGTTATAATTTCTAAAGAAAGATACTTTATTTTTGGGGTTTAAATCCAATACATTATTCTGCCACATTAGAATAATGTTGTAATTAGGGGAAGTTCAGAAAATCTATGTTCTGCTGGTGGAGTATTTTGTGCTCATTCTAATGATGATGATAAATTTAAGTTAATAATGCTTTTTCGTTGTGCTGTAAAACTTTCTCAGATTACGAAAATTAAATAAATAATTCCAATAAGAGAAATCAATGAACCAATTGATGAAATTGCGTTTCATAAAGTAAATGAATCTGGATAATCTGAATATCGTCGAGGTATTCCTCTTAATCCTAAAAAATGTTGTGGAAAAAAAGTTAGATTTACACCAATAAATGTAACAATGAACTGAATTTTTATAAATTTTTCGTTCAAGGTTGTTCCTGTAATTAGGGGGAATCATTGTCTTAATCCTGCTATAATTGCGAATACTGCGCCTATTGATAATACATAGTGAAAATGAGCTACAACATAATAAGTATCATGAAGAATAATATCAATTGATGAATTGGCTAAAATAATTCCAGTTAATCCCCCTACTGTGAAAAGGAATACAAATCCAAGAGATCAGAGAGTTAGGGGGTTAAATTGTAGTTTTACACCATGGTAAGTTGCTATTCATCTGAAGATTTTAATACCAGTGGGTACTGCGATAATTATTGTGGCTGAAGTGAAATAAGCTCGCGTATCTACATCTATTCCTACAGTAAATATATGGTGTGCTCAAACTACAAATCCTAATAATCCAATAGCTATTATTGCATAAATTATTCCTAGGACTCCAAAGGTTTCTTTTTTTCCACTTTCTTGGCTAATGATGTGGGAGATTATCCCAAATCCTGGGAGAATTAAAATATAAACTTCCGGGTGTCCAAAAAATCAAAATAAGTGTTGGTAAAGAATTGGATCTCCTCCTCCAGCAGGGTCAAAAAATGATGTGTTGATGTTTCGGTCAGTTAATAATATGGTAATAGCTCCTGCTAAAACGGGGAGAGAAAGGAGAAGAAGAATAGCGGTGATAATAACAGCTCAAGGAAATAAGGGTGTTTTATCTAAATTTATTCCTTGTGGTCGTATATTTATTATTGTCGAAATAAAGTTTACTGCTCCAAGAATTGAAGAGATTCCTGCTAGATGGAGACTAAAAATTGCTAGATCAACAGAGGCTCCGCTATGGGCAATATTGGCTGAGAGAGGGGGATAAACTGTTCATCCTGTTCCTGCACCCCTCTCACTTATCCTTCTTAACAATAGGAAAGAAATTGATGGGGGCAATAATCAAAATCTTATATTGTTTAATCGAGGGAAGGCTATATCAGGGGCTCCGATTATTAGGGGGATTAATCAATTTCCGAAGCCTCCAATAAGTGTTGGTATTACTATGAAGAAAATTATAATGAATGCATGGGCTGTAACTACAACATTATAAATTTGGTCATTACCAATTAAGGAGCCGGGATTACCTAATTCAGCTCGAATCAGGATTCTTATTGATGTTCCTACTATTCCTGATCAAAATCCAAAAATGAAGTATAAAGTTCCAATGTCCTTATGGTTAGTAGAAAATAACCATTTATTCAGTAGAATGGCTGAACTATAGGCGGTAAATTGTAAATTTACTTATAATTAAAAATTTTCTACTAGTCTTATATTCAAAAATGATTTTAAATTGCAAATTTAAAGGTAAATAAATTTTAAGGCTTAGGTTTATCCTATTTTTAACTTTGAAGGTTAACAGTTTTGTTAACTTAAATCCTTAAAATCCAAGGATTAGAGTACAAATAGGGAGTCTTAAAATTAATGAGAATGAGATTATTCTAATTGGAAAATTGATTTTCTCGTTTAGAGGGTATACGATTTTTTTATTTGAAAGTGTAAATGTAGGAATTAGAATTCGTAAATATATGAAAAGGGAGATTAATGTAATAATGATTAAAAATGTGGGTAGAGCTAGTAAATTTATTTCTGTTAATATGAGGATAATTATTCATTTGGGTAAAAATCCAATGAAGGGGGGAAGTCCTCCTATTGAAAGAAGAATTGAAGAAATTAGTAATTTTGATGTTAAATTTAAGTTTCCTGAATTAATGTGGAATACAAATGTAATGTGGTGAATATTTAGAGGTATTTCTACTGAAAACGCCGAAACAAAAACAACAGGATATGTTGAATTTATCATTCTTACAAAGTGTTCAAATTCTTTAACTATATAGGAGTACACCTTTAGTAAATAAAAAAAGATTCACCTGTTTTTATAAAATCATTTAATTCAGAAATTCCGTTCTAGTTATACAGATGTTTCAGCTGTAGACGTCAAAATGGTGTTATTTCTGTGATAAATAAAAGCAAAATTTTAACTAAAATGGGTAAATTCCACCATTCTGGTCGTAGTTTTTGAATTTTCTAGAGGTATTTCTGTCAAAAAGACTGAATGAAGCATTCTGCTAAAACAGCAAGGAGTTTATCACATCTCTCAATCCTGTTTGATCTTAAAAGAATATAATGTGTAGTGTTACGCAGTACTTTTTTATCAATTCTACCATTGGGGCCCTATTTTTTTAATTTATTTCTACTGAAAACGACTAATAAAGCATTGTGATAAAACGCTAAAAATTCTTAAATTGAAGAAATTATGAATCACAAATATTTTAACACTAAAATCGAAATTATTGATCATGTAGCTTTGTTTGAAATAAAATTTAAAAACAAGACTATGTTTCACTACCATAACAGGCAGTAGATAAGTACCCGAAATTAACTTCCGATTAGAACGAATGTTACAACGAACGTTGTTATCTCTGTAGCTTCCAGTTCATATAGTCAAGACCTCTTAAACGGTACATATAATATTCCTTATCCAGGTCATGTATTGTTATTTGAGGAAAACATATGGCTTATGAAAAAGGGTGGGAGGCACTCCGTAGAGTGCCCCCCTCCCTTTTCTGTGACGTCATAAGCCGTGCTCTCATTGGTCGTTTTAAACTTGAACTAGTATTTTGCTTTTAAATTTGTCAACACAGCATACAATGCATACATCCGTATTACATTAGCTATCATCATGATGCTACATTGCCAAGAGAATTAATTTATTCGTGTGTTTTCTCATCGCTGTTTAAAGAAACAATACGCCCTAAGTGTGATTTTTCTGTTACGTCATTAGCTTCCTGTTTACATCATATATTCAAGAAAGACATCAGTATTCTGAAAACAAGGGGAAGTTAAGCGTATATACCAAAATTCCACAGTCAGTGTATTGAACATAATAGTTGTCGGTGACATCTACCGTCTAGTGAGTAAATATGTGGATATATATCTGTATGTATATCAAAATGATCCACTCTTATTGGTTGGTGTGAACTCCAGCCCACCTGCTAACCATCAGTATTAGGGATGCTCGATATGTATCGATATATCATAATATATCGATATATGCTGTCGATATATCGAATCAATCCGATATTATCGAATCAAATGATATCGATATATAATATCGATATATTTTATCCGATATATGAATATCGTACAAAATTAAAAGCATTTCACAATGACAATTTTCAATTATTCTCTATTTAGTACTTCATATAGACCGTTACAAACTTTGTAACGCGCGTGCGAGTTCGCTATTTTGACAAGACGGTAATTCAAATGTTTCGGACTTTTTTTCAAATTTGAATACTGAACAGACTTCATTGCCCTTATTAACTTAGATCATTTACCATCTAGATATAGCCTATCAAGCATAAAATCGTGGGAACGCTAGAAAGAGAGAGCAATAGAGACAGTAAGAGGCTGTTTCACTTAATGGGTGGAAGCAGCCAATGAACAACATGCTGGACGTATTTGGTTGGAAGCAGCTCCCAACCGAGTGAAATAGCCTTTTGCCCTCTCTATTGCCCTCTCTCTCCTTAGTCTTACCACGACATTTGTGCACTGCAGGCTATCTCTAGAAAGTAAATGCTCTAAGCTTATTAACTATGAAATTGAGTGAAAAATTAATTGATGGTGCTTCATTACTGCATTCTACAGTAGACACATACTTGTATTCAATTAGGACGATGGTTAAAATGCTATGGTCATTCACAAGGTGGAAATGAGGCAGAATTAGTTGACAGGTTAAAAAAAACATATTAGGTTTAAAATAAGCCTTCAAAATAAATCAATATATTGATAATTACAAAAAATACAAATTATTTGTAGCTAAACATTAAAAAAAGTCATTTTCAAAATTTGGAAAATTTTTATTTATATGCCAATGATGAGAAAACCGTCCGAAAAAAATGACAGAAGTTGACGTACTCGCACAAATAATTTTCAAATATGAAAAGCCCTCTTGTATGAGGGCAGCACTTGTAGGACATACCCAGAGTGCGTATAAGAAGAATATTGCCAAGGTACAGGCTAAATGCTGATTCGTTCTGCCATTTTTTGGACTAATGTCCGGTTTACTACAGCAACGGGAGAATAGATGTTTAGTATTTGTGTTACTGTGTGCTGTGTTGCCAGATCTGATGATTTAAAGTCAATCTCACGATATTTGTATAATTTTATCATTTTGGTATTCTTAGTTAAATTTTATTAAATTTAAGCCGTAAAAATAAAAACCACCTAAAGTATAAAATTTTGACAACAGTATTGAATAGTTATCAGAAGATTGCAACATCAACCCGCTTTTAGTGGAAAAATTGGATATTACAAAGTATTGAGAGTTGCTGTTTGCGTACTTAGATACTGGTGGAATCTAAAAATAAAACTCACTGACCCCATAAAGGTATTCAGAAAATTTTTAATAACTCTATTATCAATATTTTATTTTTAAGATTAAATTGGTAGGTTCACGAACTTGTTTATTAGCTATCATTTTACTTTGTAGGTAATTAATTTTAATATCAATTTTTTATATCAATGGCTGATCTCTTGAATGATATTTTTCGATGTATCGAATGCGTAAAAGTTGTTGATTTTTTAGGAATTTTCTGGCAACCCTGCATGATTTTTAAAAATTAGTGGGACATGTAAATAAAGTTGATTCATTTCTTAAACCCGCTGTTCCTTATTTACACATGATAAACTGCAACTCTTCCTTTTCTTTATTACATACTAGTTAAATTACAGTTAAATACAAATTACATACGATATATCGAAAATATCGATATATTTCATCGATATATCAGAAAATATCGATACAACATTCCGATATATTATATCGAAAAAAATATCGATATTTTTGGCTCATGAACATCCCTAATCAGTATGTTTTAACTCATACGTTTACAAAGAATGGTCCTGAATAAAGATTTAAAGTTTCCTCAACAGGATTCCGGTACATACCCGGCAACAATGTCTTTATAACATACGAAGTATATGCCATCGAAGGATAAAGTCATAATTCCCAAGATCTATTCAGCAATCTGGCAACGCTGACCCTCAAACATTACCATTATATTCCCAAATATATATAATGGTCGGTAAATTGATAAAAAGACGCACAGTACCTTGCTTCCGGTTCACTTCAACAAAAACACTAGTTATCAATGTACAGGAGTGTGTGTCAACCAATGGCAATGCAAAACTTCTAAGGATGGTAGTAAAATAGTAAAAGAAAAAACGAGTCCATCATTTTGGTTCTTGTATAAATATTTTACAGGCATCCAGCTGAAAACGTCAAAATTTAATCATTGAAAACATACCAAATGATAAAATAATCTTATTAAGGCATACAGTACGTTTCTTCCAGTTCACTTCAATAAGAAACACTATTTAGTTATCAATGTGTTTGTCAGCCAATAGCAATGCAAAACTTCAAAGGAGAGTAGTAAAATAGTAAAACAAAATGGGTTCATAATTTCGCTTCTAGTTTAAATATTTTACAGACTTTCAGCTGAAAACCGCAAAATTAAATCATTGAAAACGTACCAAATGATAAAAATAATCTAAAATAGGTAAATTCCACCAATCTGGTGGTACTTTCAAAACAGCTATTGTAATTAAATTTACCATTAGAATTATCTTGCCGGGATGTACCGTGTGAAAGTGTGGAAATTCTTTACCATCAAAAATGATGCTATGATGATGTTTTGTCACCGAGAATCTGTCATAGCTGAAACGAGCATGCTAAAGAATGAAAGGGCGTATTGCAGTCATCAGCAAATGTTACTGGATTGTTAGAACAAAATGACTAGAAACGGAATGTTGGAAAAGTTGTTAGAAATGCTGGGAATGGGACTGGTATTAACAGAAAGTTTATAATAGAATGCAGATATGGAGAATGAATGTGAATCTTATAGCAAAGGGTTTTCATTTTTCAGTAGACATGCTGTTAGGGACATCTCAAACTATTTTTATGCGAAACAATTCGGTTGTTTAAATAATTGTAATACATTAATGAGTATTTAATTGAAAGTTGTTAGCAATGTATGTAGGATATCCTTGAAAAATTGTTAATGCAAAGATCAGTTGATGTTAATACTGCAAGCTTTAAGATGTTATGTATGGTATGACTGAAGCAACTAGATGTTTTAGATAATAAATATTTTATGCAGACCATTTTCCACTGCCAAACCCATGAGGATCATGCGGCTATAGAATCTATATATAAATATCCATATAGAACGTTTACATATACATTTTATAGTCCCAGAGGCTGCATAACCGGCATCGTTGAGAGTCCCCATTAATAATTAGTGTATACCGTAATATATAAAAATTATTAACAGGCCTACTATTCGTTCAAAGAATCAATATACAAATCAAATGTTCTGCTGATACCATTATCACACGCACAATCCATAAATTAATATAGGGCGTCTTATTCAATGGTTCTGATAGGGTTCAGAAATTGTGTAGGTAACAGACATTCAAGCTAAGCATATTGATTCAAAACGAATATCGTACTCGTAATTTGTGGCATTCATTGAAATCTTCTGTTATTCACCTAGTCACCATTTCAGAACGTCGAGAAGTAAGTCTCTCTTCTTGGGACTAGAATGCCTTCGTTTCTTCACCACTTGAGACTCTCTCTTTGATAATGGTCCTAGGACATTTTCGTAGGATGTGAGACATGTGTTCATTTACCGACATAGTTTTTTAAAGCCAAAAGGCACAGATGAGAAATCTAACAAAAATTTTCTTTTAAGAGATTTTGGCTGGTATCGTTTTTCTGTTGTAACTGTCACTACATTGTGTTCAGCTGTTCTACGTATTTGTTTACTAACGATTGAAATGGGTTCTTCTTCACTCAAAACCATCCGCTTAATGACATCAAAGTTTATTAATTCCGAAGCAGCACAATTCAGAGTAATCCCTTTAACCTTACAAACGGTTATATACTCTTGTGCTTTCGTTGACCAAACCATATATGCATAGTTTTTGGGACCGTCTGAGACAAATTCCACGATATAACTCTCTGATCCGTATGTTTCTAGTTCATCAGTCATATCCCCTATAAATGTACCGATAGGGACATCGAACTCTCCAGAACGTGAAACATATATACAACTGTCAGAATCGTTTCTCCAAATAGCTATAAAGTTTGAGGCGGGCCAGGGCTGTTACATATGATGCGATGACAACATTAACGGTAGACAGAGAATCGGAAGCCTCTTCTTTATACTCCCAGTTTACAATAAGGGTATTCTCGTTAACAGGTAGAACGGTATTGACATAAATGGCATGATTTGACATATTGAAAAACTCATCTGGTTGATTCACAATAGAGGTTTTAGGTTGGTTTTCACGCTGTCCAAACTTCCCCCAAAATGAATTCAAAATCAGTTTCGCCAAGGATCTTAGACCAGGGTTATCGAGGATTTTAGAATCGTCTAGACGAACTTCTTCCCTCTGCAGAAACTCTTCAATATAGCGGTTCTTTTCCTCTTCAGATTTGCAATGAGATGACTAATTGGACGATTCCTGTTTAATTTTAATAAACTTGTTCATCATTTCGGTGAAAAGACCAGCAACATTTTTCCCAAATTGAATTGTTTCATATGACCATACCTCATACATGTTTAGAATTTTGTAGCCCATTTCCAGAGCCTTCGAGACCTCCTCAATCACCCAAGTGCCAGATAGGGCACGTTCCTCATCTGAATGATGACATTCATCAGTGTTGAATTGCTCCCCACAAGTGCGACAAAGAAGAAACATTAGTTTGTTATTCATTTTTTGTGGCAGAACAGGATGGACAAGGTCGTGTGGCGGTAAAATTTTACACTTTACGAGGCCGGACAATGAGAAGAGATCATTGGGACACTCTTGTCCAACATAAACCTTTGGATGACCTATAGGAAACTTTCCATATTTACACACCCAGGAATACAAAGAACACACATCGACGTACTTGATCTTCTCACCTTCTTTAGCTTTGTAGTGCTGTACTATATTGCCAGTCCTACCGACCGCGAAGGCATCTCTCGGTTCTAAAGGTGTGAGAGATACGAGGGGATGCTTTTCCGTTAATGTTTTCATCTCGTTGTTGACAGCTAGCATTTTCTGGAACTCACATTCCCAGATCTCTACCACTTCATAACCGAGAGAGCGAAGTCTAGCAAGTTTACACTGAGTGGTTTCATGTTTTAGGTTAAGAGTTTGTGAGGGATTTTCATATAGTGGTTCATCTCTTTGGTATTTATAACAGGTTGTACACCCATGGTAATAACATCCTTGGAATTCGAATACCAAATTCAGTTCTGGAGAATAACCATCAACTTTAACCCCAGCTACTACTGCCTCAGAACCTTTCGCAGCGTGTTGGATATCAACACCCCGCTGCCTTTCCTCCCACACTAACCACTGAATTGAAATTTTCGACTGATTTTCTCTCCATCTATAACCATGCTTAGGAATAATGCCGATAGTCTCTGACTTGAGAAAGTTCCTGCGGAAGACCTTATTGCAGGCTGAAGCTATGGTCATTGCCTCGGAAAATGGGCAGACATTGGTTTCGTCCAGCATGAGTTGGCGGAATTTCAGGCATGCTTGCGACAAAATATCGACATCCGAAATGCAGTAGTGAGTTATCTCTTTTTGAAAGTCAAACACGTATCCCTCTTTAACACGTTCATCATGCCATGACAAAAACTTTTCCCTTTCATCAGGTTTCATACCATCAGGATCGTAATATATAAGAGCTGGCATAGAACTGACATAATTTTGATTTTCTGTACGGTTAAAAAGATGAGGAAAGTAACCCTTCTTGAGTTCTTTTAAGCTAAAAGCTTTGGGAAGTTTGGAGAGTGCCATGGGAAAGTAATTGAGGCTATCGAGGAATGTTACCTTTCCGTATACTATTGAAATAAGTCTGGTCCCTCTCATTATAAGTTCTGGTTTTAAGTCGGTGTTCGTTAGAATGTAATTGAGTAAAAACTGATGATCAAAACCACCTCCATTATGAGCTAAAACAATAACTTTTTTGATTTTTTTTCGGATGCCTGTAATATGTCTCATTAAATCGGAAATAACGTCATCCCCTTTGAAAATCTTTTGACGATATCCACACACCTGACAGAAATACAACCCTTTTTTATCAATACAATTATGACAAGATTGTTTCATTAAGCACAGATTGGGTACATGGAGAAGAGAACCGGTTGCTTGTACCGTTTCTTGGCGAGTTTCAAGATCATATAAAATAAACAAAAAGTCTTTAGTGGGTGGTGTCTTTATATCGGGTTGTATATAACATAGATGATTTGAAGGCTTGTGACACTTGCAAATCTTGCAAAAAATTTCTCCGCAAACGTGTGTCCTTTTACACTGAACGGTTTTAAAACATTTTTCACAACGACAAATCTGATGACAAATACCGAACTGAAGATGTTTATGAAAACATGATGGTCCTCAAAAGATCTCTTACACTTGTCACAATTTACCTTTATCTCATCGACAGAACAGGGAGGTGATTGTCTGCAACCAGAACAAGTACCACCGCAACGATGTTTTTCCTTATGATCATATGGTATATGACACTCCTCGCAATAATGTCCACAACAGAAAGATGATGTTAGAGAAGTAATAGCATTGTAATGCCTCTCGTGATATAGTAAATTGATACTTGCACCATCAGAATTTCCCTTAAAGATGACATCGCGACCTTTTGAACCATACGCATACACTGTGATCCTATAAGAAGAAAGATGCCTCTGAAATGACTGAAGCTCTGAAATTCCAGCCCCCACTTCAGGAATCACCACTCCAGCACCTTCCATCATCTCTAGAGCTCTCTGCGTCTGTAGTTTCCCCGTATTCACCCGAATTTTTGGGTAAAGTGGATCCTTATCCACAAAAGCCTTTGCCACCAGTAGAGCGCGTGGTAGACAAAGATTGTTTTTGTTATTAACGACCACAATCCCTCGACGTTTAGAACAC
The DNA here is from genome assembly GCA_034190945.1 of Octodonta nipae. Lineage (NCBI taxonomy): Eukaryota > Metazoa > Arthropoda > Insecta > Coleoptera > Chrysomelidae > Octodonta > Octodonta nipae. The sequence goes on from CM067216.1 coordinate 83,602,256, forward strand.
TCCTCATTGAAACTGTTGTACGAGCGCCCGCGGCCAGCCCCTAACGGCATTCGTACGGTCGTTATACCTAGACAGAAGGTTTCAGTATTAAGCCCAGTTGAATTAGACTGATATATGGATGAGATCTTGTTCCATATATCATCGACCTTAATATTCGAGGCGTCTTTGAATCGCATCCAACCCTGGCCACGACAGAAATCTTTAGAACAAAAGGTAAACCCCACTTTATCTGTAGGTTCTAATCCCTCGGTTCCTTTCTGGACAATCAGAGTTATGGCGGATTTCACCCATCCCACAGGTTCGGTCCCATATGGAATTCTTTTGATTTTAAATTCTAAAACACGTCCCATGACGCCATAACGTCTAATATTCTTTGTAATATCTTTAATTATCGAATATTTCTTCATTTCGCGAGTGATGGTCTTGAGACAAACCCACAAACGTTAGTAATATAATAAGTCAAACGCTCACAATGAATACTTACAAATGAAAAACGAGTCAAACAATGCAAAATTCAGATAAAAGAAAGAATCTTTTCAAAATTAAAATGCGTATGTACTGCTCACAGCAACTGAACTGACCGGTAGCGGAAACGTGAATTGTTTTATCAATATAGAGCAGATAAGTGTGGGTAAACTGTAGAGAATAGATGGCGTTGGGAAACAACCCAAAATAATGGTCTATTCGAATGACCTTACAACCATCGTGCACTCTTTAGAATAAAATGTGGAGCTGAGTTTGCAGTTTGACAGACCTCGACAAGGGTGCAGCTGATCATTACTGAAATAAAAACCCTCTATTTAAAGCTTATACACCCAGTAAACTAAAAATATATAGATTTGAGAAGTATGCATTCACTGCAAATGATGGCGGCCAAGAGGCATAAATGTTTGAAAATACCTCTTTTAAAATATCACTAAATAATTCCTCCAATTAAAGTTTATTCAGCAAATTGTAAAATCACAATATGCATAAATATGAGAAGTATACTTTCAGTTTAAATGGAACTATAGAAATTTAAGTAATGTTTGAAATCAGTCCCGTTGAATTACCAAAATTAGCAATTATTATAAACTAGAGTACATGACTGTGATCTAATACGACTAGTCCAGTCATAATTTTCTTTGAAATAAAAATTCAATAGATTCAATGTTAAATACATGTAAGATTTAAATATCAGTATGAAGTTATGAAATTCATAAATGTTTTTTAAACAACAACTAACAACTTTATAAAATGTGAGTCAAGATGCATTGTCAAAATACTAGGCAGTCATAATTTAAGCCTAACAGTATAAAATTAAAAAAATAGATACTCACATGTATTAAAATTCACATATTTAATTGTCCACTTTACACTACACTTGTCCAGTTTGAGCAACTAAAATAAATTTCGCAAAGTTACGTATTTATCGATAGCATTGTGTACGTCATCTCCGTTCCCAACAAAATTTTAATTAATAATGCTGATAAATCACAGATTTGCGAAAACCACGACATCCTGTTCCATACCCTTATCAACTATCGCAACTCGAATGTTTTATTTTATAAATTAAACATAATTCCACAACATCCGTTGCAAGAACGTCAATCGGTTAGCTCCTATTCTTATCTCTAACCACAACGTCCTGCACTTTTCGTCGTTGTGAAATTTGTAATCGATAGTAAACCACAGCAAACTGTTATCTGCATGTGTTTAAATGAAACAAAACTTTATTTCATTATTTTTATTAAGCGAATATTTTTAATTACATTATAGGATTATCTTAAACTTTAGTACTTTTTATTGAAAGTGATCCATCAATAACAATCAAATGTAACGGATAGACTCGTCTGGGTGGGCCAGCATCTAGCTTTCTCTTAGGTAAAATATGTTTATAATGGTATGTATTCCCTAGTTTGCAATTTTCCCTGTCGTTTCTGAAATACCTACAGGATCTAGGTTTAATGTGGTATGCACAGTACTGTATTTAAACCATTTTTTTTATCGTATTTAGTGACGTTATGTAACTCATCTATGTCATCTTCAGCGATGTATTTCAATGGTTTCAGTTTTATTTTGTCAGCATATTTAGCATTGTTTTGTTATCTTGTTTTACTATCTTCGGTGTTTTATTTGAATTAAATTATCGGTTGTATTTTCTGAGCAACTCAGTTAGTTTATGTGCTCAACGAAAAAAAATTTTCAATGCAGGGCGACAAGAACGTCTTAGCAAAGTCCTAACCTAATAAATAACGTGACATTATGGTTATGGTTAATATGTGAAGAAGGTACAACATATTTGAACTGCACAAATTTACACCAACGACTATTAGGCTGATGAACGGTTCCAGGATGATAGTTAATAATGAATGGGCAAACTTTTATCTCACACCAGATATCATTTTAGTTATGATTCATTTGTGTCCACAACTTTTATGCAAATTTCACAGAATAACTATTAATTTTATGTTTATTTTCCATGTGACGATAAATATCTGTTCTATTCATAAATTTTCCACACCTTTCGCATAGTATTTTTTGTCGATCATATTTAAACTGCCATTTTTTGAAATCTTCATAACTATCCCAGGAGTTCTTGTTGAAAGGTATCCAATGTCCTTTGTTTTGACTACACAGAATGTAACATTTATCGCAAAGTGGGCGTCCTGTGGTTGGAAACCATTTGCTGCAAAATTCAGATACATTTTCCATGTCTGCACACTATGAAAGTTTAGCGTAGAATGACGGGATTTCTGTTAATACGAGTCCCATTCCCAGCATTTCTAACAACTTTTCCAACATTCCGTCTCTAGTCATTTTGTTCTAACAATCCAGTAACATTTGCTGATGACTGCAATACGCCCTTTCATTCTTTAGCATGCTCGTTTCAGCTATGACAGATTCTCGGTGACAAAACATCATCATAGCATCATTTTTTATGGTAAAGAATTTCCACACTTTCACACGGTACATCCCGGCAAGATAATTCTAATGGTAAATTTAATTACAATAGCTGTTTTCAAAGTACCACCAGATTGGTGGAATTTACCTATTTTAGATAAGATTATTTTTATCATTTGGTACGTTTTCAATGATTTAATTTTGCGGTTTTCAGCTGAAAAACTAGAAGCGAAATTATGAACCCATTTTGTTTTACTATTTTACTACTCTCCTTTGAAGTTTTGCATTGCTATTGGCTGACAAACACATTGATAACTAAACAGTGTTTCTTATTGAAGTAAACTGGAAGAAACGTACTGTATGCCTTAATAAGATTATTTTATCATTTGGTATGTTTTCAATGATTAAATTTTGACGTTTTCAGCTGGATACCTGTAAAATATTTATACAAGAACCAAAATGATGGACTCGTTTTTTCTTTTACTATTTTACTACCATCCTTAGAAGTTTTGCATTGCCATTGGTTGACACACACTCCTGTACATTGATAACTAGAGTGTTTTTGTTGAAGTGAACCGGAAGCAAGGTACTGTGCGTCTTTTTATCAATTTACCGACCATTATATATATTTGGGAATATAATGCTAATGTTTGAGGGTCAGCGTTGCCAGATTGCTGAATAGATCTTGGGAATTATGACTTTATCCTTCGGTGGCATATACTTCGTATGTTATAAAGACATTGTTGCCGGGTATGTACCGGAATCCTGTTGAGGAAACTTTAAATCTTTATTCAGGACCATTCTTTGTAAACGTATGAGTTAAAACATACTGATGGTTAGCAGGTGGGCTGGTGTTCACACCAACCAATAGGAGTGGATCATTTTGATATACATAGAGATATATATCCACATATTTACTCACTAGACGGTAGATGTCACCGACAACTATTATGTTCAATACACTGACTGTGGAATTTTGGTAAATACGCTTAACTTCCCCTTGTTTTCAGAATACTGATGTCTTTCTTGAAAATATGATGTAAACAGGAAGCTAATGACGTAACAGAAAAATGACACTTAGGGCGTATTTTTTTTTAAACAGCGATGAGAAAACACACGAATGAATTGATTCTCTTGGCAATGTAGCATCATGATGATAGCTAATGTAATACGGATTTATGCATTGTATGCTGTGTTGACAAATTTAAAAGCAAAATACTAGTTCAAGTTTAAAACGACCAATGAGAGCACGGCTTATTACGTCACAGAAAAAGGGAGGGGGGCACTCTACGGAGTGCCTCCCACCCTTTTTCATAAGCCGTATGTTTTCCTCAAATAACAATACATGCCCTGGATAAGGAATATCATATGTACCGTTTAAGAGGTCTTGGCTATATGAACTGGAAGCTACAGAGATAACAAAGTTCGCTGTAACATTCGTTCTAATCGGAAATAAATTTCGGGTACTTATCTACTATCTGTTATGATAGTAAAACAACGTCTTGTTTTTACATTTTATTTCAAACGAACCTACATGTAATATATTATTTTGAAGGCCCTATCCACCATTCTTCCCTGTTCCCTGACCAATAATTTCGTTTTTAGTGTTTTATCACAATGCTTTATTAGTCGTTTTCAGCGGACATAAATTCAAAAAATAGGACCACAATGGTAGAGTTTACTCATTTTATTAAATAAGTGAGTCTTTTTGTTTTTCAACCATTAAATTTTGGCGTTCTTAGCACAATGTTTGTAATCAGCAGAAATGCCTCTAAAAACTAGGTTCAGAATGGTAAATTTACATATTTTAGATAAGATTATTTTTTTCATTTGGTATGTTTTCAGTGATTAAATTTTGACGTTTTCAGTTGAATGCCTTCCGAGGACCGAAATGATGGACTCATTTTTGTTTTACTATCATCCTTAGAAGTTTAGCCATTTTTCCCAAGTAATTTTATTTGATTTTCAACGATTAAGTTTTGACATCTTCAGCAGAATGGCTGTAAAATATTCAAACTAGAAGCGAAATGATTAACTCAATTTTGTTTTATTATTTTTCCATCATCGTTAGAAGTTTTGTATTGCCATTGATAGTCAGGTTGTGATCTCATAACAAAAGGGTAAGAGGCTAGCTGTAGCAAACCTCACCTCTTTTCTGTGACGTAATCATCATTGCTGAGAAACATATTCAAACATCAAAATATCTTAAATCTAAATATATGATGATCGGAAGATTGATAACAAAGTACCGGATAACACTACACATTATATTCTTTTAAGATCAAACAGGATTGAGAAATGTGATAAAGTCCTTGCTGATTTAGCAGAATGCTTCATTCGGTGTTTTTGACAGAAATAACTCTAGAAAATTCAAAATTGGGACCGGAATGGTGGAATTTACCCATTTTAGTTAAAATTTTGCTTTTATTTATCACAGAAATAACACCATTTTGACGTCTACAGGTGAAACATCTGTATAACTAGAACGGAATAGCTGAATTAAATGATTTTATAAAAACAGGTGAGTCTTTTTTATTTACTAAAGGTGTACTCCGATATAATTAAAGAATTTGAAGACTTTGTAAGAATGATAAATTCAATACAACCTGTTGTTTTTGTTTCGGCGTTTTCAGTAGAAATACCTCTAAAATATTCACCAGATTGGTGGAATTTACTGATTTTAATAGCAGAACTCTAAAATATCAAAAACTAGGTTCAGAATGGTAAATAAGATTATTTTCATCATAAGTGAGTCATTAATCATTTTCATGGTAAAATGTACACTTTAATTGTTTTTGGCGTTTTATTATAAAGCTTCATTCGTCGTTTTCATCAGAAATATATTCAAAACTAGGACTGCAATGGTAGAGTTTACTCATTCTGTTAAATAAGTGAGTCTTTTAGTTTTTGAACGATTAAGTGTGACGTTATTAGCACAATGCGTGTAGTCAGCAGAAGTGCCTCTAAAAATATCCAAAACTAGGACCACACTGGTGGAATTTACTCATTTTGTTAAATAAGTGAGTCATTTTGTTTTTCAACTATAAAGTTTCGGTGTTTTAGCAGAATGCGTGTAAAACATTCAAACGAGAACTGATATGAACCCATTTTGTTAAAAAAAAATTACCATCATCGAATCATTTTGTTAAACACGTGAGTCATTTTGTTTTTCAACGTTTTTAGCAGACTCCCTGTAAAATATTCAAACGAGAACTGATATTTTGTTAACAAAATTGTTTTACCACCATCGAATCCTTAGAAATTTTACTATTATGAATCACGGAAACAGCTATAAAACTAGTACCAGAACGATAGAATTTAATTATTTTTATAAAAGACCAATATGCAGGTGAGTTTTTTGTAAGTTTTGTTATTATTCATACCAAACTTTTATTAAACGTGTACAACGATATTCATAAACAACATAACTATACCTTTTCCAACAAAAACACATGTTAACTATCACTATCTCATGCAACAAGGACTGCCCAACACAGAACCGTCAACACACTATCATCCACAGAATTGCAAACTGACAAAACACACGTCATCCATGGAACACGAAACTCAAAATTAGACAACGGAATTACAACCATACAAAACACTACGTCATCCGTGGAACATGAAACTCGCAAAACACACAATATGAATCACAACACACAACAGCACGCATGAAACATGAAAGTGACAAAACACACGACAAACGACATTACAACCTGTCACCTCAACAAAACCCAATGTCATCCGTGGAACATGAAACTCGCAAAACACACGACAAACGACATTACAACTTGTCACCTCCACAAAATGCAACATCATCCATGGAACATGAGACTGACAAAACACACGACAAATGACAATACACCCTGTCACCCACAAAATACAATGTCATCCATGGAACATGAAACTCGCAAAACACACGACAAACGACATTACAACTTGGAAACTGACAAAACGTATAACGTCAGCCATGGGACATGAAACTCACAAAACACACGACAAATGATAATACACCCTCTCACCCACAAAATACAATGTCATCCATGGAACATGAAACTCGCAAAACACACGATAAACGACATTACAACTTGTCACCTCCACAAAATGCAACATCATCCATGGAACATGAGACTGACAAAACACACGACAAATGACAATACACCCTGTCACCCACAAAATACAATGTCATCCATGGAACATGAAACTCGCAAAACACACGACAAATGACATTACAACTTGGAAACTGATAAAACGTATAAGGTCAGCCATGGAACATGAAACTCACAAAACACCCGAAAAACGACATTACAACTTGTCACCTCCACAAAATACAACATCATCCATGGAACATGAGACTGACAAAACACACGACAAATGACAATACACCCTGTCACCCACAAAATACAATGTCATCCATGCAACATGAAACTCGCAAAACACACGACAAACGACATTACAACTTGGAAACTGACAAAACGTATAACGTCATCCATGGGACATGAAACTCACAAAACACCCGACGTTAGAAGCTGTCACCCCAAAATCATATAACGCCAACCATGAATGCGAAACTGACAACCAGAACGGACACCACAAACCACCTGCCAACATACACCACTGTATATTACATATACACTCTATACCCATAACCTCTCAAATCACACTAGTTACACACAACAAGAAATTTGCAGCACACAACACATGACATTTACAGTTAAGACACGATTATCACTAAAAATCATATACCCAACAACCTCTAGACAATTTTTTCAATATGTCTCATTAGCCCACAAGGCTAAATCTTTGCCTTTGAATCAAAAATGCCAGGCTCTAAACCCGGCAGCGACTTTTTTTCTTAGTACCGCATACGTCACAAGATGGAGCCAAACAACAATACCAACGGCAACACACAATACCAATGACGTCACCCATTATTACCTCAAACATCACAAGATGGCGCCAAGCAATAATACCAACGAATGATCTACAACACACAATACCGATGACGTCACCCATCAGCTCTCCACCCGACGGCTCCCCACCGTCAAGCCGAAGGGAGATTCCCACGACCACTAATCCCACCACTAATCTCGCCACCCACGCAACCACAGCCAACAAACCACAAGGCCAACGCAACCACAAGGCCACCCACGCAACCACAAGGCCACCCACGCAACCACAAGGTCGACTCTGATAAGGTGGCGCCTGCGGTTGATAAGGGCCGACCTTGAAAATTTTCCCACGCTCAAGTGCGGCCACCCCTTCTCTGGTACATTTCGTAAGTACTGTTGGGCAGCGATTTTGCTCCTAATAAAGTCCAGTTATCAAAAATTCGTAAGCTATAGATATCCACACCATATGTTCCACAGTGTGATACACAGCCCTTTCTCCCGAGCCCAACCTTCAGGCATATCCAAACAAAACCCAGATTTGTGGCTACTGACTGCAGTGTTCTACTATTGATTTCCTTATCGAGATTCTCTGCACTCGGTTACGTCGATGCTTAAGGGTGAAAAATAAGACAAAACGGTTAACATTACAATAATAACCATTCCATATTCTTCTAACTCTATCCTCATGAAACCATGTATGACAAAAACGCACCTCCGTATTAAGACCCTTTACGTTTTCAAGCTAATTTCCTAGAATTAAAACTAGGCTTCTTTTAAGATCCGTATACGCCACCTATCAAACTCGCAACCATTACCGCCAGCCAGACGGCCCATATGACGTCCGGGAGAGTGAGAGGGTTAACATATTTAAAAACTAGCCTACCTGAAATTACTCTCTCGAAAACGTTGCTAGCTCTTAGACTATAACGAAGCACTTGCTCAAAATGTCGATTAGAATAAATAGAAATTCCTCACTCTTCAACAACATCCCTGCATCTACATTTCAACACAAATCTCATCAACAAAGTAAATCACTTACATTTCCTACTAATAAAATTCGAGGAACGTATCCAAAATATCATCACAACCATTAAACAATTTAAAATAATCCCTCCTACCTTTCATTTCTGGGGGCCAATTATTCAGTGAGAAGTTTAATAAAGTGAAGTTTCAAAGTGTGTTTTTGAGAAAAAGGCTAATAGAATGTAGTTGAAAAAGCCCCATATAAGTGTATGCGAAACATCGGAAAACTTTATTTACGTAAATAAATTAATTCGAAAAAATGACGCGGTCCAAATCCGGAAAAAACAGAATCAGCTATGACTCTGAACCGATGTTGTCATAGAGAATATTTTAATTTAAAAAAGTCACCGCCACCGACCGGGTTTATTAACGAACCACGAGCAAGTTCGTTGCAATGAAAGTATCCTTAATAAACACATTTTTAAAAAAACAAAAACCGACTTCAAAAGAAAATTAACTAAAAATATGAAATAATTTTTAGCTACAAATAAATAGTTTTTAAGAAGTCGGTGCCAAGTGAAAGTGAACATATTTTGGGAAGTAAATTGATGAGTTATACTTCGTAAGTTCTCTCTTCAAACCGACTTCAGAAAAAGAATTTAATTGTAGCTAAAAATTATTTCAAACTTTTTAATTAATTTTCTGTTGAAGTCGGTTTTTATTTTTTTTTTAATGTATTTATTTTACAATTTTAGGTGATGCAATGGCTTGATTGGATGCAGTTTTCAATTCGAATAAATTCTCTCTATATTGTCTAACATAAGGTATTTTACTTTCATTTATTAGCTTGACCAATCTCGTTTACTGTTGAATAGAATAACTTGTTGGGTAGATATTATTATAAACTTGGCGGGTTCAATTATTTGAAATGTAAAAAATATTTTTCACTCTCACTTTCTAGAAACTTTTACTTACATCGATTATACACAACAGCTGATTCGAATATCACAAATATAATACAACATAAGCTCTTCGCCGCACTAACTAAGTCCTGCGATGATGGGCTGCTCCTTTTAATATCAGCATCGAATTCTCCAGTACAATCCATTATCAATTCTACAGTTGCCGAGCTATTTCGAGATCAATTTTTTGCTCCTAACGGCAATCGATGTCTTGGAATAAAACCAGGGCCACCTTAGGTAAATTTCGCAACACTGCCGCCCTTTAATCCTAATCGTCCCGGTCAGAAACATCCTCTCCATCGTAGGGAGCGAGTCGATCTAAATGGACCACCTTCAACTTAGCCCTAGGGTTTCGACGGATCCGGTAGATGACGTCATTAAGCCTCTTGACCACCTCTATACCACGTATACCAGGCGGTGTTAGCTTTGGAGATTTACCCTTGCTCCGTTGGGGGTTGTATAGCCCGACTTTGTCCCTCTCTTGGAACCCGACTGAATTGGCCTTGAGGTCGTATCGCGTCTTCATCCGGTCACTAGTGGCCAACATCTGCCTTCGGGATAATTCGTGAATTGCCATCATGTTATGTCGGAGCTGGTCTGCATAATCGTTGATGTCTTGGGAAGGTTCTTCGGGGGATCCTAAAGCCAAATCGCAGAATAATAGCAGCTCTTTTCCGAATAGGACCCTGGCTGGAGTCAGGCCTGTACTATTATGTACGGCTGAGCGATATGCCAACAGGCATAGGGGAATATGCTCATCCAAATCACGCTGGTTATTGCTGACGACCTTGGATAGGTGTTGTTCCAAGGTCCTGCTAATTCTTTCCACCATTCCGTCTGACTGTGGATGCAATGGTGTTGTTCTCGTTTTCCTGATCCCCTACATCGTGGAGACCTTCTAGAAGACATTCGATTCGAAGTTACGCCCCTGGTCTGAATGTAGTTCCATCGGGACGCCAAACCTGCTGAATAGCTGTTCTACTAACACCGTCGCTACCGTGGCTGCCTCTTGGTTGGGAATCTCATATGCCTCAGGCCATTTACTGAAGTAATCCATTGCGACCAAAATGTATTTGTCCTCCATCTCAGACTGGGGAAACTGACAGGCGACATCGATGGCAATTCTCTCAAATGGGACGCCCACATTATACTGCTTCATTCTGCCCTGGGTCCGGGTCTTTGGGCCCTTACTGGCAGCACAGGTGTCACATTAGCGGCACCAAGCTCCTAAGTCTTCGAAGTAATTCACCCAGTAGTACCGCTGGCGAACTTTGTCTAGGGTTTTATTTATGCCCAGATGGCCTCCGGTAATCCCATCATGTACTTCCGTCAGGATGGCTGGTACCTTTTTCTTAGTAACTACCGGTTGGGACTCAGTTTCTCGGCCATCAGTGCTTTCCCATACTTGCTTGAGCATTCCATTCTCTACTCTTAGAGAGTCCTATTGAGTCCATAACGATTTCAGCACGCCCGAGTATCTAGCTACCTCATTCCATCGTGGCCTGGGTGCCCCTCTCGTTTTGAGTGACAAGATTGGTTCGATGTCTGGATCAGCCATTTGGTCCTGAATGCACTGTTCCGTTGTCCAGTCTTCATTGGCCTGCACTCGGATCTGTCTGATGGAGATACCCTCTCGCTTTTCCGTCTTCAGACAATGTCCGCATTCTGCTCTACTTGGTCTTCTGGATAGGGCATCGGCATTATTGTGCAAACCGGCACGGTGTTCCACCTTGAAATCGTATTGCTGTAGTTTCTCCATCCACCTGGCCAGTTGTCCTTCCGGTGTCTTCATGTCCAGCAGCCATTTGAGGGCGGCATGATCTGTCCGGATTAAGAAATGACGACCATAAAGATATTTGTGGAAATGGTCTACAGCCCTTATTATTGCCAGAAGTTCTTTTCTGGTGACGCAATAATTTCTTTCCGGTTTCGAGAACCCATGACTGTAGTACTCGATCACCCTCTCTTCGCCATCTTGCACCTGGGATAGGACGGCCCCCAAACCTGTGTTGCTGGCGTCGGTGTCTAAGATGAACTTGCCGGACTGTGTAGGAAAGGCTAGAATTGGGCTGGAACATAGTGCTGTCTTCAGTCGCCTGAATGATGTTTCGCAATCCTGATTCCAATGGAAGGTCTCTTTCTCAGTGGTCTGCTGATATAGAGGGGCGGCGATAGTGGCAAATCCCTCAACAAATCGCCTGTAGTAGAAACAGAGGCCCACGAAGCTTCGGAGTTCATGTGTGTTGGGACTGGCCAATCACGGATGGTTTCTATCTTGTCCTTGTTGGTGCGAATTCCTGACTCGGAAACGATGTGGCCCAAAAACTCTACTTCTTTTTGGTACAAGGAACACTTCTTCGGGTTGAGTCTCAGGTTGGAGTCATTAATTCTGGAGAATACTTCGCCCAGGTTCTTCAGATGGTCGTCGAATGTCTGACCTACGACCAAAATGTCGTCGAGGTATATTAAGCACGTCCCCCATGTTAACCCGCTCAGGATATACTGCATTAGCCTTTCGAATGTTGCGGGAGCATTACATAACCCAAAGGTCATGGCCATGAACTGAAACAGCCCTTTACTAGTGGAGAACGCTGTCTTCTCTCTGTCGTTTTCGGGTAAACCCACCTGCCAATATCGACTCTTTAGGTCTAGTGTGGAGAACCAACGGGAGCCTGCTAGTGTGGACAGAGTGTCATCAATTCGGGGTAGTGGATAGCTGTCTTTCTTGGTGACGTCATTAAGCTTTCTGTAATCCAAGCAAAATCGGGTGGTTCCATCCTTCTTTTTACCTGGCACGACGGGAGAGGACCATGTGCTGTTGGATGGCTCAATAACTCCGTTTTGTTACATGGACTCGATCTTTTCCTCGACTGTCTATTGTTGCCCCAATGGTAGTGGCTTAGATGGTATTCTGATGGGTTAAGCTTTCCCGGCCTCTATTCGGTGCTGGATGATGTTGGTGCGACCGTTGGTTCCATCTTGACTGTTAAAAATTTGCCCATGCTTTGTGATAAATTGCTTGGCTTTCTTCTGTTCCTCTGGTGTCAGGTGTGTCAAATGAACAGCAAACTGTTGTAGGAACTCTTTACTGGGCCCTGTCTCCTTCATAGATGTCTGACAATCTTCTTCGCAATTGATGATGGTCTCCACTGGCTTGAAACAAGCTATCTCTTCTTGACCATTGGCAATTCTGATGTCGTTATTGGACAAATTCAGGACTCTAATTGGTATATCTCGTCCGGTTTTAACTATAGCCCGTCCAACTAAGTAGTCATGATTTGTGTGTACGAGCTCCACCATTTCAACGCAGCTCCCAGGATTGCTTTCTAGCTGCCCATGAATAATCTATTCCGTTTGACCGGGAATTCTAATTTATAGTTGGAAAAGTTACAGAAATACAATTTTTATAGTTTTTAATTATACATAATTACTGCTATTTGATAACAATTTTACATCTTAACAGCAATGAATACACACTGTATTTACATTTGAACTTACATTTATTTTAATTAATTCATCTTATTTACAATTTACCCCAAGTTCCGAACAGTTAATACCATCAACTCCATCAAAGCTTACTTTATAAAAATGTCGTTAAAAAAGTTTTTCCTGATTTTCTAAAAAACGGTACAAGCAGTATTACAGAAAAACAATATGGGGCCACTTCGGGATTCCCGCAACTAATCCAATTCCCTTTGAATAGAGTATACCCCATAATTCGAAGAGAAAATCTTTCTATATTTTTAATACCAGCGACTCCACCAGAGTTTACTGCATAAGAAAGTCAGTAAAAAAAGTTTTTCCCGATTTTCTAAGAGACGGTACAAGTTATGTTAATGAAAAACATATGGGACCACCTCGCGATCCCGTGAAACAGCATCCAGTAAAATGGTCGAAATTCCTTGAGCTCTTTCCCAGTAATCGGTGAACAAACACAAAAAAAAGAAAAAAAATAACATAGATACATGAAGTCGGTTAAAAAGGAATGTGGATAGACCCAGACTTTTACCCAACACGGTATATGGAAACATCCATATAAAGACATTAAATGTAATGGAATAGCGTTTATCAATATCCATTACAAATTCTGATTGGATAGTGAAATCAGAAATAATGCTTATATCCACTTCGAGATAAAAACTTATCATTCACAATGATTATGGCTAATGCAGCACATCGAATAAATAATCCGACATTTAGATGGGAGATGCGCGGTCGTTAGGGTGTCCCGGAAGTACCGTCTGTCTCGAATCTTCAACGGTATGAACAGATCGAGAATTTAATCCCTTTTCTGCACGAAATCTCCTCTAGAAGGCAACCAATAATTATGATTTATTTTCTCTGCTTTGGTTGAGGTGTTTGGTGCCATAAATCAATTCGATTGAAATGAATAGATGGTGATGTTTGCTTTTTACGAATCTCTTGAGGCATATGAGTTCAAATGGCTATGGAAATGAGGTTAGTCCTGGTGACGGAATTTGAACAATACATCAGGAAATACTGCAGTTTAGTAAAAGAGAATAAAAGGTTTTTATTTTGTCATTATGTGAAAGTAATATTTTGTTCTGTCATTATGAATTGAGCAGTCTTTAATTGTAAGTGTTATTCTACTATTCATAATTTTCCCATTTTCTGTAAGCATCCATTTTATATAAATCTACTGCATTTTTTTATTATACCGTGTTTATAGGTATCTACTTATTTGTGCGTTTTATAAAATTTTTAATAGTCTAGATGAGCTCTTATGATGCGTTAACACCTGAGATTTATTACAGGAGATTTATATCAGATAATGTTAATTTAAATATTTAGCAATAATTGTGATACATCTATACTGCTAGATGTAAACACCACTGATAAGTTCAGCTTTCAAGACAGAAATCTCAATATTTAACCAGCCGTTTATTTGTATCGTGAAATGAGCTGCCAGAACAAGAAAAAGATTGGTTGAAGGCCAACACTAAAAACGAAGCTAAACAGAAATTTTGGAACGTTGAGGGTTTACAGTTATAAGAAACTAAGAACCAAAATACCTAACGAAATCAGTTCAATAGTGACTTGAAAAAAAGAAAAAAAAATTGGAGAGGACACAGATGATCTTTTTGTTTCCTTGTTGCTTTTGCAAAATGGTGCCCTGCAGGGCAGCAGTGGGAGACATAACAACGGTTCTTCAATAATTAATTCAGATAATAACTGCCAATAACTGTTTGTAAATACCTTCATCTCCTTTTATTAATATCCATTATTGACCCAAAAATTGCGTTGTTTTCTTGTTTATTTGTTAATTTTGAAATAAAGCATTTTTTTTATGAGTGGATAATTTCAACTTGCTGGAATTTCATCGTCGTCCACATTTATTTTTGATGAACTAAGTGAGTGATTGCTTTACGATATAAGTATATTTATTAGAAGAGGTGTAAACGATACTTTTCTAGCATACCGTTTTCTCAAAATTTTAGACATTAGCTACTCGAGACAAATATCGTACACAAATATCAAGCAATTAACGTCAAACAACTTAAACATGCAATGCAAATTTATCGCTGAACAAATCATTTATGTTCCGAGAGACATATCAGATGTAAACGTACAGTTAAACCTGAAAAGTCTCCTAGAGTTGGTTATAGTTCATTTACAAAAGACAGAAGTTTCTTCATAAAAACATTTTTGCAGACTTCATAAACGGAAGACGATAGTCACTGACAACTTTTGTTCTGACTTTTATGTTTATTACCAATATGAGTCTAGAGGGAGGGTTACGTTTCAAATAAGTATCAAAAAAATGTATAGGGTTTAAATGGCTTGAAATGATTTCGTCATTTGTAGGGTATGCCATTGCCAGGGTTAAACTAACAAACAAATACGCCTACATACATCTATTCTCTCAAGATTCGTGTAAACTGCAGACTTTTCTAATCGCACTCTCAATTGTGCGAAGTTGCACATCTTCTTAATATATAAAAAATCCCTGTCACTGTGTATGTTCCGAATAAACTCAAAAACGAGTCAACCGATATTCATGAAAGTTGGCATATATATGTAATTTGGTCCAACTTAGATGATAGGATAGTAATTATTTAAATTAATGGTCTTAATAATTAATAATAAACTGATCATCAACGTTGATTGTTGTTATTAATCGTACGTTCCATAAGTCAGGAACAGATGGCGCCTTGACCAAAAATATTGTACATCGACTGGCGCTTCATTGAACCTTAACTGTGATTCATTATGATTTAAGAATATTTAGAGTATATATACTATTGAATAAATGTTATAAAAATGTTATGTTAATTTGTGTTAAATTTGTCTTTCAAATCTGTCTTAAATCACTCAGCCACAGCAACGCGGGGCCGAGTCTGCTAGTATTTAAGTTTGTGAAGGCGCTCTTAGGAATAAAAATGTTGATATGATCCAGTTCAAATACCTGTGATCAACTTAGCAAAGGTCTATTCTATCCTGTCTGTTGACATTTCAAGTGAGATCACACCTATCTGTAAATATCATATTTTAGAGACTCATATAATTTAATGTTTGCAATAGAATTTCCATCACGTCATTTATTTTCCCATTTGTTACTTAAAATGACAGTTTCAAACTGGTAATTAGGATAGATAGGATAAAAAAACTTTCCCTCAACGGTGTCATAGCAAAATTTCAGGAACATGTTATACCTACCTACTCGAAGAAAATTTACCTGTATATGTAAATATCAGGTATTTTGTTTAATTTGAGTTTCGTTTGCCAGCGACTGTAATTTTGGTGATTGCAGTAGCGGACTGTTATAACATTTTCATGGTCTGTTTAAATTTCTCCTGAACATTTCATCCTATTGTTTCAACTGGAGCATTCTACGAGGTATCACTTGCGGCCGTAACGTTGAAAGTGCCTGTTGTATTTGTAACCTAAATGTACTGATCAAATTCCCATTGATAACAATTTATCCAGTTTCAAGATACTCTAGAAGTTGCATCCTTCCCCTGGTTAATTTGTTTTTGTACGGTACTTCAAAAATATGATTAATTTAAAAATATCTCCTTGATTATTTATAAAATTAAATAATATGGACGATAATCATGTCTGTCGAACAGAGCGAGTGAACAACCAATCCCTCATTTTCTCTTAGGCATAACAATTGGAGATACAAAAGCTGATCGAGTTGTGATCTAATTGTTAATATATAATTTACCCAAGAATGCAGACACTTTCAGGGCTCTATGCACAGGTGGGAATGTTACCTATAGGAAAATCCTAGTTTCACAAAGTTGGACGAATGTACATGATTCAAGAAGGTGATATAATTGCACAAAATTGCAGATGTGAAAACTCTTTTGAAATAAAGCCTGATGTTGAAGAAATGGTAGGAGTATAAAATAAACATCAGTCGCATTTTTATATTAATACACAGCCCTGTTAGCATTTAGATGACTTTGTAAAGTTGTAAAAAGACTAAATATTTTAGAAATGCCTGATGTTAAGAGAGAAACTGGAGAGGACTCAAGACTATCCAATTGTAGAATATTGGTGAAAATAACAGCCCCGAAGACATGTATTCTCCTTGACCTCAAGATCGGCAGGAGAAGTATATTATATATATATATATATATATATATATATATATATATATTATATTCACTTTGATTCAATTCACATTTTTAAAAAAAATTATTTATTTAGAAACATACAAAATTAAAATACTTGAATAACTTAATACTATAAATGATATTATTTGAATGACAACACGAGAACGTTTCCAGTTGCTTTTATAACATTGACAAAAGTGCTGATGCAAGTCAGCGTTTTTACTTGGTAAACGGACTCGTGTAGGTTTCCGGGAAGTTGTTTGCATATAATTCAAGATGAAATTTGATATCCCTGAGAAGTCACGTACGCTTTAAATTCCGTTGACTTCTCGACTGTGTGAACTAAGTGCTGATATATTTTGCATATAACAACTCCCCTTACATATCAAAAGTTGATGCTATAACATCAACTTTTAGGAACAGAAACATAAAATAACATAAAATGATGTTTGAATGGTATGAATAATAAGTAATAAGTGTATAAAATATGAATAAAATAAAGTAAAAGGTAAAAATCAAATTGATATTTGTAAAATAAAATCAAAAAATGTTAAAATAAATGAGCAATAAAATAATATGAGTAATAATTAAATGCTTAACCTAAACATATCAAAATAAAATATAAAGTAAAAGGAAATGTGAATAAAAATAATGTGTAGAAAAATAAAAAAGATAATGATATAAATTAATATTAAAAATGGTGTTTTTAGAGAACATAAAGGGTATACCTAAACTTGCGTCTCTAAGCTTTGTTCTGTTTTCAAAACAGGCCTAAGCTTGGGGAAGAATTTGAGTTTTGGCTGAGGCACTGAAGTCTGGTCAGGATTGCAGTCCTTTGGAGGTTTTACCATCCTCTTTTTGACAGCTTGGAAGGTGATGAGTGCTGCTATGATCATGAGAGCAGCTATGGTTGTATAGGTAAACCAAGAGATATTTTTGGTTACAAACGGCTGGTTTATGAGACCATCGAGGTCTCTGGAATATTGTTCCAATTTGTGATTTGCTACGTCTAATTCTTCTACGTTAAGCGTGTTCAGCTTCAGGGGCTGAAGTTCAGGAGTTATATTTTTTTCTGGCACTGCGTCGCAACAGTTGAACGGCACTGTTACTGGTTGGAAGGTTTCTAGAACATCGGTTTGTTTACCAGATTCGGCTTGAACTTTTGTAATTCCTATAAACCCACTACACTCTGATTGAAGAGTCAATATGGAGTTGAGGGAGATTGTAAGAGTTTTTGGGTTTGTTTGAGCGCAATTCACTGTAACACTTATGGGTTCAGAAGTAATTATGAGCCATGTATTGGGTTCTAGTTTTTGAACGTTGTATCCTTGAGTGAATATTAGTGAGCTTTTACAGTTGTCGGGTACCTTCTGGACATTCTTTAGAAGTTGAGCTTCACATAACGCGTTTGTGTCAATAGGATATGTAAGAACACAGTTTCTTACGAGTGGATAACGGTTTACACGCACTTAAGTCTTTGATCGGAATAAACATTAAAGAATCATCATTCTTTGCCAGATATTTTTTAGTGAAGGATAGCATATGATGTAAACCTGTTCTTTCATCGTATATAGGGATAGGATATAAATGAAAGACTGTGTAAGGATGTTGTTCGACTAAAGGGATTCTTAACACAAATATAAGATCGGTATATGTTTGAAATGCCTCTAGTTCAATAATTTCCAGATATTGTGCGATGCTCGAGTACTTTACAGCCAATGGAAGGTTACTTTTGACTAAATTTTGCGATACTTCCTGTAATGAGGTAATAAGATGTTCTGGTGTTAAAATTGAAGAGTGAATTATTTTCAGACGCGCGAATGTGATAGAATTTAAAACATCATTTAAATTATCTTCTAAGTAGAGATAATTCTCCATAAGTTTTTCACACATTTCAAGTAGTGCGAGTTTTGATTCGACGTAGGCGACCTTATCATTAATTTTTCCGATAGTGTTTTCCAGCTTTATCATGTTATCGTTAAATAGTTTCTCGTCAATTCTAAGATTTTGGATAGTTTCGTTGAAGTTTTTAATTACGGATGTGGTGACACTTATTTGGTTTTTTTGTAAGTTCTCAATTTGAAGTTGGCCTTGATTTAAGCGGTTTATGCTTTCGGTAAAGTATTTTCCGTCGGCGGCATCTAAATTGCCGGTGATTGCCTTAAAAAGGGTACCTGCCCCATCAAGTATACCTCGTTTGTGTCTTTTAGTGTCCATGTCAGTAAATTTCTGTTTGATTGAGTTAGAAATTTGATTGAGAAGGTTAATGTGGGTTTGTACGTCTGCGCGAAAGTAGTTCATAGCAAAAGAATTGAAGTTAACAGTTTTTACAAGAGTTTGTAATATTCTGTTATTTGTTGTAAATACTTGTTCTAGTGTAGAAATGTTTCTGTGTACTAAAAGTGTCCATTTATCATTGGATACAGTTATTTCTGCTTCGTTATGGAAGTAGATACCTAAAGTATTGTTTATTGGTTGTATTTGAAATTGGGGTACTGCTGACCCGAACAGCAGGCAAAACCTGAAACAGAAATTAACTTTCTGAGAATGGTTTCATTCGGTCGAAATTTACTTTTGATTTTTGGTTAGTTTTAGGGTTTAGTACAGTTGCGGAGTTTCTGTGAATCTCCAGGATTTCGAAAGGACCATTGAATTTATTTTGGAGTTTGTCCTTGATCTGGGATTCTTTAATATAGACTTTATCGCCTATTTGATAGTTAGGGAGATTTTCAGAAACGTGTTCATCAAATCTGACTTTCGCTTTATGTTTTTGGATTTCCATTCTTTCGCGAGCAATTTTATAATAGTGAGAGATACGATTATTGAGATCTCTGATGTACTTAGTTATCAGGGCTTGTTGGTTGTAGAGAGTTTCTGGAGTCCTACTCGAAGTATGTCCATAAACAAGTTCGTAAGGGGTGAATCCATGAGTTTTGTTTACAGAATTGTTATATGCAATGATTGCTTAAGGGAGGATGTTAAAAGGGTGTTCGTCAGGATTTTCTAGTTTATGGATTCTAATCATCTCTAATAAGGTCGAGTGGAATCGTTCTAATGAACCATTTGACTGGGGATGTCCCACACTAGAATAAGATAGTTTGATGTCAAATAGTTTACACAAATCTCTCATTAGTGTGTTGTCGAATTCCCTGCCATAATCACAATGTATCCGTAATGGAGTACCGAAGTGTTGGAAATAGAGTAGTAAGGTACTAACAACGGTTTTTGCGGATTTGTCGGTTATGGGGTAGGCCTGAGAGAATTTTGTTAGTTCGTCCCGGATAGTTAATGCGTAGTTTTTTGTCGGGACTTCTAGAATATCGATGTTGACGCGTTCAAAGGGTGTCCGTGGGGTTTCAGTAATGACAAGTGGGCTGTCGAGATTTTTCCGGTAAACCTTTGCTCTTTGGCAAGATTGACAGTTTTTGATAAAATTGTCAACGTCCTTAGTCAGTCCTTGCCAATTGTATTTTTCTTTTATTCTGCGGATAGTTTCATTGATACCTCGGTGTATATTATTTTTGCCGTTATGGAATTGGTCCAGGATGATGGGTATTTGGTCTTTCTCAACCGTCTGGACGATATTTTGGCAAACTTTCCATTTGATGTCGATTTCGGAAAAGATAAACGAAAGCATTTCCAAAATGGGCAGTTCAATGTTATTCTCAACACAGAATACTTCATTTTCAGTAAACACATCTCTACTATTATACAGAATCTCGTTGACTATTTCTGGGTCAGAAGGGAGAGGGACGATGTAATAGCGTCTTTTTCTGACACTTTTGCTTGCAAAGACATTTACTCTAGGGCTACGGAAATCAGCATTTTCCTCAAAAATGTCTTCGATGATGTCATGGTGAAAATTTTTCATAAGAGAGCCTTGGGGAAATACTAGGATGTTTTTGTTTCCTCGGTCTAAGAGTTGGCAATTAGAAAATTGAATTTTGTCGTAATCTATGAGAGAGACGGTTTGATATCGCTCGACAAAAGTCTTAAATTCTTCGGAGATTTGTTGGAGATTAATGGGACTTCTCGTCTGGGGTTCTTGTGAGTCATCGTCAGTTTCGTTTGTTGGGAGTACTGTAAATGGTGTTAGATGATTGTTTGCTTGAAATGATATGTATTCATTAAAGTTGTTAACTTTAATGCGAGAGAGCGCGTCGGCGTTTTTATTTACTTTGCCGGGTTTGTAAATTATTTGATAGTCGTACTCCTCGAGCTTAAGGCGCCATCTTGCAAGTCTACTTCCAGGATCCTTTATAGAAAACAGCCAAGTTAACGGGCGGTGATCGGTCAGAAGTAAAAACTTACGGCCAAAAATTATCGGACGAAAGTGTTTAACCGCCCACACTATTGCAAGGAGTTCACGTTCTATGGTTGAATACTTAGTTTCAGCATTGCAGAGAGTTCTGGAGGCATAGGCTACGGGTAAATCTTTACATACGGGGCCTTGAGAGAGCACTGCGCCGATAGCAAATGAACTGGCGTCGGTTGTAAGAATAAATGGCTCTTCAAAATTAGGGTATATGAGTATGGGAGTAGAAGTAAGGGCTCTTTTTAATTCGTCAAAAGATTTGACACATTCTGAATCAAACTGGAAAGGTGTGTCTTTTTGAAGTAATCTTGTCAAAGGTTTTGAAATCTTGGCGAAATTGGGGATGAATCGCCTGTAATAACCAGCTAACCCTAAGAAGGACTTGATATCTTTTGGGTTTTTTGGTTGGGGAAAATTTAAGATACAATCTACCTTTGAGGGGTTAGGCTTCACGCCTTCGGGAGTTATAAGGTGGCCAAGATACGTGACCTCTTTGCGAAGAAACTCGCATTTGTCGGGTTGGATTTTTAGATCGGCTTTTCGCAATCGTTTGAAAACTTCAGAAAGTCTGGTTATGTGCTCATGTATAGTCGGAGAATAAACGATAATGTCGTCCATATAGACTAAACATCTCTCGTTTTGAACACCTAAAAGAATATTATCCATTACCCTTTGGAAGGTGGATGGAGCGTTTTTAAGACCGAAGGGCA
The DNA here is from genome assembly GCA_034190945.1 of Octodonta nipae. Lineage (NCBI taxonomy): Eukaryota > Metazoa > Arthropoda > Insecta > Coleoptera > Chrysomelidae > Octodonta > Octodonta nipae. Next base: position 83,624,564 of record CM067216.1, read on the forward strand.
TTCTAACAAATTCGAAATGGCCATTATCAACTGTGAATGCTGTTTTTTGGATGTCTTTAGTATCGATTTCGATTTGGTGAAACCCTGAAGCTAAGTCGAGAGTGGTGAAGTATTGGCATTTGCCAAGTTGGTCAAGTAAATCCGAAATGTTCGGTAGGGGATATTTGTCGTCAAAAGTAAGTTCATTTAATTTACGATAATCGACGACGACACGCCATTTTTGGGTACCAGATGCGTCTAGTTTTTTGGGAACTACCCAAACCGGGGATGACCATGGCGAATTAGACGGACGTATAATGCCTTGGTCAAGCATCTTTGATATCTGACTTTTTACCTCTTGTTTGTGTATTTGGGGGTACCGATATGACTTTGTGAAAGAGGGTTTTGCGTTATTAGTGTCTATCGAATGTTTGATTTCGTTTGTAAAGGTCAGTTGGTCACCTTCTAAATAGAATATGTCGGAATATCCGAGGCAAAGTTGAGAAATAAGTTCGGCTTCCTCCTCGTTCAGATGTTCTAACCGAAGTTGTTCCATAATTGTAGTTTGTCTATCAGGCTGGGTCAAGTTTTGAGAGTAATTTTCAGAAAGAATGTTTACGGAAAAATTGTTTATCGGTTCGAGTTCCAAATTGTCGAAATTAACAGTCTTGGGGATAGCATTTGCATTTAAAACTGAAGTGAGGAATTCGAGTTTTTCATTAATTTTAACAAGGGCACGGGGAAGATAAACTTTTTCTATTTCGGCAGATGATAGGAAAGCATCAGTATTAGTGAGGTTACATTTTAATTTACATATTTGTTCTGTTCGGGGTTCTAAACAGATTGTATTAACCGGGATGCAGTTATTGAAAGTTGAAGGGTTCTGAGTACGCATGACAGTATCATCCGTAACTTTGTAGAGAGGTAAAGTTTTAAAATTAGTGACAAGTTGTTTGCTGTTAAAGTCTATAACGCAGTTATAGTGTTCAAGGAAATCTGAACCCAGTAATCCGTCGAATTCAATGTCGATGTTGCAAATATATACCTTGTGTGGGTCGGCGACATTGAAAGGTACAAGGGTGGATTCGTTGATTAAGATTTTCTGATCGGTGATTCCTTGGATGACTACGTTTTCGGGAAATCGTTGTTTGAAGCGTTGGCAGGTTTCAGGTTTAAAAATTGAAAGTCCTGCACCCGTATCGATAAGAAGTTTATAGGTGTTTGAAGAGTCAGTAATATAATAAAGATTCTTTGAGTTGACGGAAAGAAGGGGTCTTACAGAAAGTTCTGTTCTGGGAAGTTGACATTGGGGCTGAAGTCGTCCAGATTCATTGTCTGAATTTGGGTTTGAATTTCTGAAATTTCTTGGTCCGGGGGTTCTGACTGAGTGGGAGTCAAATGAAAATTTACTTGAGAAGAATCAGGTTCGTCAGAATAAAATTCGTATAACTGTTCAGTATTGAAATATTCTGGTTCATTGTTTTGTTCGAAATCATTAGGGTGATAATCTTGTACGTTTCCGTACTCATCGGGTAAAGAGGTGTAATGATTTTCGTTTTGAGAGTAGTTATAGTCATTGTGATATGGTCCGAATTGCAGATTGTTCAAGTGATGAGTCTTTGGTTGTTGGCGTTGTTGATGTTTAAAGAAACTCGGGTTCGGTCTGTAATTGCCAGACATTTGGGGTTGTCTACTGGTAGATGGACGAAATTGTTGCTGTGAAAATTGTTGACTGGGATTAACATTTGTAGATTGATTAGCAGGTTGATTGGGAAAATGAGGGCGGTAATTCGAATAGTTCTGATTAGAATTCGGGTTGTGTTGAAATTGTCTCATTCTCAATAAGCATTCGTTGCTTAAATGGCCCATGCGTTTACAAAAAGAGCATTGTTTTGGAGGTGGACCGTTATTTGGTTTACGAGGGGGTTGTTGGAAACTTCTATTACCTGAAAATTTCTGGGTTTCTAAATGTGATAGTTGTAGTTCTCGTTTAATTCTGGAAATGGCAGTGAGAATACTGCACGGGTCGCTAGCGCGAACGAGTTGGCCAATTTTGGGCTCTAAACCCGTGAGGAGGCTATTAAGAGCCATTGACTCTATTAAGTCAATCTGTGCTTGTTTTTCTTTGATAGTTAAATTTTGTTTGTTTATAGCTGCTAGCATTTTCGCTTGATGCGTCTGGAGTCTAGCAGAGAACGTGAGAGGGGATTCATTAGGAGTTTGCCGCATTCGTTGCAAGTCCTGTATAAGAGCCGAGAGATCTCTAGGATCTCCAAAATGATTTTCTAGGAGGGTTTGAATTTCAGCTAATTGACTAGGGTTTCGCGAATTAATTAATTCAGCCGCTCTACCGCGTAACTTATTTTTGATGTGGAGAATTAGCAATACTTGCTGATTATCCGTTGCCATGCTGTAAGCAGTATTACAGGAGCATATGAAAGTATTCAAAAATATCGGATTACCATCATACTCAGGAATTATGGCAAATATTTCCCAAAGCTTACGGGTTCTACGGTTGGTGTAGCTGCTTGTCTAGTGGTGGCCATTTTTATAAATGTATAAATTCGCACAATAAATAAAAATTAAATGTTGAGGTTTTAAATGTAAATGGTAAATATCTAGTTTATCAAAATCTAATATCGAGCAATGTTTAATAGAGTAATAACAAATTTGAAATAGGAATGTATAAATGGTAGATTAATAATAAACTTGAAATAATGTTTCAAATACTTCGAAATGTGTAAGTCAAAGTAATGGAAATAAAATAATATGATTATGTAAAATATATAGTTTCAAAATTATTTAGGAATGTAAGGTTATGAGGAATAAAATATTATATAAATGAAAGAACTGGTGGTCATTCAAAAATAAAAAATAGTTACTTTATGTGATTATTATTCCTCGCATCGGACTGTTCTCCGCGTCACTTAGCACTGGTTAGCCTGGTTGCGTGTTCCCTTGCTAGTACTTGGTAGTTGTTGTCCTTTTCAAGTAGGTTTTGTCCGCAATGATTTAGAAATCTCCACAGTCAGTTAGTATTCACGTGTTCTAACTGTGTTGGACAATCCTACTGACTGCGCCAATTTTATATTCACTTTGATTCAATTCACTTTTTTAAAAAAAATTATTTATTTAGAAACATACAAAATTAAAATACTTGAATAACTTAATACTATAAATGATATTATTTGAATGACAACACGAGAACGTTTCCAGTTGCTTTTATAACATTGACAAAAGTGCTGATGCAAGTCAGCGTTTTTACTTGGTAAACGGACTCGTGTAGGTTTCCGGGAAGTTGTTTGCATATAATTCAAGATGAAATTTGATATCCCTGAGAAGTCACGTACGCTTTAAATTCCGTTGACTTCTCGACTGTGTGAACTAAGTGCTGATATATTTTGCATATAATATATATATATATATATATATATATATATATATATATCTATATATATATATATATATATATATGTTATATCACACTTTCAAAATTTATCTTTTTAAAAAAGATTTTATTTATACTTGCACAAATAATATAACTTTTAATACAAACTTGAAAATAATTAAAATAACAATAAAAACTTTACAACAATTAAAATGACAAAAATGAGTGGTAAACTGAACTAGACAGTAATAATGAATAACGAAACAAGGCAAATTTATAAGCTAAGAACGCTGACGAAGCTATCGCCGCGCTTGCAGTTCTCACGGATGTTCGTCTGCGGGTAACTGGAGACGACACGTGTTATGCTGAGTCAGCTGGGAACTTGTTGCTTGGTGTTTTCATATAAGTCGATGGAATTAACTTATATAACAACTCCCATCCATAATAAAAAGTTGATGCTACAGCATCGACTTTTAAGGGAGGTTCTGTAATTCAATATCCTCGACAGGGCAAAGGAGGCTATGGAGTTTTACCCTGGGCTTTGATGGACCTGGTGGTGGTGCTGGATCGGCAGAAGGGCTGATGGTTGGGGGCTTCTGGAATTTCTTTCTGATGATGTTGATGGAAAGGAGGGCAACCACAATTGCGGTTGTTGCTATTGTTACGAAATTTTCCCAAAGCCGACCCTGTGTCCTTTCAGCACGACAACAAACGCTTTACGATAAAAAAATACGATTCTCGAAAAGACTCGGCAGCGGAAGGAGCGATGATTATTTTCTACTGGAGAATTCCACGGGGATTATAAAAGAAGCACGCCACGATCGCAGTTCAGTGATACCGCGTCGACTAGCTTATATGGGCTTGTTATTGTATTTGAATCAGATGTTTTGAATGTAAATAAAGTTCTAGAAAAGTGACAGTGCATATTAGTTGTTATAATTTTCAATTGAACCCACGAAGTATATTGCAATTTGGTGTTAGAAGTGAAGGATTAAGTGCAGTTAACATCCTAATTTGATTTATGGAAACTCGTAGTATGGACGAAACTACCAAAAAAATAGTCAAGCAGGTTACAGAGGGACTGGACGAAAAAATTGCACAGATTCTAGAAAGACGTGACAAGAAGGAAAAACAACATCAAGAAGAAATTCAAAAAAGGTTAGTGAAATCTTTTGATGATAAGCTTAAAGTTGAATTAGGAAATCTTGTCACTAATATCGATGAAAAACGTAAAATAGAATTAGAAAATCTTGTTTCCACGATAAAAAGTGAACAACAAAATCTTGTTTCCACGATGAAAAGTGAACAACATAATTTAATTGAGGGATTATTCTCGAAATTGAATGAACAGAGACAAATTGATTTTAAAATATCTGAAGAAAAACGAGAAAATGAATTTAAATTGTTAGAAGAGAAACAACAACATGAATTTAAGATATTTGAAGAAAAACAAGGCAAAACGGAAGAAAAAAGACAATTGCAATTTGACCAATTAATGCAAATAGTATCGCAAGTTAATGAAACAGTTAATGAAAGAATGCAAATAGTTGAATCAGATATAAAAGAGATAAATGATGACATTAAGACCATAAAAAATACCGTGGATACTCTTGAAACAAAAGTAGATGATCTTGATTCCATCCAAAGCCAGGTAAAATTTGAAATCAGTACAATTCAAGATACAGTTCAAGATCAAATCAGTTCCATCAAGCAAACAGTACACACTGAAGTACAAGATAAAATCTGTGCCATCCAAAATAAACTAGAAACAGAAATTAAAAAAATGCAACAGGACTTACAGCGAGGAAAATACCAGAACACCATGAGTACCAAAGGTTCCTTTAGTAAACCACCCACATTCGACGGCAGTTCATCTTGGCCCATGTATAAACGGCAATTTGAGGCCGTGGCTACAGCTAATGGATGGGATAATCATGAAAAATCCACATCTCTGGTAATTTCCTTAAGAGGTCCGGCCCTAGAACTCCTCCAGAGCATTCCAGTCGATGAACAAGGTAATTTCGACAAGATCATCGCCATCCTAGACAAACGTTACGACAATCAATCCTTGAGCCAGGTATACCAAGTCCAACTGAGTGGAAAAACCCAAAAATCCGGTGAAAGCCTCCAAGAATTCGAAGCAGAAATTAGACGGTTAGTTCACTTGTCCTACCCAGACCTGCCAGAGGAAACGAAAGACCAGTTGGCCACACAGAGTTTCATAAACGGCATCAGAGATGTGGAAGTACAAAGAAATTTAAGACTGAGTGGCGTCAAGAAAAGTAGTGAAGCTCTACTTCGGGCTTTGGAAGTAGAGGCCGTCATGAACATGTCCAGGCCGAGGGTCCGAGCAGTTTCCTTCAACCAGGAAGAGTCAGAGTCACAATTTCAAGCGCTGCTGGCTGGTGTGAACAAATTATTAGACCGGTCACAAAGAACTGGCACCAAAGGGGCATGTTACCGCTGCGGACGGACAGGGCACTTCCAACGTGACTGCCGAGTAAGGCTACCGGAACGATCACCAACCAGGGGTAGCCAACAAACCGACCTTACCAACCAGGGAAACTCCAACCAGTCAGCATAAGGGGGCGAATGCTGACTCACCATCCACCAGCCCCCAGGACAGTTTCCATCCGGGGATTCTGCAGAGATAGCGGCAGCCTAGTCATCAGAGGCACCATCAACGGGCGAGCAGTTACCATCACCATCGATACCGGCGCCGCTGTGTCCATTGCCAAGTCCAGGGTTTTGAGAGCATCAGAAATTCGGCCAGTTACCAATAACATCCAGCTCAGAACAGTCACCGGCGAGTCCATGTCCATACAGGGTGAGGCAGATGTCGTGCTACAGATAGGGGACAACATGATCCGGCATAGAGTCCTGATAGCGAATATTGAGGACGATTTTATACTGGGAATGGACCTAATTAGCCAGCATGGATTTATGTTCGACCCGAGATATGATGTTCTTCGGTTCCTGAATGAGGAATTTGTATTGACACGGCCCGTCAACACATCAGTCACGCCCATAAAAATTGTGGCAAAGTCTTCAGCTAGAATTCCCGGTCGAACAGAACAGATTATTCATGGGCAGCTAGACAGCAATCCTGGGAGCTGCGTTGGAATGGTGGAGCCCGTACACTCAGCTCATGACTACTTAGTTGGACGGGCTATAGTTAAAACCGGACGAGATATACCAATCAGAGTTCTGAATTTGTCCAACAACGACATCAGAATTACCAATGGTCAAGAGATAGCTTGTTTCGAGCCAGTAGAGACCATCATCAATTGCGAAGAAGAGTACCAGACGTCGGTGAAGGAGACAGGGCCCGATAAAGAGTTCCTACAACAGTTTGCTGACCACTTAACACACTTGACACCAGAGAACCAGAAAAAAGCCAAGCAATTTATCACAAAACACTGGCAAATTTTTAACAGTAAAAATGGAACCACCGGTCGCACCAACATCATCCAGCATCGAATAGATACCGGAAAGGCTCAGCCCATCAGAATACCACCTAGACGACTACCATTGGGGCAACAACAGGCAGTCGAGGAAAACATCGAGTCCATGTTACAAAATGGAGTTATTAAGCCATCCATCAGTCCATGGTCTGCTCCCGTCGTGCTAGTTAAAAAGAAGGATGGAACCACCCGATTTTGCGTGGATTACAGAAAGCTCAATGACGTCACGAAGAAAGACAGCTATCCACTACCCCGAATCGATGACACTTTGACCACACTAGCAGGCTCCCGTTGGTTCTCCACACTAGACCTAAAAAGTGGATATTGGCAGGTTGGTCTGCACGCAAACGACAGAGAGAAGACAGCGTTCTCCACCAGTAAAGGGCTGTTTCAGTTCACGGTCATGCCCTTTGGGTTATGTAATGCACCCGCTACATTTGAGAGGCTAATGGAGTATGTACTGAGCGGGTTAACATGGAGGACGTGCTTAGTATACCTCGACGACATTCTAGTCATGGGCCAGACATTCGACGACCATCTGAAGAACCTGGGCGAAGTATTCTCCAGAATTAATAATGCCAACCTGAGACTCAATCCGAAGAAGTGTTCCTTGTTTCAAAAAGAAGTAGAGTTTTTGGGCCACGTAGTGTCCGAGTCAGGAATCCGCACCAACGAAGACAAGATAGAAGCCATCCGCGATTGGCCAGTTCCAAGAGACAAACATGAACTCCGAAGCTTCTTGGGCCTATGTTCATACTACCGGCGTTTTGTTGAGGGATTTGCCACCATTGCCGCTCCTCTACATCGGCAGACCACAGAGAAGGAGACGTTCCGTTGGAATCAGGATTGCGAAACATCATTCAGACGACTGAAGGCAGCACTATGTTCCAGCCCAATCCTAGCCTTTCCTACACAGTCCGGCAAGTTCATCTTAGACACCGACGCCAGCAACACTGGTTTGGGGGCCGTCCTATCCCAGGTGCAAGATGGTGAAGAGAGGGTGATCGAGTACTACAGCCGTGGATTCTCGAAGCCAGAAAGAAATTATTGCGTCACCAGAAAAGAACTTCTTGTAATAATAAGGGCTGTAGACCATTTCCACAAATACCTGTATGGTCGCCATTTCTTAATCCGAACAGATCATGCCGCACTCAAATGGCTGCTGGACATGAAGACACCGGAAGGACAACTGGCCAGATGGATGGAGAAATTACAGCAATACGACTTCAAGGTGGAACACCGTGCCGGCCGGTTGCACAATAATGCCGATGCCCTATCCAGAAGACCCTGTAGAGCGGAATGCAAGCATTGTCTAAAGACGGAACAGCGAGAGGGTATCTCCATCAGGCAGATCCGAGTGCAGGCCAATGAAGACTGGACAACGGAACAGTGCATCCAGGACCAACTGGCTGATCCAGACATCGAACCAATCTTGTCACTAAAAATGAGAGGGGCACCCAGGCCACGATGGGACGAGGTAGCTAGATACTCCGGCGTACTGAAATCGTTATGGGCTCAGTGGGACTCTCTAAGAGTAGACAATGGAATGCTCAAGCGAGTTTGGGAAAGCGCTGATGGACGAGAAACCAAGTTCCAACTGGTAGTTCCGAAGAAAAAGGTACCAGCCATCCTGACCGAAGCACATGATGGAATTACCGGAGGCCACCTGGGCATGAATAAAACCCTAGACAAAGTTCGCCAGCGGTACTACTGGGTGAATTACTTCGAAGACGTCAGAGCTTGGTGCCGCAAATGTGCCACATGTGCCGCCAGTAAGGGCCCGAAGACCCGGACCAAGGGCAGAATGCAGCAGTACAATGTGGGCGTCCCATTTGAGAGAATTGCCATCGATGTCGCAGGTCCGTTTCCCGAGTCTGAGAGGGGGAACAAATACATTCTGGTCGCAATGGATTACTTCAGCAAATGGCCTGAGGCATATGCGATACCCAACCAAGAGGCAACCACGGTAGCGACGATGTTAGTAGAACAACTATTCAGCAGGTTTGGCGTCCCGATGGAATTACATTCAGACCAGGGGCGTAACTTCGAATCGAATGTATTCCAGAAGGTCTGCACGATGTTGGGGATCAGGAAAACGAGAACAACACCATTACACCCACAGTCAGACGGAATGGTGGAAAGATTCAACAGGACCTTGGAACAACACCTATCCAAGGTCGTCAGCAATAACCAGCGTGATTGGGATGAGCATATTCCCCTATTCCTGTTGTCATATCGCTCTGCTGTACATAATAGTACAGGCCTGACACCAGCCAAGGTCTTATTCGGAAAGGAGCTGCGATTACCATGCGACTTGGCATTTGGCTCCCCCGAAGAACCTCCCCAAGACATCGACGACTATGCCGACCAGCTCCGACATAACCTGCTGGCAATACACGAATTAGCCCGAACGCAGATGTTGGCCACCAGTGACCGGATGAAGACGCGATACGACCTCAAGGCCAATTCAGTCGGGTTCCAGGAGAGGGACAAAGTCTGGTTGTACAACCCCCAACGGAGCAAGGGTAAATCCCCAAAGCTTACACCCGCCTGGGATGGTCCATACGAGGTGGTCAAGAGGCTTAATGACGTCGTCTACCGGATCCGTCGAAACCCCAAGGCTAAATTGAAGGTGGTTCATTTAGATCGACTCGCTCCCTACCATGGAGGGGATGTTTCTGATCGGGACGATCAGAATTAAAGGGGGGGCAGTGTTACGAAATTTTCCCAAAGCCGACCCTGTGTCCTTTCAGCACGACAACAAACGCTTTACGATAAAAAAATACGATTCTCGAAAAGACTCGGCAGCGGAAGGAGCGATGATTATTTTCTACTGGAGAATTCCACGGGGATTATAAAAGAAGCACGCCACGATCGCAGTTCAGTGATACCGCGTCGACTAGCTTATATGGGCTTGTTATTGTATTTGAATCAGATGTTTTGAATGTAAATAAAGTTCTAGAAAAGTGACAGTGCATATTAGTTGTTATAATTTTCAATTGAACCCACGAAGTATATTGCACTATTGTGATGATCGTAAACCAGGAGGTGTGTTTCTCCAAGAATGGTTGGTCTAGGAGCTTTTCCATTTCCTTGGAGTATTGGCCAAGCTTATGGTTAGCGATATTCAGGTCTCTGGCATCCAATTCCTGTAGTCTCATGGGTTTCAACTTTGGAAGTTGACTGAAAAAAAAAGTTGTAGGGGATGTTGACTGGATGACTCTTAAATGTGATGTTGTCAACGTTGTTGGTGTTCCTTCTGGCATGGACCCTGGTATTTCCGATGAAGGCATTGGAACTGGGTTGGATGGTCAATAGAGAATTTGTCGATATGGATTGGGTAAGGACTTGCACTTGATGTTGATGGGCAACTGTCCAGAAATCGAGATTAACCAAAGGTTCGGGTCAATCTCTTGAATATTATATTCTTCGGCATACAATATTACAGATCCACACGTTAGTGGAAGTGCTGCTGGTTGTCGAAGAAGCTGTCCTTCACAAAGGGCTTCTTTGTCTGTGGTGTGTGGAATAACTTTGGAACAGATCTTATGTTCTTTAGATAATGGCTTACAGTCACTCAGGTCTTTGAAAGATGCGTACAATAGCGAATCTCTCGCGATATATTTTAATTTTGTTGGAAGAATATGGTGAAATCCTGTTCGATTATCCAAAACTGGGATAGGATACAGGCGGTACAGTGTATAAGTTTCAGGATTGACTAAGGGAATTTTTAGTACAAAAACAATTTTAGTATTGATCTGAAAAGCTTCCAATTCTATTAGATCGATGTATCTAGTAACATTTGAACTATAGGTTGGAAGTGGTAAGTTATTTTCATGAAGTGACTGTGATATTTTCTGAAGGGAGTCGACCAAATCTACTGGGTTTATAATTGAGCTATGTAAAATTGTTAGACGGGCGAAAAAGACTGCAGTTAATAAATCGTTGAGAGTATCTTCAATGTATACGTAACTTTCCATTAAGCTTTCACACAAATCCAAGACATTGGCTTGAAGTTCATAAAAAGCAAGATCGTCTGTAATGAACTCAATTGACTTTCTATTTGCTTCGATATTTTCCGAAAATATTTTCTCTTCGGACTGAAATTTTTGTATCGTGGTGTTAAGATTCTTAACGACCGAAGTTGTTACTGATAATTGTCGTTTCGTTAAGTTTTCAATTTGATGTTGGTCTTTAGTATTTTTATTGATAGAGTCAGTAAAGTATTGTCCGTCTGTTGCATCTAAGTTACCGGAAATAGATTTCCAAATTGATCTCAGTCCGTTAATGAGTCCGCGTTTTTTTCTGTTGGTAATGTAAGTCTCAGTGTCAGCGAAAATTTCTGTATATTTGATATTAACAGATTTAGATATTTGTTTCAGGAGGATTACGTGAGTTTGTACTTTTGATTTGACGATTTTAATGTTGGTTTTGTTGTCCGTGGTTTTATTTTTCGTGTTATTATAACAGATGATGGCATACGGGAGGACGTTAAACGGATGTTCGTCTGGATGTTCCGCTGTATTTGCCCTTATCATTTCTGCTAAGGTCGCGTGAAATCTTTCAATAGAACCGTTTGACTCGGGATGTTGAACGCTGAAGAAAGTCAGTTTTATGTCGTATAGTTGGCATAGATCCCGCATTAAGGTGTTATTAAATTCACGTCCAGAATCATAATGGATGCGAAGTGGAGTTCTGTAATGTTGAAAAAAAATCAGAAGGGTGTTTACGACAGTTGAAGCTGTTTTGTCGTTTATGGGGTAGGCTTGTGTAAATTTCGTGAGTTCGTCCCTAATAGTCATTGCATGATTTCTAGATGGATATTCGAAGATGTCAATGTTAATACGTTCAAAAGGAGTCTTGGGTGTTTCCGTAATAACAAAAGGTGCACTTAAGTTTTTTTTCCCTAATACGTCTGATGGTTTCGTTAATGCCATGATGGAGGTTGTTTTTACCAGAGTGGTATTGTTGTATTATTATAGGAATTTCGTCTTCGGTAGGAGTTGTAACAATGTTTTGGCAGATTTTTCGTCTGATTTCTTTGACGGAGAGAATGAAGGATAAAATTTCAAGAATGGGAAGTTCTATGTTATTTTCTATGCAGTATGTTTCATAGTCGTTGAATTGATCTTGGTTGTTATAAATAATTTTGAAAAGATGTGAGACGACAGTTTCAGAGTCATAGGGCAAAGCTACAACTATTTTCTATGCCTGGCAGATTTACTGGCCATGATGTTAAGAGTGTCATTACTGAAATTAGGTTCTTCTTCGAAAAAGTCATCAATAATTTTGTCGTGTAAGTCGTTAGTTTTGTTATGCCAAAAGAATGTAACTATGCGTTTGTGGGACTTGTCTAGAAGTTGAGAATTGGATATTTCAATTTTAGAGTAATCGATTATTGACTCAGTTTTGTAGAGTTGAACAAATCGATTAAACTCAGCGATAATTCTTTCGTCATGTTCGTCGTCATTGTCAGAGTTTTCAGGTTGTTCGGAGTCAGTTTCGTTGTTAGCGCAAATTTTGAATTTGGAAAGATGAATTTTACGTCTTTTTGGAGTAGTTTAGTTAGAGGTTTCGAGATCTTCGCAAAATTTGGTATGAAGCGTCTGTAATACCCAGCGAGACCAAGAAAAGATTTGATGTCTTTCGGAGTTTGGGGTTGCGGAAAGTTCTGAATACATTCAATCTTTGAAGGGTTTGGTTTTACACCTTCTTGTGTGATAAGATGTCCAAGATAAGCCACTTCTTTACGAAGAAATTCGCACTTATCAGGTTGAATTTTTAGGTTAGATTTCCGAAGTCCTTTAAAAACATCTGTCAACCGGGAAATATGTTCATGGATGGTCGGAGAGTAGACGATGATATCATCCATGTAGACGAGACAACGTTCATTATGTATACCCAGAAGAATATTGTCCATGACCCTCTGGAAAGTAGAAGGTACATTTTTTAAACCAAATGGCAAACGAACGAATTCGTAATGACCATTTTCGACAGAAAAACCAGTCTTAGGAATATCTTCCTCTTGGATGATTTCCAACTGGTGGAACCCGGAAGCGAGATCCAGTGTCGAAAAGTATTGACACTTTCCAAGTTGGTCGAGAAGATCGGAGATATTTGGCAGAGGATATTTATCGTCTACAGTCAATTCATTTAATTTCCTGTAATCGATAACAACTCGCCACTTTCGTTTACCAGAAGCATCGAGCTTCTTGGGGACGACCCATACAGGAGAGGACCAAGGAGATGAGGAGTGCCTAATGATACAATGTTCAAGCATTTTTCCAATTTGGGTTTTCACTTCCTCTTTATGAACTTGAGGATATCTATATGATTTAGTGAAAACAGTCTTTGCGTTATTCGTATCAATCGAATGTTTAACCTCGTTAGTGAAAGTCAAGACGTCACCTTCAAGATAGAAAAGGTCTTGAAATTCCAAACAAAGGTTAGTGATTTGTTCGCGTTCTTCGTCATTTAGATGATCAGTTCTAATTTGTTGTCTAATAGTTGAGTTTCTGTCTACGTATTGGGAATCATGATAATCGTCTGTATTGAAATTCAGAAAAGGGTGAGTTTTGTCAAGTGGTTCCAGTTTTAAATCAGAAAAAGTTATTGTTTTGGGCATCGCGTTAGCATTTATGATAGACGTTAGAAATTCACCATTAGCGTTAATGTGTACGAGTGCGTTTGTAAGTCGTACTCTGTCAATTTCTTGAGTTGGTAAGATGGCGTCGATGTTAGAAAGATCGCATTTAAGATTAAAGATCTTTTCTGTGCGTGCCTCAATGCTTATTTTGTTTTGTGTGGGTGTTTGTGAAGTAATATTTGGCTTAACATTGGGTGTGTCGGGTACATCAGTCAAGGGTTGATCGTTATCGGGAACTTTGTGTAAAGGGATGGTTTTAAAATTTGTTATTAGCTGTTTAGATTTTAAGTCAACTATGCATTCATAGTGTTCAAGAAAATCTAAACCTAGTATGCCGTCAAACTCAATGTCCAAATCGTATATGAAAACTTTATGTGGGTTACGTGGAGCGAATGGAATTAGGGTAGATTGTGAGATGGGGATTTTTTCGTGGGTAACTCCTTGAATAGTTACCCTTTCAGGAGATCTTTGGGTGAAATTCTTTACGGTATTTTCTTTGAAGATAGAGATACCAGCTCCGGTATCAATAAGTAATTTGAATTTAGAAGAAGCGTCAAGAATGTAGTAAAGGTTTTTAGAGTTAACTGTAAGAAGTGGGCTTAAAGAAATAGTTGCTCCGGGAAGTTCAAGTCGGGGTTCAAATCGTCCAGATTCAGGTTTTGAATTTGGGTTTCGACTTCGCACAAAGTTGTTGTCGAATCAGGAGGTTGGTCTAGGCTCGGAAGCGCTAGAAAATTCTGATAATCGTGACAATTAAAAGGCTCGACAGGGGTATCGTCAAAAGTTTTCTTTCAGGACGGTTATTGGGATTGTTCTGTATGACCGAAAGTCGAGAATAATTCGGGTTCATTTGAGACCTAAAAGGGGGTCTCTGGAAGTTTTGTAGACGAAACTGTTGTCCTTGTTGAACCGGTGGATTATTTGAGGGGAAGTTTGGCCTTGTTTGTTGGTTAGGCCCAACAGGATTTGGCCTATGGTTTTGATTGAATGTTTGAGAATTGTTTTGAATTTAAAATCGGCAATTTACGGCAATGTGGCCTAATCGACCACAATGAAGACACTTAGGAGGTTGTGTCGGCTTTCGTGTTTGAAAGTTGGGTTTGAGAGGAACAGATTTGTTCGTTTTCTGATCCTCGAAATAAGAAAGTTGAAGCTCTCTTCTAATTCAGGAGTGTGCCTCTAGAAGGTCTTTTGGGTTACTGGCACGAATTACCTGACCTAAACGGGGTTCTAATCCCGTAAGAAGGGTATTTATCACCATTGTATCCACTAGAGTGGTCTGGACTTCTTTTTGTTCTGGACTTAACCCAGCCGTTTTGTGGATGCTGGAGTGCATTTTCGCACTCAATACCTGGAGTCTATTGTAAAACGTTAGTGGAGACTCGTTCAAAAGTTGCTTTAGACGTTGTAAGTCGTGAATAAGGGAAGAGAGATCACGAGAATCTCCAAAGTGTAGGGTCAAGAGTTGTTTGATTTCAAGGTACGATCCGGGGTTCCTTGAATTTATCAACTGCGCCGCTTTCCCTTTTAGTTTGTTTTTGATATGTATCACAAATACTTTTGGTCCGCCGTGGACATATTATATGCGCAATTACACGCGTCTATAAAGGTTCCCAAGGAAATTTGGTCGCCTTCAAATTCGGGTATAACGGAAAATATTTACGTTAACCGGTATCTTTCTGTTTCAGGGGTACCTGAATTTAGTGAAGCTTGTGCCATGTTTATCGATATAAATGAATTGGAGTATAAAGTTTATAGAATAAAATGTTAAAGGGTATAGAGAATTAATAAACTGTAGAATACGTTAATGGGTTTTAGACAATTGTTTGAATAATATAACAGTATGGTATAAAATGTAAAGCAATAAAAACCAATAGTTCAAATAAATCGGTTAATCAAATGGATAAATAAATTAATAAAATATGTAAATCAAATATATCAATGTCAATAAAAGAAATCAACAAATATATCAAATAAGTCAAATAATAAATAAATCAATATTTCATTCAAATCAAATATATCAAAAAATAAAAATCAAATAATAAAATAGATCAGTTTCGATCAAATAAAATCAAATTATTTAAAATCAATGTATTAATAAATCAAATCAAATAAATTATATCAAATATTAAAAATCAATGCTCAATAAAATAAATCAAATAATATTTACTTGAAACGAATGACGATTCACCATTACTTACATAAACAGGAACATTGAAAGCGCCGTGTTCTACGTTTGATTGCAGTGAGGACTTATTCCAGGTTCGTTGTTCCTTTGAAGGATAGGAATCCGCCGCTACCAGTTAGAGTACTCATGTTCTAGTAACGTTAGACGGATCCTAATTAAAATGACAAAAATGAGTGGTAAACTAAACTAGACAGAACTGTAAGTAATAATGAATAACGAAACAAGGCAAATGTATAATTTATAAGCTAAGAACGCTGACAAAGCTGTCGAGTTCTCACGGATGTTCGTCTGCGGGTAACTGGAGACGACACGTGTTATGCTGAGTCAGCTGGGAACTTGTTGCTTGGTGTTTTCATATAAGTCGATCGAATTAACTTATATAACATATATATTATATATATATATATATATATATATATATATATATATATATATATATATATATATATAAACTATACTAGACAGAACTGTAAGTAATAATGAATAACGAAACAAGGCAAATGTATAATTTATAAGCTAAGAACGCTGACGAAGCTATCGCCGCGCTTGCAGTTCTCACGGATGTTCGTCTGCGGGTAACTGGAGACGACACGTGTTATGCTGAGTCAGCTGGGAACTTGTTGCTTGGTGTTTTCATAGAAGCCGATGGAATTAACTTATATAACATATATATATATATATATATATATATATATGTATACGTGTTAAGTTGTCACCTCCGTACAGTTTAAGAGGCTGTCTGACCTCCAGGTTTATCAGATGATATTTCTGTAAGATTGGTTTATATATGAGATGAGGGGGAGTTATTTTAACGGTTTTACATTAGAGGGGAAAGAATTTTTGTAATTTAAAATTTTATATAAATAAATATATTTATATATAGTAGTAGATATACAAGATACGTAGGGACCTCATTTGCCGAGCATTTCAGGTGTTGTACTGACCTCCATCGGTGTTGCCTGATTTATGAATTTGCTACACTTTCTACCAACGCAAGTAACGACTTTACATGTGATATGTAAATATTAAAGTTTCAAAACATAATATTTAAATTTGCAGAAATAAGAAGATTTTTAACTGATGTATTTTATTGCAATGATTTACGTACTATAGATATAAATCTATTTATTATTTAGGATATCAACTGTAGAAATATTATTATTTTATGTAATTGCGACCTATTAAAAATATATGATAATCAACTAATTATTTATTTTTTTCATTAAGTGTGGTAATTAAGATTTTATCATAGGAACAGTTCTTGGAAAATTTGTTATATCAATCAGTCTTTGTATTCCTTCACTGGAATGATAAACCTGAATGTTTAAAAAGGGGCAATTTAATTCAGTTATGTTATTATAGAGTGAGGACGCGTGGGTTGGAACAAAATCATTTAAAATTCAGGTGTTGGTTTTATGGAAAAACGCTCGGCCACTTCGATTTCTTTTGGACTGCGGTTTTTGTGATGATAAACTCATTTATACAGGGTGGGCCAGAAAGATATTGCGACCATCAACTTCATATTTTCAAATGGAAATATTTGTTTTTATTTTATTTTTGAATTCTGCATTGAATGATAAGTATTTTTCATGTTCAATGCCGAAAATTAACAGTTATTAAAAAATATTTATTTCTTAACTTAAGAAAACAACGGTAAAAATAAGGTATATGTTGGTTTGAACCTATTTATATACATTTGGTTTTTATAATTGTTGGCATTATTTTAGTCGATGAATGGAAACCCTTTTTTTATGATGGAGTTTATAACAATTGTTTACTTCCATATAAACTGTACTATAATTTTACTATTTTACTTCAAATAAGTAGTTGTCAAGTTCAATTGTAAAGTTTCAAAGTATGGCGCGTTTAACTGAAAAGCAGCGAATAGAAATTTTGAAGATGGTAGGATATGGCAACAGAACTCGAACACAAGTTGAAGTTTGCGAATTGTTTATTACGAAGTACCCGGCGCGTAAAGTAAAATAGAAAAAATATTTCTAGAATTTTGAAGTAAGAGACAATTACAAAACCAAACATTTTCCAGAAGATACACAATTAAATGTTTTGCTCGATTTACAAGAAAATCCTCACAAATCCAGTAGACAAATAGCCGCAGAACAATCAATAAGTAAATCTTGTTTTCTAAAATGCTTACATAGAAATAACTAGCACCCATATAAAATTCATTTAGTTTAGAACGTACTGAAGATGCTTTGGACCGTAGAGTAGTAGTAGTAAAATTATCCGATAATGTATTTCTGATACTTTCTAGCCTTACAATTTTTCTGCAAACTTGTTCTATATGAGATCGCATACACAGCAATTTATATTGCGTAATATTACTATTTTTTTTTCATTCTTATTATTTCCTGGGAGTCGCTGGTTTGCAATTTTGGATTATAAATTTGTAGTCTGTTAATTAAAATCAGAATTATGTTGCAATTAGCCATATTATTTCTGATTTGTTACTATTGACAATATGGTTTAAATTTATGTTCTTTGCGTTTTAACAAACTTCATTTCATACAATGAACTTAAATTGTTTATAATGCGATTATGCAAAACTCAATAATCTGACAGAGTCCACAAGTACCGTGTTTAAAGAACAGCTCGTAAACCATTATTTTCTGAATAATCTGTGCGTCAGCTTGAAAACTGCCTAAGTTATGGATTTTTCAAATATCATTAATGTTACTGGTTATTCCAGTTTTTCTCTGTGAGTAATGCTCCGATCATGCTTTACAAAAATTACTTTTATAACGTTTTTCACTTTTTTTACAAATATTCTTTTGGAAGCATTGCTATATAGTCAAAAATTTACAAATTATATACGAAAAAAAGTTTAATATTGTTTGTTTTGCTTTATTGTCGAAAAATGCAAAATGAAATGTATTAGTTGGTAGCTGATGCATTATATTATTCAACAAACAATCAATTTAAAAATAGACAGGATTCCGGCTTTCTAGTTCGAGAGTATCGGTTTGTTTAAACCGAGAACACAAAACTCAAATTCAAAATATGAAGAGGGAAGCTGAAACGAAAGTTATTAGATACAGATAATTTAATGAATGAGGCAGGTTAAGATAAAAATCAAAAGCGCATTATATCAATAAAATTAGAGCAATAAAAACTAATCAAATTTAATTTAATTTAAAATGCTGAAATATTTTTGAGATATATAAAGAAAGAAGAGTATAAAGAAATGTCGAAGCACACATAAAATATTTGAACGATGTTATGGCAGTTACACACAGTAACTAAACTCCGTACATTTTACGACAATTATTAGAAAAATACGGCTTGAATTTTAGAATTTTTTATAATTTATGGTCTGTATCTGAGATGTAACATCTACTTATAACTAAATATGTAGAAATAAAAAAAGTTTACACAATAATTCTAAATAGAGGACAGATTGTAAATGACATATAGAATTTGTTTTGTGGTTGTAAACAAATTGGTTCAAAGGCAGTAAGGGTACTCACCCCCAAAACTATCCCCTAAAGTTCACATATTATTTAGCATCACATTCCTCATTATATTTTATTTAGTATTTCCGTTTGTTGTACATTAATAGTCATATCCATCTACTTAAATTCATTTTATGCGCAACCAAAAAAGTTATCTATCTAAATTGGTAACGAGCGACGGGAAGTATATTTCGTAACAAGCTTTCGCTTCCATCGTTCAGTCTCAGTCTTTTTGAAATTAAAAAATATATGTAAATCTGTGTTTTATTTAGTCACGGTTATGGAGGAAAAAGGGCCATCTATCAAACTGTACGCCACTGGTTGAATTAATTTAAATTGCTTCTTTATAACAATTGCATTCCAAAGTTTATCAAAAATCTAATGTGATGAAGTTCTCGCCAATATTCGTTTTTGAATTTTAAAGATTAACCTTCTAAATCTGGAATATGAGTGGTGTAAGGATTTATTAAACAAACTCTTAAGGCTGTAGCTAGAAAAATATTTTTGGGGAGGGGTGATTACTTTAGCCATTTGTTTTTAATATTGTGGACTGATTGGGACCGCGAAAGTTAGTTTTCTATTCAGTATACTCTCAGTATATAAGAGATGTATAGAATAAAATAATATATTTTCATGAAGAAACTTGTTAATTCGTTAAAATTGAATCATCAATTCCCAAATTTCGTTTTGAACCTCGAAGCCCTCCCTGGCTACCGCCTTGTAAACCATATTTACTTTTGTATTCCCTATTGATCATACCAATTTACCTTTTGTGGGACATGTTTTATTTATATAGCCTGTTATCGCTAGAATTATTTTTTTATGAGTTGGCTTTGCTATTATACAGTGCTATCTATTCAAAATTAGCCACCCAAAATAACTTTTAAAACATCCTTAAAAGAAAAAGACAAAAAGCAAGTTTCTTATATTTAGGAGGGACACATTTTACACGTATCGGCCACCCTACAGTTTCAACACTTAAGCGGGGGTGAATATAATTTCTTTAAAGATCTCACAACAAGGTAACAACCATTACACCGAGAAACCAATACAATTTGGAAGTGGAAATCGAAAAAGTTGTATTAATGCTATGAGAGAACTAATAACTGTACTAGGGAAGTAATGAGATTAACAGATAAAAAAATCCGAAAAACAGAAGGATACCCATATAAAGCTCCTGCCACTTTAGAAATACAGATGACTGCAAAAGGAAGACAAGAAGTTCTCGTGAAAGAAGTGGAGTCAGCGGTTAAAAACATAAAGAATGACAAGACAATAGGGAACGTCGGAATATCGCCCAAACATTTTCGCAATATATAGAAACCAGACACATACCACACAAGAAAGGCAGAAAGAATCCATTTTCAGTCAGAGCACGATGAGTCTTCTATCGGTAGTCTATAAAGTGTTTACTGAAAGTAACAAATACCAACTCAGTAGAGATTATCAAATACTACTCGCCTTGATTTTCATGGACTTCGAGAAAGTGGTTCACACTAGATTATCGAAGGGGAGCGAATGTCGATAGACCATGTACATAGACATTGATTAATATACAGGGCTTTCATTTCAAAACTAGCTACCCAAATTATTTTTGAAAATATCTTTAAAAGAAAAAGACAAAAAACACATTAATTTATATTTACGGGGGGAAACATTTTACAGGTATCAGTCACCCTGCGGGGGATAAATATCACTTCTAAAAGTTTAAATACAAAGGGGTATCATGTTTTAAAGTTCTCTTTTTGACAATCTTTTGAACCACCATTTGTTACAATAAAATTATTTTTACAGAGTAATAAATATAATTTTAAACTTTCAATTTAAAATCATTATTATTTTCTATGTATTTATTATTAATATTGTATTAGCGTTAGAATTACCTTGTACTTAAATTAAATGTTCAAAATTTCAAGGAGCGTTAGGTCGAGTCATTAAGTCAATTTCGTACAGGCAAGGCTTATAATCTTGGGGTGCTCCCTCCTATTACAAAAAAAACTTTTCTTCGTCTAGCAACAAAGTTCCTTCTTGATTTATTCAGTTTTCTAAAGATTTGGTTATAAGGGTATTTATCACATTTTCTAATAATAAGTCCAAATACAATTCTCCAGTTAAATGTTCTTCCACGAATAAAGAACCTATAATTTTATAGTTTTATATGTTGGTTGTTCTCTTCCTGAAAAACTTGTGGGTTGGTATTGTTCTAGTATCTACAATTGTTTAGTGGCAAATCCATTTTAAAATTTAAAAAAAAATCCTGCTTGGTCAGAAAAAGAAATATTAAGAAAATAGAGTCTGCATTTGCCCTTTGAATCATTAATTCGCACAACCTTCTGTCATAATCATCCTCAGCAAGCTGTTGAAAAGCTGTATTTTGTAGGGAACTGATTAATTTAGGCATGACGTGTTATGCACAGAGCCGACCGAAATATTTGTTAACCAGTTAACCTTGAGAAATTTATGAACTAAATCCAACACATACCTACTAATGCCCAATATTCCTATCGGGATGTCTCTGATGAAAAACATGAGCAGTTCCGCGTGCACCGCGTTTTTCTTTCTCATAAATATATATTATTTCAATTCTTCCTTGTAAAGAATAAAACATAGTCGAAATTTGATGGTCAGTTTTTAACGGAACTACTACCTACTAATAATAATATTGTTACATTTACACTCACAATTATTTTTCGCATAAACATTTAATGATTTTGTCTCACTTGTTTATCTCTGTAATTATGCTCGTGCTTTTGTGTCATTACAATTGAAATTATAATTTTTTTTAAATTTCTAGGTCAATACTCTGTAAAAAATACCCCTGTGTATTTAAACTTTTAGAAGTGATATTCACCCCCGGTTAAGGGTTGGAATGCAGGGTGACTGATACGTATAAAATGTGTCTCCCGTAAATATAAATTAAAATGTTATTTTTTCTTTTTCTTTTAAATTTTTTTAAGTTATTTTGGGTGACTAGTTTTGAAATGAAAGCCCTGTTTATGATATGGACCAAGTGATTAATTGGACACTACTCCTAATGCCCGGGCTTTTGGAAAATGATTTGACAAAAGCATAATATCTATTTAAATCATTAAATAGCCCATACATAAAGTCAAAGTAAAAAATTACATGTTTTATTGCCATTATTTTTTCTGACATGAAATCAAAATTTAAAAAACAATTAACATAAAACCTCATCGTTTTGTAGACCATCTTCACTATGATTAAAAACAACACAAAATGGTAAGTAAACAAAAATAAGGAATACGATGTAGTGAGCAGTGAAGCAATTGGGGTCAGCAGTCAGTCTTTGCAGGGCGTTTGTCCTCCCCTGTATGCCTCCTCCCTTAAGACATCTGTATTTATATTTTGCCCAACCAGAGGCAGATTCAAGGGGGGCTCATCTCCCCCCTCCCAAACATCTGAGTTTTTCAGCGGGACCAAGTCTCCCATCCCTTCGATTATCACAGCAGTATTCATAATGCCCAGGCAGTTTGATAAATAATGAAGTTTAGATAATATCACTTGGCCCGACGTAGCTTGCCATTATTCATAATGCCCAGCATTACAAATAATGCCCTCATTAATTTCTCCTATCTTCGCGCACGCTAGGCGAGTCAGCTTATTTGACATATTTATCTTGAAAATTTGGTAATATTCACATCGCTTAAATTTTTAGTTTTTTTTTTCAAATCCATTTTGACATTATCATTCATGGGCGAAAATTATATGGCAACAAATTGTTCTAAAAATACATTATTTTAGGATTTAATATGACCTAGTTTTCGTTTCAGGTTTTTTGTCGTTTTATTGCAATTTTTAACGTTTTTGGTGTTTTATGAGCCTTGTTTGCATTTACGGTGATGGTATTTTCACTCATATCTTTATTTTATTATTGTGATGTTTTGGTGTATTTAATATTCTTAACGTTTGAAGGTTTATATATTTTCATTTTTTGGAATTTATTGTTACTTTATAAATCATACCTATCATTTGAAATTTTCAACATTTTCTAATTTTTAAAGATATTGCCTGCTCTAAATCTGATAGTGACCCCACCTTCTCACTTCTGGCAAACATTTAAGAACAGATTCAATTTATCACCTCTCATTCAATGAATAAATACTCCACATTCCATTTATCGGCTACGTGATGATCGCTAAGTGATTAATTCATTTCTAGTCATTTCAGGAGAAGTGCACATATACCAACTTTCGCGCCTGCATCTTTTTTGTTGCTTAAAAATTGCTGACACCCATCGTCTTCCCGCAATAACAGAGTTTTCGTATAATGACACATCAAATCTCAATAAATTTAAGGAACTAATATTATAATTCTCATATCTGTATTATTTTTATTATTTCGCTTGCCCCCTATCGTATACCTGAATGTTCACAATTTGATAAAACTCTGTTGATTTTAGAAGAGTATGTATATCAAGATTTACAGCAGTATTACTTTCTATTTCGGATATATTAAATTCTTTCTAAAACAAGTAACCCCCTTTTCATCCATTTTGACAAAATAGCGACTCAAGTATTACTTCATTTAATAAAGGACTCAACCTCTTAATTCTTTACTTCAGTTTCCGGAAAAATAGTAGCTTTTTGGAAAAAAACATTTGCCCTCCTGACCCGCATGAATTAATTAAATTTTTGCAGAATGATGATACTCATTATTATTTGTTTGGAGAGAGAAGTATATACACCAATTTTCACGTCTTGTTTTTCTGGATAGGGACAATCTAATCAGCTGGCGACATGAAATATACTTTACAACCTACTCTCATACATACCAAATATACAAAAAAAAAATAATAAAAATAGGTAGAGCCCTTTCGGGGGAGTTCGACCACAAACACCGTGACATGAGATTTTGTGCAAATTTTATTTTCATTTATATTTAAGGATTTATTAAATAATGTTTAAAATTTTGGGGCCTTAACTTTTGATGACTCTTTGTTTCTTTGCTTAGGACTTGGGTTCGTGGTTAATGAATCTATTTAATTCAACAATTGATTCACTTATAACAGATATGTGTTATTTTATCAACAACATTTATTGAAACCTAATTTTCTCAGACTATTAATATGTTATTATTTAATCATTGCCACTGTACTGAACTCATAACTATAATTCATTGTGACATTAGACTTTTTTAAATTACATTTACCAATCAATTTTTTTTTTTTTTGATATGGACATGAAATATATTTTACTACCTATTGTCGTTCCTATCAAATATACATAAAAAATCATGAAAATCGGTGGAGCCATTTCGGACAAGTTCGATCACAAACACCGTATCACGATATTTTTACATATTAGATATGCCTTCACTTTAAATAATGCTACTATATAAACTATAGTAGAAATATAGTTTTTACATCGGTTTTTTGAAAATTAGTATTTTCAGTATTCATGTCATATTTATTTTCTATTTGAAATCTGACAAAAATAATGATCATTGTTAGGTTTTCTATTATACGAAAGTTATGTATTTCTGCAACAAATTATTAAAGATGAAGTAGTCACGTAGTTTTGATAGACATGTACGACTATAATTCAAGATTTAAAGTGATATTTATTACGAAATAAATAATACTGTTTTTCAAGCTCATTTAACCAGGGTGAATAAACAGCGAGAGGATGTTTGTTTCCACAATGTGCCCTCTTTTGATTTCGCCCTTAGGTATATTCAGACAGCCCCAATTATATAAATAAATTCCTAACAACTAAAATTAACCCATCTACAATCTTAAATCCCACCCAAAATCGAAAAAGTTGAATATTTTCATAAAATACCAACCCTTATTAAACGACTGAATAATTTCACATTTAATTAGATCATTGAGTTATCTAAAATACAAATTACTATTATGAAAATTTGTAAAATTAAATTAAAAAATATATCGCTTATCTTTACCCACAGCGAATTTCAATATGAGATGTAACAGAGCTGCTCTGTCAGGCATGTTCGATTTCAGAAGAAGTAGAAGAAGAAGACCTGATAACAAGTTACCGTTCAAATTCACAGCGTTGCTAAAATTTGGAGGTTACAACGACGAATGTACAACCCGGAGGTCAGAACTCACTTGTTGTATCACTCTTAGGCAACACTAGCTCCAGTGGAGAACCCTTGAACTAAATCGACGACTGGAGGATACTTTGGATGCGTTTAAGCCTCCACTAAAATTTTGCTGATTTTACATTCTGTTATCATACAATCCATAAATATTCTCAAATAAAGGCAAATCGTTGTGACCTCCAAAATCGGAGGTAGTAGCGTCATATATGAGGTGACAACGTATATCGTATACCTGCTTCTGAGGCCACAACGATACCTTTATACATATATATATATATATATATATATATATATATATATATATATATTTGTTTTTAAGTTTTCGCGGGCACTAAATGTTTTAGGTGGTTTCCGGGAATTCATCCGCGTAGATAACTGATCCTTGCCGGGATCGATGTTAAAATGCCGACGTTTCTGCAGAGTCACATTTGCCCTCTTAAGGTCGTTTCGCATAATTCTCGTAGCCTTCTGCTTTCGCAGACTAGAAACGTCGTTTTTCAACTACGCGGATGAATTCCCGGAAACCACCTAAAACATATATATATATATATATATATATATATATATATATATATATATGTTTTTAAGTTTTCGCGGGCCCTAAATGTATTAGATGGTTTCCGGGTATTCGAGAAACTAGAAGCGAAAGCAGAAGGCTTCGAGAATTATGCGAACCGACCTGAAGAGGGCAGATGTGACTCTGCCGAAACGTCGTCATTTTACCATCGATCCCGGCAGGGATCAGTTATCAACTACGCGGATGAATTCCCGGAAACCATCTAATACTTATATATATATATATATATATATATATATATATATATATATATATGTATATATATATAACATAAAAATAGTTAAGAAAGCTATAAACGCTTGCAGAAATTATTATTTCAAAACTAAGGGATAAGATACACTGACCTACCTGAACCAGAAGAAAGACGATGACCTATTTCTGAAGCTGAGAAAAGTTCTCATGATACATTTTGACGCGGTACAGTAGAACCTAAATAAGGATGCTTTGTGAATATGCAATCGGATTTTATATTAGGGAGCACTCAAAAGTTAAAAGTTTAATTATCCTAAAAAAGAAAAAAAGTCGTATGCAGAAATGTTTGCACAAACACTACATCAGTCTTTTTTACAATTAAGTTTTTTTTTCAGTAGAATAAATAATAGATGTTTATAGTTTCTTAAAAAACTGTCTTCCAAAAACGTAAAAAAACGAAACGAAATTTTGTAATTGTTATAACAAATTGGTATAAAAATTTGACAAAATCAATTAATAGATCATCCCTCTCCACCATCTCCAAGAAAATTTTCTTAAAATAGGTGTGCATGATAAGTAGTCCAAAGTTCAAGTTCTATTATTTAAATATTTCTAAATTAATAATACAAAAGAGAAAATGATATAGAGGTATTTTGAATTCCACGAGCAGACATACTCTACTTTTATGCAAATTGTACCCCTTAGGGGATGAAACGGAGTGAAAATTGATATCAAAATTTGTACAGAAAAACATGTCGACACAATCTTGATAAACTTGGCTTGGTAGATATAACTTTAGTATACGGATTAACTATAACTAAATCGTTTATTGCAAGTTCGATTAAACATATTAAAGGGGCTGTAAAGGTTATTAAGAATCGTTATTTTGTTGGTAGGTATGAGTATTGTTTGAAAGAGCTATATTTAGTTTGTGTTAATTTTTAGGTAATATAATGTTCATTATCTTCATGTATAATTGAAACATATACGACTATCTGTACTAATATAAAAAGAGGTAAATATCCTTTGTAAATTTGTAAAATACAATAGTGTCATAAATGTAAAAAATTACAAGAATGTGAAACTCGATGAAATCACCGAAAATGTCTGAAACTACAAAACTAGCAAATGTCAATAACGTCAGTGATTTCATAAATAATATTAAATCATCAATGGGATGATTTTTCTAGTGTGGCGGAACAGAGCTGGTCAGTTAATAAAAGAATGAATAGTATGTTCCTGCCATCTACTGCTGAAATGACTAATCTATTCGTGGTTGTACCGAGATGTTGCAATGGAGCATTGTAGTTCAAAAGCTGTTTTTGCTAGTACTTTGCAGATGGCAAAACGTTCAGAACGTTTATTTCTTTGAGAAAGGAGAGGATGCGTAAAGCTGCCACCAAAAGTGTGCCGTTTGCACACACAATTTCTTATAAATTAAGTCATTCTATACTTTCCCGTAAAACGTAATTTATTGTTGTTACTTTTACACTTGTATGCCACACAATAAACTATGCTGACAATGCTAGTATTGAATGCTCTTTCATTCAGAAATCAGAAATTAAAAACCGGCACACTTTCATATCATTGCTCAAGATGTACATTACCTGTCCACTTCCTTCCCTAGTCAAAGGTTTATTTAAACTCACCATATATTATTAAGGTACCAACATACTAAAAAAGCTGTTAAAGTCATTAATAAGTAAAAATTTACCGGTTAATACCACTAACAGTGTCATTGTGAACTGTTTCGAAAACGGAATAAATGAATTTTAAATATATGGAGATATAGTTGTTATTTATTTTTAAAAGTGACCTCTTCATATAAATAAAATTGAAAACAGTTAAATACTAGTGAGATCCATAGATTGGCATTTAAATTTTAATATTTGTAAATATAATTTGTCTTACACATTTTTATGGTTTATTGCTTACTGTATTTACTTGTTGATTTGACGAAAATCGATTAATTGATTTCCGAGACATTAGTGTAGAATAACTGAATGAATTCATAAACATTCAAGAGATAACGCCTATGTAATGCATACAGTGATTGACATCAACTCCAAACTTGGAGTTGAAATGTCTCCACATTAGATAAATGTAGCATGTACAAACACTTATTTGTCAGAAATACTTTCTGTAAGGACAACTAGTAATCAGGAGAATTTTTCGAAAATGACCCTATTACACTTTTTCACTATTTCATATTTCAAATAAGTATCAGTTACTGAAAAGAACTGAAGAGCGAAAATCCCAATGAACACACCGAATAGCCTTCAAAACTGATTATCTGGAATACCTTAAGTAATGTGATAAAAAATTACATGGAACCATTTCAGGATGCTTCTTAATAGAATACAGTTTGAGTAATCCATATCGATTAGACGTTTTAAAGTCGGTAAAAACATTACAACGAATTGAGAATCTCCTCATTTTTAAGATCGATGAGAAGGAAATGTTTTTTATTCTCTGGTAAGACGAAAACCAAAAACAAAAAAATTAATAATTAGAGATTTCCTTCTACATCCTTTGTCAGAGTTAGTTTTCTGAAAATTGAAATAACTAATGAACAAAAATTACTAGAGGCAGTTTATTCCTACTAATAATATGGCGTCAATGTACAAAGTAACCTACCTATCAGGCTTGTTCTTATTTTGAGTTTAAACTAGTCAATTTCCGTAATTTCTGTAGCAGATACAGTTGAGGGACCAATCTTCAATAGAACCCTGTTCTAGAAGGATATTTTCCTCTCCTACTCTCATAACATTGAGTTTATATTTATATTATAATTTCACTAATATATTCTTTGTTTATAGCCGAGATTACGCATGACAATAAAAGTGAAGTCAAGCAAATAAATTTCAGATCCACAACATAAACTTCAAATTTTCTCTATTGTTCAACATACTGATCCTGAATGGTGTTAATACCACAACCCGCTGAATCCTGTTAGAGGAGATAATGGCCCGTGTCAACTATTAGTCATTGGCGTAGCGCCTACCGAATAAAAATACCCTGTTCGAAATTTTATCATATGTAATTTAGGGGTCTGTACTTCAGCAGTTGAAGAGTAGACTTCGAAACTAAGTCGTCTTTGACCTAGTGAGTTTCAGTGACGCTCTCAGCCTTTAGTTTTTAGTGGTTGCCTGTAGGTAAACTAAAAAGTTCAATCAGGCCGAAAGTCATACATTGTAAAAAATATATATAATTTTAAAACTTTTGACATATCCAAGCCAGTTTATTTGGAAGAGAAATAAATATGAGTATCGATATGAAAATAACGGCAAAATTGATGTCAAAACTCAGGAATGAAATAAAAATGTTGGCACCAATATTATTCAGGAGTTTTTCCTCTTAACATTTACATTTGGTTACAAGGGTAAATCAAACTACAGACATTCCTATTCAAATGTTTCGTTGTCTTGTAATGTAGAACTACCCTCAAGTAACATGTTTAAAAGACAATATATCCTTCTGTAATATGTTTAAAAGACAATAATCAGTTGAGCTTTTCCCAAAGAATTAAATAGCGAAATGAAAAGTTGGTTGAATTTGACGTTCAATTTGGAGTATATGGTGAATAAAATTCGGGTTAAAATCTTTCATTAATTTTTGAAATAACTATTAGATCATATCGAAATAAGTGTGAACAGTGGGACAATTTTTTACTCATAAACTAATACTCAATACTCAAATTTATTATCATTTACTGTGCTGTTAGCAACTTATTGTTGAGCCAGGATTTTTTCTAAAGGTTTACCCATTCCAATTAAAAGTGTATTATACATATTATACACAAATTTACTTTAAAAATAAGGCAAATTTGTCTAGTCGTAATAGAGTGAAGAGATTTGGACTGCTTAAAAATAATAATTCATTAGGAATAAAAACAACGGTCCTTTCTTAAGAGTTCTCCATCTTCATATTAAAGAGAAACATATATAATTATATTACTTAATCAATTCTAGCATGTTCTTAAAAATTTATTATCACATGATTTTACTGAAAATTACAGTTGAATTTTCAAAGAACAAAATGATACCTTCAGTTTCTACAGTATTTTTTAAGTCCTAGATGAGTTCAAATTTGTTTATTTAATTATCACTGAATTGCATTATTAAAAATATAAAGTTTTCTGGTCTTAAATTGTTGTTAGGTGATTTTTACATTCGGGTTTCACAGCGGTTCGTCTTGCAAATACAGATATCCGAAGAAGATATTCTACATATGTTTGTGGCCTTTAAACTACCAGAGTGATATTGAATATAATCGCAGAGATTCAACATGTTTCAATCAGTCCTTATTCAACTTATAGCTAATTACAACAACTAACTTAAGCCATTTATATTAGTTAAAATGTCATTGTTATTTTTTCGTGGAATATAGATTTGGAAAGTATCCATTGATAAGCGTATTGCCGAGTTACATCTTAAAAACAAATATCATAAAAGTAACTATTAATCTTAGCAGTGTAACATACAGGGTGTAAATAGTTTGAGTGCATATATTTTAGGTGGAGGTAGTATACACCAAATTAAACAAAAAACTCTTATACCACTATGGTCAGTAAGCCTTAATAACCAAGAAAATCCCTAAAACATATTAAGTAAATTATTGTCAATCCGGCAACGTCGCTCGCGTTCGAAGCAGATTCACTCTTAGCGCGAATAATAAAGGAATGACTACGCCGACAAATAAATAAACACCTGTGTTTTTGTATTGACTGATGATATTGACCTTAGAATTAAATAAAAATGTGTGAAATATTTTGTTGAAAATATTTACGTTTTTAATACAAGGTATTGCAATTAGAATTTGTATTTGGCGGTTTCTTTTATGCAATATACAAAGTTGGATAAATATGATATTCAACTCAAGAGATCTGTATATGTAGTTTTTTACCAGTTAAATTATTCGAAGGGTCATTATTACTGATTTAATTAATATTATTTATATTAAACAAGTAAATATGTAATCCTACTTGCCAAATTTATTATAATGATAGAACTGAGTTGAAACAACGGATTATTCACAGCAAATGTTCAAAATGTCCATCATTACTATCGACACAAGCACGACACCGTTTAATCCAATTTTCACGTATGCGAGAAAAAATTCCTGGAACGTTTCGGATTTCGTCAGCAGCGTCAAAAATGCGTTGTCTAAGGTCATTCTCGTCAATAATTGGAGTCGTGTAAACCTTACTTTTCATGTGTCCCCATAAGTAGAAATCTAAAGGATTGAGATCAGGAGATCTTGCTGTCCAACGTATATGTCCGTTTCGACCAATCCAACGACGGGGAAATGTTCTATTTAAGAAGTCGACAACTAGATGACTTGCGTGGGCAGGTGCTCCGTCATGTAAGTGCCACATATCGGAACGTGTTTGTAGGTTCACTTCATCTAACAAATCTGGTAGCGTGTTGTTCAAAAAATAAAGGTAATTCTCAACTGTCAAACGTGCAGGCAGTATAAATGGCCCAACCAAGTATTCACCAACTATTCCAGCCCACACGTTAACTGAGAATTGGTGTTGAAATACTGACTGGCGTATTTCGTGCGGATTTAACTTGCTTCATCTGTTGTTAAAATATTGTTCACAAAATTAGGAAATTGTCCATGTTTTCTGAGGAACCAACGACAGAAATTGAGTTTTGGTTGAAAATCATCAATTGAAAGCCCTTGAACCCGCTGCATGTGATATGGATAGAGCAATTGTTCCCGTAATGTTCTATGAACAACAGCGTGAGAAATTTGCAGCTCACTTCCAATACTCCGTGTGCTACGATATGGGTTGATGTCGATAAGGTCTAGTATTTGATTCTCAGCAGCTAAGATACGATTATGTCGCTGTGGTCCGCGATTGTTTATTTGTGGTATTACACTACCTGTTTCCAGAAGCCTCTGCGAAACAGCTACGAATGTCCTAGCATTGGGCAGGCATCTGTTTGGAAACCTTTCCCTGTATAACATTCTTGTTATTCTGCAATTACGTCTGCTTTCCCCATAAATTAAGAGCATGTCATGTCTTTCCCTAATTGTATAATCGGCCATTATTTATCACAAATAAATACTGTCGCACTATTCTTAATTTTCGAACTTACACACTAATCACAACCGATTTTATTTATTTAAAAAATACATTAAATGGAAAGCAAACCACGAAGTCTACATCAAATAGATATCATTCAAATCACTTTACCGTTTATCTATTCTTACTTACAAGAATCGAAATGGCAAAAAACAATCGTAACTCTCAGTCGTCGTTAAAGTAAAAAATGTAGTAAATAAGTTGGTCTGTATGCCACGTTGCCATATCTATTCGGAGAAACTTACACTAAATTATAAAAGCATATTTCGAGTTTAAATAATCAATTTTCATTTTTAATGTGGCTATTAAAGATGTATAAGCTATTGAGTATTTACATATTTAGATTTACCGACATTTTGAAATCGAAATTATTGTATTATTCACTGTAGCAAGGGCTACATAAAATCTAACTTTATGTATTCTTTTTGGCAAAACTATAGTTTATTTTAGAAAATGTTATAAAGCTTTTTGATTTGTTTTTGCCTGAAGTATTGTTCTTCAAAATCTTTGCACTCAAACCGTTTACACCCTGTATTTTTAATTGGTCCACCAAAGTTCAGATTAGCGGTTTTATTATTTTAAAAATTTTAAAATCTAAGCTGCTTTTATTATTTTATAGATCATGAAAATTTGTAACTTTGTAAAAAGTAATGCTTTATAATGTATTTCTACATATTAGAGGGTTTGATCACGTCCTTAGACTATAGCTTATGTTTAATTAAATAAAGAAATCCTCAGGAAAGTATATTTAAAAAATATGGTTGTTTGTGTTACGCCACTGTCTTGTGGATTCATGTTAGGGTTGAGGGTAAGATTATCCAGGCGTGACGACGCCAGATGCACACCTTGTACTGCAACCAGCTTCAGTATTACAATTAATTACTGTATTTTTGACTTGTACCACATGATTTATGGATAAGCTCTTCAAGACCCCTTTTTCATTCACTCCTACGTAGCAGTAAGCAAAATAAAATTATGTGTATTCAATAGAACTTGTATAAATCTCCTCTATTCAAATATTATTAAATAGCTCGTACTTAATGCTGTTGTTTTTAACAGGTCCTTTGAATTATGGTATGAGTTTTAAAATATATGGATTATTTTAATTTTATAAAGGATTTATTAACCGACATGTAGGGATATAATAAATTATTAACTATCAGACGTAAAACTATTTTTGATATGAAAAAACTGCACCTTATTTTGTAGATAAATTTAGAATAAAAGCCTCCAAATGGCCAAAAGATAAAGATAATGTTTACCTGAAACATAAATGTTAACGCTACGGTGACCATTATCACAGATTTTCATACCTTTGGGAGAAGTTAATAATATTTTGGAAATATTTAAGAGGATATTAATGCCGATGTAAAATAACATACATCTCTATTTAGCAGAACAAATTTCTTTACCGATATTTTTCAATTTCTTATTATTTTAGTGTTCATTGCAATTCTCGACTTTGGATTTATTTTGCTATTTTACAACACGGAATTTTCTTTACTCACTATTAAAGGAAATTGTTGTAAGATATCCAGGTGGTACATTTTCATAAGGACAACTTATAATGGGATCTATAAATTAATTTTACACACGTCCCACCTTGGCTTCGCACAGGTACAATGTGATAAGTGATATCAATGCACTCACTAATAATTTTTAAAAATGTACACAAGTGTTTAATATTAAATAACAATAAAACGTATTTGCACAGTAGATACCGGATTTATGTCGATACTGAATACCAGTGATGCGTCATGTACTCTCATGTGACGGTAGCCGAGGGAGTATAGGAGCGACGAGGTGCTTGAATATTGATCTTCATATTGAAACAAATTAATACAAAAAAATATTAAATTATATCCACAAACCTGTCTCTCGAATCACTCTATATATTCATGAAAACAGTAATAAATACCGTTGCGTATTTAAATTCAGTATGTTATAAATTAAAGAAATTACACAATCATAGAATATTTGGCTCTTTGTTTATGTAGTCCGTTAGGTGTGAAGAGAGGAAGTAATTTTATTTGTTCTGCTTTTGGTTAGTTGCACTGCAGGTGCACCGTATCACTGCTTCAGCAAAGACTGGAAGAATCAGTTTTAGCCAACCATATATACTTTATATTGAGATCCTTCATTCGGATAATTAATAGGACTAGCTGTCGCCCAGTGGTTGAAATTCGACCAATGGTGTCAATATCTCTGGCAGGTTAAGTACCCTGAAAATTTTATCCTGACATTCTGTCCTAGGACTTTAGGGAGAACAGCAATTACACGGAACGGATCCAGATTCGGAATCTCTGTGTGATGGTTTCCTCGAAAATCCTAGATATCGGTCTTACATCTCGCTTCTGCAAATAAGGAACGGAATTCAAGTTTTTTCAGATATAATTTATAGGACTTTATTTGTGTTCAAATTCGTAATTCTTAATTTAATATAACAACAATTCAACCGCTACCCTACATATTTATTTTTTCTAACCTCCCTGTATAGTTATAATTGCACTCAATTGTCAAACATTTATTAAAATCCTCATGATAATAATTCTATCTCATAATATATTTCCACCACCCTGTATATGCAACTGCTCATAGACCACGCATAATATTTTTTAACATTTTTGAACCACCCGGTAAACCATTCTGTATATGACACTGCCTATGAGTCACCGTATTTACTCTTTTTGTTTGTTGTTTGTTTGTTATTAGATTTCAATCATCATAGAACTCTTCGTGGGCTACTCTATAAATCATTTCCTTTTCTAACATTTTTTATCATCATCGTGCATATCTATAATTTCTCTAACCCTATTTTTCATCTTCCCTATATATACAACTGCTTATGGGTTACGAAATGTTGCATTTCCATTTCCGCCAACCTGTATATGGATCGCTGTATAATATTTTTTGCACCACCCTGTATAATTTTTATTCTACTGCACCTTCTGTTCCAAGAACCCTGTAAATTCAACAGCTAATGGGCTTTCTTATATTTTTATTTTATTAGTTATAATTGCACTCTACTCTATATTTTAAACACCCTATATATGCAACTGCTTATGTGCCACCCACGAAAAAAATGATTTCTAACATATCTGGAATCGCCCTGTATAATTATAACATACAACGATTACTTTACCACTAAACAATAACAGTGCTTGCATGCCACTTCCAGAAGTACATGCTCTAAGTATATAACAGCATTGGTCCCTCTATATATAATTACTCAATGTTTTGAGTCTGGCGGCGGCGGCACATTCAGTTGTTTGGCGTTGACATTATGGGCGTAAATAATGATTTTTTATTATATTTTATTTAATGAATGGACCAATATTATAAATTAATATTAGCATTCTGCACAGAAGGTCGTCAGTAGCTACTAAACAAAACAAAAATGAAGAAAATCGGTTGAGAGACAGGAGAAAATGATACCTAATTGTTTTGTCTTTGTCTATTTATATATAGATTAACCTGGAGAAAAGAATATACAAATTCATATTCCTTCAAGCAATACACCTTGCAGCCACAGATTCTTTTCGTTCATTGTTATGTGAATAGTTTGTTGAAGCTTTTGGCGTTTACTGTTTTCAGCATTGCTGTTAGCATTTTCTTCATATTCATCATGACGCCCTGATATTGCCACTCTAACGAGAATTTAAATTCTTTGGTTTGTTCCGTAAAAAGAGAGCTAATGGAACGCTCTAGTTCTTCAGTCAGTTAGAGTATTTTCAGATAGAAATTATTTGATTTATTAGTTTACACATGTTACACACACCCACAAGCATGCGTCCTCTGACCTTGTCCTGCGATAGAATTTTTTTATAAGGGAGCTACTTTTCAAACAAACATTGCCGATGAGCAATCAAAACAATATTTAAAATAAACTGCTGTGAATCGACAGTTCCATTGGGTGACAGCAGAATCTATATACAGTTTTGTGGGCAATGGGGCAGGTTTCCTTTAAACTACTTCAAGAGAAAATATTTCAATCAACAAGATTAATTTCATGAGCCTATCACAGATAATATAAAGTTTGGTCTCCAAACCCCACAACTTCTAGGTCCAAATACCTCAGCCCTGCACAATCCAAACCCGAAAACCTCTAAGACTTTTATAGTTTATCATTCTAATTAAATTATTTGCAATTGGAAAAGCACTTGACCTCGACAGACAAAATAATTACACACTGCAATATGATTATTAACAGGAATGTTGACTTTAAGACACATATTCCTCAGTTACCTGGCATAGAAGACTCCTCAGATGTGCACAGTAATACCTGTACAACACAGGGTAGAACTAATATATAGTTGTATCATATGCATAACACAACTTAGACGTTCCAAACGTAACTTTCATAAAAAATCATCCTTTACTCGAAAAAAATTATTTGTATGCGATATCAGTGGTTGGTGCGGGGTGGGGGAAATTATTGGGAAGGGAGGTGAGATAATCGGGGCGATGCGAATGTTAGTGTTTCAATATTTTGAAAAAAGTTTAATCACGAGTTTTATATTTTTGGTATAAATTTGAAACAAAAAATATGTAAATCGCACAAATATCTACTTTCGCATATATTCTCAATAATAATAAATTTCCAAAATTCCTAGCTCTACTCGTCATAGAGCAGCACCCTGAACAAAGGGCTGACAACGGAAATATATCGTAATGTTGAACATATAAATATTATACAAATTCATCAATTTAGCAAAATATTTAAAAATATTTTGAACGTGAACTTAAACACCGAACTAGATAATTAATACACCGCCTCATAAAGTTTCTTGAGTTATTATAAATTTTGTCATGACAAATTTGATACTTTCATGTTAGCAGTTAGCATAGCAGAGGTTTATTCCTCCGGAACCAAACAATTCGTGGTTGTAACTCACATTCCGGAACGTGTCACATTTCCCAAACGGTAAACTAGAACGTAAGAGCCGTAAATATATAATCATTAAATTTTACGGCGTGCTTAACATACATGATTTCAACATTATCCCAGAAAACGTACTTAACAAGTTGTTAATTGCGGTTGACAACTCCACTTTAACATCTTACCGCACAATTACCAATGAGAAACGTCTGGATAGCGTAATGAAGCGAATACTCCGGCGAATGTCCACGAAATGGCTGAAACTTGTACAGGGCCTCCTAGTTGTGACAAATCGTCACCAGGTGACCCTTTGCGTCCGGGTTTGAACCTCAGCCGGTCGCTCGAGACTCGTATAAAAGCCCGCATAACCTTGCATCTCCCGAATGTAATCATATCAGAGTTGGTTGCGGTTTTAATGTATCCATTATTGTGACCGACATCCGAACATATATTTGACAAAAAAGCAAAGAACTTTTCATTTTTAAAACTCTGGAGACACTCTATTTCACATATTCGCCACCTGAACATCTGCGTCATCTGACATAATACTGATATTTGGAAACGATCTTAAAAATATAAGTAACACTAAAAATTTTTGAACCGGCACATTTTAAAGAGTAGGCAAATAAATGCTTACAAATTCGTATTATATTAAATACCACATTTTTTCAATCTGATTTAGATGTGAGTCAAACCGTCAATTTGTCCAAATAAGGTAGAAATGGATAACTTGAACCCTCCATTTTCATCAATTAGGAGCTAGATTTGTGGATAGTCAGAGAAAATACAGGTATTTGGATGATCATTGAAAATATTTAAAGCCGCAAGTTTTTTAAAGAACCCGTATAGACTTCTATTTAAGTTGGAACGTTGAATCCTGGGATCCTTGACAGTGATCTTCAAGGCTAAGTCAAGCTCAGGTTTTATTTAAGTCAAGACTTTCCGGCAATACGAGATAAAAATTGAGTGTCTAGAAAAAGTGTCAGTAAGTAGCCGCAAGAAACTTTGGAAGAGGTCGAAGCAGAAAATTAACGCTGAACTAACATTGGCTCTGAAAATAAGTAAAAGAGTTATGGCATATACAGAACTTTTTTTGTCAGAGGCAGCTATGACGCAATGCCTCCGAAGGTAGAAGAAGACATGCAAGATTGACGAACCTATACAAAGTATGTGACGAAGACAATGAACGAAACGAATGTGATTAAAGCGAAAATTTTAACTAGGGCAGGTCGTAAGTCAAGGAAAGCAAATGTGGCTAAATAAAACAGACAGAGGGATTGACTTCCAAGATCTATCCCATAATGCCGACTGGCACCAGTAAATAACGATTGACGTATTTCAAGAGAGTGTCATGATGTACTATTGTAAGGATAACTCTATTATACACAAGTATATTAAATAAATTTAAAAAAAGAGATCAGATTCTATACCGTTGAAATGGATACTATGAGACAGACATGAAAACATTCGTAACACAAACATAGATAGAGCAAATATAAAAGACGACATATTAGACAGGAAAGAAAGAAAAAAGGCTAAGCTGGGTACACAAAAAGACGTCTACACTAAAACGATGATATCCAAGTTAAAAACTAATAGTGTATTGGATTTTTTTTTTTTTTTTTTTTTTTTTTTTTTTTTTATCCGAAGAGGGGGGAAATACATTGCGTACTTAGCTAGCACGTGCTAGCCGTCGTGCGGGACTCCCGATGCAATGACTTCAAAGCAAGAGTAGATCGTTGCAATTGAAACCAGTATACCGTATACCCGCTAAAACCCTAACCTCTTTCTCCTACAACCATGGTCCCTTGCGGCACTCTTACTCAATACTACTTCGCAAGGGTGGTTCATTGCAGATGTTTACTGCTCTTACATTGAAAGCTTCTAAAGCCTACTCCTCGAACGTATCGCGGAGTTCTTTGAGGATAGTCTCCGCATAATCTGATACCAAGTTCCAGGCTTGGGGGCCCTTCAGCATGGCTTCTACTAATTGTTCTGGGACGATATTAGTCTCCAGAATCCTCTCCACTTCAGCACGTTGATCCTGAAACCGGGGGCAGGAGAAGAACACGTGTTCTGCGTCCTCTATCACGTCCGTACAGTGTGGGCAGTTTGGGGAGTTTGCCCTCCTGAACCTGTGCAGGTATGCTCGAAAGCATCCATGTCCAGTCAGGAGTTGAGTGATGTAGAACCCAACTTCCCCATGCTGGCGGTTGACCCAACGACTGATGTTAGGTATCAATCGATATGTCCACCTGCCTTTAGTAGAGCTGTCCCACCTCTCCTGCCATTGCCCTAGACTTATGGCTCTTTCATCGCTGTTTCCTGTCGGCTGGTCTTTTTCTAACTTTCTGCGATAAAGCCGTCCCCTTTCTGCAGCCAGGATGTCGATTGGCAGGGTAGAGGCAATCACACTCACCGCCTCGTAAGACACAGTGCGGTAGGATGATGCCACTCGAATCGCTGAGAGCCGCTGGACTGATTTCATTTTCCGGCGGTACGATGGTAGCTCGAGCGATTTCTCCCATACCGGTGCCCCGTACAACAAAACAGAAGTAGTTACTGTTGCCAGTAGCTGTCTTCTTATCTGTCTAGGGCCTCCGACATTCGGCATTATTCTAGATAATGCCCCCTGTACCCCAGCTGCTTTCTTGCT
The DNA here is from genome assembly GCA_034190945.1 of Octodonta nipae. Lineage (NCBI taxonomy): Eukaryota > Metazoa > Arthropoda > Insecta > Coleoptera > Chrysomelidae > Octodonta > Octodonta nipae. Next base: position 83,664,181 of record CM067216.1, read on the forward strand.
GGCCGCGATTATGTGCTCTTTGAAGTTGAGCCTTGTGTCCAGGAGCACCCCCAAATAGCTGATGAAGGGCTGCGACTGTATGTAGGTGTCGCCTATTTTGAGGGTGATGGTTTCCCTTGCCTTCCGACTGCTAACAAGAAGTGTTTCGGTCTTTTGCTCTGCTAAACTCAAGTCCGCTGCGAGCATCCAATTCTGAATTGTGGCTATAGCGAATGAGAAGGTTGTTTGTATCTCCTCTATGTGCTTGCGCACTATGATCAATGCCACATCATCGGCGAATGCCACTAGCCTGACGCCCTCAGGCAGACCGAGCAGGAGTAGGTCGTTGTACATTACGTTCCATAAGAGGGGGCCAAGAACAGAGCCCTGAGGTACACCTCCTGTGATCTTATAGTCTACTTCATTTTCATTTTCAGTTTGGTACAATAAGATGCGGTCCTTGAAATACGCTGAGACCATTCTCCGCAAGTACTGAGGAACTTCCATCCTGGCAAGAGCCTCCAAAATGCGGTCCCAGCGGGCCGAGTTAAAGGCGTTCTTGATATCCAGGGTGGCTATTAGACAGTACTTTTTTCCACCTCTTCTCCATCTCTTTCCCGAGATAGCCTCTCTGGCGATGTTGGTAACGAGTGTCACGGCATCGATGGTTGATCTCCCCTTTCTGAACCCGAATTGGTTGGTGGAAAGTTTTGGCTCAACGTAGGGCTCCAGCCTATCTGCTATTATTCTTTCAAGGAGTTTTCCCGCAGAGTCCAACATACAGAGGGGACGATATGATGACGGTTCGTCTGGAGGTTTCTTTCCCCCTTTAGGTAGGAGCACAAGCCTCTGCTTTTTCCACTTAGTCGGGAAAACCCCCTGCTTTAGGCAGGTCTCATACATGTGTAGAAACATGTCAGGCCTATTGGCTATGGCGCATTTTAGCGCGATGTTAGGTATGCCATCTGGACCGGGAGCCTTACCGTTTTGGAGCCGGTTGCACGCGCCCATCAGCTCATTCATAGTCACTGGTGGTATATCTTCGTCCCTCACCTGCCACGAAGGATAAGCGGGTAGCTCAGGCTTCGCAGGAAACAAGTGAGTGACAATGCGGTGCAATGATTCGGGGCAGTTCGTTGATGTCATGGGAGGGGCCTTAATTTTATGCATAACGATTTTATACGGTTTTCCCCATGGATCTTGATTAACTTCGTCACACAACTCCTTCCAGTAGGATCTCTTGCTTGAGAGAATGGCTCTTCGTAGTTGTTGTCTTTTGATCTCATAGTCGAGCCTTAGTTCTTCTGTTGTGACCCTGTCGCGTCTCCGTGCTCGTTGATGCAGCCTTCGTGCTTTGAGACACTCTCGTCGGTGTTGTGAGATCGTGTCATTCCACCAGTAAACTGGTGGGCGGCTGTTGTTCTGCCGTCTCCTTGGCATGGATGCATCGCAGGACTTGACAACGCTTGTCATTACCTCTTTGGCAGTGGCTTCTGCGCTTGTTGCTATTGACAATGGTTCCTGCTCCATAACCAAGGCGAATGAATCAGCATCGAAAGCATTTTTGTTCCAACCGACTGGCTGTGACCTCGCACGACTGACACACAATCTTCGTTTGGGAGTGGTGTTGATTTCCCATATAATAGCTTGGTGGTCGCTATTAGTAAACTCCTCATCGACCCGCCATTCACAGCCCCCTTTAATTAGGTTGCTGCTAACGAAAGTCACATCAATAATGGAGCTGGCTGTGCCTTTGCGATATGTGCTTACGTCTCCTGTGTTGAGGAGTACCAGGTTGAGCGAAGACATGGTCTCAAGGAGAGCTCGTCCTCTCGCGCTCGTTTCCCGGCATCCCCAGTCAATTGCCCAGGCGTTGAAATCTCCTGCGATGGCGACCGATTCACGCTTCCGTACATCCTCCGCCAAGGTGTCCAAGAATAACTCGAACTCCTCGAGCTGTGCACTAGGAGGTGCATAGCAGCTATAGAAGTGAACCCCTCCCACTTTGGCTCTCACAAGCCATGGTTCGGGGGTATTTGGGAGTTGTTGGAACGGAAGTTTACCGCAAGCCCATATCGCTGCTCTGTCCGTTGTGTCATTTACCCAGGACAGGGTGTCGAAGTTTTTGTACTGCTCGCAGATTATGGCTACGTCGCAATCCAATTCCCGCACCCGCTGTACCAGTAGGTCTTGGGCTGCTTCGCAATGGTTGAGGTTGAGTTGCAGTACTTTCATTTACGGGCTTGTGCTGCTCTCATCGCCTGTTGGTAGATCGGACATTTCCAACTACCCGCAACGTGCCGGCAGTCTGACCTACTATCTTTCTCTTTGCAGAGTAAGCACTTGGCAGGTTGTTGACAAGCCGAGGCATTGTGACCAGCGCCTCCGCATCTGTGACAACAACTGCTTCGGTCAGTCTTGCCTCTGCACGCCTGGGCGTTGTGCCCAAAGTGCCAGCATTTGAAGCACCGTCGAAGGCTGATCCTCTCGCGAACACGTACTGTGCCCCACGCAAGTTTCAGCTTTCCAAGTGCGATGGCTTTCTTGGCCTGGACCTCTGGGAGACAAACAACTGCCGTTTGTGTTGATCTATATGCCCGTCGAAGTGATTTCACTGCCTCCTCAGTGATCTCTGCCAGGCCGTCGATATTATCTTTGAGCAGGTTTACTACCTCTTCCTTGGTACTGATCTCGTCCAGGTCTTTAATTTCAATCTCGATTTGGGGTATTCGAGATTGTACAGTGGCCCCGTTTGGGAGCTTATTCTTGATGGCGTTACAATAGCGCTCCATCTCCTGAGCGTCTGCCTTGGCGAATAACAAAAGTAGATCTCCCTTAGCTGTTCGTCGGATCTTATTGACTTTTTTGCCTATATCCTGCAAGGTGGGATCATTCTTGATACCTCGCAAGATATCTGCATGGGAGCTCTTCTCGCCTTTCTTTATAAGCAGCGTACAATGTTGGGCTGGTTTTTGCTTATTGGTCCTCGGGGCCTTTTTCCGCTTTACCACTTGCCAGTCAGTCGACTGGTTTGAAGGTTGTTTTTTGGTCTGCGGTTTAAACTTGGGTTTTAATCCATTGTTTCGCTCCGCTTCTGAATTGACCACCCTACTTGTTGTTGCCTGGGTGGTTTGCCCGATGTTCTGGCAACCTTCTTTACCGGGCTTTAGCTTGCTAGGTAGCACCGGTTTAAGAGTTTTAACTAGTGGTGCCTTACTTGATGGGGCTACTGAAGGCGAGGCCTTCGGTGGCGAGGTCCTTGCTACTGAGGCTACTTTTATTGAAGCCGCCTGCTTTGGGGCCGCCGGTGTTGATGCAGTCGGTTTTGAGTTGGCTGCTTTTGAGGCAGCCGCTTTTGGGACCTCCTTTTGCTTTTCACCTTGTGTCTGAGTGTTTGACACCTTTACTGGCGATGTCTGTGTTGTAGCAGGTTTCGCTACAGGAGGTGGCCGCGTCGTTGACGTCAGATATTTGTCATATTCTAACTTAATGGCGTGTGCCAGTTTCTTGATCTCATGATGTACATTGTGCCTAGGCCCAATGAACTTCAAGAGCTCATCGATCTTTGCTCCTAATTTGTTTGGAGCGCCACTCTCAGTTGTGGCCCTTTGGGAGGCGTCAACTGCACTATCCGCCTTTTGGAGGACTTGGCTGAATAGTGTCTTGCTGCCAGCTCTAGTTTTAATGGTCGATGTTGTACCATTAATAGTGTCTTTCTTCTTGTTGTCACTATGTGACGGAACCAGTGATAATTCGCTCCCCCCAGAATCCGTGGAGCGTGCACCGGCCACCGAGGCTTTCACTCGATCGGAACCGGTGGTGGGATTATCCTCTGCAGAGGTACCCACCTGGGGTATTAAGTTGACCTTATCACCCATATCCATGAATGGTTTATTTTCGGGGTTCCTTCCCCTATCTGGTTTTGGTCCGCCCTGAGGAAATCCTCAGTACTCCCCATTGCTGGAGAGCGTTCCCCTATCCGCCACCTGGGGAGGCGCCCGGTAGTGGACCAACAACCACCCCGAGAATAGTGTATTGGATGCAGGAAACGGTGCGGTGTAGTCTGTAAAATCACTGCTGTGTACATGAATCGAAAAATCGGGCAATATTACAATCAAGTATTCCAGTGCAGGTTTGCACATTTCAATTTTTTTTGAAAATTCTGTTATTCTCAAGGCCATAGCCAGCAGGGGAGTTTGATGTTACAGATTTTGCAATCCTTTTAAATACATCACCTTTGAAAATCATCTAACACCCCTAACTAAAAAAAATCTGGCTCTGGCCTTGCTTGTTTAATTAACAGATATGTTTAGAATGTTTCTCCAATAATGGTATTATCTTAAGTATGCGAACCCCTCAATATTAGTAACATTCTCAGAAAGAGTTAAAATCGGTTTCTGGAATTTAATCGAATTTCATTAAGCACTACTTTAATATTCATTGATTGGACACAATTTCGCCATGTGTGCCATAATTCCAATATATTTTTACATGTTAGCTTTATTCGTGGAACACAATTCTGAACCAATTAGTTATCAATCCAGTTCTACTCAAGAGCGCATGCCTGATTCAGAACTAGTAAAAGATACTTGTGTACGGCGAATGCCGTTGCAAATAATTCACTATCCTAGAAATCTCATATACCTACTCTTCCCTGCTGTCAAATTATATAAATACGTTTGAAGACGCGAGATGTAAGACCGACATCTAGGATGTATATAAATACGTATTTGTCAATTAAATGAGCCAGTCTACATTCTATTACTGCTATTTATGGTAGCGGTTTCAATATTGTGACGGGACGAAATGATTTGCTACCATCCTTCCACGACTTATCCGAAAATGAAACTCAAACTGATGATTATTGTGGCACAATATGTTCAAAATAATCAATTGTATTTGAAACACTCACAATTTCCAAAAGTTCTTCCAAATCCCCTTCACTTGAAATTAAGTGGTCCATCTCAGCAAATATTCTAAACAATTTCCAAACGTAAACACAGTTAACATATATGTAAATTTCCCGATGTAGGCAACACAAAATAACAATTTACTAAATTCGAGTAAAAATTATTCAAACGCGCATGTCAGTACGAGGAATCCTAGCTATAATTCAAGAACTGACAAACTGGATAAGCATCAATAACAAATCGACTTTTTTTCACCGCGAACACAGAATTGTTACTGCTAGTTCCGTAATTTCTGTACCGCGTATCCTTTTATTGCAACTGCGCATGCGATCAGTAATCAACCGATAACTAATTGTTACCGCTAATAAAGCTATTAATTGGTTTAATCTTGTAGACATTTGATTGCAAATAGCCCCACAAAAGATAATCCCGTAGAGTCAGATCGTTGCAGTAAAACTTGATAGAGATAAACTAGTACTTCTGCTGCATACTATGGTGTAGCTCCATCTTATTGATACGACATGTTAATTTATATTAATGTTTGCGGGATTAAAAGTATCCTAATTCAGGTATATATTGTCAACAATTCAAGTAACTCACCGCCGTTAATGCTCCCAAAAAAATAAAATGATGCAAATATTCTACTAGTTATTATGCCAGCCCAAACGTTCACTTTAATACGATACTAAGTGTGACATTTTTTCATCTATTGAGGATTTTGCGTACTTCAATACAGACAGTTTTGCTTGTTGACCAATCCATGTAGGTTAAGTGTTGCCTCATCGGAGAAAAGAATGTTTTTGGAAAACATCATATTCCCTTGGCATCTGTTCGTAACTATTTCATGAAATTCTATTCTGCAAACACGATCATCAACATTTAGTTGCTGAAACAGTTTAATTTTATATGGATAGTATTTCGCTTTTTTCAAAATTATCAATAGAGTTGTTTTACTTACATCATGATCACCAGCTAGTTCTCTTCTAGGTTTATGTGGGTTGTTCCTCAGCATTTAACAATTTTCGTCATTCAGTTTTGATCTCCGAATTTTTCTTCTATGCTACTTACCGCAGACTGAGAAGTGTGACCAAAACATTAGTATACAACACTGCGATCATACACAAGAACACCTACTTATATTAGTTTTCATTCCACTGCCGTCATCAGTCAAGTAGTATTTTATAAGGCTACTACTAGTCTTATAAAATATTTTGCATACTTCAGAAATCATTCTTGTTTTATCACTCCCTCCTATTAAATATTAATTTCTCAATTTTTGGGTCTCAGAAAAAAAAATTATAAATTCCTAAATAAAGGATTAATAACTAAAATTTAATTATTAAGGACATCTAGGGAAATAAATTTATTTCAAATATGTCTTAAATGTCTCAGAAAGATCTGCTTGTACTTTTTTGGCAAAAAGGTAACTAACAGGCTAGTAAATCGTGACATGGATTTGACTCGAGGGCTACTTGTTTTTATAAACTGAAATTACTTTTTGAAGCGGAAGCTTCTTAACGGTGGCCAACAATTACAGATATGAAAATGGATGAGATGAGCAAGGTAATGAACTGGATAACTTGAAATTTATTTCGACACCGACACCACACACTACCTTGACCTTGAAATACTCATACAATTCAGTTCACTGTGTAAGAAATAGAGACTAGGTAAAATACATTATGAGTTTCTTCCTTTATAGAATTTCACTAATATATAGGAAACAAACTAATATAACATCCAATTCATATAGAAAACCTGCACAAAATTGTCTTTTCTAATTAAAACTCTAATTCTCTATTTGCGATATATTGCATTACGGACTTGACATATGTTAAAAGTCAGAAAGAACACTATTAATTTCATACACCTTTTATTACTGTTTTTGCGGCATTTACAATTCATCGAATATGAGCTTCAACTTGCAACTTAATGGTGCAAAAAATTTTATTTGGCACTTATTGAAATTTAAATTAAGAATTAAATTACAGATTAGGATTAATACTTGAGTCATAACAAAATAGTGACATTTATTTTAATTCTTCTGAAATTTATAACCAATGCTAAAAATAACACAAAAAAAAACAGAAACAGAGGCAGGAGATATAAAGAGACGAGTAGTATAATTTCGCTTCCATCGTTCAGTCTCAAATGATTGCCGTTTTTTTTTTTCTCGAGTATTCACCTTCAATACTCAAAAAGTCCTATATTGCTACATAGAGGATCATTTAAAAGCGGTATCGTAAGCTACATACCCCTAGAAGGCTGAAGAGGCGAGTGAATAGTTTTATTAAAACAGTATATATACATTGTTTCGGGATTTTTACTATTATTGATAATTGCGTAGAAAATGAATTTCACCGTAAATTTAGTATCTCCATGTTTTTTGCTCGATTATATATGCATTCCTTTTCATACAAATTTTTCACCATTTGACTAATGGCTGGGCTTCTTATTTTGGAAACTGCGAAAAAACCCTTCGGTGTAAACAATAACGAAGGTCATAAATTCGTAATTTCACGTATCCCAATCCAGCCGAAAGTTTTTTATAACCTCGCGAAATGTTATGAATATTTACTGGCAAGGGAAGAGAGAAAATGACAAAGTGGACACACTGAATACCGTAAGGGTTTTTTCACGAAATATAACACTTCATGAAGTTAGGAGGCTTGATTAGTTTAATATTTATTAAACCATTATTTTTCCAGGAGCTAATCTCGCAAATTATGAGAAATGGGATGGGGACACTATATGTAAGGGTTTCCCGTACATATATTTTCCATCTACGTATGTCGGTCAGTAATTGTGTCCCTGGAAGGAAAAATAATAAGAGAAGAGGAAAATGTTTTTATGGTGTCAATCTCAAGGGAGTACACACATGCCAGGTTTCGGTATATGGCTGTGTGTTAGTATAACTCTTTTGATTTTATGGAAGCCGGAAGGTTAATTTTTTAAATTTAGTTTGTTGAATTACCATTAGTTATTTTCCCTAAAATAATGACAGTGAATAAGAAAGAAATTAGTTACTTACCAAAGTTATTTTCGGGTCCGTTCTTTTGAGATCACAAACATCTCTATAAAAGCAATGGAAGGAGCAAGCAGTTTGGTCTATCAAGTTGTAAATTGGGTTAATGGTCAATGCGCCTCCCCCATCGTTCTATTCTTCCTATCTAGTCTAAATTTATATATATATATATATATATATATGTTTCGGGGGCACTAGTTATGTTAGGTAGCTCCGGGAGCTCATCCGTGTAGTTGATAACTGATCCCTGCCGGGATCGATGGTAAAATGACGACGTTTCGGCAAAATAACATCTGCCCTCTTTAGGTCAGTTCGCATAATTATCGAAGCCGTCTGCTTACGCTTCTACTTACTCGAATATTAAGGTGTTCAGTAGCATGCGCGCTGTTATATAGTCGCGTTTTGGCGCTCATCTTTTCGCGATTTCAATTGCCTCTCTTACCAGTCTCGATTTCAGGTGTTACTCTCAAGTCAATGGATGTTGTTGTGTTCTTATGGCGTACTCGTTTTCGTCACTTCTTGTGACAGACTGTATATGGAATCTCGTACACTTCGTTCTAATTCCTCAACACTTTGCTGTTTCAATATAAATACAATTCTCTTAACTGATTGTGTTGCCCTTGAAATACAGTAAATAAACCTTGTTTATTTTCTGCTTGATGTTATCCTGGTCAGTTAGTCTCTGTTATCTAGTTTCTATAGTCTTGACGACGCCTTGTAGTTGGGCTGTTTTGATGTGAGTTGCTTTTCAGTATAATGTATGCTTTCCTCTTTATCAGAAAAATTTGATATTACTGGCTAGAGTGCTGATCTACCTGTAGCACCTCCCGTTTGTTTATAACGTTGGTTCTCCTAAATAAGATAGTTGTTATCCAAATAGTTAATCCACAAGGTGTTGAGGTAGTTTGTATTTTCCTAGGAAGTTTTCCATGACTTCGTCGATAAGGATTTTGGTGCAAAGGGACCTACATCAAAGCTTGCAAGACGACAGTATGGGTGTAAAACAGTTTTGCTAAGTATTTTAATCAAATGTATAGAATTTTTCAAGTTTTTGATGTTGGGAAGGGTGTACTAATTATTGGGCTAACTGTTGTGTTGGCGATCCAATTGAGCTTGCCACCTCAATACCTTGCAGACTTAGCTGTTTGAAGAACACCTATGTTATTTAAGTGAACCAACTATAGGTATTATCGTAGGAAAACATAAACCACCTTGCAGATTTAACAACGCTCTGTCTGACGAACACCAACAATACAAACAAGTTCAAGGATGCTCCAATGGGATCACAGCTCTAGCTATTAATAGCAAACCTTTGTATGGAAAACCTTGAGGAATTGGCACCGATAACAACATGTTGTAAACTCAGGTGATGGTTACAATGTGTGGTAATACCTTTGTGATTTGGACTAATGGGAGAGAACATCCCAACAAAGTTTTAGATAACCTTTATGCTATACTTTACAATATAAAGACGAAAGATGATGTAACATTGGACGCACAATAGACAGAAAAGCAACACACATCAACAGATAAATCTCCCTGCCCAACTACAAACCGTCCTACAGACTTCAGTAACTAGCACAGAGACTAACTGACCAAGATAACATCAAAGACGAAATCAACAAATTTAAAAGAGCTCTAAATCAAAAAGGATTTACAGACCGAAAATACAAGAGCCTTAAAGTTAAAACAGAAACCAGAAGACAAAGAATATAAGTCACCTATAAGCAAGGCTTATATATCCTATGTCAACGGCAGCGTGGATAATACGGCTATCACTGGTTATAGTTTTCTTGCAATTTTAGTTGAAACTGGAAAGACCATAACATGCCAAATAGACTCCTTTGAGGGACACGTGTCCTCCACTAGTTTTTGGTTGTCCATATTTTTCGAAATAATTTTGGACTAGACTATACAGTCAAATTGATTTCCATCAGACTTTTAACAAACTATCATGCATTGTACAAATAACCGTCTACCCGAAACATAAGTATTGTAACGATAGCTCAACGACTTTGAAAACTATGATAGGGTGTGCAGGTAAAGATTACCTCATGTAATACTTAAATAAGTAAAACTCCAAAATAGTATCAATTTATAATAAGAAAGATTTATATTGCACTAACTTTTACCTGCGGCTTCGCTCGCGCTGAAGCCCTTAAATAAATATATAATTATGGAAGATCATTACATTCCAATAAAACAGAATCAATGTGATTCAGCATTTACAATTACTACATACAATAAAGTTACAAAAACTGAAAACATGCTTTATCGAAATAAATTACCACAAAAAAGTTAAAGAATAACAGAGTAAAAATTAAAAGCAGCGAGTAATAACTAAAACAATAAATTGACGTCTAACCTCAAAATTTGAAATAGTTTTAGTATTGCTTATAGGTAAATTCCAAACAGCTTAAGCTATAGCTATATTAATTTGACCGTCGGTAATATAGCACTAAGGGTTCGAACTTTATCAGCGTTGAAGTCGCTAGATTTTCAATTTTTTTTGACAAACAATCATGTCTGCCAAAATATTCTTTTTACTCCCCGTATTTTTTTTAATAAATGGTATCCTTTCTAATACTTCTATGAATATGTGTAGTAGTTTTAGCATGAAAGCGTAACAAACAAACTTACATTCACATTTATAATATTAGTAGGATTTTGAAAGAAAAATAATTTATATTTAAAAAAGAACCTACTTCAGCTAACTTAAAATTTAAAGCGTTTAGAAACCGTGTGCAATCAATCAATATTTTCAGACATATCTTCTTTTTTATCTGATTTAAGGTACAATGCTATTGAAAATTTTAGCGTATTATTATCTCTTTTTCTCTCTCTCTCTTTTTATAAGTGTAACTTTAATTCACTCGATATTGCATGCACACTGTATATGTCTCCATTTCTGAATCACCGTGTACAACTGTAATTCAACTCAACAGAATATTACAGCAGCCCTGATATATTTAAAACCACACCGTATAAGTATAAATTCTTTCCACACTATTGACTCTTTCTATTTTTCTATTGTCTTAATTATTCCGGTATACCAATGATTATACTTCGCCCCATATGTCTAGTATTCCATTTATGCAACTGCTCATGGTCTACACTATATAACAAAGTTCACCTTTTTGAACCACATTTTATGACTATAATTTTACTTTACCATTTATTTCTACCACCTGGTATATGCAACTGCTTCTACAACTTTTTAACCCATGTCTATAATTATAATCCGTCCTACGTCCTACAATTCAAATATCCTAACTGCTTAAACTTGCTTGTGTATAACTATAGTTTTGCTCCACTCTTATTTCAACCAGCTTGTATATGCAACTACTGATGTGCCACACTATACAATATTTTTAGATCCGCCTTGTATAACTAATTCAATTCCAACTTATATTTCAACCATCCTATGTATACAAAGGCTTATGTACCACCTAATATCACATGCACGCAGGCACACTCCTACAACCGTACACCATTATATATATATATATATATATATATATATATATATATATATATATATAGAAGAGTTTGCCGACATAACAAATTTTCGCTTCGATAAACTATCGCGACTGTAAGCGTCCTAACTTCTTCTCTACATCTTGACATTGAAACTAGATATTTATGATGGAAATTCGACATTTACCAAGATGTTTACAGTTTTTTTGCATATGTTTTCAAAAAAATGGTATGTTTTATGTTATAGAAAAATATACGGAATCAAGCTGGAATATATGATTGTAGAATACGATTTATAATATCCAAATTTCTTGAGCGGTTTTAGAGAAAACAGTGAAGATTCATTGAAAATCGCTGAAATCTAGCCCCTTATTTACTTTTTTTTCTGATTTTCTAGAAAACCGTAAATCTCATGTTTAGACAATTATATGGGACCTTTCTGTAATGTTCCTTAATATATTGCAGTTTAAATCATCAAAATTCCACAAGCCGTGTGTTTTGAATAATCGCTCTTCATACATGAAATAAAACGTTGCAGGCGAATTGATAACCTCCTCCTTTTTGAAAGTCGGTTAAAAATAGTATTATATTCATATTTTTTTAAAGAATATTTATTGGACAAGGTTGTGTGTGAATAATTTGACATGTTTAGTATAGCAGGATTTGCAATTTTTAATATAATAACCATTGACATTTCAATTGTACATGAAAACATTTTACCAGTTTCATTTAATTTTGCTATAAAAAATCTACAATAATCTATTAATTTTTTAATGTACCTTCGCAATAACAGCTAACAATAAAACATGAATACTTCATTTATACTATAGAAAAGTAGAATGGAATAGTCAAATATACTCAAATAGTGCATAATTGGCTTTTTATTGACAACTGAAATGAAGGAAACACTATTATGTTATACTATGTGTCCCAGATAAACGCAACTATATGGGGATTTTCAAAACGGCAAGAGACACAGGGTAAGTTAAAAGAGAAAAAAGTGGCTCTATTCTAAACCAAATCAGGTTGGGTATCGAAATTAAAAACATCCAGGAGTTCTCAAAATAGCGAGTAAATACAAAATTCGTGGTTTCAGAAAAAAAAACAATATATTCGCCATCTTGTAAACAAATTTGACAAAAATTGGTGGTTATGTGTCAGCGACTACCGCCAATGGATTGTTGTTATAACACGCCTATTTTTGGATGACAGAATTATAAAACAGTTTTTCACTTAGCTGTCTGTGAAACAAAGTATCGTAATTGTGTTTTCTTAAAAGTTCCCTAAAAAATAAACAAATGAATGTATTGTTTTATTTATAGTACTAAAGTAAACAACTAAAACATTACAAATTTGTAATTTAACACAGAACAAGAAAAAACTAAAAACAGATGCCAAATCCTTGATTTAAACCATATTAAATTAAATGTTCGAAAATTCCACCATTATTATTAATGCACGTCCTGCATCGATGAATTAAAGATACTAACGCATCTAATACGATTTGTCTAGACATTTCTTCAATGGCTTGAACAACAGCTGCCTCAAATTGCTCTACCCTATTATAAATAATTCAATGAACTATATTCTTTAAGTATCCCCAAATGCAAAAATCAATAGGCTTAAGGTCCGAAGAGCGAGCAGGCCTCCTTCTTGCATAATGTGGAGGTGCTCCATCTTGCTGGAACCACATGTTCGCTACATCTTGAAGAGACATATTTTCTAAAGTTTGGTCGACATAATCTTGTAATATTTCAAGATATCGAAGAGCAGTAAATTTATCATAAAATAAGTTAAACAGAGCGTCTCTGTGTATAATGCCCAGCCATACATTAAAACTCCACCTCACTTGATGGCGCACCTCACGAATTAAGAACTGATTTTAACATGTTGTTGTGTTTGTCCAATTCTCCTCGAATTGCAAAACTGCTTTTATCAGACCACAGAACATTAAGCGCAAATTGAGAATTTTTTGTCATCCCTTATAATATCATTCCGAATTTCTGCCTTTCTCACATCAAAGCAATTTTCTCCTAAACTACTGGACGGAAAAGGTTGAAATTTAGTACCAGTGACCCGATCAGGATTACATATCGTAAATGTAAAAAAAAAGGTTTTAGGGGTACTTCTGCGGGAAAAACTGAAAAAATCAACCGCCCCCCCCCTTATCACAAAAACTATAACAAATAAAATTTTGAAAAAATAGAGATATAGGGCGTCACCTGAATTTTACCGGAAAAGAAGGAGAAACCTCTACTATTAATTATGGGGGGCAAATTACAAAATTAAATGGAAAATATAAAATTAAAATTGTTTCTAACACATCATGTAATCAAAGGGCTTATTATGACGAATACAAATATATTTTATTCATATTTTTAAAATTTAATTTAAAACATTTAACAATATATGTTAAAAAAATTTACCCATTCCCCCTTTAATCCCCAAACTATAAGACTTAAAATTGTTTGTTTACAGGAAGAAAACGAAGAATTCCCTAATATTAATTTTGGGGGCAAAATTATAGAATTAACCGGAAAATAAAAAAATATTTTTATCCCATCATGCAATACATCAAATGAAAGGGCTCATTATGAGGAATACAAATATATTGTTACGAAATTTCCCAAAGCCGACCCTGTTTCATTTCAGTACGACAACAAACGCTTTGAGATAAAAAATTGTTCTCGAAAAGACTCGGCATCTGTGGGAGTGATGACTGATTTTGCTGAAGAATTTGACGCTGGGTTTATAAAAGGAAGCAGGCCACGATCGCGAGTTAGTTGATGGAGCGAAGAGCTTATATGTAAGATTGTTATTGTGATATTTGAATCAGCTGTTGTATATTCGATGTAAATAAAAGTTTCTAGAAAAGTGAAAGTGAATATTAGTTTTATAATTTTAAATTGAACCCACGGACTTTACAACAATATAATTTTCATATTTTTTAAATAATTGTTTACAATATATTAAAAAAAGATATAAAAAAATTCTCATTTTCAGCTTTATTTCCGAAACTATACAGCCTAAAAGTTTGAAAATAATTAGGGGTACTTGGTACCACTTGAAATTCGTAAGAAAAATTAGCAGAAAATCCCAATATTAATTTTGGGGACAAATTATATAATTAAATGGAAAATAAAAATTTTATTTTCAAAAGCATCATGTAATATATAAAATAAAAGGTACATTATGTGAATTACAAATATATCATTTTTTTTAATCATTTGTTTAAAAGATTAAGATTAACATATATATTAAACATCGACTTAATTCCCACTTTAGAAACTACACTGTCTAAAATTTTGAAAAATATATTTTATTTGTATTTTTAAATAATTTGTCTAACAGATTTAATAATGTTATAAATTTCATGGGTTCAATCAAAATTTAAAAACTAATATTCACTACCACTTTCTAGAACTTTTATTTAAATCAAATATATATAACAGCTGATTCGAATATCACAATAGCAATTCTACATAAGCTCTTCGCTGCACTAACTAACTGGTGCGATTATGGGTCGCTCCTTTTAAAACCAGAATCGAAAACTCTCGTACAATTCATTATCAATTCTACATCTGCCAAGCCATTTCGAGATAATTTTTTATATAAAACTTGACCTATTTTCCCCATTATCTTCCAATCTACAGAGCCTAAAATTCAGACAGTATATTATAAAAGGCTTCACTAAAAATTTATTAGTAAAATAAAATTCTAATGTTAATTTTGGGGCCAAATTAAATACATATTTTTATAAAAATCAACCGAATCATGTAGCAGATAAAATAGAAACTCTGTGTGTGAAAAATAAAATTGTATATTTAAGTTTAAAACGCGTCCTTTAAAATATATTAGGGTAAATATAAGAAAATGCACTAATTCCTTGTTTGTCTGAAACGGGAATGTTAGAATCTTGAAGAAGCTACGAAACCCTTAGTATGCGAGACCAACTCGCACTTGACCAAATTATTTTTTTAACAATTTGTAAAACAATTGTCTCCTTTCTTATTCACCAACTTGAATTCCTTGAATATTATGTTCTACAGATGAACGACACTTGCACTTTTCAAGAATCTTCTGAGCAGTTGATAATTTTCCATACGAGGATTGTCGATAACACTTGGTCAAAAAAGATTTCCAATATTTTCATTACACACTCGATTAGTTTTTTTAAAAGAATCTTAGGCAAGTAAATTATCTCTAAGCATTCTGAAGATCAACAATTCTGGTTGGGGTCATTGGGGATATCATTGAAAGTACATATCTTGTGTTCGTTCAACGTTCCTGTGGAAACAAATAAAATTTTGAATACCGTTTCATATTTAATTTAACCGAAAAATGCTCGATTAATTAGGTTCACATTTATTTTGAAAAATATTAAACTCTTAACAGATAGCACCAAATAATTAATAAATTTCTGACAGATAGAAGTAGAATAACAACGGGGTTTCTAGACCGGAAGTGGTGTGCCCCCGTAGGGTTCCGCTGGGGGCTCCGTTGGGGCCCCCGTGTTGTGTGTATGTCGGTGGATGGCCCCCGTGTAAGGTTATGTGAATATAGGTTATGTGTCATTGTTGTGGGGGCTGATGTATGGTGTAAGGTTATGTGAATATAGGTTATGTGTCATTGGTGTGGGGGCTGATGTATGGTGTAAGGTTATGTGAATATAGGTTATGTGTCATTGGTGTGGGGGCTGATGTATGGTGTAACGTTATGTGTTTATAGATTATGTGTGTTGTCATTGGGT
This sequence comes from Octodonta nipae, assembly GCA_034190945.1. Lineage (NCBI taxonomy): Eukaryota > Metazoa > Arthropoda > Insecta > Coleoptera > Chrysomelidae > Octodonta > Octodonta nipae. Next base: position 83,680,322 of record CM067216.1, read on the forward strand.
GTGCTTTCGTGGGGGCCCCAGCCGCCGGTGTGTGTTGGTGGTGTCTGGATGGGGTGTAATTGTGAGGTTATGTGTGTTGTCTTGAGGGTGTCGTTCTTTAGGGGGGACCTGATGGCTGTTATGGGGGCTGAGTGGTGTGTTTGATGAAAAGTGAGGTTATGTTTGTGGGTGTTGAGATGTTGTGTGAGAAGTTAGGGGGGCTGATTGTGTGTGTGTGTGTGTATAGGTTATGTAATGGGGGCTTAGTGATGTGTAGAGGTTATGTCGGTCGCTGTCTGAAAAGATATAGGAACTGAGTGGTGTGTTTAGGTTAGATTGTTCGGTGACATCGTGTAGCTCGATGAACTGAGAGCTTATGGGGGCAGAGTGGTGTGTATAAGTTATGTAATTGGAGCTGAGTGGTGTGTAGGAGTTATGTTGTTAGTCGGTTGACTTCGTGTAATTCGATGAATTGAAAGCTTATGGGGGCTTAGTGATGTGTAGAGGTTATGTCGATCGCTGTCTGAGAAGATATAGGAACTGAGTGGTGTGTTTAGGTTAGATTGTTCGGTGACATCGTGTAGCTCGATGAACTGAGAGCTTATGGGGGCAGAGTGGTGTGTATAAGTTATGTAATGGGAGCTGAGTGGTGTGTAGGAGTTATGTTGTTAGTCGGTTGACTTCGTGTAATTCGATGAATTGAAAGCTTATGGGGGCTTAGTGATGTGTAGAGGTTATGTCGATCGCTGTCTGAGAAGATATAGGAACTGAGTGGTGTGTTTAGGTTAGATTGTTCGGTGACATCGTGTAGCTCGATGAACTGAGAGCTTATGGGGGCAGAGTGGTGTGTATAAGTTATGTAATGGGGGCTGAGTGGTGTGTAGGAGTTATGTTGTTAGTCGGTTGACTTCGTGTAATTCGATGAAGTGAAAGCTTATGGGGGCTTTGTGTTGTGTAGAGGTTATGTTCATCGGACGATGGCTGTCTGAGAAGATATAGGAACTGAGTGGTGTGTATAGGGTAGATTGTTCGGTGACATCGTGTAGCTCAATGAACTGAGAGCTTATGGGGGCTGAGTGGTGTGTATAAGTTATGTAATGGGGGCTGAGAGGTATGTTGGTTCGTGGAGGTCATTCTTGAGAGTTTAGGTTGGCAGTTTTCTAACAAAGGAGAGGTAAAATTTGAGGTTTTATTTACACGAATGATTTAAATAAATAAATACAGATTAGTGATTTTTATTCATAGATATATATGTAAAATTTGTGATTTTATTAACACTATTTAAATTAATACAAATTCATGATTTTTATTCATACATATATGTAACCTGAAGGTGTAAAAAATCAAGGCCCTCCATGAGTAATCTATTAATCTTTCGAGGTATAGACATGAGTAGACACAATACTGCATTCTGGACAGCCTCTACGAATATTCAAAGCAAAGGCTTTATTTTGATTCCATCTTTTTAAGCTTGGGAAGTCGAACCAATGATTACAATCTGGTAATAGGTTATAAATGTGAGTTACATATCTATTCCAAACATATTCCACCCCATTTGTCCATAGTAAATTGAATATGACTATACTTGTATCCATAAAACCTAATATTTGTAGTGTTTGTTGATGTCATACACTCAAGAACATTTTTAAAAACTTTGATTGACAACAATGGGAACACTTTTAAAAATTGTTGCAGTAGCAGGCTATCTTCTTCGTATCCTTTATTGACCTCAATTTTAAAAAGATTATTTAGCCAGGTATACTCTGTGAAAGGGACAAGTCTTGCTCCAGGCAATGGTCCACTTTCTAATTTATGTTGAAAATATTCTTCCATTTCTTTTAATTTTGGTTGTGTAGCAGGCTATCAAATTAGCAATTAATATGATCGATTAATTGTTTTGTGGGACCGTTGACGGCGTTGAACGTTCTAAGGGCGCAAGTACATAGGAGCGTTTTTCCGCTGGCGGAATTTTATTTTTGAGGGGAAGTGATTTTGATCATAGACATATATATTGCCATAGACTGAGCATGCAAGCAATTTTTAATGAGAATATGATTAGCACAAACGAATATTACATAATGGATATTACCAAACGGAAGAGAAATTATGAACTCCGTAGGAAAGACAGAGATCAAACGAATAGGGAGGAAAAATTGTTACTGTTGTTTATTGGTTATATCATATGCTCAGTCTATGGGAATGTATATGGATTTCGGCACTCTTTTTCGTGTCAGTTCAATGCTGCCAGGTTTACTGTTGTAACAGTCGATTTATTGATTTATTGTCTTGTCTCTATTGTTACCAGCGGTCTGTGTCATAATAAACTTGTAACTTGGAGAATTTCGTTTCGAAATTCAACAAAATTTTTCTACAAGTTACAAACTTGTAAAATCCAAACTATTAGTATTTGAAATTTGCTAGTTGTGTACATGTCGAATACTAATATTTTGAATTTTACAGGTTGTAACTTGTAAAATATTTTGTGGAATTACAAAACGAAATTTTACAAGTTACAAAACTACAAGTTACAAGTTGATTATGAAACAGGCCCCAGGTTAAAACTTTTCTTGTGTGATTGATAAAAGTTATTTTTTACACTTCGACAAGATTTTTAATAATACATTAGAGAAACCATAAATTCAAAAATTATACTCTAACACTATTTACAAAATAATCTTTGAATATTACGACCGTGGAAACAGTACATACTTAAATCACCTATTTACAAATATACATTTCAAAGATCCATATAACTTTCGTGATCTAAATGACATTTTTTGGTGATTAACAAAAGCCGTTTTCCAATATTATGTGATCATGTTTTTAATAAGCTTAGTCTGCTACACATACCTTGTTGAATGTGGAAAGGATTTTCTCTAGACATTTTTCTTAAAAACCGAACAACAGAATATATGACCAACAGATAATATTTCAGTTATTTGCCCCGAAATTTACATGTCAATCGCAGGAGAAAAACTGCAACACAATTAGGTACCTTACTTACTTCTTTTTTGTAATAGGTAAGCATTAGACGTGGACTCAAAGAATATTGGAGGCAATTTGAACAAATTACCTGGATAACTGGTTCTCTCTTACAGAAACTATTCCTCACAGCTCCAGGGGCGGATTCAATGACGTGCTTCCAGGGGGCGATTTCATGATTCAGGGGGGCGATACTGGACTAAATTTACCTAAATATTATTTTAAACCTAGATTCCTTGCGCTATTACATTAAAAATAGTCATTCTGAGGCCAGATAAAAGTTACCTTTTTCTAGGTTCTTGGAGTTAAGATTACCTCATTTTAAAATTAAATTTACCAACTTTGAGGCTCTGCCCCTTGGATCAGCCCATGTAGATAAAAGGAAATCTAATAAATAAATGCAAGGTTTGTTTTCACATATACAACTTAATAAGAAATGCATGGGGTTATACAATTTCAAACAAGTTATAATTGTTACTGTGTAATTAAAATTCAGCAACTCAAATTTAATTCGTTCCTTTTGGTGATAATCCATTGAATTTTAGATTTCTGGTGTAAAACAATTTTATTCAACTTCAGTGTAAAAGGTTAGCCAGCAATTTTATGTATTGTGTGTGTATTCTTCTGAATTTTTACAAAAATATGTAATGGAAATAAAAAAATAGGAGAGAAAAAACAGTTTATTAGAGCATGAGGTAAACATAAACAATAGAAAAAAGAAAGCTTCTTAAGAAATATAAATCTTGTCTCTAGTGATCTACCTGTTTGTTTCTCTTTGTGTCATTCTTACTAATGGAAAATTAAAATAATAGTAACTTTATTTAATTGCGATTCAAGTATTACTCCCACGGGCGGATCCAGACATGTGCTTCCGGAGATAGAGGGGTGGCGATTTCATGCTCCAGGGGGGGCATACTTTACTAAATTTACCAAAACATAATTTTAAACTCATATTTCTGGGACTATTACATTATAAATAGCCGTTATGTGGTTTAAACCCATAGAAGTGGCCTACTTCTAGGCTCTTGGAGTTAAGATTACCTCATTTTAATATTAAATTTACTAACTTTGAGGCTGTCGGTGGGGGCGATCGCCCCCCCCCCCCTGGATCCGCCAATGCACGGCTCACAGTTGTTCAAGAGAAAGACTTCCCGAGTACAAATATCCCAAGTCTGGAGTCGTTGTCAATCACTGAAAGAACAATTTATGCGTAATTGTCGTTTCTGTGATAATCAGCAAATCAATAAATTACGCATAAATAGTTCATTCAGTGATTAACAACGACTCCAGATTTAGAGCTAAAACGTCTCCACAACAGAGATGTATACACTTTACTACTGTCAAATACTTATGTTACAAAAAAGAAGTGAGGAGAGAAAACCCAGTTAGATGGAAGGAATAATCATTGACAACAATTTAGACAATATTTTTTAAATTTTACCCAATAAAATGAGTGTAAGTCGATCAATTGTAGAAAATATTTAATTAATTTGTAGTAAGAAAAGTACCTATTATTTCAATATATCTATGACAGATAAGAGAAATAAAAATCATAAAAAATATGTATTTATCTAATAATTATGATTGATAAAGATCGTATTTATTTTTATATTTTGAGTGAGATATTTCTTCTCCTAAACAATCGGTTCAAATAAAATATTTTATGATTCCAAAGATCAGTTAATTTTGTGTGTTAGCTAAAAAAATCTGACAACGCTGTATAAGTTTTATATTCGACTCTATTTAAATTCGATTTCCATGGCTATTTAGTTTGAGGTTAGGTTATGAAACCTAAAAATATAAATAAATATGTTCACTAATATCTGTCCGAATTCCATTGGCAATGTATTAATTAATTATTACAATAATGAATTACCGTTACTTGCATTTATATTCACATAATATACAAATTTCGTTCATGTACTTTATCTGTATTGTCAAAGCAGTATTCAAATATGGCGGTTTTCACAGCGTCTTCCGGAAAAAAGTTAAAACAAACGAACTTCTTCGGTTTCCCGCTGACATCTTTCATTCCCCTCAGTTAATGTTCCCCCACTCCTTAAAATAATGCCGCCAGCGGAAAAACGCTGCATGTACTTGCGCCCTAAAAGTTTAGATTTTCAGTTTTGTGTTCTGTGATTTATGTGTTGTCGGGTTTGCTGTGAGTGGTTGTGAGCATGCGTGATAGTCTTAGAGCATGTACCTTCTGGAAATGCAGTGTACAAATATCGTGGTACGACTAAAAACAGAGAGAACAATAGAGACAGTAACAAGCTATTTCACTAGGTTGGTGACACAGCAAATGAACAACATGCTGAAAAGATTTTTTTAAAAAATGAACGTCATTTTGTGTTTATAATTATTAGCAACCAGACGCAATGAAATTAACAAATAACTACAGTGGCGGAAATTCATCAAAAATGTAGTCTAATCAGATTGGTGTAGACAGTGACAACTATGTCAAAAAATGTAAACAAGCTGAGTTGAAGCTGGATAAGTCTATTAGCTCTGCTGAAATACCAGCGTGGCTTAGGAACATTAGAAAATATGTGAGACTGTTTAATTGTGTTATTCGCCATGGAAATTTATGTGTAGGAACTTTGAAAAAATTACAAAAACAATGTCGGTTATTTAAAACACTTTCGGACGTTGTTAAAGCCGTTAAAAATTGGAATGGGTTTAAATAATAAACGTTCTAGTGGAAATCAATGGGATGACATTGCTTCATGTTTTCAAAACCGTGTTAGAACTGGAATAATAATGAACACATTACATAAAGATATCTTGATGTCTGTGGATGATGCTTCAATTATGTTCAAGTCCAGAATTAGTAACATTTTGAAGAAACTACCTATGCTTAAAGTCAGACATAGATGAAATTACAAATCACAAATATTACTATACTAAAAACGAAATTATTGATGGGGGAACAGACTTAGAAGAATGGTTTGATAATCACGTAGAGGATTCAAGAATGAATTCCCTCGAAGAATTTTCAACAGAAGTTAGCGGATGGGGCTTAAAACGAATTATTTCTTTGGAAATAAACATAAATGCCCTTGAAATTGGTGCTGGTATATCATAATATATTATACGTAGCTTTGTTTGAAATAAAATTTAAAACAAGAGTATGTTTTACTGCCATAACAGCCCTTAAAATTGCTGCTGGCATATTATAATATATTATACGTAGCTTCGTTTGAAATAAAATTTAAAACAAGAGTATGTTTTACTGCTTTAATAGACAATAGATAAGTACTCAAAATTTACTTCCGATTAGAACGAATGGTATAGCGAACTTTGTTATCTTTCTAGCTTCTACGCACTCTACGGGGTGCCTCCCACCCTTTTTCTGTGATGTCATAAGCCGTGCTCTCATTGGTTGGTTGAGCTATACCTCCCAGCACTTTCCATTGCATACACCACGTAGCAGGAGTATATTTCACGACTTCACGTCAAATAAGTTTCAGTTCATTAACGCAGGCATAAACAAATTTTGAAGGGTGTTACAATTACAAGATGCTACGAATTCAATCTAAACTAAATTGTTTTGAGAGCGATCAAGAAGTCAAACAATGAGTTACACCAATGAAAAAATTAACGTATACCGAAGTGTGTCTCAAATAAGAACTAGACGTTGAACATGATAAAAGAAATGTGTTGTTCTGGAGCAACTTGGAGCAACCAAGTTCTCATTAATGATGCCGTCCTACAGTGGTGCGGCTATACCGGCAAATACAGAACTATGAAATAACACTTTTTGAATTTGTTCAAAAAGCAATAACCTCCTATGCAATACAACGAAATTCAATAATTTTTTAGAATAAAGTAACGAACTAGGCTTAAGAGGAGCATAGTGTCTCACCCACTACTGTTGAATGCAGATCGTTAAAAATGGCTTTACTTAAATCAAGCTTTATAATATTCACATTAATTTTGAAAAATATCTTGTATGTTAATATACCATATGGAACCAACCACATGGCTGTATGCCCTTCAGGGAAATGTTTAAACCGGTCCGACTATACACTGATGGCTCGAGGTGGATTAAACGATGGACGATTGCCTGTATATTGTGCTCACCTGTCAAACGCAACACAAAATTTCAAGCTGAAGCTGATATTTTCCGATGACACTGAAGGTGACACTGATTGGATTTCAGTAGCATCTTGTGAAGATGATAAAACTTTATTATCAAACAGCTCAATGACTCTACGTGATGCCAACATACAAGAGGAGCTTCACAAAGTGCTAATTCTTATTTGTATAACACTCTCTACAATTACAATATTGTTACTTAAAATAATTATGAAATGTATAAGGAAAAGAATGTATAATTAAAACACATAGTTGTATACAATGTTTTATTTATTTATGTAAAACACTATTCAGAAGCCAAAAATTAAAATACATCAACATTTTCTTTTGCACATCGTACTGGGTCATTGCAGCGGCAGTGAAAAATGCATGGAGAGTGAGAAGGTTTCAGGTTAACAGTGTCTTTGTAGTTTTCCAGATTGATTAGGTGATAGTGTGATTCCCCATCTTCGTTATGCAGTTTTCTCAAATTGTGAATTTTCAGCTCTTCAAATAACTTGATAAATAAAAAGTCATATTTCTGATGACCTCGTACATATATGTGCGTGCATTTGGTTAGGAAAATTCTCAAAATATCGTTAATAGTATTCAAATCGTAGTGGCCATCAGAGTAGAGGAGTCCATGTAGCCGTTCTTCCAAATATCGTACTTGCCTTTTGTCTGCTGCTGATAGATAGTTAAACAGTTTGGGTGGTTTAAACAAAAACACACCAGAGCGTTTACGTGTCTTGATAACCAATTCCTTGGGAACAAATTTTCCCTCGATTTCGAAACCTTGAATGTCGACAATTGCAATTTCCATGGTGAACCGATGAAAAGCTGAACTGAAACTTATTTTCTAAACAGCTGAGTGATCTAATATAAGCTTCGAACAATTTCGCTGACTGGGAGAAATTCCATTAGACAATCGTGGATAATAATGCAGAAGGCACGGGTTTTATCGGGAAATCCCGTCTGACTTTCAATATCCAGCCGAATATCTACAGTCGAGGATTTCATGGTGTCGTCACGTCGAGAACAATCGATGACGAATAGGGTGTGCGTCTTGAATGCAATATAACCCAGTAGAGGGTGTTTGCCGCCGCCAAAGCTGGGATAAAAGTCCGTATACCTTTTGTACGCCTCACCGTACTCACTCTTTGAAAAATCTAAATCAAATCTCTCCATAGGCCAAAATTCGCTATTTAAATTTAGACGAATATTGGAAATGTGAATATTATCAAATTCCGTGGGATCTTCTTTGATGTTGCTGTGGCGATCCGTTTGGAAGGCTAAGATAACGTAACGAGGGATTTCCAGTGCGGCACACGTCTTCACAGCCCAAATTTCACGAGTACCACCTATTTTGAGAGCAGGCAACTCATTAAGCTCCCATTTACGAAACGGTAAAATTATTCTGGAATCCGCTTTGACGGCTTGCAGTAAATCCAATTTAACGTCATCGTTTGGAAAAATGTGACGGACTTTGAGATCGATGTTGTTTATTGTCACTTTGCCCTTGGTTGCAGCATCCGTGATTATAAGGCAATCATCATCACTACGGCTTCGCACCAGACGAATTGTTTGTTTACCACACATCACCTGCTTGTAGTCGTTGAAGATGGAAAACAAATGTCCCAATGGAATGTACATGTGAAACGTTTTATCGGCGGCATTCATATACGCTTTATGTGGAAAATTCCACCCGGCTATGAATAGGTCCTTTGAACTGTTGGGGTCGTAGCACAAGTATCCACGAATTGTACTCACGCGACCAGGGTCTCTCATGGTTTCAATTTCCTTGCCAAAGTGACAATAAACAACGCTGTCGAAGAAGAAAGCTCCAGCATTTGGTGATAGAGAAACATCTCCATTGCCTGCTGTCTTCACCACTTGTCCCTGGATTGAGATGCAGGAATCAGCCATGGAAAACCAACAATCTGTTTGATTGACGGTGATTTCAACGATATCATTGTTGCCGAATGACTTGACGTATGGATAGTAGGTTCGCAACTCCTCGCGTCTTACACTATCATCAAAATTTGGTTTGCGGAAGATATCGAACATTTGAGGAGTTGACATGGTAGCCGAGCGTTTGTAGAAACAATCTGTTTGAGAGCGTGAGTGATCTCTTGAGAGGTTTCATAGAAACTGATGGTGGTCGAGGAGCGGTTGACTTCTTATATGGTTCTTCATCAAATACAAGTCGACCCATTATTATTATTGTAGTTGTTTCAGCTCAAGTCGAATGATGATTTCTTCACCACGAAAATTCACAAGTTCAGGGTCTTGATTCAAAATTTGCAATGTGAGGTTATGTATTTCGCTTCTGTTAATCGGCAAATAGATTAAATGCTGAGGTGTTTCGTCGATGACAAAACCAGGATCAACTGCAACGGCAAACTCGTAAATGGTGTGTGAAGGAGTGTTGTTGTAGAAGGCTCCTGATGTGATGTTGCTATCAATGTGGATGGTACGCACTTTGATAATGTTCACTGGTAAATCGGAACTGTAAACTTGATTGCGTGGTAGCAGCTGTTTAGAGAAGCCCAGAATATCACCGATGCTGTCTTGCGGTTGAAAGTCCACAGCGTACTTGCTGCTGAAAAGCTCACACTTGAGAGTATTGTTGTTGAATTTCAATGAGAAAATATTCTCAACGTCCTTTGCCAAATGAATGCCAAGTGCCTTTCACCAATTTCGTATGAACCTTCAGGCAAGTCTATGAATGTTTGCGTGTTTTGATCGTCAAACAGGTAGATCTTGTCACCTTTCTCAATGTTTGGGATGCTGTTGTAAGAGTGAAAACTCAATAAAGCTAGTCCGTAGTTGTAGTTGGGGTCCAACTGAATAGGTGGTTGAAAATCAATCGACAGTAGTGGGCTGCGACCTTTCAATGTGATGATCACAGACATGACTGAAAATTGGCTGCTTGTTAGCTGCTATATAGGTAGGTATATGTAAAAAACAATAATGCAAAATATTTATTTTTTATTATAGAAAAATTTCAAGCATAAATGACCCCAATTTGATTGATTGTATGTCTGATAAGAGTCATTGTTGTAGAGGAATTTCACTCCATTGCCAAAGTAGTCAGCTAATTCTCGAGGTGGTTTCAAACATCCAAAGCTATCAAAGTACTGAACGGTGTCTCCATTTCGCACATAAGCTACCCAATGTGTACCGTGATGACTGCTGGTATCCAAATTAACGATGGCAGACTCCTTTGTTTGTGAATGTTTAGGTAAGGCGTCTTGCATAAATACTCCCCTAAAGTGGGGGATCTTCAAATGTTTGGCATATTGCTCAAGCTCGTGATTGTAAAGTGCTCGATTGGGTAGCTTTATTGGGAGTTTTTTTGCTTCTTTAAGTAAAGCCCGAAGCCGTTGCGGGACTTTTTAAGAAAAATACAGCTTCCTTTCTTCGCAAGCTCTTCCATGGCTTGATTATGGCGCTGGTCCTCCTCCAACTTCTTGCGGGCGTTCTTTGCATCTATCACGGCTTTGGCTACTCCACTGGCTCCCCCGGCAAGAGCTCCAAGTGCTGACAACCCCGCAAATAGGGGTATTAGTAGGAGAAAACCACCAATTTTCGACTCAAAAGGAATGACTCGAGGTACACGGATTTTCTTGCGACCACCTGCCTTCTTAATGACTGCTCGGGCTGCTCTTAACGCCAATAACGATGTCTTACGGACATCACTTCCAGATTCGACAATAGCTCTCTTGATTGGTAGAACCACATTCTGTCGAAAAGATTTTTTCCACATCGTTTTTTGATTCCAAGCCCCATCTTGCGTTTAGACTTCATGCCTGTAGTTATAAGCCAAGAAGCTGCTTTTTCACCAAGTGAAGCGTCCTTTGACTTGAATCTCTCCCAGGCTCGATTTTCCAACTCGTAATCAGCCTTATGACGATCCGCCAAAGACTTGTATTTACTGTAGGCGATATCGTGCGCTCGACAAGCAGCTTCTGTCTTATTGATTCCCTGCTGACCTTTGGAGAGACGGTCTAGAAGTTTTGTACTGGGCCCACAAAACTGATAACCAGGTAGATGTAGTTCAAATGGTAATTTATTGATTGCACTATTCAGTAGACTACCTCCTTTGGGAGTTAGCATGCTACTGATTGAAACTGAGATAAACTGCTGTATTTAATTAGTATCCGCAATAAGGATGATGTCAGTATATCATAAGATATATATGAAGCAACAAGATGTCCAACTGCCTATCGAAAATTTGGACTTTGTCGAAGAATCACCATCATCAGCAAGTCGACACGGACAATTGTTACCAAATTCCCTACGAGCAGCATTCTGCGGACCTAGTGGTTGCGGAAAGACCAACGCATCGTTATCACTGCTCTTCAATGAAAACGGCCTACGATTTGAGAACGTCTACATCTATTCCAAGTCACTCTACCACCCAAAGTACCAGCTCTTACAAGACGTTCTCAAGCTGGTTAAAGGTGTATCGTATTTTCCCTTTAAAGACAACGAAGAAGTAATTGATCCGAGTGAGGCACGCGAATGTTCAGTATTCATTTTTGATGATGTGAATGGTGATAAACAAAACAAGATTCAAAATTTTTTTTCGATGGGAAGGCACAGGAATATCGATTCAATATATTTATGCAAAACGTATTGCAAAATACCTAAGCAACTGATTCGAGACAATTGCAACGTAATTGTCATATTCAGACAAGATGAGGTAAATTTGAAGCACGTCTTTGATGAGCACGTGTCTCCCGACATGGACTATGATAAATTTAAGGCAATGTGTTCGGAATGCTGGCAAAATCGTTTTGGCTTTATTACAATAGCTAAGGACTTCAACTTGAATGATGGCCGCTACCGTAAAGGATTCGATAAATATATAAAGGACCAATAAAGATGATTGCTGTTAGTTAATAAAAATGTCTTCATTGAGTAGCAACATTGCTGCCACTGCTCGAAAGAAAAAGATCAAGCAATTGGCACGTTCTATTCGCAAGAAATATCTTAGTCTGAAGCTGGGAAAGTCGGAACATGATGAAACATTGAATAAACTTTTTAGACCGGTAATGACACCGCTACAAGATATTGCCTCAACTACGGCAAAAGTTCTCACTAAGATGCCAATACAGACCATTAAACGTGAAGTAATTAAACAAGAAGTGCAGCAGCTGCCACCAGTCAAAAAACATGAGTTGGAAAAGACACAACACTTCGATGAAGATGATGATGAATCGCTGAAACTAGTATACATACCAATGATGATGATGAGGTGGAGAACGAAACCTTTTACGAGGATCCCGGTAATCTCTCTAAAGAAGCAATAGAGGACTACATGGATCAGTATCCTCCAGTTGCACACAAATATCTGGAAGACTATATCACTAAAACCGACCTATATATGACGCTGCAAGTTCCAAATGGTTTCTTGGGCAAAAGGAAATCAATTTCAGTCGTAGTACAGGTCACATTATCGTTGATGGGTTACAGTTTCGAGGTACTCCAGGGTTATATCAACTAATATTTTACAAGTCCCCTGATTATGCTCCCGATGATTTAAAAGCATACAGAAAAGTGTTGGTAATGACATCAGCACACAAGAATGCAACAGGTCGTTTGAAAGCTTCAAGTCTATATAAATATACTGAAATTATAAAGCCAATGTTTCCTCCTTTGACAAAGAAGCAACGTTTTGCTGGAACTGGTATGAAGTTAACTTACAATAACAAGCCAATGGAATACGTCTACTGGGATGATCCCAACGAATTGGTTGAACGGTTGAAACTACTGATTGCATCCAAGGAAGCAGGCAACACCTCTCACGACAACGAAATAATTGCCATTTTAAATGAACTTAAGGAAGCTAATATTATACGAGATAAATAAATTTCGAAATTGAAAGTGTATATTATTCCTTATCCTATGGCAAACATATCAGTTTCATGATGACTTTAAACAAGTTTGGGCGTAGTGCCCATCAGCAACTAATGTCATCAACATCACATAACCTAGCTTTTATGAAAGTGCCATTTTCCTTTACCGCGGAGGGAAATATCGATGATGTGAAGCTGAAAATTACCAATGTCGAAGTACCGACGAAGGCCATGGATGCCGCCAACAAGCAGTACGCTGATAAGAAAATAGCAAACGGACTTCAGCAACTACATAGTGATTTTCAAATAGCTTTCAGCAACTACACTGGTGAAGTTCAGCAAACCTTATCTATGTTTAAGCAAAACAAAAAGGTTAGCGAGGAACGTGGAGCTCAAAACTTTGCTGCAATGAATACTCGCATGGTGAAAACCGAACAAGCTATGGAAACCCAAGTACAAAATATATCGCTTCTCATTTCAAAATTCAATATATTAGAAGCTCAGTTGGAATCTGCCCGGAAAGAATATAAGAAAACCATCACAAAATTTGAAGCCTCGTTTAATGATGATCTGGAACTTTCTCTGAAACAAGCTCCTAAAGGTGTTGATGCAGCAGAAGTATTAAATATTGTTCGAAAGGATAAGGCTAAAGATCTTTCTGATCTAACTGAACTTAGAGACAAGATGACAAAAGTAGTGCCTGACCTATACCGAGACATGCAAAAACTACATGATGATATTGCAAATCAAATGTTGGACCAAAATCAAAAATTTGAAGCAATCGCAGACAGTATTGCTGCAATTAAAAAGCATCTTTAGGGTCAATAAAAACATGCCTTTGTCTATTTTTAAGCAGTATACAAGATGGCTCCTATAGCGAAACATTCCAAAGAAAAAGTTCAAGTCGTTACGGAACTGCATAGACCTGTGAGACGAAAGTTTCCTCGCCGACGTGTAATAATCAAAGGTTTCTATGACTCCTGGCAGTCTGACCTCGCACAAATGGATCTCTATGCAAAATCCAATCGTAATTTCAAGTTCTTCCTCGTGATGATTGATTGCTTTTCAAAGTACGTGTGGACGAGACCACTGAAAACGAAACCAGGTCAGAATCATACAATGGCTCAAGAGAATGATGCTGATTTCGCAGTGTGTTGCCTCTAGCGAACCACTTTAAGTTCTCAAGTCGGAACTTGAAAGCATTACCTATATCAACAGGATGGGAGACATTGTACCACTCTTTAACTAGTTGAGCATTAGTATTTTTCTTCAGCACTTTCTTTATAGTTGCATGGAAAGACACTCGCTGCCTGCGTATGAGGTACCATTCGCTCTTACTAAGAGCCAACAGAGCCATGCATCTCTGTTTTTTGTGGTTGATGGACTTTGGAGCTACTCGATGGACTACGTCTTTCCACGTTCAGAACCTCACGATGACGTTCCGATGCCTTGACAGATTCTTCTTCTAGGCGAATTCGCTGCTGTTCGGCTTTGGCCCTTGCTTCCTCAGCTCGAATACGTTCTTTTTCAGCCTTAACTCGTTCCTCATCAGCTCGCATACGATCTTGATCTGCTTTGTTTCTCTCTTCTTCGGCTTGTAATCGTTCTTTTTGCATTTGAATCATCTCAGCCTCAGCGGTATTCTTTACTTGTAGCATTAGGCTTTTAAGTTCGTTTATCTCAGTCATCAAATGCTCGTTTTGTGCAGAAATTAGGTCGTTATGTGCAGAAAGTTGCTTGAGACGTAATTCTTCTAGATACTTCTCGTACCTGATATATTTCATAGATATGCGTTTAATTAAAGTGTAGAGGATGCGAATTTCTGTGACTTTGTTGCTCCGCATCTGCATAAGCAGCATTTCAAAGTCGATGGCCCTCATGCAAATATATTTCTTTTTTAACATTGTTTTCATCCTGAATTTCGTTGTATTGCATAGGAGGTTGTTGCTTTTTGAGCAATTTCAAAAAGTGTTCTTTCATAGTTCTGTATTCGCCGGTATAACCGCACCACTGTAGGACGGCATCATTAATGAGAACTTGGTTGCTCCAAGTTAGCTGCCAGAAGAAGGCATTTCTTTTATCATGTTCAACGTCTAGTTCATATTTGAGACACACTTCGGCATACGTTAATTTTTTCATTGGTGTAACCCATTGTTTTTCTTCTTGATCACTCTCAAAACAATTTAGTTTAGATTGAATTGGTAGCATCTTGTAATTGTAACAAACTTGAAAAGCTGTTTATGGCTGCGTTTATGAACTGATGCAATTGAAGTGAAACTTATTTGACTTGAAATATACTCCTGCTACGTGATGTATGCAATGGAAAGTGGTGGGAGGTATAGCTCAACCCACCAATGAGAGCACGGCTTATGACGTCACAGAAAAAGGGTGGGAGGCACTCCGTAGAGTGCGTTGAAGCTAGAGAGATAACAAAGTTCACTGTACCATTCGTTCTAATCGGAAGTAAATTTTGAGTAATTATCTATTGTTTATTAAGGCAGTAAAACATACTCTTGTTTTAAATTTTATTTCAAACAAAACTACGTATAATCTATTATAATATGCCAGCAGCAATATCAAGGGCTGTTATGGCAGTAAAACCAACTCTTGTTTTAAATTTTATTTCAACCATAACCTGTATACCAGACGACAGTTCCAGTTTAACTATCAAACGATCAAAATGTCGAGTGAAGAGCCTACTTTTAGTGATGATGATGATATAGATACTGTTAATAGTGTTTTGAATCAATATGAAGAAGAAGCAAAATCAGAAAAAGTGTTACTATTATCCCAGAGCTTTCGACTTTATAGTTCTTTTTGTACAGTGTCCTGTGGTTTGAGTCCTGCTAAATGCTTTGACCCAGTAATAGTTCTACAGCGAGAAGATGATGAAAAAGTTATCTTTAATAAATCTGAATGGTTTAAAGTTACAGAAACATTACGAAAGTCTCTGGATATAGTTTTTTTTCACAGAAAATGATGAAGAGAACGACTTTTTACATAATCCTGTACTATGTGGACAATTCCTTACTGTAAGCCTGTCGTCAACCAGTGATCTTGATAAGTCAATAAAGGTGCAGAAATTTCATAACACTTTGTGGTTGAGTCAATTTGATATTGAAGAAATTTTAAACATAGACACTCATTTACTATCACACAGGGAAAAATTACTTGAAAGTATTAATTTTTATACATATTATTTAAATGTAATAATTACTGTTAATAAATGGTTGAATTCTACATGTAAAATAATAACAACCGATACTAAATGTTGTAGTTTAAATGTTTATAATTTCATACATGGAATATGTGATTCTAGCGATAATACATTATTAGCCAATGCTCTTAGAGAATACATATTTTTTTATTCACACGAAATTTATAATAAATTAGGTATATACTAATTGTTTTTTATTTTCTTCATTTTCCTTTATACATTATATCCCTCAACATTATTCATCATACAATATAACCATACCTTTTCCTAACATATGACAAACGACATTACAAAGTGTCACCCACAGAAAGTGGAGAGAGGTATGGCCAATGAGGGTGTAGTTTATGACGTCATGGTAAAGTAGTGGGAGGCACTCCGTAGAGTGCGTTGAAGCTAGAGAGATAACAAAGTTCGCTATACCCATTAATTCCAATAGGAAGTAAAACAATGTTCTGTATTTAAAATTTTATTTCAAAGCTACTCTTCACAAAACACAACGTCAACCACGGAACAAGAAACTAACCTAACCCTTCAACTATCACAGTCTCACACGGACTTTGCAAAGAACCACAGAACACACGACCTTACAACCTGTCACCGCACAAAACACAACGTCAACCACAAAACACAACCACCTTTCAACATAACATCATCATTTCAGCCCCCATTACATAACCTATACACACACACACAATCAGCCCCCATAACTTCTCACACAACATCTCAACATCCACAAACATAACCTCACTTTTCATCAAACACACCACTCAGCCGCCATAACAGCCATCAGGTCCCCCCTAAAGAACGACACCCGCAAGACAACACACATAACCTCACAATTACACCCCATCCAGACACCACCAACACACACCGTGTTGGCTGGGGCCCTCACGAAAGCACACCCAAAGACAACACACATAACCTATAAACACATAACCTATACACACATAGGACACCAAACATCACCCTCCACACCAATGACACATTACACGGGGGCCACAGCGGAGCCCCCAGAGGAAACACACCCAAAGGCAACACACATAATCTATAAACACATACATCAGCCCCCACACCAATGACACATAACCTATATTCACATAACCTTACACCATACTTCAGCCCCCACACCAATGACACGCGGCAAGGCTCCCGGTCCAGATGGCATACCTAACATCGCGCTAAAATGCGCCATAGCCAATAGGCCTGACATGTTTCTACACATGTATGAGACCTGCCTAAAGCAGGGGGTTTTCCCGACTAAGTGGAAAAAGCAGAGGCTTGTGCTCCTCCCTAAAGGGGGAAAGAAACCTCCCGACGAACCGTCATCATATCGTCCCCTCTGTATGTTGGACTCTGCGGGAAAACTCTTTGAAAGGATAATAGCAGATAGGCTGGAGCCCTACGTTGAGCCGAAACTTTCCACCAACCAATTCGGGTTCAGAAAGGGGAGATCAACCATCGATGCCGTGAAGCTCGTTATCAGCATCGCCAGAGAGGCTATCTCGGGAAAGAGATGGAGAAGAGGTGGAAAAAAGTACTGTCTAATAGCCACCCTGGATATCAAGAACGCCTTTAACTCGGCCCGCTGGGACCGCATTTTGGAGGCTCTTGCCAGGATGGAAGTTCCGCAGTACTTGCGCAGAATGGTTTCAGCGTATTTCAAGGACCGCATCTTGTTGTACCAAACTGAAAATGGGCAAGTAGACTATAAGATCACAGGAGGTGTACCTCAGGGCTCTGTTCTTGGCCCCCTCTTATGGAACGTAATGTACAACGACCTGCTCCTGCTCGGTCTGCCTGAGGGCGTCAGGCTAGTGGCATTCGCCGATGATGTGGCATTGATCATAGTGCGCAAGCACATAGAGGAGATACAAACAACCTTCTCATTCGCTATAGCCACAATTCAGCATTGGATGCTCGCAGCGGACTTGAGTTTAGCAGAACAAAAGACCGAAACACTTCTTGTTAGCAGTCGAAAGGCAAGGGAAACCATCACCCTCAAAATAGGCGACTCCTACATACAGTCGCAGCCCTTCATCAGCTATTTGGGGGTGCTCCTGGACGCACGGCTCAACTTCAAAGAGCACATAATCGCGGCCAGCAAGAAAGCAGCTGGGGTACAGGGGGCATTATCTAGAATAATGCCGAATGTCGGAGGCCCTAGACAGATAAGAAGACAGCTACTGGCAACAGTAACTACTTCTGTTTTGTTGTACGGGGCACCGGTATGGGAGAAATCGCTCGAGCTACCATCGTACCGCCGGAAAATGAAATCAGTCCAGCAGCTCTCAGCGATTCGAGTGGCATCATCCTACCGCACTGTGTCTTACGAGGCGGTGAGTGTGATTGCCTCTACCCTACCAATCGACATCCTGGCTGCAGAAAGGGGACGGCTTTATCGCAGAAAGTTAGAGAAAGACCAACCGACAGGAAACAGCGATTAAAGAGCCATGAGTCTAGGGCAATGGCAGGAGAGGTGGGACAGCTCTACTAAAGGCCGGTGGACATATCGACTGATACCTAACATCAGTCGTTGGGTCAACCGCCAGCATGGGGAGGTTGGGTTCTACATCACTCAACTCCTGACTGGACATGGATGCTTTCGAGCATACCTGCACAGGTTCAGGAGGGCAAACTCCCCAAACTGCCCACACTGTACGGACGTGATAGAGGACGCGGAACACGTGTTCTTCTCCTGCCCCCGGTTTCAGGATCAACGTGCTGAAGTGGAGAGGATTCTGGAGACTAATATCGTTCCAGAACAATTAGTAGAAGCCATGCTGAAGGGCCCCCAAGCCTGGAACTTGGTATCAGATTACGCGGAGACTATCCTCAAAGAACTCCGCAATACGTTCGAGGAGTAGGCTTTAGAGGCTTTCAATGTAAGAGCAGTAAACATCTGCAATGAACCACCCTTGCGAAGTAGTATTGACTAAGAGTGCCGCAGGGGACCATAGTTGTAGGAGAAAGAGGTTAGGGTTTTAGCGGGTATACGGTATACTGGTTTCAATGCAACGATTTACTCTTGCTTTGAAGTCATTGCATCGGGAGTCCCGCACGACGGCCAGCACGTGCTAGCTAAGTACGGAATGTATTTCCCTCCTCTTCGGATAAAAAAAAACACCAATGACACATAACCTATATTCACATAACCTTACACCATACATCAGCCCCCACACCAATGACACATAACATATATTCACATAACCTTACACGGGGCCCTCCACCGACATACACACAACACGGGGGCCCCAACGGAGCCCCCAGCGGAACCTTACGGGGGCACACCACACCCAAAACACCTAGATGCGCAGCCCTAAGCCACTTCCGGTCTAGAAACCCCGTTGTTATTCTACTGATAGATATATGGCTATAACAACAAACACGACATTTTGTTTCACAGCCAACTAAGTGAAAATTTGTTTTTTTTTAATAATTTACATTATTACAGATCTGTTTGTATGGCCGGCTTTAAGTGTACACATTGTTAACTTGCTCTAAAGTGAATAATAAATAGTACAGTTAACAGTGAAATAAAATCAAGTCTTATACAGCAGTGAGTACAACGTTTCTTCCATACTTTTAGTGAGAAATTAAGATTGAAAATTGAAAATTGTACACAATTTAGTACTGTAACCTAGAAGTAATAATAGCAAGAAAAACAGACCGAGCAGATTGGTGTCAATTTTTTGTTTTAGTTGATATTTTGTTTACCTGCTTGAACCTAAAGTTGACCATACACTTTAATAGATACATTTTTACATGAAAATAACAAGAATATTTATAAATAATTTTAATCATGACCTACGTAAATTTCATTTGTTGCAATAAGCAATTTTAAGGTTGTCTCTTGCCAAAATTATAAAAACAATTTTTTCCAGCAATGTGTTAATCTGTCGGCAGCTGATATAAGAAGCCTTAAATCTAAGAAGGGTATGAGCTGGACCTGCCAATCTTGCTCAGAGTTAGGCGACAACATTGCTGATCTAAAGTCACTAATAATGGCATTACAACGGGAAGTCAATAAACTTAAGGAAGTTGAACATGCTTCACCTGATCATTCTAATTTCGAAGAAATCGTTAATGAAGTATCAGATCGCCATTATAGGAAGAATAACTTAATTATCTTTGGTGTCCCTGAAGATACTTCTGACGTAAAAGAACTCGTGGATGGCATGCTTCAATATGTAAATCCTGGCATAGATGAAAATATAAATCCGGTTAGATTGGGGAAGGTTGACGTAAGTAAGAAGGTCCCAAGACCACTAAAAATAAGATTCCAGAATCATGAAACAGTACTGAGAATACTCGCTAAGTCCAAATCACTCCAAGCTAACAGAAATTACACTCAGTTTCGTCTATCGTCTGACAAAACTCCTAGGCAACAAGAACTGTATCGCCAGGCAAAAGAGGACCTGAATACCAGAATTGCCCAAGGTGAATCTAATTTACGCATCAAGTACATTAATGGTACTCCTAAGATTATTTCTTTAAACTAAATCCTCCCAACAGAATAATTTCCATGTACTACCAAAATGTGCGTGGACTAAATACAAAAGTGAATGAAGTATACTCGGCCGTGCACGAATGCGAATACGATCTTATAGCCTTTACAGAGACCTGGCTTAGTAATAATGTTACCAGAACTGAATTCCTACCATCCTCTATGTACGAAGTTTTCCGCAAAGACAGGGATTGTATAGCAACCAACAGAACCAGATGCGGTGGTGTTTTGTTAGCATCTAAGGTAACTTTACCAACATCTTTATTAAATTTAGATAATATCTTGGCAACAGTGCCTCTCATAGACATTTTGGGTTATAAATGTGTTAGTAATTATATGTCATTATATATATTTGTCATTTATATACCTCCGCCTGTAACTAGTACTGAACTTGAGTTGTTCTTGGATGCTTTTGAGCAATTCACTATCGGTCTCTCTAACATTGTCATAATTGGTGACTTCAACATTCCGTTTCTCAATAGCACTAACATCAAGACTACTAGATTGCAATCTTTTATTGATTTTAATAACTTTAAACAAGAAAATAATATTATAAATGCCAATGGTGGATTGCTTGATTTAGTCTTGTCGAGTGTACCATGTGAAGTTAAGGCTGAACTTAACTCGCTAGTAAGTATCGACAATTATCACCCCCGCTTATTATTTCAATCAGAGTTCAAGTTCCACATATCAACCGGTTTCCGCTAGACTCCAGACAGAGATCACATAACTTTAGAAAGGGTGACTACCACGGCCTATACCTTGATTTATGCAATCTTTACTGGAATTCCTTGTCTTCATGTACAGATCCTAATGCAGCTTGCGACATCCTTTATAATACACTTAATGCATTGTTAGATCGCTTCATCCAGCCGTATAAAAACAGATTTACAAAATACCCTACATGGTATTCCCACGATTTAATCCAAAATATTAAACTTAAGAACCACTATCACAAATTATTTAAAAGGTATAAGTTTGAATATTATTATCATAAATTTAGCGATATGAGAAAACTTTAAAACAAACTAATTAAGGATTCTTTCGACACTTACTTAAATACCCTACAGAACAAAATACAAACCGATCCCAAGGTATTTTGGTCATTTATTAATCAAAAACGCACCTCCTCACGTATTCCAGGAAGAATGTACTACCAGGAACAATACCATACCAATCCCCAGACAATAGTTAATTCCTTTGCTGATTATTTTAAAAGTGTTTATTCCCCTCCCAGTGCCGCTAATTCTTTGGGTGGGTCCATATACTCGCCTAACATTTCTATAGCAAGTTTATCTATAAGTGACATCATAAAGTCATCTAAACGCCTTAAAGATAGTTTTACATCTGGACATGACATGATTCCCAGCTTCTTGGTTAGAGACTGCTCGACTGTTTTAGCTTCACCGTTATACTCTATATTCAACTTAATCCTAAAAACTGGGATATTCCCTGAGTGCTGGAAACTGTCGAAAATCTGTCCGGTGCACAAATCTGGTAACAAAGATATCATAACAAATTACAGACCCATCGCCATTATTCCTAACTTTGCTAAAGTATTCGAGATGTGCATTTATGAGCAGATATTTCCTATTGTCAGATCACACATATCGCCGGACCAACACGGTTTCATGAAAAATAGATCCACAGTCACTAACTTATCTATTTTCACCCAGTTCACAGCTGCAGCCCTTGACTCCAAAAGTCAAGTAGACGTGGTCTACACGGATTTTACCAAGGCTTTCGATAAACTTCATCACCCTACATTAATCGAAAAATTATCGGTCTTTGGTTTCAGTTACCCACTGGTTAGTCTATTTAAATCCTACTTAAGTAACCGCCATCAATTTGTTAGCTATAACGGCTTCAAATCAAGCATATTTACTGTCAGTTCAGGAGTAACGCAAGGTTCCAATCTCGGTCCGTTATTGTTTCTGATATTCATTAACGACTTATCAAGTATACTGTTATCTGAAACTCTTCTTTTTGCAGACGATCTGAAATTATTTCTTAAAGTCGAGAGCATCAATGATAGCTTACGGCTACAACATGACCTGAATCAGCTCACGTTATGGTTTACCAAGAACAAACTCTTTTTGAACATCGCGAAATGCAAAGTATGTTCTTATACTTTGAAGAGGAATCCTATACTATTCAATTATTCGTTGAACAATCAAACTATTGAGAGGTGCACTATCATAAAGGACCTGGGTGTATATTTTGATCATAAATTTTCATTCGCTGAAAATTTCCTGTCAGAGGGTACCAGCACAATTTACTTCTTGACAGATTTGGGATAAGATCTTTAGTTATGCATTGGAATTTACATAGCCTTTCATTTCTATACAAATTGGTTCACAACAGAATTGACTCTCCTGTTCTTCTGTCAATGATCCCGATACATTCGCCAAGGCTTGGTTCAAGAAATAACACCTATTTTTATCTGTTTGCAAATACAAATGTTCTTATAAAGTCACCATTATTTATCATGTGTACAGCTTATAACAGTATATGTAGAGTCTGTGATATTAACTATGAGAATTTTGATTCAATAGCTGAAGCATATATTCAACAAATGTCAGATCAACCATGACTCAGTTACTAGTGATAGTCTTTTGTCAACTGTTATTTCGTTTCTTTTAAAATATGTGGGTAGAATTTATGAGGTAATATATTTGTCATATGTTATTTTATTTCTTCTTTTAATAAACTGTTTGTAAAATTTATGTTATAATATTTGTAATATTCTCTGTTCTTTTATTTCTTGTTGTTATTATCATTTTCCATTATTATCATTTTCTAATATTTAAGATACCATAGTGTTTCATTACTTTATAAGATAATTTTTGTCCTGTAATTGGATTTATTTCGGTTGGGCAATAAAAAATAAAATAAAATAAAATAAAAAATTATATGTCATCCAGAGATGTTATAAGTATATAGGCTATGAGGATTCTGGAACAAAATCGACCAAAAATACATGTAATTTCCCATAAGAGATTCTAAGGTTAAAATTAGCGAAAATTTACCCCGATGGCTTCGACGATCGCCAACGTGAGCGAGCCAGATTTTGTAGTTTAGAGGCTAGAAACGGCGTAATTAGCGCCATTTTGGGGTGTAAATGTCATATATTAGGCGGGGGTGAAATTCAATTGAGGGTGTCATTTGTTCCGCGAACGTGGGGGCCGCGTTCTTGGACTATAGCGGACTATGGGGGGCTCCGACTACAGGTGTGGGGGCTGAAGGGGGCTCCGACTAGGAGCTGTGGGGGCTGAAGTGGGCTCCGACTAGGAGCTGTGGGGGCTGAAGGGGGACCGCGATTTAGGTTATGTTATTGACAGCTGTCGAGGGAGGGGGCCGCGATTTAGGTTATGTTAGTGATGGCTGTCAACGAAGGGGGGCCGCGATTTAGGTTATGTTAGTGCCGGCTGTCAACGAAGGGGGCCCGCGATTTAAATTATGTTAGAAGAGTGACGGTAGTCGGGGGACCGCGACTTAGGGTATATTAGAGGTTCGCGGGGTTTGCTTGGTTGCGGTGCCATCTTGCGGCGTGGGTGTTGCGTGTATCGCAGGGGTGCGCGCCATCTGTTGATGGTTGTGGTTAGAAAGAAAAAAAGCTGTGGTAGGGTTTTGAGCCCGAGACTCTCGCATGAGAGTGATTGTTCTGAGCATCTAAGCTATATAGATAATAATATAAGAGTTTCTTCGGGAGAATAGGTATCTGAGTGTTGAAGGTAAATTTTTAATATGTTGAAATTCAATCAATAGAGTATGCTATTATGTTGTATGTATGCTTGACATGTGAAGTGAAAGACTTGCACAGTGATGTTATATAACTAAAAGGCATGCGCAGTGATGTTGTGTTAGTGTAAACATGCGCAGTGATGTTATGTGACTGTTAGACATGTGCAGTGATGTTATGTAACTGTTAGACAGGTGCAGTGATGTTCTGTGAGTGATAGACTTGCGCAGTGATGATGCGCGAGTGTTAGACATGCGCAGTGATGTTATGTGACTGTTAGAACTATGCAGTAATGTTGTGTGACTGTTAGACATGTGCAGTGATGTTATGTGAGTGATAGACTTGCAAAAAGGTTAAATTGTATATGAAAACGTATACAAATAAGCTATCGTCCCATAAATGAACAGAAATTTTGGCGGGAAGCTTAAAAATATGTACCAAAACGGTATTTAGATGTAGGTTATCAGAGTGGCG
Organism: Octodonta nipae; assembly: GCA_034190945.1. Classification (NCBI taxonomy): domain Eukaryota; kingdom Metazoa; phylum Arthropoda; class Insecta; order Coleoptera; family Chrysomelidae; genus Octodonta; species Octodonta nipae. The sequence continues at coordinate 83,705,161 of CM067216.1, forward strand.
GTTTAACAGATTCAACTATCAAAAATGATAGTTGATATCTTATAGAAGGAATGCAAGGAACAGTATAGAAGAAATGGGATAGTGGGAAACGAGATTATAGGCAACGAGATTGCTGGAACAGGATAGAGGAAACATATATGCTTGAAGTTGGTTGGCAGAACGTCGGAAACGAAAATGGTTGTTGGAACGATATAGCGGAGCGGGATGTTTGAAGTTGGTTGACTGAGCGCTGGAAATTGGAATGGTATGAATGACCTAGTGGAAAGGAGCGCGCAGGATGGTTGGACCAGAGACGAAACAAATGGGTTGGAGCCACTACAAAAGCTAGAAACAGCCCGTAAAAACGACTGGAACCGTAGAAATCGCTTTAGGAAATGGTTGGAGCCACTACAATTGCTAGAAACGGCTCATAGAAACGGCTGCTGGAAATGGTTGGAGCTACTACAAACGCTAGAAACGACTAGAACCGTAGAAATCGCTGCTGGAAATGGTTGGAACCTCTACAAATGCTACAAACGGTTCGTGGAAACAACTGGAACTGTAGAAACGGATGGTAGAATGGTTGAAGCCACTACAAAAACTAGAAATGACCCGTAGAAACGACTAGAACCTTAGAAATGGCTGGTTGGAGCCGCTACAAAAGCTAGAAATGTCCCGCAGAAACGACTAGAAACTTAGAAATCCCTGGTAGAAAGGCTTAGAGCCACTACAAAAGCTAGAAATGTCCCGTAGAAACGACTAGAAACTTAGAAATCCCTGCTGGAAATGGTTGGAACCTCTACAAATGCTACGAACGGTCCGTGGAAACAACTGGAACCATAGAAACGGATGGTAGAATGGTTGGAGCCACTACAAAAGCTAGGAATGTCCCGTAGAAACGACTAGAAACTTAGAAAGGGTTAGAGCCACTACAAAAGCTAGAAATGTTCCGTAGAAACGACTAGAAACTTAGAAATCGCTGCTGGAAATGGTTGGAACCTCTACAAATGCTACGAACGGTCCGTGGAAACAACTGGAACCATAGAAACGGATGTTAGAATGGTTGGAGCCACTACAAATGCTAGAAACGGCCCATAGAAACGACTAGAAACTTAGAAATCTCTGGTAGAAATGGCTGGTACCTCTACAAAAGCTAGAAACGGCTCGTAAAAACGACAAGAAACTTAGAAATCGCGGCTGGAAATGGTTGGAACCTCTACAAATGCTACAAACGGTTCGTGGAAACAACTGGAACCGTAGAAACGGCTGGTAGAATGATTGGCGCCACTACAAAAGCTAGAAACGACTGGGACAGTAGAAATGGTTGGTAGAATGGTTGGAGCCGCTACGAAAACTAGAAACGTCCCGTAAAAACAACTGAGGCAGTAGAAACGGCTGGTAGAATGGTTGGAGCCACTACAAAAGCTAGAAATGTTCCGTAGAAACGACTGGGACAGTAGAAACGGCTGGTAGAAATGGTTGGAGACGCTACAAAAGCTAGAAACTTCCCGTAGAAACTACTGGGCCAGTAGAAACAACTGGTAGAATGGTTGAAGCCACTACAAAAGCTAGAAACGTCCCATACATGTCATACAAATGTTGGAAATGGTAGGTTAGTTGGAAACGGGCAACAAATGCTAGAAACGGTAGGAAAGTTGAAGCAGGGACGTTAGAAAGGTCATAATGAGAATGCTGAGAACGACGTAATAGAAAGTAGGAAATGAGAGGGTGGTTGGATCAGGAATGTTGGAAAAGACATAAAGTCGGATTGTTAGAACATGCGCTGTAGAGTTGTGATGGGAATGTGCGAAACAGGGTGGTAGGAATTCGAATTCTAGAAACGTGAATGCAGGATGTTTGAATAGAAATATCTGAAACAATCAGACTGAAGGGTAGTCAGCAGCAACTGTTACTAGATTGTTAGAAGGATAAAAAGTTCGAATGTTGAGAAAATTGTTGGGAATGGCGGGATTTCTATTGAGTGATTAGAAGATTGCATCGAAAGAATTACTAGTCAACCACAACTAAAAAGTGTTATTCAATTAATAGTTTTGTCTCAGAATTTGTCACTGGAGATCACTACTAGACACAGACGCAACTGTCGTGAACTACAATCAAATCAGTGTTATTAAAATGATATAGGGCTCAAAGTGATAAAGAGTGTCCTGGGATAGATGGCTGGAACAAAGATTACAAATTCAAGATGGTGGAATTCTTGTTTCTAGGTTCAGGGAGGTGATATTCTAAATTTTATTTGAATCGGATTAAAACATAATACCTTCTAAACTGACGCAGATATATCATAATATATTATATGTTGCTTGTTTGAAAATAATTCTAATTACAAGACATTGTTTTACTACCAAAAGTACTTCTGATTAGAACATTATTATCTCTCTCTCTCTCTCTCTCTCTAGCTTCATTTATTAAAGAAAGAGATCGGAAATCTGATAAGAACGCCCTGTAAACAGGGCCTTCCGGTCATGACGTCATAAGCTGCACTCTCATTGGCTGGTTTATTAGCAGACTACCTGCTAACCATCAGTTTGTTTATCTTATATGCTTATAAAGAATACATTCATCTCCATTTAAAAGTTTCCTCAGTGGAATTTCATACCTTGCAAGGGTCTTTATAATAGTTATCATAATGAACTAAAGTAGATGAAAGGAACAACTCACCCAAGTGGAAAATTTTCAGAAATATGCCAATGTCACCGCAAACAGAATCTGATCTCCTTTATCCAGAACGTTGTAAGTTGTAAGCTACACTCTCAGTGACAGATTTATGAGTGGACCACCTGCTAAGCATCAGTATCTGTAATTTATGTTTATAAAGAATAAAGAAAAAATAATATCTTACATATGATCGATTGGATGTCTTTTAGAAAACTACTACGCTGGACGCCAAAGAAAATCACTCGACCTAAGAGATAACCTAACTTGTTTAAGAAATGTGTCACACCTTGTAGGTAAAGCTCTCAACTTCCGACTTCGAAATTTAAAATGGTGCGCTAGAGGTTGAGAAATCAGCTTCATTGTCTTGAGTCATGGAATAATTCCAGCTTGGTTAATAATATAGAAAACGTTGCCTTGGAGATTTCCAATGATACCTAACAAAAGATCAACAAAAAAATAGCGTGTTTGAATAATAGACACATTGGTATATTGTTTCTCGATTATATATTCTAATATCATATGCTTAAATAAAACAACATATTGGTAACTTTGTTTTTTATTATTTTTAGCATACATTTATTTTTGAATATCTAGCAATTTTCCGTCTACATATACAACAATTATCTATTTTCAGTGAGCAGTCAGAGCAACTGGAAAAGTACCTACTTGGTACAAAAACAATTGACATTTCATTAGTTAAGCTGTGGTTTGATAAGGTTATCATGTTGTTTGCAGCAATAAACTTTTGCAGGAAGTTCTCATATGATAAGCATTAATAAGTTGTTTTTCTAGAACTAACGGAAATTTCGTTATACGCAAATGACGTAGTTCGATGCTGATTTGCGACTGCCCTTCAAAATATTTGAAATTAATAGAGAATGTTTTTCGAATTGAATATTTTCTGACTGCTTTTCAATTCAATGTTCTATTTCTAAACTTTTGGTAATTTGCTTCTAACATTTTGTATGTGTCTTTCAAAAATTATTAGGATTGTATAGATTCTTAATAAGTTTGCAGTATGTTCTTTACCAAATCCACTATTTTCTGAACGATATTCAATTCAATGTTCTAGTTCCAAATTTTTGTTAATATTTTATACCCACCTCTCAAAATTAATAGTCATTTCCAAAATTACTAGAGTCTAGGAACACTAAATTATTAGAGTTAAAGATTCTGTTCTCAATTTACAAATATGTTTTTAGTATTTAATGGTAGGTTTTCAAGAAAATTCTTTAGTAGTTTGATCAGCTGTTTGAGTGTTATAGATGTATTTTAGTATGTTCTGTCATGAATTTTCTAATATGTTTCTAGTCTTTAATAATAGGTTTTCAAGACATTTTTGGTAGTTTCATTAAATTTTTGAGGGTTATAGATGAATTTTAACAGGTTTTATTCTAATAATTTAACTTTATTTCTATCATTTTGTTGTTTTTCTTAAAATATTTTTAATTAGAGATATAAATTTATTCGCATATATATCATATTTATCTCTACCAGTTGATTGATATCTGTTGTTGCTTAGTAGTACTCTGAAACTTTATCAGCTAATATTTATCAAAGACTATTGTTCCATTCAAATATTTTATTACAGTGACTAGAACTTGCTATAATTAGATGCGGAGAGAGAGAGAGAGAGAGAGAGAGAGAGAGAGAGAGAGAGAGAGAGAGAGAGAGAGAAAGAAAGATAGATAGAGTAATTTTAAATGTTTTTTGTTAATTGAATTTCGCCGATGTCTAAATTATCAGTTTATTTCATATCATTGAAGAGTAAAGACGTATACTATTTTCTAAATGTAAGTCAAATTTTTTATTAACTCAATTGTAGGTAAAATAAGCTATCAATTTTAAACACTAAATTTGAAGAATATGCGTTTTATATTTTTATCATACTCTATCTATGAAAAAGTTTTTTTTTTCAAGAATTTATCAATTTATTTAATATCAATATTTAATAGCGTGATTAATATTTTCCCTCATAATATTATTTATTCATCAGATGCTACATTTTTGAAAATTTCCTTTCAGTATGTCATTCTTTGCGGATCTAGTTCGCCGCATTGCAATAATTTTGGGGCTGCTGGAATCAAAATATGACGAGGAAGTTGTTCGACGAGGTTTGCGTGAATGTGCTCCCAGTGTTCGCAGGCTATAAAGAACACAAAGATTGCCGGAGAACAACAGCATTTGGAGGCTTGTCTAAGGAACATCAAGACTCTCAGGAAGCAGTTTAAAGCAGCACAAAAGCTGGGGGCAGGAATCAAATCCCGGAAGGAAACTGCTCGAGATCGAGTTTGCTGGGAGGATTTGACGTCTGCATTTCAAAGCAGGATTCGAACTGGGGTATTATCAAACCTCAAACATAAGGAACCCTCATCATTCTTGGGGGATTTCAAAGCGCTGTTTAAGCGGAGAGTTAAAAACGCTTTGAAACATGATGATGCCATTAAAGTAAACGTAACCTTTTGTGGTGAATTCATTATGGTAAAGGGAGATAGTGTGCAGAGCGAGTACAAGTACTTTACCACATCAAACTCTCCTATTTACAAGAATACTAACCTAGATGAATGGTTTGATGAAAAGGTTACTCTTCCAATCATGAATGAACTGGAGGAATTTCAAGAACGCGATAGTGGCTGGGCATTAAAGAATGTGGTAAACTTGGGTGTCAACATCAACAAATTCACCCCTCAACTTGGATCATCATATATAGAGCTGCCACCTCAAATTGCTAGAAAAAAGGCCTGCATAAATGTAAAGAATGAAGACAATGCTTGCTTTGCATGGAGTATTGTTTCACCTTTGTTTACTGCTGAAGAAAATCACCATCGCCTTTCCAAATACCCCCACTACTCACAAGTGTTGAAGCTAAAAGGAATCCAGTTTCCAATGACGATGAAACAAATACCCAATTTCGAAAAGCAAAATACTATTTCTGTAAATGTTTATATCCTACGTAAAGAAAGGTTATGTAATTGTACCAACCTACCTAACACGAGACAAGCAGGTAAAGCATGTTAATGTACTAATGATACAGGATACGTATGATGATGTACCTACAAAATATCATTTCGTATGGATAAAGAGCATGTCTCGACTCTTATCTCACCAACTCAGTAAGCATAAAAATAAGAGGCATTTCTGTGATAGATGTCTTCATTATTTCTATTCTGAAGAGAAATTAGTAAAACATTCAGAGGATTGCTCTAGAATAAATGAGACAGCTATAAAGATGCCTGAGGAGGGGAAAATATTTTGAGATTTAAAAATCATAAGAATAAGGAAAAGGCTCCGTTCATTGTTTACGCTGATTTAGAGTAAGTTCTCCAGCAGACTTATAACCCTAAGGAACCACAGCAACACATTCCAGCTGCTGTTGGATACTACTTGAAATGTTCCTATGATGATACTCTCTCGTTTTATCGATCTTATCGTGGAGAGGACTGTATGCAGTGGTTTGCTGACCAAATAGCTGAACTGGCTGAAGATATGGCTCCGGTATTCTGGTGTGCTTATGATATGCAAATGACATATACCCAGGAACTTGAGTTCCGGAAAGCAACACACTGTCATATCTGTGAGAAGCCCTTTTCACCTCAAGATAAGCGTGTTCGCGATCACAATCACCTTATACCAGAATACAACTATAGAGGGGCTGCACATGAGGGATGGAACGTAAACTATACAGATAGTCACGTAATTCCTATAGTTTTTCATAATCTCAGCGGATATGATTCACATTTTATCATTACGGATATTGCCACACGAATGAAGGGATCTATCGACTTACTTCCAGTCACCAAAGAGAAGTATATTTAATTTACAAAACATATCGATGGTTATCCAATCCAATTCCGCTTCATTGATTCCTTCAGATTCATGAATTCATCACTTGACATGTTGGCATCATATATGAAAGAGTTTCCTAATTTGAAATCACAGTTTCCTTTTCTGCCTGTGGATCATTTCAAATTACTAACGATGAAAGGAGTGATGCCTTATGACTACATTGATTCATTTGCTCGATTCGATGAGGAAATATTACCGCTAATAGAGAAATTCTACAACAACTTGGAGGATAAACCCTGCCCTCGACGTCTTTATAGTCGGACTCAACAAGTTTGGAGCACTTTTCTATGTCAAAACATTGGCGAATACGTCGATCTCTATATGAAGACGGACATACTGCTTTTAGCGGATGTTTTCGAACAATTTCGTACTAGCTGCCTGAAGACTTATGGTTTGGATCCGGCTCATTATTATACTTTACCTGGCTTCACATGGGATGCTATGTTGAAATATACTAATCAAGATCTAGAGCTGCTTACTGATCCTGACATGTTTCTCTTCTTCGAGCGAGGTATAAGAGGTGGTCTTAGCCAAATATGCTCAAAAAGACGGGCCAATAATTATGATCCATCGAAACCTAAAACGTTTCTTATGTACTTCGATATTAATAACCAATATGGCTACGCTATGAGTCAACATCTACCTTATGGAGGGTTCAAGTGGACTAATCAGAACATTGATATCTCATCCATCCCAGATGATAATAATGTTGGATATATTTTAGAGGTTGATCTTGAATACCCGAAACATCTTCATGATCAACACAAAGATCTGCCGTTCTGTATAGAACATATTGATCCAAAAACAGGCAAGCCTCCAAAAACTGCTAGAGAAACCACTAAATTGATGGCGACTCTTTATGATAAACACCAGTATGTCATTCATTATAGAACGCTGAAGCAAGCTGTAGCTTATGGAATAGTCATAAAGAAGATTCACCGGGTCCTAGAGTTCAAGCAATCTCCATGGCTCAAGTCCTATATTGACCTAAACACAAATTTCAGGAAACAGGCAACTAATGATTTTGAGAAGAATTTGTTCAAATTGATGAACAATGCTGTTTTCGGTAAGAAATTTATCACTTTGATATTGGATACTACATATTCGTTTCATTTAGGCAAGACCATGGAGAATGTTCGGAAGAGGGTAAATGTTCACGGAATGGAGCGGAAGATATGGAGCTGAAGCATTCATCTCCAAGCCAGAATTTAAAAATAGTACCGTTTTCAACGAGAATCTAGTAGCAATAGAGATGCGGAACCAGTAGGTGTATCTCAACAAACCGATTTATGTTGGTCAGGCCATCCTTGATCTCGCCAAGACAACGATCTATGAATTCTATTATGGATACCTAAAGGAAGCTTGTGGAGATGAATGCTGTATATTATATCACGATACAGACAGCTTATTGGTGGAGATTACGAATTGTGATATATATGAGATCATGAAGAGAGACTGCTTGAAACATTTTGACACATCTGATTATGCTCCGAACAATATTTATAACATCCCACTAGTTAATAAAAAGGTGCTTGGTTTAATGAAGGACGAAAACAACGGCACTCCATTAATAGATTATATTGGGCTTCGATCAAAATTATATGCCTTCAAACTATTTCATAGAGATAGCGAGATTGCTAAGAGACGACTAAGATGTGTGAAGGATGGATATGATTCTGATGAAATTAACGTGATTATTAAAAATTATGGGATAAGTAAGATAATAAGTAGATGAAAGGAACAACTCACCCAAGTGGAAAATTTTCAGAAATATGCCAATGTCACCGCAAACAGAATCTGATCTCCTTTATCCAGAACGTTGTAAGTTGTAAGCTACACTCTCAGTGACAGATTTATGAGTGGACCACCTGCTAAGCATCAGTATCTGTAATTTATGTTTATAAAGAATAAAGAAAAAATAATATCTTACATATGATCGATTGGATGTCTTTTAGAAAACTACTACGCTGGACGCCAAAGAAAATCACTCGACCTAAGAGATAACCTAACTTGTTTAAAAAATGTGTCACACCTTGTAGGTAAAGCTCTCAACTTCCGACTTCGAAATTTAAAATGGTGCGCTAGAGGTTGAGAAATCAGCTTCATTGTCTTGAGTCATGGAATAATTCCAGCTTGGTTAATAATATAGAAAACGTTGCCTTGGAGATTTCCAATGATACCTAACAAAAGATCAACAAAAAAAATAGCGTGTTTGAATAATAGACACATTGGTATATTGTTTCTCGATTATATATTCTAATATCATATGCTTAAATAAAACAACATATTGGTAACTTTGTTTTTTATTATTTTTAGCATACATATATTTTTGAATATCTAGCAATTTTCCGTCTACATATACAACAATTATCTATTTTCAGTGAGCAGTCAGAGCAAGTGGCAAAGTACCTACTTGGTACAAAAACAATTGACATTTCATTAGTTAAGCTGTGGTTTGATAAGGTTATCATGTTGTTTGCAGCAATAAACTTTTGCAGGAAGTTCTCATATGATAAGCATTAATAAGTTGTTTTTCTAGAACTAACGGAAATTTCGTTATACGCAAATGACGTAGTTCGATGCTGATTTGCGACTGCCCTTCAAAATATTTGAAATTAATAGAGAATGTTTTTCGAATTGAATATTTTCTGACTGCTTTTCAATTCAATGTTCTATTTCTAAACTTTTGGTAATTTGCTTCTAATATTTTGTATGTGTCTTTCAAAAATTATTAGGATTGTATAGATTCTTAATAAGTTTGCAGTATGTTCTTTACCAAATCCACTATTTTCTGAACGATATTCAATTCAATGTTCTAGTTCCAAATTTTTGTTAATATTTTATACCCACCTCTCAAAATTAATAGTCATTTCCAAAATTACTAGAGTCTAGGAACACTAAATTATTAGAGTTAAAGATTCTGTTCTCAATTTACAAATATGTTTTTAGTATTTAATGGTAGGTTTTCAAGAAAATTCTTTAGTAGTTTGATCAGCTGTTTGAGTGTTATAGATGTATTTTAGTATGTTCTGTCATGAATTTTCTAATATGTTTCTAGTCTTTAATAATAGGTTTTCAAGACATTTTTGGTAGTTTCATTAAATTTTTGAGGGTTATAGATGAATTTTAACAAGTTTTATTCTAATAATTTAACTTTATTTCTATCATTTTGTTGTTTTTCTTAAAATATTTTTAATTAGAGATATAAATTTATTCGCATATATATCATATTTATCTCTACCAGTTGATTGATATCTGTTGTTGCTTAGTAGTACTCTGAAACTTTATCAGCTAATATTTATCAAAGACTATTGTTCCATTCAAATATTTTATTACAGTGACTAGAACTTGCTATAATTAGATGCGGAGAGAGAGAGAGAGAGAGAGAAAGAAAGATAGATAGAGTAATTTTAAATGTTTTTTGTTAATTGAATTTCGCCGATGTCTAAATTATCAGTTTATTTCATATCATTGAAGAGTAAAGACGTATACTATTTTCTAAATGTAAGTCAAATTTTTTATTAACTCAATTGTAGGTAAAATAAGCTATCAATTTTAAACACTAAATTTGAAGAATATGCGTTTTATATTTTTATCATACTCTATCTATGAAAAAGTTTTTTTTTTCAAGAATTTATCAATTTATTTAATATCAATATTTAATAGCGTGATTAATATTTTCCCTCATAATATTATTTATTCATCAGATGCTACATTTTTGAAAATTTCCTTTCAGTATGTCATTCTTTGCGGATCTAGTTCGCCGCATTGCAATAATTTTGGGGCTGCTGGAATCAAAATATGACGAGGAAGTTGTTCGACGAGGTTTGCGTGAATGTGCTCCCAGTGTTCGCAGGCTATAAAGAACACAAAGATTGCCGGAGAACAACAGCATTTGGAGGCTTGTCTAAGGAACATCAAGACTCTCAGGAAGCAGTTTAAAGCAGCACAAAAGCTGGGGGCAGGAATCAAATCCCGGAAGGAAACTGCTCGAGATCGAGTTTGCTGGGAGGATTTGACGTCTGCATTTCAAAGCAGGATTCGAACTGGGGTATTATCAAACCTCAAACATAAGGAACCCTCATCATTCTTGGGGGATTTCAAAGCGCTGTTTAAGCGGAGAGTTAAAAACGCTTTGAAACATGATGATGCCATTAAAGTAAACGTAACCTTTTGTGGTGAATTCATTATGGTAAAGGGAGATAGTGTGCAGAGCGAGTACAAGTACTTTACCACATCAAACTCTCCTATTTACAAGAATACTAACCTAGATGAATGGTTTGATGAAAAGGTTACTCTTCCAATCATGAATGAACTGGAGGAATTTCAAGAACGCGATAGTGGCTGGGCATTAAAGAATGTGGTAAACTTGGGTGTCAACATCAACAAATTCACCCCTCAACTTGGATCATCATATATAGAGCTGCCACCTCAAATTGCTAGAAAAAAGGCCTGCATAAATGTAAAGAATGAAGACAATGCTTGCTTTGCATGGAGTATTGTTTCACCTTTGTTTACTGCTGAAGAAAATCACCATCGCCTTTCCAAATACCCCCACTACTCACAAGTGTTGAAGCTAAAAGGAATCCAGTTTCCAATGACGATGAAACAAATACCCAATTTCGAAAAGCAAAATACTATTTCTGTAAATGTTTATATCCTACGTAAAGAAAGGTTATGTAATTCTACCAACCTACCTAACACGAGACAAGCAGGTAAAGCATGTAAATGTACTAATGATACAGGATACGTATGATGATGTACCTACAAAATATCATTTCGTATGGATAAAGAGCATGTCTCGACTCTTATCTCACCAACTCAGTAAGCATAAAAATAAGAGGCATTTCTGTGATAGATGTCTTCATTATTTCTATTCTGAAGAGAAATTAGTAAAACATTCAGAGGATTGCTCTAGAATAAATGAGACAGCTATAAAGATGCCTGAGGAGGGGAAAATATTTTGAGATTTAAAAATCATAAGAATAAGGAAAAGGCTCCGTTCATTGTTTACGCTGATTTAGAGTAAGTTCTCCAGCAGACTTATAACCCTAAGGAACCACAGCAACACATTCCAGCTGCTGTTGGATACTACTTGAAATGTTCCTATGATGATACTCTCTCGTTTTATCGATCTTATCGTGGAGAGGACTGTATGCAGTGGTTTGCTGACCAAATAGCTGAACTGGCTGAAGATATGGCTCCGGTATTCTGGTGTGCTTATGATATGCAAATGACATATACCCAGGAACTTGAGTTCCGGAAAGCAACACACTGTCATATCTGTGAGAAGCCCTTTTCACCTCAAGATAAGCGTGTTCGCGATCACAATCACCTTATACCAGAATACAACTATAGAGGGGCTGCACATGAGGGATGGAACGTAAACTATACAGATAGTCACGTAATTCCTATAGTTTTTCATAATCTCAGCGGATATGATGCACATTTTATCATTACGGATATTGCCACACGAATGAAGGGATCTATCGACTTACTTCCAGTCACCAAAGAGAAGTATATTTAATTTACAAAACATATCGATGGTTATCCAATCCAATTCCGCTTCATTGATTCCTTCAGATTCATGAATTCATCACTTGACATGTTGGCATCATATATGAAAGAGTTTCCTAATTTGAAATCACAGTTTCCTTTTCTGCCTGTGGATCATTTCAAATTACTAACGATGAAAGGAGTGATGCCTTATGACTACATTGATTCATTTGCTCGATTCGATGAGGAAATATTACCGCTAATAGAGAAATTCTACAACAACTTGGAGGATAAACCCTGCCCTCGACGTCTTTATAGTCGGGCTCAAAAAGTTTGGAGCACTTTTCTATGTCAAAACATTGGCGAATACGTCGATCTCTATATGAAGACGGACATACTGCTTTTAGCGGATGTTTTCGAACAATTTCGTACTAGCTGCCTGAAGACTTATGGTTTGGATCCGGCTCATTATTACACTTTACCTGGCTTCACATGGGATGCTATGTTGAAATATACTAATCAAGATCTGGAGCTGCTTACTGATCCTGACATGTTTCTCTTCTTCGAGCGAGGTATAAGAGGTGGTCTTAGCCAAATATGCTCAAAAAGACGGGCCAATAATTATGATCCATCGAAACCTAAAACGTTTCTTATGTACTTCGATATTAATAACCAATATGGCTACGCTATGAGTCAACATCTACCTTATGGAGGGTTCAAGTGGACTAATCAGAACATTGATATCTCATCCATCCCAGATGATAATAATGTTGGATATATTTTAGAGGTTGATCTTGAATACCCGAAACATCTTCATGATCAACACAAAGATCTGCCGTTCTGTATAGAACATATTGATCCAAAAACAGGCAAGCCTCCAAAAACTGCTAGAGAAACCACTAAATTGATGGCGACTCTTTATGATAAACACCAGTATGTCATTCATTATAGAACGCTGAAGCAAGCTGTAGCTTATGGAATAGTCATAAAGAAGATTCACCGGGTCCTAGAGTTCAAGCAGTCTCCATGGCTCAAGTCCTATATTGACCTAAACACAAATCTCAGGAAACAGGCAACTAATGATTTTGAGAAGAATTTGTTCAAATTGATGAACAATGCTGTTTTCGGTAAGTAATTTATCACTTTGATATTGGATACTACATATTCGTTTCATTTAGGCAAGACCATGGAGAATGTTCGGAAGAGGGTAAATGTTCACGGAATGGAGCGGAAGATATGGAGCTGAAGCATTCATCTCCAAGCCAGAATTTAAAAATATTACCGTTTTCAACGAGAATCTAGTAGCAATAGAGATGCGGAACCAGTAGGTGTATCTCAACAAACCGATTTATGTTGGTCAGGCCATCCTTGATCTCGCCAAGACAACGATCTATGAATTCTATTATGGATACCTAAAGGAAGCTTGTGGAGATGAATGCTGTATATTATATCACGATACAGACAGCTTATTGGTGGAGATTACGAATTGTGATATATATGAGATCATGAAGAGAGACTGCTTGAAACATTTTGACACATCTGATTATGCTCCGAACAATATTTATAACATCCCACTAGTTAATAAAAAGGTGCTTGGTTTAATGAAGGACGAAAACAACGGCACTCCATTAATAGATTATATTGGGCTTCGATCAAAATTATATGCCTTCAAACTATTTCATAGAGATAGCGAGATTGCTAAGAGACGACTAAGATGTGTGAAGGATGGATATGATTCTGATGAAATTAACGTGATTATTAAAAATTATGGGATAAGTAAGAAAGCTAAAGGTGTCAAGAAATCTGTCGTGAAAACAAATATTGGTTTTCATGATTATGAAGAATGTCTTGAGGAATGGAAGGCTAAAACTGTACAGCAGAACCTAATAAAATCATCCAAACATCTAGTCCACTCGATAGTGCAGCAGAAAATTGCTCTAAGCCCATATGATGATAAACGATATCTGATCCCAGGCACTGTTGAGACTCTACCTTGATGATATTATTCAATTATATAGATTAAGTTACCTCATTTCAAATATAGATTATGTCATCACACATGTGAAATATAGATTTAGTCATCAAACATATGAAATATTAATGTTATTCTACATAGTAAAATAAATACGATGTTTATGTTCAATGTCACTATTCCTGAAGCCAAACAGTGGTTATATAGGCCTTTAGGGGATGTTCCACTATAAAAAAAACGCGCCTTGAGTTCAGCCTCCTGGGCGGTGTGGAATAGAACTCTTTATGGTTAGTATTATAAAATCTTACGCACTCATTTGTTATCTCTTAGGTCGAGTGATTTTCTTTGGCGTCCAGCGTAGTAGCTTTCTAAAAGACATCCAATCGATCATATGTAAGATTTTTCTTTATTATTTATAAACATAAATTACATATACTGATGCTTAGCAGGTGGTCCACTCATAAATCTGTCACTGAGAGTGTAGCTTACAACTTACAACGTTCTGGATAAAGGAGATCATATTCTGTTTGCGGTGACATTGGCATATTTCTGAAAATTTTCCACTTGGGTGAGTTGTTCCTTTCATCTACTTTAGTTCATTATGATAACTATTATAAAGACCCTTGCAAGGTATGAAATTCCACTGAGGAAACTTTTAAATGGAGATGAATGTATTCTTTATAAGCATATAAGATAAACAAACTGATGGTTAGCAGGTAGTCTGCTAATAAACCAGCCAATGAGAGTGCAGCTTATGACGTCATGACCGGAAGGCCCTGTTTACAGGGCGTTCTTATCAGATTTCCGATCTCTTTCTTTAATAAATGAAGCTAGAGAGAGAGAGAGAGAGAGATAATAATGTTCTAATCAGAAGTACTTTTGGTAGTAAAACAATGTCTTGTAATTAGAATTATTTTCAAACAAGCAACATATAATATATTATGATATATCTGCGTCAGTTTAGAAGGTATTATGTTTTAATCCGATTCAAATAAAATTTAGAATATTACCTCCCTGATCCTAGAAACAAGAATTCCACCATCTTGAATTTGTAATCTTTGTTCCAGCCATCTATCCCAGGACACTCTTTATCACTTTGAGCCCTATATAATTTTAATAACACTGATTTGATTGTAGTTCACGACAGTTGCGTCTGTGTCTAGTAGTGATCTCCAGTGACAAATTCTGAGACAAAACTATTAATTGAATAACACTTTTTAGTTGTGGTTGACTAGTAATTCTTTCGATGCAATCTTCTAATCACTCAGTAGAAATCCCGCCATTCCCAACAATTTTCTCAACATTCGAACTTTTTATCCTTCTAACAATCTAGTAACAGTTGCTGCTGACTACCCTTCAGTCTGATTGTTTCAGATATTTCTATTCAAACATCCTGCATTCACGTTTCTAGAATTCGAATTCCTACCATCCTGTTTCGCACATTCCCATCACAACTCTACAGCGCATGTTCTAACAATCCGACTTTATGTCTTTTCCAACATTCCTGATCCAACCACCCTCTCATTTCCTACTTTCTATTACGTCGTTCTCAGCATTCTCATTATGACCTTTCTAACGTCCCTGCTTCAACTTTCCTACCGTTTCTAGCATTTGTTGCCCGTTTCCAACTAACCTACCATTTCCAACATTTGTATGACATGTATGGGACGTTTCTAGCTTTTGTAGCGTCTCCAATCATTTCTACCAGCCGTTTCTACTGTCCCAGTCGTTTCTACGGAACTTTTCTAGCTTTTGTAGTGGCTCCAACCATTCTACCAGCCGTTTCTACTGCCTCAGTTGTTTTTACGGGACGTTTCTAGTTTTCATAGAGGCTCCAACCATTCTACCAACCATTTCTACTGTCCCAGTCGTTTCTAGCTTTTGTAGTGGCGCCAATCATTCTACCAGCCGTTTCTACGGTTCCAGTTGTTTCCACGAACCCATTGTAGCATTTGTAGAGGTTCCAGCCATTTCCAGCCGCGATTTCTAAGTTTCTTGTCGTTTTTACGAGCCGTTTCTAGCTTTTGTAGAGGTACCAGCCATTTCTACCAGAGATTTCTAAGTTTCTAGTCGTTTCTATGGGCCGTTTCTAGCATTTGTAGTGGCTCCAACCATTCTAACATCCGTTTCTATGGTTCCAGTTGTTTCCACGGACCGTTCGTAGCATTTGTAGAGGTTCCAACCATTTCCAGCAGCGATTTCTAAGTTTCTAGTCGTTTCTACGGGACATTTCTAGCTTTTGTAGTGGCTCTAACCCTTTCTAAGTTTCTAGTCGTTTCTACGGGACATTCCTAGCTTTTGTAGTGGCTCCAACCATTCTACCATCCGTTTCTATGGTTCCAGTTGTTTCCACGGACCGTTCGTAGCATTTGTAGAGGTTCCAACCATTTCCAGCAGCGATTTCTAAGTTTCTAGTCGTTTCTACGGGACATTTCTAGCTTTTGTAGTGGCTCTAACCCTTTCTACCAGGGATTTCTAAGTTTCTAGTCGTTTCTGCGGGACATTTCTAGCTTTTGTAGTGGCTCCAACCAGCCATTTCTAAGGTTCTAGTCGTTTCTACGGGTCATTTCTAGTTTTTGTAGTTCAACCATTCTACCATCCGTTTCTACGGTTCCAGTTGTTTCCACGAACCGTTTGTAGCATTTGTAGAGGTTCCAACCATTTCCAGCAGCGATTTCTACGGTTCTAGTCGTTTCTAGCGTTTGTAGTAGCTCCAACCATTTCCAGCAGCCGTTTCTATGGGCCGTTTCTAGCTTTTGTAGTGGCTCCAACCCATTTGTTTCGTCTCTGGTCCAACCATCCTGCGCGCTCCTTTCCACTATCCTGTTCCAGCTATTTTGTTCCCAATCCCACTAGGTCATTCATACCATTCCAATTTCCAGCGTTCAGTCAACCAACTTCAAACATCCCGCTCCGCTATATCGTTCCAACAACCATTTTCGTTTCCGACGTTCTGCCAACCAACTTCAGCATATATGTTTCCTCTATCCTGTTCCAGCAATCTCGTTGCCTATAATCTCGTTTCCCACTATCCCATTTGTTCTATACTGTTCCTTGCATTCCTTCTATAAGATATCAACTATCATTTTTGATGGTTGAATCTGTTAAACCGCCACTCTGATAACCTACATCTAAATACCGTTTTGGTACATATTTTTAAGCTTCCCGCCAAAATTTCTGTTCATTTATGGGACGATAGCTTATTTGTATACGTTTTCATATACAATTTAACCTTTTTGCAAGTCTATCACTCACACAACATCACTGCACATGTCTAACAGTCACACAACATTACTGAACAGTTCTAATAGTCACATAACATCACTGCGCATGTCTAACACTCGCGCATCATCACTGCGCAAGTCTATCACTCACAGAACATCACTGCACCTGTCTAACAGTTACATAACATCACTGCACATGTCTAACAGTCACATAACATCACTGCGCATGTTTACACTCACACAACATCACTGCGCATGCCTTTTAGTTATATAACATCACTGTGCAAGTCTTTCACTTTGCCAACATCACTACACATGTCAAGCATACATACAACATAATAGCATACTCTATTGATTGAATTTCAACATATTAAAAATTTACCTTCAACACTCAGATACCTATTCTCCCGAAGAAACTCTTATATTATTATCTATATAGCTTAGATGCTCAGAACAATCACTCTCATGCGAGAGTCTCGGGCTCAAAACCCTACCACAGCTTTTTTTCTTTCTAACCACAACCATCAACAGATGGCGCGCACCCCTGCGATACACGCAACACCCACGCCGCAAGATGGCACCGCAACCAAGCAAACCCCGCGAACCTCTAATATACCCTAAGTCGCGGTCCCCCGACTACCGTCACTCTTCTAACATAATTTAAATCGCGGGCCCCCTTCGTTGACAGCCGGCACTAACATAACCTAAATCGCGGCCCCCCTTCGTTGACAGCCATCACTAACATAACCTAAATCGCGGCCCCCTCCCTCGACAGCTGTCACTAACATAACCTAAATCGCGGTCCCCCTTCAGCCCCCACAGCTCCTAGTCGGAGCCCACTTCAGCCCCCACAGCTCCTAGTCGGAGCCCCCTTCAGCCCCCACACCTGTAGTCGGAGCCCCCCATAGTCCGCTATAGTCCAAGAACGCGGCCCCCACGTTCGCGGAACAAATGACACCCTCAATTGAATTTCACCCCCACCTAATGCCAAAACGGCCTTAAATATGATGAAAACACCCCTAAATATGACATTTACACCCCAAAATGGCGCTAATTACGCCGTTTCTCGCCTCTAAACTACAAAATCTCGCTCACGTTGGCGATCGTCGAAGTCATCGGGGTAAATTTTCGCTAATTTTAACCTTAGAATCTCTTATGGGAAATTACATGTATTTTTGGTCGATTTTGTTCCAGAATCCTCATAGCCTATATACTGTTACACATGGTTGAAAAGCTTAATTTATGTGCTATTCAATGACATATGAATCCAACATAGCGGCCATAAGAAATAACCAAGTTGGCTATTATTGCAATCGATTGGCCGTAGTCGATAACGCAAAACTAACAAATTATATCAAATTTCTTTAGAAGATGGCGAATATATTACAATTTTTCGAAAACCACAATTTTTCTTCTCGGTATTTTGAAAAACCCTGTAGACATTTAATTTCGATATTCCACCTGAATAGGCTTTTTTTCTCCTTTAAGCCACCCTGAATCTCTTGCTGTTTTGGAAATTTCCATGAGTTGCTTTTATATGGGACACTTTGTGGACCAATTAAAAAAGAAACGTGCGATATTTTTATATGCCGGGAAAAACGATTTTCTGTATATCACTTTGCCACTTCAACCCCCCCCCCCACCTCCAGGTCTTCACCTACATCAAAATCTTATACGGAAATAGAGGAAATAGGTATAGAGTGGTACCTTAGTTTAAAGGCAACCAAATTCGATGTCCAACACATCTTAATTTTGAAAATTTGACAAGAAACGATTCCTCTAGTATTGCTCTACGGAAAAAATGTTAAAACCTGTTGTTTTTTAACTCCAAAAAGTCTCTCGGGCATAATTTTCAACCACCTAGTGGGGTGAGCTCCCACTTTACTTGATCAATACACTATCTTCAGCACTTTTTTACCCATCACCGAGATTTGTTATAAACATATAAGGTTTCGAAAATCTCCTGATTTCTAACAAAGCAATTTTGTTATTATTATAAATCCTATAATCTTATGCATAAATAAATTTAGATATAAATACATTATCCCACAGTAAACATTTGTAAAAACATTGTAAATTTATGTTAGACCACACTTAGTATTACCAATTACCTGGTACAATTGTTTTGTTGGACATTTTCTTTTTAAATTATTAACACATATTATTACATACTTTTATATGTTTTGCACTATTAAAATGTTTATACCAAGTGAACAGATATACAAATGCGTTGTCCAAGTGCACACACAGCGGACTTTATGGAAAATTCACATTATTCCTATTTTTCACTTAAGTGAAATAAATAGAAAAAACATGTAAAATTCAACACACGTTTGATATACAGTGAGGACGCGAGGGTTGGAACAAATTCAGGTGTTGGAAAAACGCTCAGACACGTCGGTTTTTTTTGGATTGCAGTTTTTGTGATGATAAACTCATTTATAGAGGGTGGGCCAGAAATAAATTGCCACCATCAACTTCATTTTTTGAAATAAAAACATTGGTTTTTATTTTATTTTTGAATTCTGCATTAAATTCTAAGTAATTTTCATGTACAATGTCCGATAACGGAAATTAATATTAATTAAAAAAAATTCATTTCAAAAGTGAAAAAAAAAACATCAACATATCAAATTAAATGTTCAAATTATTGACCATTAACATCCTGACAATACCTACGGTTTTCAAATTCTCGTAACAATTCATTAAGCGTTTGTGGCAGGATTCGTTGTAATTCGGCCCTAATTCTGTTCTTTAATATTTTCCGGCTTATTGAAGTAGACCTTCCATTTCATGTAATCCCAAAGATAACAATCTAACGGGCTTAGATCTGGAGACCTAGCTGGCCATTCGATATTACCTCTCCTTCCGTTCCATATATGGGAAAATATTGCCAAAATAATCTCGCATTGTTCGCGAAAAGTACGGGGCGTCTATCCTGTTGAAACCATACCGAATCCGCCACTATACTGGCTTGTGTTCGAGTTTTGTCGCCATAATCCTACCATGTCAAA
Source organism: Octodonta nipae (assembly GCA_034190945.1). Classification (NCBI taxonomy): domain Eukaryota; kingdom Metazoa; phylum Arthropoda; class Insecta; order Coleoptera; family Chrysomelidae; genus Octodonta; species Octodonta nipae. Next base: position 83,725,368 of record CM067216.1, read on the forward strand.
ATTTGTATGCGCTGATTTTCAGTTAAACGCGCCATACTTTGAAACTTTGCAACTGCACTTGACAACTACTTATTCATAAAAACCAGACCTAAATAAATGGGTTCAAACCAACAAACACCTTTTTTTTACCGTTGTTTTCTTAACTGTTAATTTTCGGTATAGGACATAGCACATGAAAAATTCTTAGAATTCAATGCAGAATTCAAAAATAAAATAAAAAACAAATGTTTCCATTTGAAAAAATGAAGTTGGTGGTCGCAATTTATTTCTAGCCCACCCTGTATAAAAGAGTTTTTCATCACAAAAACCGCAGTACAAAAAACAAAACTGACATGTCTGAGCGTTTTCTCAATAAGACAACACCTGAAATTTAAATGCATTTTTTTCAACCCACGCGTCCTCACTGTATATATACTTTTAAAGTGAACTTATATACTGTGAGCTACATGAAAATGGATCCTTCACCTGCAAATAATTAAAATTTTTGCCAATCCCACTATTTTGTCTGTGAATTCATTATTTCGGGTATAACAGATAATTATTTTTTTCAGAAAAATGATGTGTCAAAAGGTTAATTGAGCATTTACAAAAAACAATAATATTAACGAAATTTTAAATAATTTATTTGGTGGGCATTAAATGAAGTTGTTGTAGCTAGTGAGTGCTGTTAATACTTATTCAAAACTTAGTTATCCATTCAATTATCCAACTGAATAGTTACATTATTGATCTTAAAGTAATAGCCCACACCATCCACCATATCCTATTGGAAAAACAAAGAGCTCACCCCTCTAATCCAACAACCTGCCTGTCACTCTCTTAGAGATGTTTTAAGTCGCGGCTACCACACAACAAATTTATCAGTCCACCCTCCTGACAGCCGAAAGTGTCCTTTCCGATGTTCGGGGCCTGATTCCCCCTAGCGCTTGTTTGGCATACTCTTTTTATCCGTCCATTATCATTCTAATTATTCGCGCAGGGTGGTATAGTATCAAATAACTAACATAACTAAGTAGCAGGCCCTCTTGAATACTCTTCACTCTGTTTACAGGGTAGGACTTATTGGTTTCAGGATATACATACAAATAATTTCGTGGACTTTAGAGTGTAGGCTTCTGCTTGACGACTGGCTTCCTATTTTTAGAATTTTACCTTAGCAGTAATTTTGGAATTAATCATCGAAAATATTTCAACAAATTACATAATTTTAATAATATTATTGTAATAAATGAAAATCATGGGGGATCAACGTAATTTTATATTTAATGGAGTGGATGTTAACGTAGAATTTCGAAGAGTTTAAAGTAGTTTCCAACCAACAGACAATTTGCACATTAATTTCCTAATACCACATTATTTGAGACTGGCTTAACTATCACCTATAGAACACCAAAGTTAATTTTCCGTTGTCAAGCAATGCCATATACAAATTTGTAAATGGCAAAAAATTTTATAATTATCACTTCGACAATTTTTCGAATTTCTTAGATTCGGAATTAAATTTGTATTTTTTTGTGTTTAGTAGGTATAAAGGACATCATGTGATTATAAATATTACATATATATTTTTTAAATGGACCACCAGTGCATTGGAATCATTTAAAGGTTCTTAGTCTAATTACATAATAAGTTACAATTATGTATTAAAATAGTTTTCAATATTTTACCAAAGCAAAAATCAATTGAACACTTTGGCTAAATGTGCATATAACTAGGTGTAGAAGGAAAATGTACCTACAAAGAAGGCGGGTTAAAAAAAACAATTCAAAGAAATGCAGTTTGGTAAAGCCACTTGATATAAACGCATTATGCACAACGGTTTTACAAATCTCCCAAATTTATTTTTTTTTAAATGAACACATTAACAACGCTGTGACCGACCTTTCCAACTCTCCCAAAAATAACTACTTAAATTGTTTGGCAGCTGGAATTTATGTGAACGATGCTAGTTTTACAGTTTTCAAGCAGTTGTTTTTGTATTTTATAAGTACATAATTGGTCACTAGCCGGATCCCGTTGAGCAATTGTCTAGATCAATGATTAAACGCAATAATCGTTGGAGCAGGTAAAGCTAACCAGTAATTTATATTGCTATTTGAATGCCACAGTCTAAGGATTAGTTGTTGAAATAGACGTTCCCAGTTTTAAACTGCTTCTACTTATATATTTCACATAAGTTTAGGATCAATGTAGCAATATCTGCATAATAACTTTTAGGCATTTTATCTATTGGTTCAAAAATTTGAAGCCAAATCTACATATGGAACTATTTAGGTAGGTATACAGTTTCAATCAAAATATTTCGTGCGCACTTGACACAATGTAAATTTTAGACTCTCATAACACTACAGATAATACTAAAAATCCTCTGTAATTACTCAGCAGTTTGAATTTTGAAAATTTGTGGAATTTCTGAAGTTTGAATTCTGATCTGCAAACCAAGCTTACAAATTAGCATCGATGGATCGAGTATAGAAGAATTGATAAACAACAACTTATACTCTATGAAAACGTAAATAGTGTGTTAGAATATAATTTTTCTCAAATGTAACATAATAAATTTCATTATTTTAGAAAATATAACGCATCGTTTAATCACTGTTATTAGTGAATGTGATCAAGTAAGTCCAATAATACTTCATATTGTTAAAGATGATTCGTAATACAAAATATATGTCTCTGTTACTTCCAATTTACATCAGGACGCCATTTAAGTTCTACAATGAATTCACGAAACAGCTTAAGGCCCTTAAGATAGTTTTTGCTATAGTTTATATATACCCTGCTTTTGCTTGTCATAATACTGATGAAGCTAAAAACACTTAAAGACGAATCCTAGGCATGTATTAATATTTAATTAAAAATTCAATATAGATCGCACTTATACAGTGAGGACGCGTGGGTTGGAATAAATTCATTTTAAATCCAAGTGTTGTTTTTTGGGAAAAAAGATCGGACACATCGGTTTTTTTGGACTGCGGTTTTTGTGATGTTACACTCATTTATACACGGTGGACCAGAAATAAATTGCGACCAACAACTTCAATTTTTGAAATGGAAACATTTGTTTTTTATTTTATTTTTGAATTCTGCATTGAATTCTAAGTATTTTTCATGTCCAATGTCCTATACCGACAATTAACAGTTATTAAAAATATTACATTTCTTTTTAAAGTAAAGAAAACAACGGTAAAAATAAGGTGTTTGTTGGTTTCCACCTATTTATTTACGTCTGATTTTTATGATTGTTGCCGGTCTTTAGTCCCTTTTGTTTAATGCTGGAGATTTTAACACTTGTTTATTTCCATAGAAACTGTGCTATAATTTTAGTTCAATTAAGTAGTTGTGAAGTGCAGTTGCAAACTTTCAAAATATGGCGTGTTTAACTGAAAAGCAGCGAATAGAAATTTTGACGATCGATGGTAGGATATGGCGACAGAACTCAAACACAAGCTGTAGTTTGCAAATTGTTTAATATGAAGTACCCGGAGCGGCCTATTACACAATCGGTAGTTGGTAAAATAGAAATAAAGTTTCTAGAATATGTCCACGTGAGAGACAGTTACAAAACCAAACATCTTCCAGAAGATACACAATTAAATATTTTGCTCGATTTACAAGAAAATCCTCACAAATCCACTAGACAAATAGCCGCATAACAGTCAATAAGTAAATCTCTGTTCTAAAATGGTTGCATAGAAATAAATGGCACACAGTTCATTTAGTTCAGGAACTCACTGAAGATGATTTGGACAGGAGAGTAGAATTTTTGCGAAATAATGATGGACAGATGCAATGCCAACCCCTACTTTTCAAATATGATAGTTTTTTCCGACGAGGCAACATTTTCTTTAAATGGTTCAGTAAACAGGCAAAATTTTCGATATTGGGCATCAGAAAACCCACATTGGATTATGGAAAGTCATACAGTTTTCCAAGAAAATTAACGTATGGGCCGGAATTGTGGGTACTTCAATTGTGGGTCCTTTTTTTATTGAGGCAACACTTAACTCGGAAAAGTATTTAGACCTATTACAAAATGACATAATACCCTGTTTAACAGAACTTTACCCGAATGGTGAAAACCCCAGTATGCTGGCCGATTCTGTATGGTGATTCAACAGGATGGAGCGCCCCCGCACTATTCGCGAACAGTGCGAGATTATCATGACAATATGTTCCCAAATAGGTGGATCGGTAGGATAGGTATAATTGAATGGCCAGCTAGGTCTCCAGATCAAAGCCCGTTAGATATTTATCTTTGGGGTTAGATGAAATCGAAAGTCTACTTTAATAAGCCGGAAAATTTCGAAGAATTAAAGAACATAATTAGGGCCGAAATACGACGAATCCTGCCACAAACGCTAAATGAAGTGTTACGAGAATTTTAAACCGTCTTAGGTATTGTCAGGAAGTTAATGGTCAACAATTTGAACATTTAATGTGATATGTTTATGTTTTTTTTTCTTCAATTTTGAAATAAATGTATTTTTTTAATAACTGTATTATACAGGAAAAATACTTCAATGCAGAATTCAAAAATAAAATAAAAAACGAATGTTTCCATGTGATAAAATAAAGTTGATGGTCGCTATTTATTTCCCTGTATAAATGAGTTTATCATCAAAAAAACCGCAGTCAAAAAAAAACGACGTGTCCGAGCGTTTTTCCAAAAACACAACACCTGAATTTTAAGTGAAATTGTTACAACTCACAAGTCGTCACTGTATAATTCCCCAATGTATTAAAAGTATAACAATTACTGTTATAGAAATAATTCTGATGCCGTTCCTGTGAAGTTCTACCGATTAATGATTCTGGATGGCTCGTGATTAGGTGCATTGTTTGATAAATTATTGGCCCATCATATTTTCCTCTTAAAAAACCTGTCGCAGATGTTTGCAAAGGGGGCTCAATTGGTAAAAATGTGGCCAGATTGTGCGAGTATCAATGACTGATACTTTTTAAAGCATATGTCAGAATTACCTTTCATCAGGAAGAGCTTTTGAATAGGAATGAATGACTGAATTCTAGTTTTTGTTATAAGACGCAATGTGTTGCAAATTTTGCAAATATAAATTTTATAGAATTTGTGTTGGGCTAGTTAATTTCATAATTTTATTTAAAAAATGGATCATATACTTAATACTAAAATTAAATGTGCTCTTGCATTTCCAATACGTAAGAAATTCGCATTTCCTAAAATATATTTTAATAATCCAGTTTAAATATTAGAAATATATTTGTTAATTGATTCTGTTTTTATTGGAGACTTTGCATCATAGCTCTTAGAAACTGAGTTTGCGGTAAATCCTCTACATAATCACAGTAAAAAAGTATAGTATAGAAGTTCGTAAATAGACCAGCAGTGATTAAACTAGCAAAATGGTTGTTTTATATATCGAAACAATAAACTCTTTGATTATGGTTATAAAGAATAACACTTCACTCGAAAAAATATATGTATCTAATGCATTCAGGAGCCTTATATTCATCGCCCCACCATTTTGCTAATAATTGTTGTTCAAGTGTAGGACATGACTGTTTAGAGAAAGTATAGCTCTAGCTAATGCTTGTTGACTCAAAACGATATAGCTTTTGCTCAAGTCGGATTAATGGCACACAACAGAGATGTGCAAAACAACAAAAAGGAAGATTACTGAAGACATCACAAATTATAATGGAAATGTAGAAGAGTCTTCTTAAGGGAGCACCAGAAATCAGTAAAAACAAATGTAGAACAGGACAACTTACGCCAATGTCTATATCAATTGTAGTAAATTTAGGCAGCAATAGAGTAAATAGTAGAAGTATTGGAAGTAACCGGTAATTTATTAAAATGTGCCGGTTGAGAAGCAAGTAGATTTTCCCCGAAAATGTAACAGTATAGAGTGAACGGTTTTTTAAATGCATTCCACTAAATTTTAATATAAATTGTTCCCACAAGAAAAATTCAAGAAGTGTAAGATCTGGACCTCAAGATGGTCATTGATTATACTATCAATACGTCAAACAGGAAAATATTTGTCTAGTTATTTGCTATGTGGAATGTACAAAGTGCTAAGTTGCACCATCTCGTTGAAAGAATAGATTAAGAATGAGCTAAAAATGTGTAAAAGGGAGCAGTATATTTGTTAATAAATTCAAATACTGTTACACCCGCAAAGTTTCGTAGAAGAAGAATGGGCCAATGATTCAGTGACGATTTTCTTCCTGCAATACCTATAATTCTGACAATTCTCTGTAGAGTATATGAAAAACAAAACTGCATCCAAAAAGGGATAAGGCGAATAAACGGCAGATTAAAGTTACATGCCATCTGAGATAGGCATTATGTTCATGCACGAGACTATTTAAATACACTAATTTTCTTTATGAAACAGTACCTATACCTATTGCTGCAGTCTGTTAGTCTGTTGAGAGGTACTGTGAGAATTCACTTGCATACTTAAGAATATATTAGATTTGCTCTAAACTTGGTTGTTATGTGTACCTAGTTAATGTAGGATTAATGTTCACTTAGAACAAATGTCGCCAACTGGCAGTGTTAATGTCCGATTGACATGTATACAAAAAAAGTAAAATATATAATTACATGTGCATTCTTGAGTTTCATATGCTTTATTAGTAAAGATAAACCCCTCAACGTTCATAATTACTGTGTTCCTGAATGAATGTTCTATCCAAATCTGTAGAAATGCACTGCATTTAATTTTTCATCTTATATATTTTTAAACTTATCCTAAATAAAGCTAAATGCGGGCATAATTAACATTCGAAAAAAGGAACGACTTCAAATAAATCGAAATGACAAAAGTTTAAACATCCTGAGCAATCAACAACTATTTTCTGACAAAGCCTAATATTTAAATTTGGTAATATGTGATATTTGTGTTGACTTTTGCCACATTTTTCCGATTTCCAGAAAAATAGTACATTTGACGATATAAAAAACTTTTTGGAATCACCTGTGAATCCGCCTTGATATATCACAATTTACAATTTAGTTTTAAAACAGCACTGACCTCAAACAAATCAAAATGATGCATGGCATTCCTTTGAGACGTTTGAGTAGTAGATTTGTTTGGCATTTACTTTGAAGTTTGCTTTTTACATACGTTTTTCCGATTTTTTGAAAAACGGTATGTATTACCTTATGGGAGAATAAACTGAATCAAGTATATTACATTTGTAAATACGATTTAAAATATCTAAATTACTTGAGCCGTTTTTGAGAAATCTTTTTTTTATAAAGATAAATCTCACATTATAGAATAAGTTATATGGTACGTACCTTTCCGTAATATTCCTTAATACAATGTTGTTTAAATCATCAAAATTGTTTAACTTGTATTTGAGTAGTCACTGAGCATATACAAAAACGTTGCCACCAATCGATAACCATTTTTTTAAAGTCTGTAAAATTGAGCTAAAAACAGAAAGAAATCGACTAAGCCATGTATAAAGAAAATAAGTTATTACAGTTTTACAAATTTTATTTCTTAATTAAGCCCCTAATTGCATAAAGTATTATAACAAGTTACTAAACATTTTATTGCCATATCTATCAACAATAACTTCCTTTCATAATATTTTGCTAAGTTACAGTCACTGGGTTTTCTAACATATTCTTATGATGTAGGTATATAATTAAGTTTAAGCCCTAAATCTAGTTCAAATATTGTAGTATATGCATTTGTTTCAGGCACCAAATTCATATAGACCAGTTGTATACATATACTTGTAGTTCTAATATCTTCATCCATATCCAGATCGGTCACTTCTGTAGCGAAACAAGAACAGTATCTTAAGCCGGAGAATAAAATTTTACTTCAAGTTGATACTAAAAACGTTCATCCAACGAAGTTGAATCCCTCCCTTATTCTCGTACATAGTACCAATTTAAATGCTCATAAAATTAGTTTCGGTGCGAATTACATTATTTTGCAAATTTGGAAATTATACAGAAGAAAATAGGGGGTTGTTGTGTAAAGAACAATTGTATCGGAGCAAAGTTGAACAAACGTTCGATTACATAGTTGTATCGTTATTGCCACATTGTAGGTACATATCCCTGACAGATGTGCCCTTGAATAATTGATACACTTGAAGTGCAGTCTGATTTATAGGGACCCCACACGTTTTCGTAAACGAATTACCCTTTAAATGAACAGAAGGCCGGAGCATTCGATTATTTCTACAAAAAAGCATTTGGTTATCAAGGGTGGAATATTTCAACCTTGAAAAAATTTGGACTAATTTCACTAGTTTATTGTTAGAAAAGTTAAAAAGAAAATTTTTAAACCCACTTAACAGTTTATCAATCAACAATTTACTGTATCTGAAAATTTCATTATTTAAAACTGGCAAATATATCAATTAAATTACTAAAACAATTTTGTTTATATAAACAAAATGTTCATAGATCATCATTTAATTTTGAGAAGCAACTTTTAGAAGTCCCCTGCATTTTTAATTTACATAGATCATTTTGACCCAGTTTTTGTTAGTTAAAAATCCAAAATTTTGAAAACATCCAGTGACATTCCCCTCGATAAGATCAACATTTAATTGAAAGTAGTGAAATCCATTTATTTGTCTGTCACTTTACCAACTGTAATCACAACTTTATTAGTGACGTAAAAAAAGCTTACTCTGATATTGGAAAAAATAGATGTTAAAATGCATATATTTACACCTGGTATATTAGCTATTAATTTATGTTCTTTGGATAGTCAAAATATTGTCAAGTTTTTGAACAAGTTAGAAGGTAACATTTCTTTACCATAATTTAAGGGAAAATTCACCAATCAGACAATAACGTGACGTTTCGTGCAAATGATCCGAAACCTCCGAATTTAGACTAACATGTTGCACTAGTTGGCAACAATCCTGCACACCTACAGATAATTAAGCAATTAAATTAATTGAAAATGTCTTAAACTTATCCAATAATGACAATGAAACCTCAGATCATAATGATTGAACAAACTATTCAAATCAAGTTCTAATAATGCAGTAAAATTCGGACCAAATTTTACTTGTAGGAAGCAGCAGCTCCAATCCCAATATCAATTGATTTTGTAAAGCTTTACTTAATTAATATTGTACCCTACTGGATAAATTTTATCTAAAAAATATTATGCGGCTTTTATGGTACCAGTGATTTTCATGAGGTAGCTTTTGGCGTAAGCATTAATGTGTTACTCAAAATCAATAAAAAACGTGGTCATGTAGGCCCACATCAACTACTATTGAACAGATTGAAAAATATTAAATTTATAAGAAAATTCCCTTGTCCCAAAGCGAAAATGAAGATTATTAAAAAATGAATAATTCTCACCTAATCATTGTCAAAAGAGCTTTGTTGATATTATCGCAATAACAAAAACTCAAATAACACATTAACTATTATTATCATCATTTTTACCCATCTACGCAAACACACCTATTTACATAGACTCTCTAAACCTAATGCTTTTTTTAGATTTGGCATTCTTTCGTTATATCTCCATTATCTTTTGCTAATTACAATTATACTTAATTTAAAAATTATTATACATTTTTTTTGTCGGGTATACTTCGTTGAGCTAATAGGTTCACAATGGTTTCTAATATGAAAGTATAAAATGATTTTTGCGAATTTTATGAAACTTAACACTACATTTGAGATTGTACTTTAGTAACTTGAAACGTAACAGTTGTGAATCTCAAGTATGATATTATTTTCCAAAAAATATGGCTTAAAAAATCAGCAAACATTTATAAAATATTTTCAATCTAGTTAAAATGTTTTTGAACCTCTACTATTAATACAAATTTTCTGACAGCTTCTAAAACTCTTCTCCTTTCGAAGCGTATTTACACATTTACAACACTACACTTTTATCTTACCTAAAATCGCTATGTTATTACAGATTTTGAACAATTTGGGCAGATACAATCCATTTTTGCCACATATTCATGCGTTGACTCAAAGCATTAACCAGGTCTCAAATAATATTTTTGAGTATAAACTCTATATTAGGACCTCGTTTAATTTGATGAAAAAATTAGAAAATATTAAATGTTCTAGTTCTAAAAATAATCGAGTGGTTGATAAAATTATACTGTTTACGGACAGAAAGAATTTTTAGGGTCAATGAATACCACCTTAAATTCAACTTATTCTTCTTACGAAATAATGTACTTCCCGTTTCTCGTTACCTGCCTATCTCTGTTTCTCTTTCTTTGTGCCATTTTTAGTAATGGACATACATTTCAGGAAAACTAAATAATTTTCAATATTTTGTTATGATTTGAGTATTAATTCTAATGAGTAATTTACTTCTTAAATGTAAATATAATTCGAAAGGACGTCTAAGCTTTTAGAATATTTCATAGGTGGCATATGTCCCTAGTTGAAAAAATGACATTTTTTTTCAGCTGGAAAATGTTTCAGTTTAATCACCATACAAGTTTGTCAGACAACCTTGTCTCTACCATCGATAATTTTGACTATTTTGTGAAAACAGAAAACCAGGATGTTTATTATAGCGAGAAACAAATTTTGTGCAGGTATTGTACATTAGTTGGATGTTACATTTGTTTATTGACTATTCTTTATTGATAGGTAAACGAAGAGACTCTTAATATATAAACTTGTTCCAGTTTCTTACACAGAAACTAAGTTGTATGCGTATCTCTTCTCATATGTGTAAGGGTGGGCCTCCGTTAAGAAGCTTACACTTCAACAAAGTAAGGTATATCGAGTTTCATATAACCATTCTTTCATTCTGACATGTTAGCTATGTTTTTGTTTATACGTAATTGCACCCAAAACAGACGTGGTTGCAAAGCAAAACTGAAAAATTATTGGACACAAATTTGAGGCAACATGCAATAAATAAGGCTAAGGATACTTGAATATCAATCAATCTAAGTGAAATAATAAAAGACCCAGACTTAATACTAAAGCAAAAACCACAAAGAAAATCAAGAGATCTTTGTCGTGTATAAAGCGCCTGTCAACACAATATCAATATAAAACAAAGGAAATAACGATATTTCACGATGTGTTGTCAGAAAAACAATCGGTAAAATGTCTCGATCTTTATAAATTCAAACCTTCCTGGGCGTTAAAATTATCTTTAATTGAGTGATCCGGTCTTATGTGAGCTTGCTTCGGTATGCTTGCTGTTCACTTTTATTGAATTCGAAGCTCCAGTAGAAGCAGCAGTTAGCAGTTATCGAGAACGTTACGTCGAACGTGAGAGGTGAATACCGTTTTAATAGGCACGTGGTCGAAGGACGAGCACCTCGGGACCAGCAGGCAACTAAAATCGAATGCGTCCCGAGCCCTGATTCCTTTCTGGCTGCTCGCTGTTTCTGGCATCGCGATACCACCGACGCGGTGGCGGCCTTCCTATACCTGGACTCCAGCACTGGCTCTTTATTGGATACAACATCACCAATCTCATTTCTGCTCTCAGCTTACGTCATTGAAAATAATTGAAGAGGTGTTTCGATTTCCAGAAATTCTTAGGATTGTTTCCGCTCATAAATGTGAATACGTAAAAATGTATTCTGAAAGTATAGCATATTTTATAAGAATCAGCAATAGTTTTAAATATGAGTACATTTCTTAGATTTATTCTTTTGTATTTGAATGCGAATTTGCTTAATGTTTTATACACATTTACTCATTCAGAGCAGGTTACACCATTAACTAATTACAATTAAGCCATGTGAAATATATTTACCTAGCAGAAAATTTAGCTGATAGCAATAAACGTCCGATTGAGTATTAGAAATGTATTTGAAATATTCTATATGCCAATATTTTTAACGATTTACTAAAACATGAAATAAGTAAACATAAAAAATAATAATCAATTAAGTCAGATCTATATATAACTCAGCCCATATCGAGAAATTGTCAAAATCAACATTCATTTCTTTCGGTCCATGTATTGAAAATGCGTTTTATCAAAGTATTTAATACATCCTTTGCCATTTGTAACAACATTTAAGTGATATCACAGAAACTGAGGCCTACTAAAGTTTATTCACACGCATCAGTCACGTCGCAGTTCAGTCACCGTCATGAATTAGAACGGTCTCAGTCAAAATAGCCACTGTATTCACATATATTCTGCAGATTTTCTTGATTGTTTTCATAATTTTTTATGTCAAGTGCGCACTGAAGTTCACTTCTCTATTTGTGATGACGTTTCGGAGACCTGCTTGGCTATTATAGTATTAATGTTAGATAATGAAGAAAAAAAAATTGGTTCATGAGGCATGGAATAAACTAGTCAACTAAGTAAAGTTGGTCACGTTATTTATGAAATTTGTCGAGGATGAAACAGTTTTTTAGTAGTTCAAATGACTGTAAACAGTTCTAACATTCTACACAATAAACTAGAAATTTTCGTCAACACTTTCCCAAAACTCTTTAAGAAGAAATCAGCACTTTTCGGAGGCTGCAGCGTGACTGTACGTGTGATTTGTGACTGCACCGGCCGACTGCTGTCAGCGCCAATTAACTTTCAAGAAACTATATCGTTGACTGATACTTCGCAAATCTGACGGAATGTTACGTGAAGGATATGTCTGAATAAACCGTGAAAGGGCAGCTTTATTTTAATACAGATATGAGTGTTGAGTTTTATATATTCCGAAGATTCACCATAGCGTTGGTAATATATAACTAGTGGAAATTTCAAATGTAGCTATTAAATGTTTCAAAAACTTTTCAATACTCTACATTTTTGTGTCACCGTTTTAGGGCTTTATCAAGAGTGTCAGATGGTAACATTAAATGTGTCAACTATATTCGACTAAAAATTTTTTAAACATAATAAAGCTATATTTGAAAAATATTTTCCTTTAGTTATTTCAATAATGTTTCATAAAAATCCAACTGCAGATTCTATTGATTTTTTTATTGACATATTGTACAGGACTTTCATTTAAAAAACTAGCCACCTAAAATAACTTTTCAAGTACCTTTAAAAGAAAAAGACAAAAAAAACGTTAATTTATATTTACGGGGGGACACTTTTTACAGGTACCGGTCACCTTGCAGTTTCAATCCCCTAAGCGGGGGTGAACATCACTTCTACAAGTTAATATACAAAGTGGTATCATGTGATACCTCTTTTTAAATGTCTTCCTTTTACAAATCTTTAGACTTATCATTTTTTTTTAAATCAGACTGATTTTTATAATGACGTAGAAACCGTAAAAATTAAAATTTTTGAACATAATTGCCAATTACACCAAAATTGGTTCAGGGTGCTTTTTAGGGTGTCTGACCACGAATCCGAGGTCAGATTTGCAGAATTCAAAATGGCGGCTCCAAGATGGCCAAAGAAAATTAAAGAAATCAGTCGTTTTGCACCAAACTTCTTATATGGGGGTTTTTGAGTTCCCCATCGTCCGCCATCTTGAATTTTGTAAATTCCGGACTCATGATCAGAGACCCCAAAAACCCCCTATAAACAAATTTTGGCGTATATAGTTTATTTTAAAAACTTTCATCCGCCATCTTGAATCCGCTATTTTGAATTTTGCAAATGTGAGCTCGGATTCGTAATCAAAGACCCTAAAAACCACCCTAAACCAATTTTGGTGTGAGTGGCAATTATTTGCAAAAATATCACTCTGTAAAAAATAATCTGATTTAAAAAAATTATCTATCTTAAGATTGGCAATAAGGAAACCTTTAAAAAGATATCACATGACATCCCTTTGTATTTAAACTTGTTGAAGTGATATTTACCCACGCTAAGGGAGACCGATACATGTAAAATGTGTCCCGCGGTAAATATAAATTAAGGTGATTTTTGTCTTTTTCTTTTAAAGATATTTTAAAAGTTATTTTGGGTGGCTAGTTTTGAAATGAAAGCCCTGTATATTGACTTATTTCATTTAAATCAGGTCTTGTCCTTAATAAAATGAACTAATGCCAGATTCGTAAACATCGCCACTCACAAACAACATTCTAACGACCGATAAATACATTTTGACCTGCAGGGAAAAGCTCCCCGATGATGGCACAATAGTCGGCAATATGTAGCAGTAACAATCAACACTAACGACCTCTTTACAATTTTTAATGAACAATCAGATTACAACACGCTGACAAAACGGCATTGTAGACATGTCGTTAGTTCTTATTACGATAGGATATGAGGTAAATGGAAGCCGTTCTGACTGTAATTATTTCAGTGTGGAATCTCCATAGCAAAAACTCTTCGCGTCGATACTGAAGTTGTTATCTCAATGGCACTTTGTTATTGTGTCTTTTGAGGTGGAAAAAATGCATTCCGTGAAAGCACCTCTACGTGAATTGTTGTGGCACTTTTTTCTTTTATATCGATAGACTTGTTCACTTTTACTTCGGCTGTTGTTTCAAGTGAGCCGGCACAAAAATGAAGCGACTTGTCGAGATATAAATGAACAAATTACTTTGGGTTTGGTCGTTTTTTGTTGAAAATACCTGCCATCAAGATTGTTCAAATATTCCTTTAAAGGGAATGAAACTTCGAGAAACAATAATAACATATTATTTGTTATTATATGAAACAATAGTTTATACAGGGTTACAACTAATTCAGCGTTCAGTACTATTTGTCAATTTCTTCCTTGAAACAAAATACAGAAAATAAAAGTCGGTTCTTATTTAAATATAAATTATAACGTTAGCCTCTTACAATAATGTTTCCTTGGTACATACTTTTTAGCACAAATAGGATTAGACATCCTAGATATCCATCAATACATCAAGCATCAAAGTATTGTAGTAAATGAAAGAAGCTAATAATTAAAAATTGAATCCCGTCCATTATTAGATAATTTAATCTTTATATTCCTATTTCAGTTTATGTTCAAATTATCATTTCTTATTGTGTTTTTGCTTTGTTCAGTTCATACCTTTAGTTAGTGAAGTTTTCATTAATGTTTAGTTGCTTCTTTATAATTTTTTATTAATGGTTTAGTCGCTTAGTTTTTCAATTTTTTCATTGATGTGTAGGTTTGAAAAGGACGAGTGAGTGTCGAAACTAGTCACGTAGTGTGAATAAATCCAGTGATAGAAAACTATATATAAATAAGCAAAGACAAAACGGTTAGGTACCATTTTCTCCTCTGTCCCTAAACCGATTTACTTTATTTTTGTTTTGATTAGTAGCCGTTGACGAGCTTCAGTGCAAAAGCTTACGTTTTTTTATAATATTGCTTCTTTCATAAAATAAAATAAAATAAAATAAAAAAAATCATAATTTAAGTCCACACTGTCAATGCCAAACAGTGCCGCCAGATTGCTTGGAGAGAAAATCGAATTGACTCGAAAAACAAACTAAGTTAAACAAAACAGTTACAAATTTTTATCGATTCCCAAAGTTATTCCACATTATCATGCTATTCAGATTTCACGTACAAAAATTTATATTATATGATAATAATTATTTATTTGGTACTCGCAAGTTTGAAACTTTAATTTGTATCTAAATATGGTTTGTCAACTAAAATTAGAATTGTGTATTGTGTGGCAACTGATCAATATGTTTCCGATAATATTTTATTATTATTTATTATTTCGCTTTTAATTTATATTGTTTCTATTTTAAAGCCTAATAGTTTCATTCAATTTAACTAATCTTACAAAACCCATGTTATAAATACAATTCCTGAGATTTAAGATAAATAGTATTATATCTGACATCATGGCAATATTTCTAATGTTTTCGGCCATCTTCGTTTTGAATCGTTTTAGCGAATCTGATTATTTTGATTTCAGTTTGACATATAATAACATTGTTAGCAGTTAGGCCTTTTCAATTCCATGTGAAAATTATCAATATTGAAAAACTTTAATTTCACTGCACTTGTCAACATAAAAAGTATTGTTTTCTGAATGATATTTGTAGCATATTTTTCAATGCCTAAGTACTTGTTGGGAAATAACACCACAGAATAGCTTGACATTCTTGTGCAGATGTCGGGAGATGAGGATTATTCCCAAAGGATTAAGATTTCGTTAACCGTACATAGGCAGAAGGATTAACAGAATATTGGAACAAGCATGCTTCGCTGCAATTAGAGACCGCATAGTTACGTCAGAAATCAAATAATACATATTGTCAAATGTTTTAATTTTACATATTAGAATTATGCCCTTTTTTATTCATAGTTTCTTAATCATTGACAACGGGGTCTGACCTAGACTCCGAAACGTTTGGATATACAGCAATTTTCTTAACTGTGGTGTTATTTCCCAAGAAGTACTTAGACATAAAAAGTATTATTTAACATAAATTATCACCATTTCTTTATATTTTTGATATAATACAGAAAAGTCATCGTTAACTTTGTGTATTAAATTGAAGTTATTGAGATTATACATATAGGTAGTTAAAGGTGAGTAATATATAAGTACTTATGTATCTATTTATTTATACTGCAACTTCATAGTTACTTATGAGTTCGTTTCTTGTATTTTCTTCTTAGAAATTGAAATCGCGATGGTGAAATATCTGAATAATAATTTATTATTCGACTTACCTTGCCTGCAAACTCCTGCCTCGTAATACAGGGTGAATGACTTGACTGAAATGAACATATTGTCATTTTAAATATGTGTATTTTATTAAAAAACTATATTTAAATACACAAGTGTAACAGAGTTCGGTACTATTTCACTCTGTTTGTGAACCAATTTTTTAATTGCTAATTGACGGGCTAGTTAGTGTTATTAATAGATAAATGGATCAAACGGTCAACATTTTACGTTAATAATAGTTATTGCCCCATCTACTCCATAATAGCTGAACTAGCACCATTAAACTACCACATCGGATTCCGTCAATGGGGCTGCTATATCAATTTGCTAGCCCAGAGTTTTGAAGTCATAAGAGATCCTGTAGGCAATTGCAGATCATTTATAGCTGCAAACCATCTCCAAAGATTTAATGTTAATGCAGTCTCATTTAACAACATGAGTTCACGTTTGATCCAAGGTATGAGGTCATAAAGTTTTTGAATGAAGAACCTGTATTAATTTGTCCTAAAAGCAACTGTATTACTTGAGTTAAAATGTCATCAACAAGGGTACCCAATAGGGATTAATTTTTTAGTGGAGGCAGAGAAATTCAAGAATAACAGATTGTAGGAATGGAAATCGCCCTAACAGAGATATGGACATGATAAAGTAGGACACAAACGCAACGTTAGAATTTTTTGGGACTAGAGCGTGACAAGTCTCCGGAGATCCATAGGATTCTGAAAGAATAAGGTTTGCCACTAGAGGATGACCAAAGTTGATACTAATTTCACGTATTAAATCTATGGTACATACACTAATAAATGAATCAGGTATTACTACTCCAGTAAATACCCACAGACTAAAAAGACAAGGAATTGCAAGGAAATTGGACAACCGACAGCAAGCGAGAATAAGTTATCGACTTCTATCATCCATGTGATCACTTCTTCAAATATCATCTCCATGTAGAATTCTTGCTATGATAACCTCTCCCAGAATGTAACCTCCTGAACACATTGCTGATGCCAGGGTGAAGATTTTTCGGATAGGGACCATCAGAATCGAAAGGATATGGTTTATAAAGTATGCAACTGGACATCTATGGACAAACCATTTACTGACTGAAGCTGAAGAGACCGAGAATTAGTTATGTGATTAAGGAATTTAGCTTAGAAGTCCCTGAATAATGGATCAATTAATCAACTGGCGAATTAAAGAAAGTAGTAAACAAAGAATCTTATAATGAACAGTTGAAACTAAATTTCTCGATTTAGTCTTGATAATAATTCGAGTTTAATTAGTAATTTGTTTCGATGAATCCCGTAGATACTATGCATTTTAGATATTTGGTATATTATTTGGATTCTTTAAAATCATGTAACAGGGGACTCTATATTTTATGAACTGTCTCTTTCCTATTTCTTATTAAATTTTCACTATTACTGTATCAACCTCTGGTACATTTGACAAAGAAAATCTAATTAGAAAAAGTGAAACTACAGTAAATCATGTCACCTATTATTGACGTAGGCACAACACATACAGGAGCAAATATTATTATATGGAACGTACACTGTGATCGCAAACACAGAACGCTAAATGATTATCATCGTTGCGTGTAGTTTTGGTTCCCAATGGACAAATTACGGTCGGTGTCCGTATGTCGAACGTGACGTACAGTTGCCAATTGACTTGGTTATTTACGATCATACCTCCATATCAGAAAATAAATTATGTTACTCATAGGTCGCGTTAACTATAAGTTTAATCGACAAGTTGCACATTGACTTCGTATTCCCCCGCACCGATCGAGGATAAATCAAACTGGTCGCAATTATCTTTTTTGTGAGGTAGACTATGAATGCGAATGTAATTATGGAACCTATCTGTATCGCATGTCAGTTTAATTTCTAAAAAGTTGCAGAAATATGGAATGCCTTTAATATTGTTCGTGATATTTAATAAATTATCTTACCTGTCTATTTCACCCTAGTAGAGGGCATCCAATAAAGCTACCGCTCTAATAATGATTGGCAATTTGTTTAAGTAAATTATTAAAGATACTTTTAAAATAAATAAACCAGTTATAATGAGGATTCAATAATATCCTGAAAACAGAGGATTAGCAACTAAAAGGAAAAAATTAACTATGTGTTAAATGATACTTTCCATATAGGAGACTATAAACTTTAAAAATTAAATTTTTAAGCAAATTTAATTTTCTCTCTAGCTGACCAAGGATGATCTGTTCAATTCTACCAGAAACCCTCACGTGGATTTTGCTACGATTTTTCGATTTTTAATGAAGTCATATGATGACTTGTTGGTCTTGCTAATTGTTAGTACAAATTGTTCATTCAGAAATCTTAAAACGTGGTACCTTTGATCGATCATGGATTCATACTGGCTAATGAGGTCCATATCCAGCATGTCTGCTACCTGCACTATACGTGTAATTCTCGATTTTCCTAACTGCAGCCTAATACGGTAGACTCTCGCCTGGCCTCAGAAGTTCAGATTTATCTACAGCAGCACCAGTTGGTATGTGATAGTCTCTCCGTTGATAGTACCTTGGATGAGTAAACTACCTTCATATTGACAAAATTCTCAGATGGATACTGTCCTGAGGCTGGTGAATAGTTAATCAGTCTCCGCCCTCTATGCTGACTAATTGGAGTTTTCCTGGTTTAGTATTACGAGGTTAGCTGTTACCCTACAATCTACTACTCGTATGGACTTTTTCATTTCACTCAGTAAACACGGATTTTACCTCAGCATTTTTTCTTGATCTAATTTCTCAAATGAAACTGCTCTCAGTTTTGGCTTATACATATTTATAACTGCCTACATTTCTAAAGCACAGATAAGGGCTTCATGCACTATTTGTTACCAATCATCATCATCTTTAATGCTATCAATGTAGTTTTGGGTGGCAAACTGCACCCAAAATTCCTCTGGTGCAATATTGATAAAGTAAGTTTACCAAACATTTATGTCAGCTTCTAATTCGGATTTAAGTTGCAATTGGTAGACAAAGACTTTGCTAACACCGTTCAAGAACTGACACCAGTTTGTCAAAATATGTTTGTTGTTCTTCTAAAATGCTTTGGAGCAGAACCTTTTTGAGGAAATTAAAGTGCTGTTTCTTTCTCATGATTAACCTCATGAATTGGTGGTGCAAACTGTATCGAACTGTCTTCTGTACATCAGTCAAGAAGAATTTCCACTGAAAATAGCAGGTTTTACAAGAGTGCCTTTAATGACTACTATATCTTGACAATTCTCTTTAATTATTTGTCTTCGGAAATTCACAATTTAATTTTCTACTTTGTCATGTACACTGTCAACTGCACATTGTACTCTATAAATTACATTTTCTAATTTGTCTTCGACTTCTTCTACACTGTCTTCAATATAATTAACTTTTACTTCGACACTCTTCACAGAATTTTTACGATTTGAATTTCTTTATTTACCTGATCAAATTCATTTGCAGTTTTTTAGCTGCACCAATTGTTGGAACTGTTCTTGTTAAAATTTCACAGATAGTATTTGCACATACTGCCTTTTTCTTCCAAGAATCCATGTTTTTTGAATTCTCTCGTCTAATGATTTTAGTAATTGTTTTTGATCATTGTGGCTTTTGTCGCCGCATAATTTAATTAACTGTTCCTGTTCTTTTTGTCATTTATATTCTAGTAATTTTACTAATTACTCTTTTTGAATTTTATATTCTTGTTGCCATTCCCATCGAGTAATTCTTGATATTCTAGTCTTTTCTCTTCTAATAATTGTAATTGTTCTAATTTGGCACTAACTGTTTCAGGATCTCTTCGCCATGCTTGTCCTTCTTTTCTGCTCCTCTTGTCAATTTATTATCCCAATCTGCTGGCTCCAAATTGTTACAAATTACTTCTGATTCGAATAACTGTCTTGCATACCGATTATTCATAACTTTATTCAAAGCTAATAATAATTTTTAAATTCTATAATACAACAGGAATGATAAATTCCAATTACTGTCTAACATTTAATATACAAACTAAAAGTGAATTGAACTAACTTTTCTTTTCAGAACACTTTACATACTATTTGACATTCTTTAGTTTTCCAGTTTGCTCCATGTTACTAACCTAGAAATTAGTAGATTTTTCCCGAAAGCTCAATTATCATTTGCTGTCAGCGACATCTAGTTTGTATGTAAACCAAAAAGTTATTTATTTAATATTGTAGATATTTCCCCTAAATAAGAACAGTTAACGAATAAAGGTACATATTTGTATTTAAATTAGTTGGTAAATGGTGTTAAAACCTCATTTTAAATAAACAGTAGGATTTGGGTAATTTTCTGGAGTTAGTTTTATACTGTATTTTAGTTGCTCTGGATAACTATGAATTTATTGACAAAGAGGCATTTTGTTTTCTTCTCAGGAAACTTATGTACAGAAACTTTTAAACTAGATGTTCAAGCATTGATGTTATTTCCTAAATAATTCAATTTAGTTTTCTCCTTACCCTTTGTTTTCTATTCAGTTGCCATACATACAAATAAAAAAAAACCTTCTTGGGTTTTTCACAAATATAAATTTAAATGGAAATAAACATGTATCAACAAAAATCAAGAATCAAAATATTTAAAATAAAGTAAATTCATAAATCTAATATAAAATAACAAAACCAATGTTAAATAATGCAATCGAAATGCCATCTCGTGTTTTATTTGTGGAGTTCTGGTTCTGTCAAGGCCGTAATTTATGTTTGCTGTGTTATAGATTAAAATTTAGTTATCTCATAAAATGGAAAGAAAAACATCAAGCATCAAGCCGAAAGTGCGGTGAAGTTGATTTTTAAAATACATAAAGGAAAAATCAAAAATTACAATTCTACCGTTTTCCTGGATTTCTATAGCAATCGGAGAGAAAGGATGTAATCCATTTTTTCTTCCAGTTCGTCATTAAGGGCAAATAAATTAAATTTCATTACTAAATGCATAAAATTAATCACAATTATTGTTCTGTTAACAAAACTAAGATTCAATAATTCCTGTAATCAGAAAAGTTAATCATGTAAATACTTTTCTTTCCAAAATAAATTGAAATTTAAGGTTACCAAAATTTTTAATTTTTTAATTAATATTTTCTTTTAGGAATAAAGAAAAAAAACTAACTTTTTAGTTACAGGAGGGATGAAAAGCCATGGCAACCAGGAACATATTCAAAGATTTGCTGTGCTCATTTCGATGGAGCAGAAAAATCAAACATTGTAGATACATAACAAAGTTTACAATTCAACTATCTTTCCTGTAATATAATAATTGTTAATATTTATACTCTTTTAAATAAATAACACTTTTTATTCTCATTATTTTCATTTTATTATGAGCGCTTCTTTATTATTAGTTATTACAAAAGCTATAAATAATATATAATCAATATTCATTTCTTTGTGAATTAACATGTATATTTGCATCTGTTATTGCTTTATTATCCTTGTTCCAACTTCAAAATTTTTATCGTGATCCATTAAAACTTCGTCAGTGAAATCTACAAATAAATGATATATAATGAATAAAGTTAATTTGGTTTTTTCTCATATATATTTACTTACTATTGTTATTCTCAATTGGAGCTTCATTGACTTTTGAAGATGCAATTTTTTCTTGTCGTAGGTACTCGTAATCTTTCAGCCCATATTGCAGGAAATATAGTTGGATTGTAAGTTTTGTTATGTGCATTGTTTACTTTTTTCCTAAACAATTAGACCACTGCAAATCATTGAATTTGTTTCTGGTTGGTTCCGCACTGCTATAATTAAAAAATCTCAGTTTTGATTAATAGAACAACAATTATGACTAATTGTATACATAAAATAATGACTAACAACGTGGACATCAAATTTATTTACCCATGATGTCGAACTGCTGCAATTCATTTTTTCTTCATCAGTAATTGATATGGAAATCCATGAAAGTGGTATAATTGTAACTTTGGGTTTTTTCTTGGTGTATTTTCACAATCAACTACAGCGCACTTTCAGTTTGATGTTTTTCTTGCCATTTTCTGGGATAACTAAATTTTAATCTATAACACAGCAAACATAAATTACGGCAATGATAGAACCAGCGTTCCACAAATAAAACACGAGATGGCGCAATTGTCTATTGTCAAAGATACTTTACTAGCATATATATCCGCATAAAAATTAGTAACTGAAAATTTCATCTGCCAAAATCTTTAGAACGAGATTCTGAAGTAACCTACGAAGGGTTTGGTTTGAAATTCAGTCATTTACAATGAGGTAGCCCTAATTCGTTAGAACGCATTTTTTTGGGCAACAATGAAAAATTTTTATTAAATTTGACAATCAATAACAATCGATTTTACAGGTGGTAATATAGACATAGTAGGTACATAAAAAAAATAAAAAATTGCAATTTTATATCAAATGAAATTATATCAAACAAAATTGAAGGTATGGGTGATTAAAAATGAACAAGAGGAACATTATATTTTAAAATTATAATTCAAAAATGCAGAATAAAGAAGATAAGAAATTAGAGCTCCATGTCAACATAAAAAACTATAAAAGCGAGTAAATACAGGACCGAGAGGAGATTCACAATTTAGTAGTGCAGAGGTTAAGAGAGGACAGCCAATGTCAACGACTTGTCAAAATTTTTAAAAAAGATTCAAAAGTCCAGAATTTTCAAGAGAGATTGTAAACTAAAATAAAACAACCATATCCCAGACAAATAAAGAAGTTCAAGTGCATAAAGTATATGGTATTGCACTAGAAGGTGATAACATGTAAATGGAAAGCAGTTGATTGATTATTGGAGATATAGTATCAGCAATTCAATTAAATATAATCAAGCAAAGCAGCTCACAAAAAAGGTGCAGAAAGACATCTACAAGGAGTAGCAGTTACAGAGTTTGAAAGCAGATTGATATACAGCAGAATACTAAGACATCATTCAGAGAGATCAAAAGGTGAAATAATAGCTTGTGTACAAGAGGAACAGTTGGAGGATTAAGTGAGAACAGTGTGAAACTGTTTTAAAGTGATACAAGGTATTTCAATTTATAATTTATTTAAAACAATTTATTTGGCGCTCAACTATATACATTATTAATTCAAAAAGTTTATTTACTTGGAAATATTTTTTAATAGGGAGTTTATATATCAAAATTAAATTTCAGAATTGCATATAATCATTCATTACATTTTAAATTTGAATGTAAATAAGAAAAGAACTATTCGAACTTACCAGTTATAACTGGATTATAACAAGTAAGTCTTTAAAGTGATTACAAATTTTAATTGATCAGCCAACGTTCAAGAACCCAAACTGAGAAGGGTATCAAAAGCCGGAGCAGTATAAGATAATTGTGTGAAGTGGCTTATAAATAGGTAAAATAATAAAATTGAAAAACATCCATTTAAGTAAAATTTAAATATAAGAACATCTATAAAAACTCCATAACAATATATATATAGGATATATTTGATATGGCATCTAGTATTTTGGTTGAACTTTGTTACAAAATAAAGTTACACATACTCTAAAACTTTCTAATTACTTTCACCGCAATCCGGTCAAGTTGTAAATGATGGATGTAGCGATAATATGACAGGTACATTGTTGTACTTCGAAAAGGCATCGTTGTCAGATGGTCATCCAGAGGGGTCGAATTTATACAGCCAGGTTTTGATATGATTCAAATCTAATGAGGGTTATACAGGAGCAGGAGATAGCCAGGGTGCTATTGTGATGCTCATCGTTCAGAAATGAACATTTGGGCGCGTATGCAACTTCTGAAGAGGGGTTGATTTAATATGTTCTGAAATAAACTTTGGTAGAAAATGTCAGCTTCCCAGCTGGTTCATTATTTATATAGACAGTTTATTTTGTGCAATTTGTATTAGTTATATTAAAAATTATATGTTCTTAAAGAAATATACGAATGGAAAAATAGAAAACACATTATATTTATTATCTGTTGAACTAAAAATTAAAAAAAAACTAATGAAATTTTTATATTAATGTCCAAAAACAGGCTCTATTGAAAAATAATATTATTAAGCGCCTCAAATTTTCAATAGATATTCAATTTTTTAACAGTTTTTGTTATAAAAATGATGTACAAGGTGATACTGAATAAAATACAATTATAGTACCACGCAATAGAAGGCCAAAAAGTAAAAAGAAAAGTTCATATTTACTAAGGACCCGTAGCTTTGTGTTTTCTAGTTACAGTATGTTCAATGCAGTTTTCTACGCTTTTGACTTAATATCTCTCATTCTGTGAATGTCTTTTTATACAAAAACTACAAATCAAATCAAAGCAACTGGCGTAAAAGTTTGTCGTCTTCCTTATTTCGTAATAATTAAGTGGGAAAACTATATTCAGAAGTTGTATTAGAAAAAACACCTTTCCATTATGCTTACTTGTCGTCGTTTTGCAAAGTAGGACTTGATTGAAAAGAATGTCTATGCAAAATATTGCATTGTTTTCTCCAAATTTCTCAAAAACTTTACAGTTTGTATAAATGTTGTGTTCAAGAAATACTTTCCTCCAAAGCAAAAAAATATCAAGTTGACATGATCCTTTGGTTGATACTACACCAAACTATACGTACTATTTGTCGTGAAAAGAGGATAGATCCTGCCGGTTTGCTAGAGAAAATGGTCATACCAACCAAAGCATTTTCGTAGCATATATAGTTTAAATTTAAAATGTGCCCATTGAACAAAGTAACAAGGCAACCTTAACATATTTATAATGCAGATATTTTGATATTTTCCAACTTGGTACAGAAAATGTGCTACAGAGAAAATAAACTTCAAATGTTATGATATATTGGTATTTGTAAGCTTTTAATTTACTAAAAAAAAAGAAATTCTTGTTCTGTCGCTAATATTAACCCAATAGCCTGCATTGTGCGCCCAAATTATGTTCCACTAAGAACAACAATACCTAGAACTACAATATGATTGTTCATTCCGTCGCCCTTTTCAAAAACAATACATTTCATGTATTAATGCAAAATATACAAAATAAAAAAAACATCTCTTTGAAAACTTTTTTAAATTATTTTTTGCTGATTTATTTAATTAGGATTCTATGAGACTTACAATAATAATTCTGTCAATAACCGTCTGTCGGATTTAAGAAATATTATAAATTATCCCACCAAGTGCCAATGTATGGAGTGAATAAATGTCCGCATATTCAAAAAATAAATGAAGCCTTGAAAATTCTAAATGTATTTTCGACTGAGACCAAAATTAAATTGCATTTTTACATTTGACAAACAAAATAAACTTTATATTTAGGAGAAGTGGTGAAATTTATGTAAGAGTGAACATTTCTGGGACATAACCATTAAGAGTAAAGGGAAACATTTTCTACGGCATTGAAAACTTTATTGCGTCAATAAGAAAGAGATCGAGGTAAAGCATGAGGGTCGCTTTCAGCAAACATAATATAACAATTTACTGGAGTAAAATTGACACCCCGCTTGTATAAACAGGGGCACCATTACACAAAACTCTTGTCATTTTGTCGTTGATGCTAAAGTTCACTTGGATTATGTGTTTTTTATTTTTAGAATTTTGTCGAACTATTACTTGATAGAGGTTGTTGTGCAACTACTAAGCAATAATTGGAAATCATTGTTTGAAGCCTTACAAGATAAAGTCATTTTTGGGTTATTGCATACCTTACAAAATTATTACATATAACAAATAATAAGCGACTAGTTAAAGTCTAACCCAAAAAAGAGAGAACGTCCTTAAGAGTATTCTTAAAAACAGAGAGGAGGTTATTACGGTGCGCAAGCTTTAATTTATAATAGAATTGTTTTTTAATTATTACTTACATAAATATATTAAATATAATTTAATTAATCAAATATGAAATTTACACACATTGAGTTGTGTAACTACAACTAAAAAAAGTACTTAAGGGTACGTCACACTTTATTTCATTTTAAAATGTTCGTTTGACATGAAAATTGCACCGAAAAAGCAACAAACCTCTACTCTATAGGGACAAAACACATTTCTTAGGCTTTATTTCGCTTTTATTTAGGAAAATATGCAATTTTTATTGTAATATCGGAACATGTGAAGAGTGCTAGTCACATTGGGGGCACTTTTTCAAGACACCAAAATTTGGAAATAGGTATCGACTTCTTGCCGATCCCTGAAAGAAGAAAATAGCCAGACAACCAGAATACAGTAACTAGAGTAAACTAGAAGCGAAAGCAGAAGGCTACGAGAATTATGCGAACCGACCTGAAGAGGGCAGATGTGACTCTGCTGAAACGTCTTCATTTTACCATCGATCCCAGCAGGGATCAGTTATCAACTACGCGGATGAATTCCCGGAAACCACCTAACACATTTAGTGCCCGCGAATACTTAAAAATAGGGACTGTTTTACAGCCTTGGCCGTTTATCGTAATTCGAACGCCATTTTTGTAAATTTTACCAGGAGTATATTTCAATACCTCTTCTACTCATGGCTATATTAATTCCTTTTTCCCAAGACTTCTTTAGTCTTCCTTTCTTTCTTCTTCATTGCTCAGTCGTCTTATGTGTCCGTACCAAGAAAGTTGTTTTTTCTCAATAGTATCTGTTAATGTTGTTTCTATCCTCATCATCTGTTTGAGTCTATCTGTTCTTACATAGTCCTGTAGTGTTAGCCTACAGCACCTCCGCCAAAAATTATTTTCGACAGCGTTAACTCTGTTTTGCAATCTCTTATTTATTGTCCAGATTTCTGAGCCATAGGTAACTGTACTTTCCACCAACGTTGGAAATATTATTTTTTTTGTTTTTTCCCGAATGTCTTTACTCCATAACATTGAGTTTACCCGGCTTGTGATGGCTCTCCCTCTAACTATTTTTTGTAATATGTCTTTTTCATCATTCCATCTTCCGTCAATGTAACTCCCAGGTATTTATATTCTTTGGTATTTCTTATAACTAGCTATCGCCTTGTGGTCGAAATTCGACCAATTGTGTCAATAAGTAATGAAATTCAAGTTCTTTTTCAGAAATAATTAACAAGACTTTATTTGTGTTCGAATTTGTAATTGTTAATAAATATCTGTTCACACCCTGTATAACTGTAATTCTACTCCGCCCCTAATCGAAGAACCGTGTAAATTCCATCGCTAATGGGCTTCTCTATGTACGTATTTTTTCTAATCACCCTGTATACTTATAATTCCACTCTACTCTATATTTTAAACACTCTATATATGCAACTGCTTATGTGTCACCCAAGAAACATTTTATTTGTAACATATCTGGAATCACAAAACAGTAACTAACTGATTCCCTACCTAAAAATAATTGAAAGATGCGGTTTTTAAATATATTCAAATATGTAGTTATAATTTTTAACATAAAAAAATAAATCCCTTTAAAAATATTAACATTATATTAAATATTAAATTAATATTAAATGTAATCTTTAAAACATTAGTTAATACCTCCATTTTTGAAAAATATTTTTTAATTTGAGACTAAAAATTTCAATAGTCTTCATTCTGGCATTTCACAGTTAACTATTTCAGCTCGTAGGTAGAAAATGAAATCAACCAACTCAAAAGTTAGTATGAAGGTGTTATACCTACTATTACATTCCAAATAACTACAAAACATAAGTATATATTAATAAACGTTCAACCAAAATCTTAAAATTCAATATAATTTCATTAACTTCTATCAAACATATAGTAAGCATTTACTATTTCTGTATTGTATGAAAAATATAAAGAAATGTAAGCACTTGCTGTTAATTAATGATAAATAATAAATACTCACATTTGTTAAAAACTTTTTCGCACTGAATGAAGCTGAAATCTTGAACTTAACAGATTGAATTTACAACTTATCTTTACCATCGTGCTATAATAATCTTACACCAAACAATATTCTGAAATGTCAAAATTCAAATCAAGGCCCCACATTAAAGATAGGCATGAGTTCAGAGCTGCCAGATCGAACTATTTGCCTTGAATATTACAATCAGTGCCTTAATTCACATTTTTGTCATCTTATTCAAATGATATGAAATTTATCCGGTAACAATTAATAGAAAATTAATAAAATATTATCTGAAATATATTCATCAATTGCAACATAATTCTTATTTTAGTTGACAAACCAGATTTAGAAAGCAATGAAAGTTGCAAACTTGCGAGAGCCCAATGAATAGCCATTATAAACTAATATAAATTTTTCTGGGTCCTATTTCAATAGTATGACGATGTAGAATAACTTTAGGAACGGGTCAAAATTTGTTACTTTTTAGTTTAATGTAATTCGTCTTTCACATTCGAGTCAATCCACCATACGATTTTCTCTCCAAGCAATGTGACGACACTGTTACTGTTATCTGTTTGGTATTGGCGACACTGTTACTGTTATCTGTTTGGTATTGACAGTGTAGAGGTAAATAGTGGTTTTTTATTATATATTATTTAATGAATGAACCAGTATTATCAATAAATTTTAGTATTCTGGACTGAAGGTTGTCAATTGCTACCAAACAAAACAAAAATAAAGAAAATCGGTTGAAAGACAGAGTAGAAAATGGTATCTTACAGTTTTGTCTTTGCCTATTTATATATAGATTTTGCCATTTATGTTTTTTTAAGTCTTCTTGGGCGCCTCCTATTGTCATATATTCTTTTTTTTCTGTATTTAATTCAAGACCCTAATTATTATATTCCTCCACGAGTTTTCGAATCATATATGTCATATCTTCAACATCTGCTAGGACCACTTAATCGTCTGCAAATAATAAAGTAGTTATGCTATTTTCACCAAGTTGTAATCCCATTCTGCTACATTTTTTAAAACATTGTTTCAAAGTTGTGTTTATGTAAATTTTAAAGAGTGTTGGTGAGAGGTAACATCCTTGCCTCAGACCTTTATTGACTTGAAACTATTCTGTGTCGCATCTTGATACAACTGATATTTCCTTGATAAAAGTTTTTCACTGCATTTATGTACTGTGGGTGTATTTCGTTCTTTGTCAAAGCTTCCCACAGTTTATTTACAGGCAAACTGTTTTCTGAATGATACTTGTGG
Organism: Octodonta nipae; assembly: GCA_034190945.1. Classification (NCBI taxonomy): domain Eukaryota; kingdom Metazoa; phylum Arthropoda; class Insecta; order Coleoptera; family Chrysomelidae; genus Octodonta; species Octodonta nipae. Next base: position 83,755,007 of record CM067216.1, read on the forward strand.
CATATTTTTCAATGTCTAAGTGCTTCTTGGGAAATAACACCACAGTTTAAAGAAAATTGCTGTATATTCCAAACGTTTCGGGGTCTAGATCAGACCCCGTTGTCAATGGTTAAGAAACTACGGATTAAAAGCCACAATTCTAAGATGTAAATTAAAATATTTGACAATGTGTATTATTTGATTTTTGACGTAACTAAGAGAATTTTATTTGTAATATACAGGGTAGCACAGAAATTTCTAAAGATCATATAATCATAAAGTTCCTTTCAAATTGGAAGAATTTGAAAGGGAGATCTTAAGAATTTTATGTGGCGCTCCTAGGTTTGTTGATTCAGTGATCCCATTAAAATCATAAGGGAAAACCTAGGAAAAACCTAATGAACTATCCCGATATTGGGTTGTTCACAAGGACATGACCATTAGCAATTTCTTCCTTAATCATCGGCAACCAGGAACGACTGAATTCTACGGAGGTAGTAGCGATACAATCGTTTTCATTTAACAAAATTAAAGCAGACTCTTTTAGTTTTCTTTTGGTGTTGTGTTCTTCTTTGTGTAATATAACTGAATTTTGGAACTGTATTTTATGACCAAGGTCCCAAGCATGTTCACAAATTTTTAGATTTTTCAAATTGTCGTTTTTTTATGTAATTTTTGTGTTCGTTTATTCAAACATTGAGAGGTATCTCAACTTTAACTCTAATCATCCAAGTTCAGTAAAAAGAGTTATCATTAAATCTCTATATGACAGAGCAAAAACCAACTGTTCTAATATCAATAAATTCAATGAAGAAAAAACGTTTATAAAAAATGTACTTTCTGCCAATCATTACCTAAATAAATTTATTAATAACGAATTAAACAAAATGGAATACCAAACAATCCCTAACAACCAACATCAAACTTCACCAAGCAACACTGACTCACAAGATAATCACATTAATACAATAACTATACCATACATATAGGTTCTATCAGAAAGACTAAAAAGAGTGGGAAACAGATATAATATCAAAACATCATTTAAAACAAGAAATACACTAAAATCAATTATATCAAAAACCAAACCAAATAACACAAGTCAAAATACACAAAATTGCATTTATAAAATCCCGTGTGAATGTAATAAATTCTATATTGGAGAAACCTCTAGACCTCTGAATGTTCGAATAAACGAACACAAAAATAACATAAAAAAACGACAATTTGAAAAATCCAAAATTTGTGAACATGCTTGGGACCTTGGTCTTAAAATACAGTTTCAAAATTCAGTTATATTACACAAAGAAGAACACAACACCAAAAGAAAACTAAAAGAGTCTGCTTTTTTGTTAAATGAAAACGATTGTATCGCTACTACCTCCGTAGAATTCAGTCGTTCCTGGTTGCCGATGATTAAGGAAAAAATTGCTAATGGTATTGTCCTTGTGAACAACCCAATATCGGGATAGTTCATAAGGTTTTTCTTAGGTTTTCCCTTATGATTTTAATGGGATCACTGAATCAACAAAGTTCTTTGGTCGCATTTTTGGCACTATCTTATAACAAAGTCGCACCTAGGAGCGCCACATGAAATTCTGAAGATCTCCGTTTCAAATTCTTCCAATTTTAATGGAACTTTATGAATATACGATCTTTAGAAATTTCTGTGCTACCCTGTATATTACAAATAAAATTCTCTTAGTTACGTCAAAAATCAAATAATACACATTGTCAAATATTTTAATTTACATCTTAGAATTGTGCCTTTTTAATCCGTAGTTTCTTAACCATTGACAACGGGGTGCGATCTAGACCCTGAAACGTTTGTAATATACAGCAATTTTCTTTAAACTGTGGAGTTATTTCCCAAGAAGCACTTAGACATACAGGCGAACTATCTTAAATCGATAAATACTACATGCAATTGACTTTCAGATGCTAATGATTTCTCAATCAGTTGTTTTATACATAACCGATAATCAATAAATGATCTTCCTGGTCTGAAGCCACTTTGGTCCTCCCAATCTTCAAATTGACTTTCTATCCGATCTTGTAGTACTCTGCCGTACAGTCTACCTGCGGAAGCTCTATCACTAAGTCCTCTGTAGTTTGTACAGTCATGTTTATTCCCTTTTTTGTATATAGAACTGCTGTAAGCAGGATGGTATCTCTTCCCCATGCAAGCATTTGTTAAATATTACTGATAGATTTTCCAATACTACATCCGGGGCAAATTTAAATAATTCCACAGGTATACATCTTGGGCCTGGTCATTTGTTGTTTTTCATTCTCGACAATGTCTTTTTTATTTCTTCTGGATCACATTTTCTCTGACATATCTGAAAATCGTACATAACATTTTCAAATTCTCTTCGTTCTTCTGTCAATAAAGTTTTATCGTCCATTGAAATCACCCAGTAGGAATATATACCTCCGACTCCCAAAAATGTTTATTACTCACCTAGTTTTTCAAAAAATTTCTCCTTTATATCTATAGTTGTGTCAACAGTTGGACGTATATACCGATTAACACCAGATTTTGTCCTCTTATTTTTAATTCCATTGTGATTACTCTTTCGTTTACGGCAGACCAGTTTTTAATATTTTTTTAATGCGTTTTCTTGATAGCTATGGAGACTCCAGCTTTTGCGTGTTTTTCTTTCAAGACTCCGCTATAAAAATGTACATAATTTCCTTTTATTTCGTTTGCCTTTCCGTTCTTCTTTGTCCCACTAAGGACGGCAATATCAATCAATTTGTTGATAATTCTTTGAAGACTTCCATATCCTTGGTTCTAATTCCTTGTGCGTTCCAACATCCTAAATTCAAGTACCTTTTCCGTTGCCATGTTCTTCCTGAATTTGTTCCAGTCGATGTCAAAAAAATCCAAGAGAAAAGATAATAATCAGCAACACATGGTTAAAATTTCCACCGGGCCGCACTATGGGTCCAATAACATTTTTTTAAGGGGAACCTAATATCTTGGGAAAAAATAGAGGCATCCAAACAATTATTTTTAATCGAACCTTAGGTCATGTAGAGTAGGTGAAAATCATTTAGAAAGTCATCATCCACTATTATAGGGGTGGCAATGAGGGGTGAAATGGTGCACATTTCAAAATTCAATCTTTTTTTCTTTTGTTTATGGTATATCTCAAAGGCAAAGAGAAATTTTAGACACATGTTTTTTTTTTTAAATGTAGAGTTGTTAATATACATTAAAAAATATTTATAGCAAAGCTTTCCTCTAAAAAATATAGGTGACAATAGGGGGGAAGTGGATAAAAACGTGAAAAATCACCAAAAAATACCGTTTAGTGACTCATTGGACGCGTGACCAGGCTTCTAAAAACAATTTCGTTATCATTTTTCACTGTGGAGATCGGTTATCGTTATCGTATTCCCCAATAGGCATCAAAAATGGTTGTCTGATTCATTCTAATCTCTCACAAAATGCAATACAATATTTTTCATTCACGAAAACAAAGAATGTCGGATCTAAAAAAAAGATGAAAGATAAAAAGTTTAAATGTGATTCATTGCCTCTAATCATTTAGCGCATACTTCGGAAACAAATAACCCTTAAAATTACAAAAATAATAAAATATTCATGTTCCTAAACATGTGAAAAGATATTGAAAATAATTGACTGACAATTCACTTAAGGGATTCAACAACGATTTTTGTTTTGTTTTTTCAGTCCCATACCCCGTTTCATTTCTATAGTGAAAAATGATAACAATAAACGATCTCCACAGTTGGAAATGATAACGAAATGATTTTTAGAACCGTGGCCAGGAGTCCAATGAACCACTAAACATCATTTTGTTTGGCGAGTTTTCACATTTTTACCCGCTCCCACCTTATTTTCACCTATACTTTTGGAAGGATAGCATTGCAATAAATATTTTTGGAATCTATGTTAATAACTCTACAATTTAAAACAAACATATGTATAGATATCTCTATTTGTCTTTGAGATATACCGTAAACAAAAGAAAAAATATCGAATTTTGAAATGTGCACCATTACACATCTCATTTCCACCTCTATAATAGTGGATGATGACATTCTAAACAATTTGCCCTTAATCTACAAAAACTAGGGTTCCATTTAAAAAAAAATAGGTTGACTATATGTTAGTTAACGACAACTTTCGTAAAAATGGAACAAAGATGGTCACCCATGCCGAAATAGGTATTCTCTTCAATCATAATTCGTTCGCAGCAACTGTAAAATTCCATAAGGTAATACGTTGAACTAAAATATAATGTTCGACATCTAGGATTGGGGAAACTAACACATTTCGCATCGACATGTTAAACGATACATATGCATCAAATATATAAAGGATTGTTCCAGACGACATTCTCTGTTGGTAACCGCAACTGCTGGAGTTTCCCGACCAAAAACAATATATACTATATTTACTGAAAAGTATAAATGTAAGGTAATCTGAAAATCTTGATAAAATGTGCGTAAATATGAAAGTGGTAAATCAAATTCTAATAGGAACAAAAGGGGTAAATAAGATCGGAAAAAGGATACAGGATAAGTGAATGGAAAAATAGTAACAATATGAGGAAATTCTTGCGACTTACATAATATAGTAACAGAAATGATATTAAGGAAACCGCACAGAGCCCCAATAAGAAAGGACCAAATCGAACCTATAGCAATCGATATCAAGATTGATGTTGATAAACCGTTAGTCGTATTTATGGTTCTAAAAATTTACATTTTTGTAGGAAACTCTACACTTTTGTGAATCCCCCTAATGAAGTAAACATCATAAGTTTAATCTTCGTCGACTAATTAGCAAATAAGTCACTTACTAACAGCAGAACAACTTTGGTGACTTTGTACGTAACAGAATTGAGACGAAACGAGGAACAGCTGAAAAACAAACTGAATTCATAAAATGTGAACATAGTAACTCTATCAAAAAAAAACAAAACAAAAAGGATTGAAATGCACAAAAGGACTACAACATTAAGTAATGATATAAGCGGAGTGATCAAATAATAAACGGTAGGCTAAGAACACAGCATATTTTTGAGAGTAACAGATGTTTATTCTGTCAAAGAAAGAAAAATTGAAAAACGACATAAGTTTATCATCTAGAATAATATTTGTTATGCGCTGTGACAATTTGCGAAAATTAACGCCCTGAAAGTTATCAATAGGTTATTTATATCCGCAAATTACTTTTCAAATAAAAAATACATCTCTTATATAGGATGTTAGAGTGCAACGAGATAACATAAGCTCCTACCACTTCTTGGTTATGGCTCAAATAGTATTATTAGCAAGATGGAAAACTATCTTAAAAAAATAAGTTTTAGTTTTGGGAGAAAACAAGTTTACAAGAATCATGGTATTAAGTTATGAAGAGTTATTGAACCAGTACGCTTAACTTATATGAAATCAGACGAACTAAAACAACCTACCGTAGATGAACTAAAGTAATCTCTGAATCAACTGAGAAATGCTTGTGCCTTTTGTTGGAAAGAAACGCAAACTACAAGGAATATAGAACAAAAACTATAAAAAAGGGAGCCATTAAATACCACATGCAAATAAAACAAAATTGATTTACAAAAAGCCGATCTTGCCTGGAAAATGTGTTAACAATGCGGGAGATAATATAAGTTTATAAGATCCTAAAAATGATTATAATTATTATTTATTACACTATCAGACCAGAACACACTATCGGAAATTATGTAGAGAGGATATCTTATGCATTTAATTTAATATTGAATAATTACATATAATAATTAACAGAGACTGAAAGACTTCAAATGTGGCCGCAAAAGATGAGTATACACAATATACAATAAACGTACATACAATAGGTATGTATAAACATGATTCTTGGTTGATCAGATTTCTGCCTCTCAGAACATCTGTTAAGAAAACTTTTGTAAAGGACCACCAGTAACCCTGGTAAGTTCTTATACAGTTTGTCTTCATTTAAATTTCAAATATTTATCTGTTGCAAAGAAGTATGAAGAGAAAACCGCAATAAACTGCCGAAATAATCATGGATATGCTTAAATATCATCTCGAAATGGATCAATATGTGTTGCCTGTATAACTCCCTAAAAGTGTTTTCACAATAGGATCATGATTATTGATTTATATGTGTTGCCGAACAGTTTATGAACAATAATTTTAATAAAAGATTAATAATGTTGTCAACTTATTGAGCATATAGAATATATGCACAATATACATATAAAACAATCCTCATTTTGGTATTCATTTTTTTCCAATTCCAATCTTGTAAATGTAACTCAGAATTGCTTAAACCTTTTGATGTCTTAAAGATTCTAATCGGGTAAGAAGATGACCAGACATAAATGCAACAACATAAATTACAGAGAACAACGACCTTTCCGCCAGACAGTTACATTTGCCTAATCAGAACAATAGCATCCAATTCAGCGCTAATGAGAATAATTGAATCTCATTTCACAAATCTGTATATTCGTAACAGTTAAGCGTCACCAATTTGGACATCACCAAAATCGATAAATCGTAGGTGACAAAATCCTCAGAAAACGCTGCATACCCACCATCCCGGAACTACCGCACTGCCTTTCAAATAAGAAAGAACGAACGGTAGCGTCGTGAGTGCGCGACTTTTAGGGCCAACAGCAGGAGGCAATATCCTTCCGCAGGAGGTAATTTGTTTTCATTCGCATTGGCAGCAACGCAATCAGGCCAGTCGACATCATCTGTGGATATCGCCGTGGGAATTAAAGATAGTAGTAAATGGTTATTGCAGAAGGACGCGGCTACGTCGTATATGTATTGACTTTTGGTATAATGCGACGGTATATTGGCAGTTTCGCGGTAATGGGCCTTCTCTACCGATCTGGCGCTGCCATATATGCTTCACGCAATGTCTTCGACACCGCCAGAGGAATGTCATAAAAACACGCGACGCAACAAATTACCTTCGAAACGGTGAATGCAAAAATTTTAAGGGGAATCAACAAACTGCTTGCTGATTTGATTATAGCGCATTCTTCGGGTTGTATTGTGGCGATTACCAAATTTATTTCACCGGCTTGTCTGATGTGTCGCTGTGAATAATCAAGTACCTACACTAACTACTTTAATTAATTTCTTTTTGCTTGTAGAATCGCTTCAAACCAGTAATTTCGCGCATCACTGTTGTTTAAACAGAAATCAGAAGCCTAATGAAATTCGAAAATGCATACGGGACATTTTTTAAAACATGTATTGCCTTCCTTAGCCATGATTGTCAATTAGTTTATAAACTTTTTATATATTTTGTATTAAAAAAGTTGGGTTGTATACTGGTGGGCTAATTGTAATAGTAGACTTTTTTCATGATGTATCTATCATTCAAAAAATATGTAAAACTGAAACTACAAATTTTATCCAAGACGTTTTATGACATGCCTTTAAAAAGACATGGATCTGTCGACAATGTCCTTTACCTTGTACAACTCAATATTAATAATCCTTATAGCATAGAGAGAAAAAATAAGATCTGTACTGTTCTTCACACTATTGCCTTCAAGTCCTTCTAGCCATCAAAAAGCTAAAACGGTTGCGTAACATGAACCATAATTAGTATACTCAGTATTCCACAACGTCACCAATACGTCGTACTATACTGCAAAATTATTTCATCAAACGAATAATAATAATATCCCAATCAGTTACATTGTGAAATTAGCTGAATGGATAAATGACCCAACAAAAAATATCCACACGGAAAATATAAGGCCCAGCAGAATAGATAATTACGACGCAATCCAAAAATAAGTGCATTCCCAGCTAAAAATAAAGGTCTTGTACAAGAATATAAGGTCTGGAATTGAAAATAAGTCCCTGCCAATAAATATAAATATATGTAACTAACTCTTCCACAGAACATAAGGCCTGCGGTTGAATATAACTCTTCCGTAAAAATATATGGCTCAGTAGTAAACCACTAAAATATTACATTGCACCTTAAGTAAGTGTTATAGATAATTCAAATCTCAAACTCTCCAAATAATAGTTACGACTGATATTTCTACCTTGTGGCTTCCGAAAGGCTAAGACAAAGTAATCACTTTCTAAAACGAGAATACCGCACAGCGGCGACTTAGTTCTTCAACAAATGCCAAAAACTGAACAAAGCTGTTCCTTGGCTCGATAACACCTCGCAATTTTATTCCCTCTCTTCATGACAAAACTAAGCATTTCCATCCTTTTGACATGGTTATGGACAACTGTTTTCTAAGTATTCAAACTCTATGATTCCTACCTTCGTAAATCTGACACATATAAAGAGGTTAATTCAAAATGATTTCAGGATGAAAACAGTCTGTTTTAAATCTACTATTTTCTAAAACTAGAGGCTTAAGGTAGGAACTATTGAACTACATAACAAGTTTAAAATCGAACATGTTTTAGAAATGGATATCAACGTCACTGTTTTGAAGTTTCTATCAACAAAGGCTAACAGAAATCCGCATTCAGTTCTAGCAGTAAGAGGGTAATGATTATGTCTTTACTAGCGAAGGCATGTGCAAATTCGCCCAAACAAAAGGATACCAACTACTCAAAGGACAGCTAACACCTAAACTACTACAGTGAACCTACAAAGAACAGCTCTAGCTCCAACACTTCTACTGAGTTGTCGAGACATATTTATAAAATAAATACATCAATAAATAAGGTAAGTACTGGATTAAATTTTTTACATAATATGTACTATATATATGTTACATATCACCTTTCATGACTAACTAAATAATAATATGCTGATTAATGTCTAGAATAAAACAATAATCCATTGTAAAGGAATTACGCAGAAACTAAAACAATACTTATATTATATTACTAGATGCACCTGCATAAACGATGATTCTGCATAGTTCCCCTTTTTCAGCAGAGATTATAAACAGGAGAGTATTCTTAAACAAGAAGCTTTTCGATTTCAACTTAAGACTTTTAACGTTGTTCAGAGCCACAACATTTTGGTCTGTTCATTTGCTGTATTAATAATTATAAAATAGTCCTTTTTTGTAACAAAGTAGTGATAGTTGTGTTTCAATAAATTCTGTTGTTTTTTAAAAAAGGGTTTTAAGTAATAAAGCCCCAACAATTGGCGCAGTCAGTAGGATCGGAAAAACAGAGATTTTTGGTGATCCAGGAAAAACAGAACAGAAAATTCCAAGAAGATCTGGTGGTTTCCAAACCTTCAACCGAGAGAACCGCACGCACTACAGAGCATCTTCCAGAAAATCAAAGTGAGTAAAGATTTATTATTATTCTGTGAAAATTGCTATATATTTGTTCCCTAAATCCAATTATTTTCCCAAGTCATTAAATAAAAATATACGTGTGTAAAAATTTGTGACAATTCCATTAAAGGGGTTAGATTTTGGAGTCGAGCGACAATCGGACAGAATCGAGATCCGCGAGTTTACTTTCGAGGGAATATCGGAAGTAACTTGAGCAATTTTAATTTGAAGTTTTTCATTAAAATTGGGGTGGAATTAAACAAATAAAAATGAGCCAAGAAGACTTAAATCTTATAGAATATAGATTAAGCGAATTATGTCACATTATACTAGAATATGATGGAGATTCAATACTATTAAATACATTCATTAATTCTTGTGACGCAGCATTTGACGTAGCAACAGACCAACAAACATATCTCTTAACTGTACATTTACAAAATAAACTAAAAGGACGAGCATCTCAACTAATAAACTCACGCGACTTGAAAAATTGGGATCAAATCAAAACTATTTTAAAAACACACTTCGGTGATTCGAGAGACTTAACAAGTCTAATCTACGATTTACAACAAATAAAACAGGGAAACAATGAAAATCCGCAAAACTACGTGCATCGCATAAACGTACATCATTCAAAACTTTACGCCGCGATAAATCAACAAGTAACATTAACCCGAGAACAGAAAACCGCACAGCAAGCGTTAGTCGATAAGGTAGCTTTACAGACACTTTTAGTAGGTCTCGAACATAAGCTAGGTAAGCTAGCTAGCTAGCAAATATAGTAAAAACCGAATATCAATTAACGTATCTAGAAAGTAAAAAGCCACAGGTAAATTCCTCAAACTTTCAAAGCAAAAATAAAAAGACATGTAATTATTGCAAAAAGTCGGGACATTTAATTTCAGAATGCCGCAAAAAACAAAATAATGATAAATACTATAATCAAAACCGAAATTATCAATATAATTCGGGAAATCAAAGAAACTTCAATCCAAATCATACTTTTGTGAATAGACATGAAAATAATAATCAAAATCACAGAGAAAATTATTATCAAAGACCACCTAACCAAAATAATTATAACCAAAATAATTATCAAAGCAATTCTTCAAACACAAGAAACATGCAAAATCCTCCAAGAAAAACGTTCCATTTAAACGAACAAAGAGTGGAAATGAAGACTGGAACTTCTACTCATCTCATTCCAACCAGTCAAGCACAGAATTTAGAAAGCCAAGAATAAGATCAGAATTCGTAAACACAAGCAATTCAAATAATTTATTTTATATAAAAACTCATGACGGAAAATATCGCTATTTAATTGATACCGGAGCAAGTATATCAATTTTGAAACCAAATTTATTTGAACAAGAAAAAATAAAAAGCGTAGAACCCATAAGAATTCAAGGTGTAACCAACCAATTTTTTGAAATAAATAAAGCAATAAATTTTGATTTCTTTTTGAAAAATGACGAAATGGAAGTATTCGTGCAGAACTTAAATATAGAATTTGATGGTTTATTAGGTATAGATTTTTTACAACAATATGAGTGTCTAGTTGATTTAAAAAATAGAAAACTAATAACCAAATATATAACTTTGCCATTATACAAAGAGAATGAAACTGTCAATGAAATAACTATAGAACCAAGAACTGAACAAATATTCAAGTTAAATTGTAATGAAAAAAATGCTGAACTAATTTTACATTCACAAGAAAAAGAAAATGTCATATTGCCAAATTGTGTAATCAAAACGAATGAAAAAGGTGAATTTCTAACGTCAATTTTAAATAAAAGCGAACAAAAGAAAAGAATAATTTTTGATGAATTAATAATTGAACCTTTTATTGAAAATAGTCCAGTAAATAAGAATCAAACATTAATTTTAAATCTACAAAAAGAAAACTTATATTCAAGACAACAACGAGTCGAACAATCCTTGCGTTTAGAACATTTAAATTTTGAAGAAAAAGAAGCAATTACCGCTTTATGTAAACAAAATACCAATGCCGATGCCTTATCTCGAATAAGAATCAATCATCTCAGAGATTATTCAAAAATATTCTACGGAAGTCCAGTAAAAGAAAAAGAAGAAGAAGAAGAAGAAAATGAAGAAAGACCGGATACTCCAAATACAGAAATCGGATATGAAACAATCTTAGAAGAATATAACATTTTTAAGAAACTACACGAATCAAAATCATTAATTGATTATTCTAAATGTAATTTTACTAATGAGAAATTTCTAGACAAACATCAAAAAAAAATTATATCATTCTTAAAGCCAGGCGAATTAACTGATTCACAATTTAAAATAGCTGATGATTTAATTGACTTAAATACAATGTATGAAGAACACAGAATAAACGTTGTCACATCAAAATCCAATCCTAAACGAAAGTATTACCTTATCATCGTTCCACATTTAAATCCTGATCAAGCAATCTTTGAAATTCTTTACTACAATAAAGAGATATTGTTAGAAAACGATAAATACTATATGGAAGAATTAAAAAATGTACCAATTTTAGAAATGCTATCTTTCATTTTTTCCGATAATGAAATAGAATTTATAACTTGTAACCCAAACATTATAATCCCAGAAAAAGAACAAAGAAATATAATTATTGAAGAAAATCATACAGGCAAACTAAATATGCATAGAGGTATCCAAGAAACAGTAACAAGAATAAAACGAAAATATCAGTGGGAAAATTTAACCAAAGACGTTGAAAATTTCATAAAAAATTGCGAAGTATGTATTAAATCCAAAGCTTGTAGAAAAAATTTATCAAATCCCTTAGTGATAACAGAGACGCCGAAAACACCGTTTGAGCGCATTAACCTCGACATATTAGAAATACCAGAGAAAAATTATGTACTTGTGATAAGAGATGAATTTTCTAAATTTACCCAAGCCTATCCAATTGAAAACAAATCCGCGAAAAATGTTGTCAATACACTATTATTATATTTTATGCACTACGGTACGCCGCTAAGAATACATTGTGACAGAGGTAGAGAATTCGATAACCAATTAATGAGAGATCTATGTAATCTTTATAATATTAAACTAACATTCTCATCAGTCAATCATCCACAGAGCAATGGTTCAATCGAAAGATTTATGAGTACCTTATTGGAAATGATAAGATCAACAGTTACTGAAAAACCGGGAGATCATCCACTAACATGCATCCCATATGCCGTTATATGCTACAATAATTCTATAAGTAGTACACATGGTTATACGCCATACGAACTAATTTTTGGTCACACAAATTCAAGACCACCTGAAAAATTATTTAATCAAGAAGAACTAGTTTCGAAATATGTACGTGAACTAAATAATAAAATTTCATATTTTTATAAAGTAGCAAGAGAAAAAACAATTTTGAAAAAATTCAAATCTAAAGAACGTCACGATCAAAAAGCAAAACCAAAACCAAAAGATATTGAAGTAAATGATTTTATATTCATAAAAGAGTCACAGATAAAACATAAACTAAGTAACAAATCGAATGGTCCTTATAAAGTAATACAAATATTAGGAAATAATGCCTTAAAAATCAAAGACTTAGAAACGAACAGAGAATTCACAATTAACTCAGATCAAGTTAGCTCAATCTTAAAATAGATTTTCTTTCTTTTCAGATGAAATACATCATCATCCTTGCTGTACTAATCACAGTAAGTCAAGCAAGTAATTATAAAATTTCAACTTTAAACAACACTTTAGGAATACAGTATTACTATGAATCAGACTTAAAAGTATCAAATGAAAAATGGAAATTACTAGTTGTCAAAGACATTACAATTTTATTAGATTCCTTCAAAAATGATATTTCAATTTTAAATCACATAAAGCAATTAATTGAAAGAGACACTCCAAGACTTATAGCATTTTACACTGAAGTCAAACCTCATATTACAATGTTAAATAAAATAATAATGACAATCAGTCAAAAATTTAGTGAAATAAAAAATGATATTAACCCTTATGACCCAAAAGAATTTAATTCAAATAACACTCGTACGAAACGAGGAGCTTTTAATTTTATAGGCTCAGTATGGAAAGCAATTACGGGAAATCTCAATAGTACAGATGGTGAATACTACGATAAAGTCATAAATGAAGTCGAAGAAGACGAAAGAGCTCTAGAAAATTTAATGAAAAATCAAATCACTGTAACTAATTCTGTAATAAAAAACTTTAACTATACAATACGCAAACTACAAATAGACGAGCAAACATTTAATGAAAATCTTCACAAAATAGAAAACGCTATTTTCAACATATCAGATAACCAAAATTTTTATGATTCAAAGCTTCAAATTATAAATATATGTGAACAATTATTAGAGTCATTCATTCTAATAGAAAATGAACTTAACGACATCATTGATTCAGTCACATTCGCAAGACTCAAAAGCAACCATCCATCGGTAATTCAACCCGAAGACCTTATATTCCAGTTAAGACTAATTTCCACAAGTTTAAGCACACATGTTTTACCAATGTTGCCAAATCTAGAAAATATTCCAAAATACCTTGATATAATTGAACTTCAAGCTTATCAATCCGATAATAAAATCGTCTTTATTTTACCAATTCCTTTAGTAGAACCTGAAGAATTCAAACTCCTACATGTTTACTCTTTACCAATTTTTAATCAAAAAACCAAATTGTCTTACCTTATCTTAAACACATATAAGTATATAGCTGTTAGCAGAGATAATAATCTTTATATTACAATTGATAATTTGGAAAAATGCAAAAGCATCGAATCAGAAACAAAAATATGTTACAACTTAATCGCATATCCAATCGATGAACACGCACCCTGCGAAACAAAAGTAATCAAATCCATAAAGTTACCAGAAAATTGCCAAACCATTGAAGTTAACGTCGAAGACTACAAGGTACAACATATATCTGAAAATGAATGGTTAATCGTCACCAACGCCCTTTTACCAATCAGCATCCAATGCAAAGAAGATACAACGAAAACAATAAATATAAATACAAATTCAATCCTGAAGTTACAACCTCATTGTATATGTTACGTTGGTTCAATCAGAATACAATCAAGCAAAAACTACAAATCAGAAGATTCCAGAGTCATCGAAACTCCAAACATTCCTTATGAATGTTGCGAAGAAACAAAAAGTGCGCGAAATGTGTTTAAATTAAAACCTTTAAAAATCCAAAAACTTGAACTTGATGAACTTAATATTGCAGAACATAAGTTAGATCATTATTCCGAAGAACTTGATGATATAATAAATAGACCTTTTACTCACAGACATACCCAGTGGTTAACAATTTTGTGTATCGTATTAATTGTACTAATTATTTCAATTTTCATTATTTACAAATGTCGAAAAAGATGTAGAAAGCAGTTCCCAGCAATTATATTCCCAACAATAAAGGCAGAACCAGGACAATCCAGAAGCCTATTAAGAAGATTCAGACCACGAAGAAGATCCTCAATCCGAGATGAAAACATAATAGAAATGCAAGAACCCGCAATCTAATTAAACGAATTGTAAGTTTCAACAAATGTAATATTACTAATCTTAATTTTGAATTTTGTAATTTTTATCAATTTTAAATCAAAAATTTGTGTCAAATGTAGACTCCAAATTTTAAATAAGAGGGGGAGGAGTGTTACATATCACCTTTCATGACTTATAAATAATAATATGCTGATTAATGTCTAGAATAAAACAATAATCCATTGTAAAGGAATTACGCAGAAACTAAAACAATACTTATATTATATTACTAGATGCACCTGCATAAACGATGATTCTGCATAGTTCCCCTTTTTCAGCAGAGATTATAAATAGGAGAGTATTCTTAAACAAGAAGCTTTTCGAATTCAACTTAAGACTTTTAACGTTGTTCAGAGCCACAACATTTTGGTCTGTTCATTTGCTGTATTAATAATTATAAAATAGTCCTTTTTTGTAACAAAGTAGTGATAGTTGTGTTTCAATAAATTCTGTTGTTTTTTAAAAAAGGGTTTTAAGTAATAAAGCCCCAACATATATATTTATTTCATTTCATGCAAACAACAACAACAAAAAAATGCATCATACAGTTATTTTTTTATAAAATAAAAATAATTCCGAATGTGAAATCACGTGTGAGTAATTCAAACATAAGTAAGGGTGATCCTTGTGCGTGGGTATTTCTCTAAAAATGTCCTTGTCAATCTCGGCTTACGATTAAACTAAATTTGAAATTATAAACTTACAAACTTTAGAATAACAATATAACAAAACATAATAAAAAAAGTATCACAAACAAATGATTAATTTACATGTTTTTACAATAAAAAAGATTTTATTAACATTAAAAAAAGTTGTACATATTTTTAATATCTAAATATCCATGTATTTGTACCCTTTGGTTCAAATACATGGATTGGAATTGATTGGATGACATGTTACAACTAGATGACGAAAACAAAGTTTTTGGGCAAAGTAATCATTGAACCTTATACTCGTACAATTTACTTGATTTACATAGTAGTAATACGCTCTAGATGTTTGACCAGTTTAGAATTGTCAAGTTATAAAAAAAAATGTGCCGAAAGTGAAACGAGAAAAATTGTAGATGTTTGAATGAGTATTTCAGTTTTTTTTTAATTCTTATTGGAAAAAATTAACGCAGATATGTCCGTTTAAAGTTTGCATTTACGCAAGTGTTGTAGCTCCAGCTTTTTCAACTCCAACGTTTTCAAAATAAAGGGTAAAAAAATAATTTATATGGCCTTGTGGCTCTTGAAGTTTCCTACAACATGGTTTTTGTTGGACTTGCTACTTTAAACATTAAGGGACTTATGGGTAAAAAATAATAAATAAGTTCCGACAATATTTTCATCATAACTCTCTTAAACTTAAAACAATAAAGGATTTTTAAGTACATTAGAGAAGATTTTATGCTTGTGTCTGAAAATGGATCGTTTGTCCGTTATCAAACGTTGCAACTTTCAATTTTAGGGTTTTGAATTATTGGCGAGAAATGGTTAAAAACCGTCTTTTTTCGAAGAAAAATTGCAATTAATGTTACGGAAAAACTAAATAAAACTTTTTTTGCTCAGAATTTTTTATCCAGAGATTAATTTAGTATTAACCTTTTCATCTAAGAGATGGGATGGCAACCATCACCAGTGTAAAACTGGCAGAGGATAGACTTTGATCCCTGTGCTATTGCCTACTCACCAACGAAATTTTAGCCAAATAGATGAGCATATAAAAGAAATTGTATACAACATAGTAAACTAATTTAGATTCCTCAGAAATAATCTCCAAAAATATAAAGAATTCAATATAATAAAATTTTAAATATTTTTGTCGAAGTAAGTAGAGGCGTTAGAAGAAAGAGGGGTGACAAGAGGGCAGTTGCCCCCCGAAAATGTTGAGGATACATTAATTTTGAATTCATACACAGTATTGTTTTTTTCTTGTCCCCAATGAAATCGCTATTCTATTTTTCTTGACTCCCAAAATGACAAAGCTGAAGTTACGCCCTTGTAGGTAAGGCAGTAAAAGAAATTGTTCAAATAAATATTCATTTATAAACAAATGTACTGCTTGCCACTATTTATGAAAAATATTTCTACAAGTGTGAAATGTTAAACTAAAATTGTTTTAGCAGCTCATAGATGTTACAGGATTTATTTGATTCAATCTTTGGATTTAGTAAGGAACTGACTGTGAAATGCTTAATTGGTAGAATGACGTGCATGTTGTTTTGCCCGTATTCCGTTTATGTAGTGTTATTTGAAAATATCAAGGGATTGGTCTGTTCTTAGTTTGCGTTTAATATTAACAAGTTTGATCCCGCATTTACGTTAGCGGGATAACTTGGCCAGAGCACTATGCTAAACTCAATTATTGCAATCCGTTTGATATCCCAGAATAGCATGTTGGTTTACCGGCAGGTCTACATGTCCATTAGGTAGTGGTCAGCCCAAGACGCAAAGCATCTCTTGAATTACTCAAAGTTTCATGTTTCGCATCTCTCGTGAGTGGAAGACGAAGCGAGAGCGGAATAGGACTATCTTCGAGAAGTTTAAATGAAGAGAATAGATAATTTGTTTACCAGCGAATGGGGAGCGGAGATTGGAGGATTAGTTTCTTTTAAAAAAAGATTTACATTATTAATTTATTTAAGGCTAGCTTGCAGCCATTTTCGTGTTCAGATTTGTATTTAATTAAAATTGACAGTACAGTTTAAGTCAAGTAGTTATTTTAAAAACTCGATACAAACTGCCTAGAAAATGTTTTTAAAAGAATTTTGTAGTTTTTAGAAAAGATGCTAAAATAAGCTTTACCAACTCGATCACTACTAGGTTATTATTACCAATATTTTTATAATTAATAATATTATGCACACAAATTTACATAAAGTATGGAGTGCCCTATGCACGTATATTATGACTTCATTACAGAATAGTTTAAGTACCTGTTTTTTTTTTAGAAAAACCCTCGAAATGCAATACAAAGTTATTGACAAATACTCCAGAGTCGGAGTTGAAACGTATCCAAACACAGATAAGTATAACATAATATACCTACAATATACTACTTTTATACAGGAATATTGGTTGATCATTTTGTAGACATCTCTTTCTCTCACAATAACTGGGAAGAAGAATTTCTGTTCGGACAGTCAGTTCGGGCAATTTTGCGATATTGCCTTACTACACTTTGTTCTCCATATACAATTTTCAAATACTTATTTGTTGCAGGAAAAAAATGAGGAGAGGAAAACCTAAAAAATAATTCAAGACCTCCTCAACAATCTCGAAGAGAGTATTTAATATCTCTGAGAGGTGAAGTTAACCTAAAAATTTTATCGTGACATTCTAACCTCGGAGTTACTGGATAATAGTAATTACATGAAACGCTCTGTCTGCTAGTTTCCCAGGAAATCCTAGATGTCGGTATTTACATCTCGCGTTACAAATTTACCGATATGTATTAAATACATAAATAAGTGCAATCTGTGGTGGAAAAAGCAATTGATGAAGGTTCCCTTAACAGAAACTATATATATTGTATATAATGTCTTGCGTACAAACGAATGACACCTCGAAGCGAGTTTTCAATATCTCTGACAGTTGAACCTGAAAATTTTGAATTTTAACCTGGGAGTTACGGGATAACAGTAATTACATAGAACGGCTCAAGATTCGGAACCTCTGTATGCTTATTTTCCCGAAAATTCTAGATATCTGTCTTTACATCTCGCGTCTACACATACTTTCTGATACACTAAAATGGTTGAGTTATAAATATCTACTTAATAACAATATTAATAAGAAAAAAATTTAATCGCATTGCTATATAGTCCGTTTAAAATTATAAAACTAATATTCACTTTCACTTTTCTAGAACTTTATTTACATCAAATTATAGAGAACAGCTGATTCACAATAACATTCGAGATACGCTCGTCGGCCTTTCTAACTAAACTGCTGCGAGGATGGGTTCTCCTTTCAAAATTAGCGTCGATTCTCTAGTATAACCCAGTGTCAATTTTACAGTTGTCGAATATGATCGAGATAAGATTTTTTTTCTCCCGTCCGAACCTTCTAGCTTTTTTTTATATCCCAGCGATCGTTGTCGTGCTGAAATGAAACAGGGTCGGCTTTGGTAAATTTCGTAACACTGCCCCTATTTAATTCTGATCGTCCCGATCAGAAACATCCTCTCCAGGGTAGGGAGCAAATCGATCTAAATGGACCACCTTCAACTTAGCCTTGGGGTTTCGACGGATCCGGTAGACGACGTCATTAAGCCTCTTGACTACCTCATATGGACCATCCCAGGTGGGAGTAAGCTTTGGGGATTTACCCATGCTCCGTTGGGGGTTGTACAGCCAGACTTTGTCCCTCTCCTGGAACCCGACTGAATTGACCTTAAGGTCGTATCGCGTCTTCATACAGTCACTGGTGGCCAACATCTGCGTTCGGGCTAATTCGTGTATTACCAGCATGTTATGCCGGAGCTGGTCGGCATAATCGTCGATGTCTTGGGGAGGTTCTTCGGGGGAGCCAAATCGCAGGGTAATCGCAGCTCCTTTCCGAATAGGACCCTGGCTGGGGTCAGGCCTGTACTATTATCTGCGGCAGAGCGATATGACAACAGGAATAGGGGAATATGCTTATCCCAATCACGCTGGTTATTGCTGACCTTGGATAGGTGTTGTTCCAAGGTCCTGTTGAATCTTTCCAGCATTCCGTCTGACTGTGGGTGTAATGGTGTTGTTCTGGTTTTCCTGATCCCCAACATCGTGCCTACCTTCTGGAATACATTCGATTCGAAGTTACGCCCCTGGTCTGAATGTAATTCCATCGGGATGCCAAACCTGCTGAATAGATGTTCTACTAGCACCGTCGCTACCGTGGTTGCCACTTGGTTGGGTATCGCATATGCCTCAGGAAACTTGCTGAAGTAATCCATTGCGACCAGAATCTATTTGTTCCCCCTCTCAAATGGGACGCCCACATTGTACTGTTGCATTCGTCCCATGGTCTGGCTGCACAAGTGGCACATTTGCGTCACCAAGCTCTGACGTCTTCGAAGTAATTCACCCAGTACAACCGCTGGCGAACTTTGTCTAGGGTTTAATTTATGCCCAGGTGGCCTCCGGTAATTCCATCATGTACTTCTGTCAGGATGGCTGGTACCTTTTTCTTCAGAACTACCAGTTGGGACTTGATTTCTCGTCCATCAGCGCTTTCCCAAACTCGCTTGAGCATTCCATTGTCTACTCTTAGAGAGTCCCATTGAGCCCATAACGGCTTCAGCACGCCGAAGTATCTAGCTACCTCGTCCCATCGTGGCCTGGGTGCCCCTCTCGTTTTGAGTGACAAGATTGTTTCGATGTCTGGATCAGCCATTTGGTCCTGGATGCACTGTTCCGTTGTCCAGCCTTCATTGGGCTGCACTCGGATCTGCCTGATGGAGATACCCTCTCGCTGATCCGCCTTCAGACAATGTCCACATTCTGCTCTACAGGGTCTTCTGGATAGGGCATCGGCATTATTGTGCAAACGGCCGGCACGATGTTCCACCTTGAAATCGTATTGCTGTAGTTTCTTCATCCACTTGGCCAGTTGTCCTTCCGGTGTCTTTATGTCCAGCAGCCATTTAAGGGCGGCATGATCTGTCCGGATTAACAAATGACGACCATAAAAATATTTGTGAAAATGGTCTACAGCCCTTATTATTGCCAGAAGTTATTTTCTGGTGACGCAATAATTTCTTTCCGGTATCGAGAATCCACGGCTGTAGTACTCGATCACCCTTTCTTCGCCATCTTGCACCTGGGATAGGACGGCCCCCAAACCTGTGTTGCTGGCGTCGGTGTCTAAGATGAACTCGCTGGACTGTGTAGGAAAGGCTGGAACATAGTGCTGCCTTCAGTCGCCTGAATGATGTTTCGCAATCCTGATTCCAATGGAAGGTCTCTTTCTCAGTGGTCTGCCGATGTAGAGGGGTGGCGATGGTGGCAAATCCCTCAACAAAACGCCGGTGGTATGAAAAGAGGCCCAAGAAGCTTCGGAGTTCATGTTTGTCTCTTGGGACTGGCCAATCACCTATGGCTTCTATCTTGTCTTCGTTGGTGCGGGTTCCTGACTCGGACACGACGTGGGCCAAGAACTCTACTTCTTTTTGGAATGAGGAGCACTTCTTCAGGTTGGCATTAATAATTCTGGAGAATACTTCGCCCAGGTTCTTCAGATGGTCGTCGAATGTCTGACTCATGACTAGAATGTCGTCGAGGTATACTAAGCACGTCCTCCATGTTAACCCGCTCAGTACAAACTCCATTAGCCACTCAAATATAGCGGGTGCATTACATAACCCAAAGGGCATGACCGTGAACTGAAACAGCCCTTTACTGGTGGAGAACGCTGTCTTCTCTCTGTCGTTTGCGTTTAGACCAACCTGCTAATATCCACTTTTTAGGTCTAGTGTGGAGAACCAACGGGAGCCTGCTAGTGTGGTCAAAGTGTCATCGATTCGGGGTAGTGGATAACTGTCTTTCTTCGTCATTCAGCTTTCTGTAATCCACGCAAAATCGGGTAGTTCCATCCTTCTTTTTGATTAGCACGACGGGAGCAGACCATGGGCTGATGGATGTCTCAATAACTCCATTTTGAAACATGGACTCGATGTTTTTCTCGACTGCCTGTTGTTGCCCCAATGGTTGTCGTCTAGGTGGTATTCTGATGGGCTGAGCCTTTCCGGTATCTATTCGATGCTGGATGATGTTGGTGCGACCGGTGGTTCCATCTTGACTGTTAAAAATTTGCCACTGCTTTGTGATAAATTGCTTGGCTTTCTTCTGGTTCTCTGGCGTCAGGTGTGTCAAATGGTCAGCAAACTGTTGTAGGAACTCTTTACTGGGCCCTGTCTCCTTCATCGACGTCTGGTACTCTTCTTCGCAATTGATGATTGTCTTTACTGGCTCGAAACAAGCTCTCTCTTGACCATTGGCAATTCTGATGTCGTTGTTGGACAAATTCTGCACTCTGATTGGTATATCTCTTCCGGTTTTAACTATAGCCCGTCCAAGTAAGGAGTCATGAGCTGAGTGTAAGAGCTCGACCATTCCAACGGAGCTCCCAGGATTGCTGTCTAGCTGCCCATGAATAAACTGTTCCGTTCGACCGGGAATTATAGCTAAAGACTTTGCCACAATTTTTATGGAGGTGACTGAACTGTTGATGGGTCGTGTCAATACACATTCCTCATTTAGAAACGGAAGAACATTATATCTCGGGTCGAACATAAATCCATGCTGGCTAATTAGGTCCATTCCCAGTATAAAATCGTCCTCAATATTCGCTACCACGACCCTATGCCGGATCATGTTGTCCCCTATCTGTAGCACGACATCTGCCTCACCGTGTATTGACATGGACTCGCCGGTGACTGTTCTGAGCTGGATGTTATTGGTAACTGCCCGAATTTCTGATGCTCTCAAAACCCTGGACTTGGCAATGGACACAGCGGCGCCGGTGCCGATGGTGATGGTAACTGCTCGCCCATTGATGGTGCCTCTGATGACTAGGCTGCCGCTATCTCGGCAAAATCCCCGGATGGATAACGTTTTGGGGGCTGGTGGAGGGTCAGTCAGCATTCGCCCCCTTATGCTGATTGGCTGACGGTCCCTGGACATGTGGCTGTTCTGTTGGTTACCCCTGGTCGGTGATCGTTCAGGTAGCCTCACTGGACAATCACGTTGGAAGTGCCCTGTCCGTCCACAGCGGTAACATGCCCCTCTGGTGACAGTTCTTTGTGACCGTTCTAATATTTTGTTCAGACCAGCCAGCAGCGCTTGAAATGGTGACTCTGACTCTTCCTGGTTAAAAGAAACTGTTCGGACCCTCGGCTTGGAAATGTTCATGACGGCCTCTACTTCCAAAGTCAGAAGTAGAGCTTCATTACTTTTCTTGACACCACTTAGTCTTAGATTTCGTTGTACTTCCACATCTCTGATGCCGTTTATGAAACTCTGTGTGGCCAACTGGTCTTTCGTTTCCTCTGTCTGGGTAGGACAAGTGAATTAACCTTCTAATCTCTGCTGCGAATTCTTGGAGGCTTTCAAGGGATTTTTGCGTTTTTCCACGCAGTTGGACTTGGTATACCTAGCTCAAGGATTGATTGTCGTATCGTTTGTCTAGGATTACGATGATCTTGTCGAAATTACCTTGTTCATCGACTGGAATACTTTGGAGGAGTTCTAGGGCCGGACCTCTTAAGGAAATTACCAGAGACGTGGATTTTTCTTGGTTATCCCATCCATTAGCTGTAGCCACGGCTTCAAATTGTCGTTTATACATGGGCCAAGATAAGCTGCCATCAAATGTGGGTGGTTTGCTAACGGAACCTTTGGTACTCACGGTGTTCTAGTATTTTCCTCGCTGTAAGTCCTGTTGCATTTTTTTAATTTTTGTTTCTACTCTACTTTGAATAGCACTGATTTCAAATTTCACCTGGCTCTGTATGGAATCGATGTCATCTACTTTGGTTTCAAGGGCCCCACATTATTTTTTCGTCTAGTCCCTCCGTAACCTGCTTGACTATGCTACGGGTTTCCATAAATCAAATTATGATTTTAACTGCACTCAATCCTTCACTTCTGACACCAAATTGCAATATATTCCGTGGGTTCAATTTTAAAATTATCAAACTAATATAAAATTTCACTTTTCTTGAACTTTATTTACATCAAATTATACAGAACAGCTGATTCACAATAACATTCGAGATACGCTCGACGTCCTTTCTAACTAAACTGCTGCGAGGATGGTTCTCCTTTTAAAATCAGCGTCGAATTCTCTATTATAATCCAGTGTCAATTTTACAGTTGTCGAGTTATGATCGAGATAAGTTTTTTTTCTCCCGTCCGAACCTTCTAGCTTTTTTTATATCCCAGCGATCGTTGTCGTGCTGAAATGAAACAGGGTCGGCGTTGGTAAATTTCGTAACAGCATGATATGGTTCACACACGGTTTCTATGTCACAAATTTTAACAACTAAGAACAATCTCCAGTTAAGAGCAGTTACCGGCGGGTCCAAGTTAATGCAAGACGATGCAGATGTAGACCTACAGATATGTGGCAACAGCATCAGACACAAGTCCATAGTAGCGGATATTGTGGCCCTAATCAGCCCACACGGGTTCATACTCGACCCAAGATACGACATTCTAAGATATTCAAATGCCCAATTTATACTGACACGGTCTGTAAAACCTTATCGGCTTATATACAAATTGTAGCAAAATCCTCAACCAGAATTCCCAACATAACGGAAATATTATTCGCAGGAATATAGAAAGAAATTCTGGGAGCTGCGTTGGAAGCTCATGATACCTTGGTTGGACTGGCTATAGTTAAAACTAGACCAGGAAAACCTATTAGGATACTGAATATGTGACGATATCGAAATTGCCAATGGTGAAGAAATAGACAGTTTCAATTTCTAGGCCTTACTTTATTTTCGGAAGAATTATAAATTAATATAAAATATTTAAATATGAAATTTAATTTTGGCAGCTTTAAAATGGTATAACTATAAAAAGTATTAGTTTTCAGAAAAATTAGCACAAGAAATTACGAAAATTGCAAAATATGCTGTTGTCATTAAGATCATTAAAGTGAAGAGAGACAATCGCCCTCATTTCATAGATTAGAGCAGAGTCTAACAATTTTACGTTTAGTATTGTTTTTGTTTGTGTAATATTGTTAAATAGTCAAACTATATTTTAACCTAGGTTATTTAAATAAATGAATACATTTTGAGCTCTAGATATTTCTCCAATATAAAACTTATATTTCCTTTATGTTTCCAATATATCATTGTTCCTACTATGCAGATTTTACAAATTCTCAAAATTAAGATCTGTTTTGTTACCTGCTGTACGACAAAATTATCTCTAAAAGACAACAATTAATCATTTCAAGTCATGTCGTATTTTTCACAGTTATCAGTCAAAAATTTGTATGAAATAGATAATAATTGTAAATCATTGTATCCCTCAGCATGACGTTTATCAATATCAACCGACAGAAGGATGTTTGGGGGTGTCTTTTAGCAGCAAATTCTGAAAACACGGAATCCTTCGGGATTTGGAAAATTCTTCTTTGAATATGTCACTATACCGAGACTAATGAATTTACAACTTCAATATTTTTTACTGTTAACTGTTAACTGCAGAATCCTTACAAAACGGGAAATTTTTTAAAATTTTTGAAGTTTTTCCTTAGGATATAATGTTTACCAAATTATAAAGAGAATAACTAACTATTGAATACCGAAATATTTAACATAATTACAGCAAAAAGTAAAATTTAATGAACATCGATACAATATATTTGCACAGAATATGATGCTAAATATTCAATACATATGTTTAACACAAAATTACTATGGTGGTTTTGTGAAAGATATTTGTAGCATATTTTTTCAATGTTTAAGCACTTTCTGGGAAATAACACCACGAGTCACCAAATTTTTGTACATTTTCAAACGTTTCGGAGTCTAGGTCAGACTCCATCCTCAATGGCAAAGAAACTATGCAAAAAGACACAAGTCAAAAATGTAAAATTAAAATGTTTGACAATATCTATTATTTATTCAAGCATTAGATACCAGTATAATTGCAGAATGTAGCTGCTTTTCAATGTCCTAGATATTGTTCGTTTTACTTTTAGTTCGTGGTGATACCTTCCTCCATTTTTCCCCTTTACTTAAAAAAAGCAAAGAACCCTTTATTTTGTAATGTTTTTATTTTCACACTCGGGTTCTGTTCAGTTCTTGGATTTATTTAAAAACACAGTCCAACTCACTCAAATTTATTTCCACTACTTTAACACAACTGTTTACAATTTATATCTACTTAAGTGTACAATACGACGGACAAAAACTGAATGAACTCTATCGCGAGTTGTCCATATTTATATATTTCTAATATTTCTCTCCGAATTGTCTGATAAGTCCACGAACCATCGGGAAACATCTTTCATGTGTTCTAGAAACTTTAAAGGAATTCCCAGTAACGGCAGCGGTCGGCCTGTTGAGAGACAAAACATTTCGAAGTATCGGAATAACGTCCCTTCCACGAATTGGTTACTGGCCGATTGGACCAGCTGTCGGATGAATTCTCGTAACAATATAAAAAATCCAAATGTTTCAAAGTCTAAATCTGACCTAGTTGTCAATGGTATTATAAACTGAGTTAAAACAGATATCTGAAATTAAATATTTCACTATTTTGATCTATCTGTTTGTAAAAAAGTATTGGTGGTTCCAAGAATTTCCACCTTTTACTTTTACGTTAGTTTTAAAAAAATGAACCTTACTTAAGCCAATATTTCACTACATTTATTCATTATCTGTACAAAATTCTTTGTTAACTACAGCTTTGCATGTGGGTGAGGTAAAACCAAATTTTAATGTCAATTAAAGACAAGTATTTCCCATTTAATTTACCGCGCATCAACTGTTTTATTCAAGTTGGGACTGGTAATAGTTCCGTTGTGTTTGTCTCTGTAGTGAACTGACATGTAAGAATTAATCAAATTTTATACCTAAAAAATACACCATATCAAAATATCGACATTATGTTTCAGATTCTTATATACCATTTAAATACAATAGTCACAATTTATTAAATACAACTGCTTCTGAAGCTCTTGATATAGAACGGTTTAAGATGCTGTAAAGATGCACCACCCCCTTGTTGATGAATGCGCCTATAACTTAATGCAAGTAGCAGTTGTACCGATTGACTTCATCAATGTACGACAGTCCATGGGCAACCCCAATGACCAGCTAGCTCTCTCTATCAGAACAATATATTATGAACAGAATTGGATTAGCCTGAATTGACACTAACGAAATATATACTGAAGCTTACCATGCTCCATCCTATGTAAGAAATCACTCGATAGTTTCATTTTAAACTGAAGATCGTCCCGAATGAATTCCTGAACTGTTTCCAACCACTGCTCAATAATATAGATGCAAAAACTTTCGAATAGGAACTTGGAATGTCCTCAGAATGACAGGCGCTTCTAACGAGGTCGTCAATTAAAGGAGAAAAATGAAATTCAAATGGTACTAGTCTACCCAGTAACAAAGAAAATGTAAATAATAGAAGTGCAGTTGGTTTGTTACTTACGTAAAACAAGTATATTAGATTTGGGTACTAAAATCCAGATAGAATATTTACGGCAATGTCCAATACCAAATTGAGGAAAACAATTATAATACAATGTTAGCACCTGAAGAAGAATGTGAGATTAAACTAAAAAATTATATGAAGAACTAAAATCTATAATACGATTTATTTATAACCAAAGAGGCATGGTTATGCTTGCGAGATATTTCGCATCTATTCTTGCATTTAAACAACACCACGAAATTGACAAGACAAGTGAAGCAAACTCTCTAGGAATGGTACCAGTATCATGGTATCAGTTATAAGCGGCATTTCGGGTCTGAACCACGTATTAACTCTACGTTTAATTGCAGAGCAATCACTAGAGATGAATTCATCCGTCCAACTAGTTTTCTGATAAGAATAGTCCAACTGATGTAAGGCAACACGCCAAATTTCACATAAAAGTTACTTTAATAATAATATCCTGTTGAAACTGGAGTTAAATAGGGCTATATTCTCTGCCTTGTAATATTTAGCGTACCTATATCTACGTCATATTCTTGGACAAACCATAAAACCAAACAACGGCATAGCACGAAATCGCTTAACAAACAGAAGCATTGCGGTGGAATATGCAGATGGCATTTACCTTATCACCCAGGCAACCAAAAAGCTCTATTAGAAACCAAATAAAATTAATTTTTCGCTCAAAATTCTATTTTCCCACGAAGCCTAGCTTCTCTCAAGATATGGAACACAAAATTTTCAAACAGGCATGTATGGACTAAAGTTAATCCACATTCAATAACAGAATCTTGATATCAATATCAATTTTCAGTTAACGTTTGGATAGAAATTTTCGATAAATATTAAATTGCACTACATTTTCTAGTTCTAAGATTAACTGATGAGTCATGTTTTCATTTTTTTACAAGAAGAATTGAGCTCTCTAGTGGAAGATTTACCTCTGTGAACTAGAAGAGACATGTATTACAAGCATGATGGTGCCCCAGCGCACTTCACCTTAAATGTGCGTGGGTATTAAAATCTTATATATGAAAACAGCTGCATGGAAGAGGTGGGCCTAATCTGTGGGCGCCTCCATCCCAAATTTAATTCCTTTGGATTATTGTATCTGGGAGTATCTGAAAGAATTGGTTTACACTACCCCAGTACAGGATATTGAAGACATGAGAAATCGCATAATTGCATCATGTGATTTCAGCCTTATAGGTAGAGGCTCAATGATGCGTAGAATAAATTCATGTATTGCCTAGCAGGGCATTTATTAATACATATGTTAATTTGAAACGTGTTTGCTAAAAACAATTTTTAAAATATCAGTGTGTTTGAAAGCGCGACGTGATGATTTACATTATATGTTTTAATTTCAAATCGGTAAGTTTTACGAAAAAAAAGTAATTTAAATATTTCTAAATAAATCGGGCTACCTAAAATTTAGTTGACAATAATAACAGTGGTGGTCTATTTGAAAACCTTCCAATCATTTAAAAAAATATATAGTGGTAGATTTCCTGTAAATTTTACTTATTCTACCACTTTTCGTTTTTAAGATAAAAAATAAAATAAATAGTTTTGAAACATCTTTGATACGTAATATCTCCCTAACGATTAATTTTTGACCTAACATTTATACAACAAATTATCTTTTATTCTTAACAAGGAATCGCACCTTGAAGTTTTCCGCATTTGTTTGAAACACCCTGTATAGGTGGAACGAAAAATAAATACATTTGTATAAATAGTTCCTAAATTTAGTAATAACGTAAGAAAACCAACAATTTAAAATAACTATTCCACAGTTACGCTACTGACAGCTAATCCTACATCAAGCCAATATTTTTACAAGCCGTTAGAACATGAGGATATTGAAAATTTGATTTACAACATACCGCCTCTACCTCCAACAACAGCAAATGTTCGTTTTCATGCATAATTCAGAAATTTTTCGAAAATTCTGGGGAATAGAGTGGAAAGGGATTGTTCGACGATTAACAGGATAAACTCGGTTTACCTGACGTTTTTACAAGCCTCAATAAATATATTATTATCTCTTTGTTGACTGCAACCCTTCAGAAGCTGATCCTAATAATAGGTTTAGGGTTGTGAAAAGGTGATCTTAATCACCTTGTAATCTTGTTATTATTCATTATGGTAAATTTGTACATTTGCTTTAAGTTAAGATTTTAAAGGGACTTTTGTACAACAGATACAATTTTTATATATCCTAACCCTTATGCATTTTTTTCATTAATAGTAAAATAAAAAATATGTGAGTTTTTAGAACATTAATAAATCTTAATTCATATAAGTAATTGGAATATCTTATACCATAACCAAAAGTATATGTAAGTTGTCAAAAGTACAATACGCAGGTATTCCAGTAAGAAATGGGTCGATAGTTATGGGAAAGCATATCTGTTAAGAAAATTTAGCCCTATCAGTTTGTCGCACATAACATACTAATTTCTAGAAACATTTAGGTATATATTTTATTTTACTAGCTTCTTGTCATTATGAAGTTTCAATTTTTTTTGGTTATGAACATGTATAGTCATATAAAATACCCAGTAATTTCGAAATAATTGTTATTCATTTTCTGTTTCTGTTCATTGAGGTTTTTTTCCTCAGTTACGGAAAGTATACAGGATTACTTTACAAACAATCTTTCGGGTGGAAAAAAAATACTGCAATATGATCAACCGGTCTTACTGTGTATAACTTAATGCATTGTAAATGTAAATACTTCTGTTCTGGAGACGATAATGCCCCAAATCTCCAGTCGTTGTCATCACTTTATATATTATTTGCTATCTGGTACTTGCAGTTTAACCCGCGTATGGAATTTACAATTCTTTGCTTATGTAATATATGGGCTATCCTATATAACATTTTTTCTAACCTTTTTGAACTACCTAAATTCTTATATATCCTAAAATCTTGAATATATTTCCCCGAAACTGCAAGTGCTTATTGGCCACCTTATAAACATTAATTTTAGTAAACATTTTGTTAAACCACTTTTTATAACTGTAACTCTACTTTACCCTATATTGTAACCATCCTGTATATGCTGCTGCTTATTTGTCACCCAATATAACATTTTTTAACACCTAACTATAACTATACTCCATCCTATATTTCAGCTATGCAACTGCTTATGGTCTACGCTATATAACAGTTATTTTTGATAATTTTTGAGTCACTTTGTAAGGTACAATTTCTCTCCACCCTATATTTTAACCATCACTTATATGCAACTTTTTCGGGCATTATGTTAAACAAACAGAAATATCATGTTGCCTCGACCCTTAATCTCAGGTATTCCATATAGCGGGATACAACTATTTATTGTCTACCTATGTAACATTTTTTGATCCATCCTGTAAAATTGTAATACTAATCCCCCATTGATTTCACCCACCTAATTTAACATTTTTGTTCCACTCTGTTTACCTATAAATCTACCAATCCCCAACATATATCACCCAAATTGCAACTGCTTATTGGCCAACCTATATAACAACTTTATTTAAGTTTTTATAAACCACTTTGTATAACTATAACTCTACATACATATATAATTAATCCATTCTGTATACTCCTGCCAATCAGTCGAACCAGTATAATTTATTTATCTATCAATTTTTAAACCACCCTGTATAACCATAATTTTACTGTACAAAATATATCAACCACCGTGATAAGAGGCTACCAAATATAACAATTTTTAAACACTTAACTATAACTCTGCTCCACTCTATATTTCAATTATCTCAACTAAGTAACTGCTTATGGTCTAAGCTATATAACCATTGTTCTTATATTTTTTGAACCAACCTATAAAGTATAATTTGTCCCTATTTTATGTTTCAACCACCCCTTATATGCATATATGCAACTTTTTCTAACATTATTTTAATCACATTGTATAACTATAATTTTACTTCGCCTCATGTTTCAGATATTGCATATCTCATATTCTATCCTTCACAATTTTTTGAACTTTTGTATATCCACCCTGCTTAACCACAGTTCTACTCCACCCTCTATTTCAGGCACCTTGTTTATGCAACTAATCATCGGCCATGCAGTATAACATTTTTCGTATCACACTATATAACTATAACTAACTTTGGACCCTGTATATTTAGAATTCTACTCCACACTATATTTCCACCATCCTGTATATGCAACAGCTTGTAGATCACCCATAACATTTCTTTGTAATATTTTTTAATCCCAACTGTTATAAAAGTAATTATATTCCCCTACAAATCTCAGCCGTCCAAACTATGAAACTACTTTTGAATATTGTGACGGAAATTCATCCGATAATTCGTGGAAGCGGCATTTAACGGATATTTCAGCGAATCCGAAATGATGTACGTCTGGCGCATCAAGGTCGGCGGCTTGTTTTGATGAAGTTCTCGAAGCAGTCTGATCCCTGAAGGAAAACTTTCGGCTGTCCTTTGACATTCTGGAGAATTCCCAGAAGAAATGTATAAATATGGAGAGCCGACGGAAGCATTCATTCAGTACTCAATTGCCGTACAGTAAAGATCAGGTATTTAAAATAAATTGTAAATAGTTGTGTAAATATAAATTAAAGTAGTGGAAATGAATTATAGTGTGTTAGACTGTGTTTTTACATAAATCCAAGAACTGAACTGAACCCGAATGTGAAAAAACATTCCATTAGTGTTAGGTGTGGGGTATATTTGTGGACCTTAAGAAGTGTAAAACAAATAGACTTACATGTTTAAAGCGGTGAGTTTGGATCGATTGAAAGTGACGGACTTAAAAAAAGAACTGGAGGAAAGCGATTTAGAAATTAGTGGGAAGAGGTGAATTAAAACAACGGCTACGAGATGCTCTGATAATTGAAGGTAATAATTCCGATACTTATTTGCTTGAGATCTCTGGTACTGGGGACATGAGCATGCTATTAAAACAAATGGAGGAACATTCTACAAACTTGAAAGAGGCCTTCGAACATAAATTAGTAGAAAATGCTAAAACGTTAGAGGACAAATTTCACGAGAATTCGAAAATCCTAAAAGATAAATTGCTTGAAAATTATAAAACCCTAGAAGACAAATTACTAGAAAATTCTAAAACCCTAGAAACATTACAAAAAATTTCTAAAACTGTAGAAGACATATTGCTAGAAAATTCTAAAAACTTGAAAGATGCTATAGAAGATAATTTACTATAAAATTTTAAAATCCTAGAAGCCCAGTTGCAGGAAAATTAATTCTAAATCCCTAGAAGAAAATTTGAAAAGTATGGTACAGAGAAATTTAGAACAGCTGGTCGAAATGCAAAGGGTAGAAACTTCACCAAAGATCGAAACCAGAAACAGTCCGGACGTAGTGGATTCGAAAATTGGCCTCAAGGGAACAAGACACAAAATGAAAAGTCCACAATTTGATGTAAAATCGTCATGGACTAATTACGGCGCAAATTCGAGGCTGTAGCAACGCACGGACGGTCGATAGAGACGAAGGCAGTAGCATTAACCCTCGCCTTAAGAGGAGATGCTACAAATATTTTATTAACTATTAACTGGTCGTTTAGAACTGAGGTATGCACTACCCAATTGAAAAACCGCCACCAAAAATTGAATGAATCCCTACAAAAGTTTGAAGCTGATATTGCCCGTCTAGTTCGACTTACCTATCCAGCCACATCATTGACGGGGAATCAGAAGATGGCGGAAATGATGAAGCCGTTGTCAGAAAAGTGACTTCCTCGTCGGGGAAATTAAAGAAGATCAATGTAGAGAGACCATCGTCAATCTGTAGCCAAAAAGCCCCAACTATCAAAGCATATGTCGCTTCGCTAACCAACCACGTTAACAGTTAAATGGCCTTATTAATAGAAGCAATGTGCAATGCTGCTGGATACTACAAGTCAAAACAAACATTGTTTTAGACGAGACAATGATATAACCAACAAAATGGCAACTTGGAACAGCGGCAGGAGAAGCAGCTAAGGTCCATAGTGAAATAGAGGTTGAAATGGTCTTGGGAAATACAACATTTCAAAATCGGGCGGACATCGAAGACCAAGTCATCATCGGAATGGATGTCATGAGTTCCAAAGGATTCGAGTTAAACTGTAAAGATGGAATTCTGCTAGTGAATGAAGAAGCAGTGGTGCTCCATGGGAAAGACGACATAATGCTTCGAGCAATCTTAGCAGAGGATGTAAATGTTCCGAAAAGAGCTAAAATTATTGTAGATGCTTACCTAGAGGGGAAAGTTAAAGCTGGAACAGTAATAATGTTGGATCCCGAACATAACGACGGAAAGGTAGAAAGAGGTATCGCACTGGGAAAGAGTTTGATTCGTGCCGGTATAAGTAATGATCCTGAATCATTACTTAGTTGCATTGAAGAAGGGAATAATTTTGGGGCACTGTTCAACAATTTCCGTTGTAGTCAGAATCACACAACATGCAGCAACCCACCAGATAAACTATCTGAGGAATTGGAAAGACTTATCCCAGATCTTCCAAGAACTTGAAATCAATCCAGAAAGCAAAATTTAGGGACATCGTTAAAAACTATCATGATATCTTCGACGTAGGGAAAGGAAAAAGAGAACTAACTGATCTGGTGGAACATAAAATTAATACCGGGGACGCTGAACCGATTCGGCAGTCTGCTGGAAGACTACCCCTAGCTAAAAGAGAAGAAGGCGACAGGATAGTCCGGAAGGAAGAAGGAGTTACTGAACCATCCAATAGCCCTTGGGCTTCTCCAGTTGTTTTGGTTAAAAAGAAAGATGGTTCGACCCGATTTTACGAGGGTTATCGGCAACTAAATCACGCCACGAAGAAAGATAAGCTATACTCTACCAAGAATTTGACGATGACGATACTTTAGATATCTTGGCTGGATCGAAGATGTTTTCTAGCCTGGACTTGAAGAGCGGTTATGGGCAAGTGAAACTAGCTAAGAAAGACCGAGAAAAGACTGTATTTACCATCGACTCAGGACTTTACCAATTCACGGTGATGCCGTTTGGGTTGTGTAATGCTCCAGCGACTATTGAAAGATTAATGGAAACAGTGTTAAAAGGGTATTATACAAAATGAACAAGAAATTAAAAAA
This sequence comes from Octodonta nipae, assembly GCA_034190945.1. NCBI lineage: Eukaryota > Metazoa > Arthropoda > Insecta > Coleoptera > Chrysomelidae > Octodonta > Octodonta nipae. Next base: position 83,789,111 of record CM067216.1, read on the forward strand.
GTTTAAGTGGTGTTATTCTCAAAGTACTCAGAAAAAATAAAATCCAGAGATGCCACAATTATTATTCAGAAAACAAGTGTTAAAAGGGCTTTCATGGAAAACATGCCTGGTGTTTCTTGACGACATTATCGTGGTTGGAAGATCGTTTGAAGACCACGTGATTTCTGAACAGCATGCTGGAAACTCCAGAGGAGAGCAATGACAAAAAACAGATTGTTGTCCCCAGACATAGGAGATCATAGGTTTTGCGAGAGCTACATGATGGTACAACTGGAGGACATCAGGGAGTAACAAAAACCCTGGCGAAGTTGAAGTAACCCTTCTATTGGATAAACTGTCAAGCAGATGTTAAGGATTGGTGCCGAAAATGTATGGTTTGTGCAGCAAGTAATGGGCCTCAGAAGCGAGCAAAAGCCCCCGTGAGGAAATATAATGTGGGCAGTCCATTCGAAAGAGTAGCCGGTCCATTTCCTGAATCTGACTTCGGAAATAAGTACATTGTGGTAGTGATGGACTATTTCAGTAAATGTGTGGAAGTTTATGTCTTGCCGAATCAGGAAGCCTTGACTATTGCTGATGTCCTTGTCAAGAAATGGATCAGCCGTTTTGGTGTTCCCTTGCAGTTGCATTCAGACCAAGGTAGAAATTCCGAGCCTGCTGTTTTCCAAGACGTCTGCAAGCTCTTGAAGATTAATAGAACGTGGACAACAATCCGATGGAATGGTAGAACAGATGCATAAAACTATTAACCGGCATTTGTCAAAGTTAGTCTCTGACCACCAAAGGGACGGTAATCAGTATCTTCATTTGTTTCTAAGGGCATACCGTTCATCTGTACTGTACTGTTAACGGATCAGACCCCGGCCAGTGTTATTATGGGACGAGAATTAAGAATACCATGCGATTTGAAGTTTGGATGTCCCCCAGAAGAAGAGACCGCAGGTGAAGACTATGTCAGCCAGTTACGTCAAAAGATGAACGACATCCACTAACGAGTCCGGTTAAATATCGAGAATGCCAGTGTCTGGATGAAGGAGGACTATGACATCAGAGCCAAGGGCGGGGAATTCCAAATTGATGATCTTGTTTGGTTGTATAACACGCAACGCGTCGTCGTAGATATCAGCCATAACTACAGAGAATTTGAGAGGGGCCTTTCCAAATTGTATAAAGAATCAATGATGTTGTCTACAGAATAATACAGCTGCCTCGAGGAGAACCAAAGGTGATACATTTCAATAGGTTAGCCTCTTATGCCGGACCTGTTTTAGGTGTCCCTGGCTCATGGTAAGTCTCCAGATCTCCGGGTGTCTAGAGGAATAGCGAAGGTTTTTGCAAAGAAGTACAGCCAGTTCCAGAAGCTAAGGGAGCAAGAACCTGTGGTGGGGAAGGTCCTTCATCTCGCGGACAAACAACCAGTCGGTACCAGAGACATCTCCTGTTTGGTAACGAAAACATTCTCGCAGGACAAGCAAACATATAGCGATCTTTGAAAGACACTGGTAGAATTCAGGACTGTGATGATGGAGAAGAACTTGATGAAATTGGCGGTCCCAAAGATAGCCTGTGGGTTGGATGGACTAAATTGGAGGGTGGTGAGAAGTACGATGGAAACTGTCGACATCCTTGTATGCTGTCTCAATATTCGCAGCCCAGATTCGAATATTGTTATTTCCACCAAACTTCCCATTGTCGAAATGGCGAGTCCTGCAAATATCGCCATACCAGGAAGGATTCTGGGACATTCCGGAACGAAATGGTCTTAAGGAGGGGGCAATGTGACGGGAATTCTTCCGGTAATTCCTGGAAGCGGCATTCATCCGATTTTTCGGCGAATCCGAAATGTTGTGCTGCTTGCTTTGATGAAGTTCTCGAAGCAGCCCATGAAGGAAATCTTTCGGCTGCTCTTTGACGTTCTGGAGAATTTCGAGAAGAAATATATAAATACAGAGAGCTGACGGAAGCATGATTATGTATTCGATTGCCGTTTAGTACCTAAAGTTCAGATGTTCAAAATAAATTGTAAATAGTTCAGTGAATATAAATTAAACTAGTGGAAATAAATTATAGTGAGTTAGACTGTGTTTATAAATAAATCCAAGAATTGAACTGAATTCGAATGTAAAAATAAAAACATTACAATGTTAGTCAAAATTTGTTAATCACAATATAAACTATAATTCCACTCCATCTTACATTTCAACCACCCTGTACATACAACTGCTTCTAAAATTTTCTCAAACCATTTCATAACTATAATCAAAAACATAATTCAAATCACCTAACTGCTTACATAACACATTTTTTCTAAATATAATTATTCTATTCTCCCCTTATTTAAACAACATTTTATATACAACTACTTATGAACCAAACAATAATCACATTTTCTTATTCATCCTGTAAACATATAATTCTATTCCCTCCCTTTTTTAACCACCTCGTATATGCAGCCATTTATGGTCTACCCAATATAACTTTTTTGAACCATCCCATGTAACTAATTCCTCTACCCCTTTAGTTTAGTCACATTATATATATCCATATGCTTATAGGCCACCTAATATAACTTTTATTTATTTAAACCCTTATAATTCTACTTCGCTCTATGTTTCACCTATCCTATATATAGAACACCCTGTAAAATTACGCTTGCTACATCAGTTGAATTGTTTTTTTAATCATGTTACATTGGAATATCCCAAATTTTGAATTAAAGCTAAGCTAATGCAAGTATCTATCTAATATTAGGTTTTTGCGGTGGAACCAATATAGTAATTGTGTGTTACCGAAAATAATAGAAGTTTTTTCCTTATATCTACCGTTTCTGTCATTGTAGGGAGATAAAATGTATACCAGATTTTAAGTCAAACAATAGGCTTTGCTACAAAAAAAATCAGATTCAGCAATTCAGTTCAATAGCTCTTACATGATGCCCAAGCAAACAAACAAACAAAGAAACAGACAACTACAATTTTATAGTGGTACTAGCGGTTACCGCGGTTTCGTCCGCTTATGGACTGTACAATAGCTTCTGAAACAAATGGGCTGTCCTATATAACAATTTGTTCTAACTTTTTTCAACCACCTGCTTATTAGCCACTCTATATAACAATTTTATTCAACTTGTTCTTTGAACCGCCCTGGGTAACTACAACTCTACTTCCATCCATATTTAAACCATCCTTTATATACTGCTGCCAATTAGGCAACCATTGTAACTTATTTGTCTATCAGTTTTGAACCATTCAGTATAACCATAGTTTTACTCCACAAAATATTTCACCAACCTTCTATATGCATTTCATCAGGGGCCTCCAAATATTACATTTATTAAACACTTAACAATAACTCTGCTACACCCTATATTTCAATTATCTTATCTATGCAACTGCTAATGGACTTTGCTATATAACCATTTTTTTAACCATCCTGGAAAGTATATTTTTTCTTCTCCTTATTTTTCAACCACCCCTTATATGCAACTTTTTCTCCTTGTTTTAATCACACTATATAACTATTATTTTACTTTGCGTCATGCTTCAGATATTACATATATGCAACAGCTCAGGTTCTATCCTAAAATTAAAATTTTAAAATTTTTTATGCACCCTGCTTAACTATAATTCTACTCCACCCGGTATTTCAACCACCTTATCAACTTCTTATCGGCCACCAGCATAAAATTCTTTGTACCAACCTGTACAAGTATAATTTAATCAATTCCCAATATAATATAATATAGAAGATAGATATATGCGTAGCTTCGACTATATTGGCAGTTTAATTGACTTGCGATACAAAGGTTTCCGCTAATATGAGCGCCTAATAATTATTGCTTTCATGAAGACTTTAGCCTTATTTTATGTATTACAAGTCACCAAGCTGCTAGCTTCCTTAAGTGACCTTTTTTTAAGGTCTTCTTAATACCTGATTGGCTAAGTTTAATTTATCCACAATACCTTCGGGAAATGTATTACAGTTCCTTTTAATTTATTTGGGGATGTCTCGAGGTGTCGCACTTACATGTAGAAACATAAACACTATTACATGCAATTCTTATAAGTATTGTCTGAATTATTTATTTTAAAAACAATTTCAACTTCTTTTCTGTTTCCTAAGCGTTTAATTGTTCAGATAAATCAGAAATATATAGTAACACATGCATAATTTTGTCTGGTGTTTATGTGTGGTTCTTATTAGCGATTTTGTTTGTGTTTAGTTGCACTGACCACCGCATTGCTTTGGTTAGAGTTCCTGTTGAATATTGACTTTGTATTAGATTTTCTTTACTTCGTTGTTAATTATTTCACTGGTTGCAGATTTTTTATTACTCTATCAAATAACCATTACAATATCTATGTGTTGCGGTCATAGGTTTGCGATGTATTTATGATGATATATGATCTATAATTTTATCAAGATAGGCAAGTTTTCTTATATTCCCAATTTGCATCAGGTGAATCATTCACCTGATGACGATAGCAGATACACAACTAGTGCTACTAGTGAAATATTTTGAGATCAACCACTTCAAGACGATGTAACTCCAAGGAAACCTCGAAGAAGAATTTTATAATTTTTGAAATAGTATATTACCGGATGAACAATGTGAAATGTACTGAGTTGGCAATATATAAATTCTTGTGTCAACAATGTGCAGTTGGTATTGAAAATACACGTAATAATGAGTTGGCACAATTAATAATTTGTTTATGTTATGGCATTTGAATGATTTGAAAACTTCATGTCAGTTCGTGTTGACATAAACTCAAACTTTCTGAAAACGGAACCAAGGAAATGATTTTGGCTCTTAATTAAGAAATTAATTAAAAAATAAAGTATTATTATGTAAACATTAACAAATTGACTTTGATACCAAAGAACCTCTAGGGATCCTTATATTGAACAACTAACAATAATCTATTATTACATGAAAAATTAGGAAATTATGCTTGAGCAAGAAATTTACATCAATTGATAATCAGCATATTGGCCAATTTGATGCCAATAAAATGCAGAAACTAAACTCTTAAAATGTACAAATAAATACATAACATGTATTTATTATATTAAACTAGAATAAGGGTTACCTGCATTGAATGTGATATATTTAAATATCAGATGCTACTTAATAAATGACATTAAGGATAGGAATCATTGATTTTAAAACAAATTAATGACAGAATTGTGTTTAAGGTCATAGTTTTAACAAATGTAGGAACACTGTTGTCTGCCTTTATTGTGCTAAAGGGCTCTTTCTTAGAGTATCCTGATGAGAAGAAAACAATTTTGTAAACTCTGCTGCATATACAATAATATGATGAGAGAGATGGACGCAGAACTGAAAGTGGTTTCTATAAATTTAAAATTAACAACAAATTTTAATACATGTTACAAATATACTTTGTTACTGCATTCTTTTAGAAATACACCTTTTCTCTGATATAAAATAAAGAGTATGACCTCAGGCTAAACAAACCAATTGACTGTGATAACTGGAGAGATCGCAATAAGACAGAGCCCCTAGGAAGTTAATACTGAACTCAAAAACAATCTATTTGTTTTCTGAAAGATAATTGTGGCATCTCTGGTTTTTTTTTCTGAGTTCTTTGGGAATAACACCACATAAACTTGGAAGTCTGTATATTTCAAAAGTCCAAATGTTTCAATGTCTAAATCAGACAAATGTCAAATTCTGATTGCGATATTTGTCATTGAGAACCCTTTTCATTTTTTAATTTTTTAATTTCTTGTTCATTTTGTATTAATACCATTGAAAACGGGGTCTTATTTAAACCTTGAAACGTTTGCACTTTTGAAGTATATAGACTTCAAGTTTATGTGGTGTTATTCCCAAAGAACTCAGAAAAAATAAAAACAATCTATTGTTAAATAACAAATTAGCACACCATGTTTCTAAAAGATTGTAAGTCAAGTGATACATAATAAGCCTAATGGCCAAATTGATACTATTATATTATGCGAAAACTATATATAAAACGAACCAAGTAAACGTTGAATTTGAAGAATTAACAAAACCCAAAATTTGCTATTGATATACGTTAGTATAGTTATGCAGGCTTAATAAACATCATAAAGGATAGGAATCATCCTGATAATAATCATGAAGTAAGTTGTGTATTTTGTGGAGTTCAGCTGGTTATAATATTATTCCAAAAAACTTATTGTGGAATGTTCAGTATACGATGAAGCTCCATCTTGTTGGAAATAACCCGCTGTTAATTCATCAACATGTAAACTGTTCATAAATTATTCCCACGTTTGCTCTATATGTTACTACAGCGATGTATACTGCCCCATACGAGCATGGAATTTAATAAACACCCTTGGATGAAACAGGATTTAGTTTAACCTCCGGAGAGGGTACAATTGTGATTTTGGATAGTGGTTTGTTTTCACCTTATACTTATGGATAAGCTTCCCAATCCTATCCGTGACCTTGCTGGTATATGGCAAATATGCTACTAATTTACTAGGTAACAATTCTTTCGTTTACTGTAGCCGTTGTTTGGTTTAGTAGGCTACGCTCTACGCAAGTTTATTCCCTTCTCTAACTTTTGGGTTCGGAAATTGATATAACTCGATGCACTAGGGGGTTCACGACTGACCGTTTCTAAGATGGACGATGATGGACCGGGTGTGAAGATATCTGTCGGTGTGTATTGGTTTTCTGTTTACAGAATTGCACAGGCGACCATTTGGCAACCGTGAAACCAACACGTCCAGGAAGGGTAGGGATCCATTGGACTCAATTTCCATCGTGAATTTAATGTCTGAATGTTGGGTATTAATGTGGTTAAAGAACAATTGGAGAGCCTGTTGTGCATGTGGCCAGATGACAAAAGTGTCATCAACATTTCTCAACCAGATTTTGGGTTTGTGGCTTGAGGACTCCAGAGCCACTGCTTCAAAGGCTTCCAAAAGATATCATCAGAACCAAAAACAATCCAAAATAATCCCATCAACTACCTCCTACCCTTCCCACCTGGAATTTCGGGGGCCAATTATTATTTCATCGTCATTTACAATTTAAGACAGTGAATATAATAAAATGAAGTGTCAAAGTGTGTTTCTGAGAAAAGACTAAACAAATGTATTCGCCCCAAGGTAAGCAACATTTGTATTTTCTCATCCTTCTAAGTGTGGGCGAAACGTCGAAAAACTTTGTTAATTTGTTGGTTCAGATATATAAATATATTAATTTGAAAAAATGACCCGGTTCAAATCCGGAAAAATTAGAATCAGCTATAATTAAGATTTTGTCTTCGTTCTCTACTATATGCTCCACTGTAAGATTCAGTTGATATATTATCTTCTATTGGTTTATTTGTTTATTTTATTATATTATGGTATTTTTTATCGAAAATATAATGCCGCTTAATTGTAGTTTCAAACAAACTGTAAGAAAGACATTAATTGTCAAATGAATTACGGAAATAGAAGTTATTCTGAAAGTATAAAACCTTAAATCGTGGTGCCTTCTTTTACATGAAAGAGCAATTAAACAAATTTATAAGGCTCATAAAAATGCTAGTTGTTAGACGCGAAAGAGCCACCGAGCATTGCGGAGGGTGAATGCAGATTGGGTCTAATGAAGAAAATTGGACTTAACGCATCTTTAATTCCTCTTGCACGACAGAGTTGTGTCTGTGCCTCTGCCTGCCTCCAGTCTTCGGCCTACGTTGTCGAAATAAGTCGAAGCAGCCACTTCGTTACACCGAATTTAGCAATTACTGCTCACCGTATAATTTAACTTCGCAAATTCTGAGGCTCGCAATTAAAATAATCTAATTTTTTGTGTTGAGAATTGCGGTTTACCCACAAAATATTTTTAGTAATTGCCAGTTAAATGAAAATCAATATATTGCCTTAGGTCATTCGAATATTGTGACAATTTTTAAGTATCAACAATAACGAAATCCTCTATAATACGATAAAAACTAATTCCCCAATCCAACAAATGATCATCAAAAAACATTCCTAATGAATATGCTCACAAGAAGAAATATTTCCCGAACATACTGACAATCTCTAACCTATTTCGAAATTATAAATTATACATGTTATCAGAACAGAATCAGATAAACAAATCGAGAACGACTATTATGGTATAAAAGGCCTGATTTTAGTTCAATAAATAGCAATCTAAACGAGTGAGTTCATTATTTTTGTAGTGAAATGTTTTGTGAATTTATTTCGGTTGGAATAAAGTCGATTATATTCCGTGTAATTTGTTTTCAAATCCACGGAATTTGTAATACTAAGAGTATTCATAAATATGACTAAACTGGTCTTCTTACATCTGAATTTACTTGCAGGATTGATTTCTTCATATTTCAGTTTAATGGGATTTCTTCTTTGATGTAAATTATTATTATTTTCACTCACAACTTGATTTATTTACTCTGTACAGTTTACGCATTCAATATAAGATTGAGAAATATTGAAAAACACTTGAATTTCACAAATGTTAAAAAAACACAAACGTAGGAACAAAAATACAAAAAGGACTTAACCATGAAGTAGATTATATTTTACTGCAACAATTAATCCTTTATTTGAAGTCGGGGCCAAGTCAAAAATAAGAAATATACCTATCTAATTATTAAAATCTTTATGTCTAATTTGTGTTTTGCTTTAGTCGGTTGTATTTTTTTCAGTTTATTTGTCTTACAATTTCCAGTGATGAGAGGTGATTTGGCGAATAAGAAAATAAATGGTGGCTAGTTGAAATGGAAGATTAAAAAACTAAAAGCTTAGAAAAAATTGTATTTTAAGAATTATAAATGAAAACCAACTTATATGGTTTCAAACCTAATTGATAAATATATTTAGTAAGTAATGATAAGAATTTTGATACCTTTACCATGGCATGCGATAATTCTAAAATGATACTGGTGAATACCGAGTGGCTGGCCTATGAATCAGAATGGTCCAATTCCCATAAAATGAAAATGGGACCAGTTCACTTAGTCAGATTCCTGGAGTTTCAAATCGAATAAGAGCAAAACTAGAAGTTTTGTTCTAAACACCATTATACTGCAAGTACAGAAAATTTGGCCAGAAGACAATTACTATAAAATGGTGGTAAACCCAAAATTCTAAATGCAAATTAAAACATTTCTCAAGGTAGATGGACATTTCTGCATATGTGGATGCAATTATGATTATTTATTTATTTATATACCTAAGAAATCAAGAGGACAAGCTCCAACGACAGATTACAATTTTTATAATTTACATATAATGTCAAGTCAGTCAATTGATAAAAAAAATATAAACAAGAACCTAAAAACTTTAACATTCTGTAGAAAACATTAAACCATTTTACTTAACACCAAAAAGTACAAAAATAAGGAACTAAAATATACCCAACTATAATCAAAAATAAACTATAATATTTTAATAATCTTCCTGTAAAAACTACCTGGTCCTTCCGCCCAAATATCTGCATACAAGTTCTGTTTAATGATGCCATATTTCCCAGGGCAGTCTCTTCATCACAATAAAAAATAGTTTATGATTTCCATAGCACTTTCCGATATTGACAGCAGTAAAGGTTAACTACTTTTAAATCAAAATTCATTTTTGGACAATCCTTATTTTCAACTGGAAAAAATAACATGTGAAGATTCCATTTCAGATTTCATATCGTAGACCATGCAGATCTTTCTATGACGTATTTTATTTAAAATCATCTAACTTTCAATTAAGTTATCCGAAAATTGGAATAATGATTTCATTTAATATTAAGACTATGCCCTAGACGTTTTATCCCTACAATATTATTTGACAGATTTTATGAAAAGAAGACCTCTAAACTGCCGAATTGAAACGTTCTTGTTTTTTATGAAGTCCGTTACAAATGGAACAATGCATAATTGAAAGTTTTACAAATGAAAATAATTCTAAAATTTAATGGTCAAACTCTCATTATTACTAACAAGTATGTACCACAAATTAAATTTGAGTTATAAAAAATAATGTTTTTTCCTCATTTGTTTTCTAGTCCTTTCTTAGTCCTTTTGTCAAGTGCGAGTTGGACTCGCATACTAAGGGTGCCGTACCATCTTCAAGATTCTAATATTCCAGTTTCAGACAAGCAGGGAATGAGTGCATTTTCTTATATTTACCCTAATAACAAGCGTTTTAAATTTATAAAAAGTATACACTTTGATTTTCCACACAGACCTTTTATTTTATCTGCTTCAGCATTCGCTTGAATTTTATAAGAATACATATGTATTTAATTTTCTAATTTGGCCTCCAAAAATTAACATTAGGGTTTTATTTTATTAATAAACTTTCAGGGAAGCCTTTATAATATACTGTCTGAATTTTGAGGCTCCGTAGATTGGAAGATAAAGGCAAAATAGGTCAAGTTTTAAATTATTAATTATTAAATATGTTATTCAAATTATTTAAAAATACAAATAAAATATATTTTTCAAAATTTAAATAGCGTAGTCACTAAAGTGGGAATTAAGTCGATGTTAATATCTTTTAAACAAATGATTTAAAAATATGATATATTTGTAATTCACATAATGCACCTTTTATATTACATGATGCGTTTGAAAATTAAATTTTTATTTTCCATTTAATTGTATAATTTGTCCCTAAAATTACTATAGGGGTTTTCTAATAATTTTTCTTATCAATTAAAGTAAGCCCCAGTACCTCTAATTATTTTTAAAATTCTAGGTAGTATGGTTTCGGAAATAAAGCAAGAAATGAATTTTTTTAAAATCTTTATGTAAATATCTTGTAAACAATTAATTTTAAAAATTATGAAAAATATATATTTGTATTCGTCATAATGAGTCCTTTCATTTGATGTATTGCATGAGGCGTTACAAAAATATTTTTTTATTTTCCGTTTAATTCTATAATTTGGCCCCAATATTAATATTAGGGATTTCTTCGTGTTTTTGCTGTAAACAAAAAAGTTTTGGTCTTATAGTTTGGGGAATAACGGGGTGAATGGGTAATTTTTTTTAATATATTTTAAAATATTCATTTTAAAAAAATTAAAAAAATATATTTGTATTCGTCATAATGAGCCCTCTGATTTGATATATTACATGATCCGTTAGAAACAATTTATAATTTTTTATTTTCCATTAAATTCTATAATTTGCCCCCCAAAATGAATATTAAGAGTTTCTCCTTACTTTTCCAGTAAAGTTCAGGTGAGGGGCTATATTTCCTTTTTTTTAAATTTCCAGCTGGTGGTTCCGGAGATAAGAGGGGGGGAATTGGTAAATTTTGGTATATTTTCATTAATATCTTTTTAACTAATTTTTTTTTAATATGAAAAAATATATTTGTGTTCCTCAGAATAGGACCTTTCATTTGATGTATAACATGATGCGTTTGAATTTTTTTTATTTTTACATTTTTATTTAATTCTATAATTTGACCCCAAAATTAATATTAATGGTTTCTCCTTATTTTTCCTGTAAAGTTAGGGCAACGTTCTATATTTCCCATTTTTTCAAAATTATAGGCTCAGTAGTTTCGTTGATCAGGAGGTGGGGGAGGGGGAGAACGGTCGATTTTTTTTAGTTTTCCCCCCAAAAGTACCCTTAAAATCAAAATTTCTTCTTTTACGATATCTACTACTGATCGGGTCACCAAACTACAAATTGATACCAAATTTCATCCCCTTCCGTCCAGTAGAAAATTGCTGTCATGTGACAGAGGCAGAAATCCGGAGTGATAAGCGTATCCATATATTGTATATACGGAACCCTAATAATTTCATCTACTCTTCCATTAAATAATCCCGTTGGGTGCAATGAAATCAAATATATTTAGTGATCGTACTTGAGTTCAACAATGGAATGTCACTCACCCAAATTTATGAATATCTACTTTTTTACAGTCCAATTTTCTACATAGCGGGGGGCAGAGGGGGGCTAAAGGTTCTATTATCTGAGGAACCAATTAACGAAAGTGAGCTTATAGTAGCTCATTTAGTAGGTTTTTCATTTCCCTACAATATTGTCCACGGTTTCTCGGGTAGATTTTGTGTAAAAGGTAAAAAACTAAATTGTTGCCGATTTTTTGAGGTTTTTTTTTGTTAAAAAAACAAAATCGCATCGATGAAAATTGTTGAATTTTTTGCCAATTAGTCATGTTTTATGTTTAGTACAAGTTGATGTTACTTTCATTCTACTATTAATTTCCTCACCAAAAGGTCTGTTTCTGCGTAATTGACCCAGAGATAACTAGTGAACAACCTGCCATTGATCTACAAAGCTCTTTAGCTGCAACTGATGTGTACGCTGCAGTCAGTCCTCTTCTCTGTCAGAAATCGTTGCACTGCCTATTATTCCTCCCAAAATATCTAAATGGAATATCAACAACAAAATGTTCATTTATTTAACAAGTACTTATATAAAAAAATAACTAGAAAAAAAATATGACAAGAAAACAAACTGAGAAAGGGGTGTTAAGATCTGACATAATTGATACTACCTATAGGGACCAGAAAATCAAGTATTTTTTTAGAATAATCAATTCCGTTATGAGTGAAGTGAAGAAAAATGAGTACTAAATGATGCCTGTTTTTCCAGTGCAGTGAAAGTCCACTGTTGAAAAGTTATATGCCACGTGTCCAAAAATTGAGCGCCTAGAAATTCTAGATAATTAACATCGGTAGGCTAAAAATGTCATCTTTATGGTGATTAAAGGCTCGCTCAAAACCAATTTACAGTCAATATTATTTCATCCACTTTTCAGAAATAGCTAAAAATACTTGGACGGACAAAAAGCAATTATCGAATCTACGGAAAATTTACACAAAAACTAAATCTTGTATTAAAGTGCTCAAGGTGAATATAGGATCAGAAATAGTTCACCGTCCTTCAGTTTTTAAGGAAAATCCTGAAAACCTTCTACGACAAGGAAAATTGCTAGATTTACAAAAACTATTCCTATGCCTTATGCATCTGAAATAGACTATTGTCTCTATCTATATATTTTTGAGGCAACTTAATCCTATTCAATGTTTATTTGACTCAATCAGGTTAAGTTTAGAAACTTCAAGATCGAAACGAGTCAAAAGTTTTACGGTGGGAATGTGGAAAGAAGCAATAAAACTATCAATTTTGGGGCTTTGGGCCGCTTAATAGAGATTTGATAGACTATTTGGCACATCAGATAAGAGTCAAAGTTGTTCCAAAGTCAAATTGTTTTAAACCAATTATGGTCATTCTTCATTATTAGAAATGCTCAGCGTTTATCCAAAACTTTTCCTTTTCCTTGTACATGTGTTTGACCTCGAAATAACCACTGCAGTCAATTAATTCTTGGGTTGATATTGTGACATAATACAAAACATATATACTTTTAATAGTTTTTCCCATAATAGAGTATTTAACCCATTTTGTCTTTAAAATGACCTTGACTGTGAGCTGGATTAGAAATGGACAACATAAAGACATTATTGTAATTCGCATATACATAAATATACCGAATTACCACATTTCATATTTTTTGAAAACTGAAGGGTGGCGGATTATTTTTGAGCCAAAATTCGCATTCCGAAATGACATCAATATGTAAAAAAGGTCTCTAAAGAAAGATTTAGGCTTTGATAAGTCCTCTTTAGGTTCCGGGAGTGATTATCACACCTCAGGGATTTTTGGAAATTAAGATGGTTTGAACAATTCTGATGGTGGGTTTATTTAAGGCAGAACCAAAGGCATAATATATATCGTATTTTTGTAAGGGACAAATAACGCATATCCCTATTATTTAAGGTAGAGTGGGGTAAGTGCATAAACGGGGCAAGTGCATAAGCGGGCTCTTATTAACATAATATGAGAGAATGTAGATATCTACTATATAATCATCTATTCAAAGTTAATGCCATCCTATACACATAGATGTCGCCGAATTAATATAGGAAATCCCCGATTTATGGCAATCAGTTCGAAAGCACGGCATGCAAAAAGCACGTCTAGTTTGAGTGTATCAAAATTCTGCTGAAGTTTTTAAAAGAATTCTGTGTTTTGTGGTATTATTTTTGAAAAATATTGTTTATATATTACTTTAATTTATTGACAAGAAGAATAGTGTGCCCTTGCCTTGTAAATATTGAGACAAGGGGCAAGTGCATAGCGTTTGGTGGTGTAAGAGCATATGTGCTGTGCACATGCCCCAGAAAATTTCCTGCCTGTTTATTTCTCGTTTTAAATCTCTGAATAATATATTTGTATTTACTTACGTTAGAAAACCGAACGGAAGAGATTATTCAAAAGAAACGTTTGAATAAGCTCTTGAAGAAATAAAAGGAAGCCGCATAAATGCGTACCAAGCCAGCAAAAAATACATCATACCTTATTCCACAATAAATCGTCACTTAAAAGGAAGACGTGGGACAAAATCAAAATCATTTGGCAGAAGCACTACAATATGAAACACTTCTAGTCGAAGGAGAAGTATGGCTTTGGGTTATCCAGAAAAGACGTGCAAAAATTGGTTGGGCAATTCGTAAATGCGAATAAAATTAAAACCCCATTTAACGACGGCCTCTCTGGAGAGGACTGCTTTTTGAGATTCGCTAAGAGCATTTATAGCATTTATTGCCCAACAGATTTCACAATCCAATTACAGAGCAATGTACAAATTCACTATAATAGTATTCATATACATATCATTCCAAAACACAAAAAGTTTAAAAGTTTAACAAAATAACAGTTACTATTAAAATTAAATATAAATAACAATAAAATTAATAATCTTAAAATGAGAAGGGCTTAGAACTAAGTGAAAGTATGACGAGCTACATGTTTTATGTGATACAGAGAATCACGAAAAATGTCACAAATATTTGATATTTTATTAAAGTTATGGCACATAGTGTTTAATGGTGAATTCAAAAGTAAATTTGTGCGTGACTTGTAACAGTAAAAGGCTATGTTACTCCTCACTTGGTATTGTGGCACATAAAAATTCAAGAGAGCCAGTAAATCAGGGCAGTCAATTAGGCAACGAACCAATTTATAAACTAAGACTATGGATTTCTCAACTCTTCTGGAGTGTAGACTTTGAAAATTGAATCTTGTAAGTAATATGGAGTATTCTATTCCCCTTGTTGGATACGTTCCATCCACCCTATACATTAAATATTTTAGGAATTTTCTCTGAATATTTTCAATTCTAACAATATGAATATTATACTGTGGGCTCCATATGTTACAACAGTACTCAAGCTTTGTACGTATGAAGCTGAAATATAAAGTTTTTAAAGCCGCAACATTTTCAAAGCTTCGACAGTTCCGCATGATAAACCCATACATTTTGTAAGCTTCAGTAATCATTGAGTTTATGTGATCGATAAAATTGAGACTGGAGTCAAAAATTACACCCAAATCTCTAGTGGTAGTATCACGGAGCAACATAGTGTCGTTGACTTTATACTGGTATATTAATTGAGTCTTTTTCCTACTAAATGAGACAACTTTACATTTTGCTACATTCAAAGGTAATTTGTTACTCTTACACCATCTAATAAGATTAGAAAGATCATTTTGTAATCGTGCACAATCGTCCAATGTTGTTATTGGAAGATAAATTTTAAGATCGTCAGCATAGAGTAACTTATTAGTACGCAGAGAATTGCACAGGTCGTTCACAAAAAGGAGGAATAATAGTGGTCCAAGATTCGAGCCCTGGGGCACACCTGAAGTGGAGGTGTAGCTGTTAGAGAGATATCCATTAAAAAAAACAAACTGCGGCCTATTCTCTATGTATGACTTGCAAAGTTTCATAGTATCAAGGGAAAATCCAAATTGTGACATTAGTTTTTGTAGTAACCGATTATGATTCATTTTATCAAAAGCCTTTGAGAAGTCTGTATAGATCACATCCATCTGCCCTCCAAAATCTACAAACTGACAAAGCTGTTGGGTAATATTAAGAAGGTTAGTTTCGGTGGACCTGCAGCACATGAACCCATGTTGATAATCCGTAATTAAGTGTTGAACAGCTGGGTAGATGCGCCCATACAAAACAGATTCAAAGACTTTAGATATGTTACATAAAATAGAAATTGGGCGATAGTTATGTATTTGCGACTTATCGCCTGACTTGAATACGGGGATGATCTTGGCTATTTTCCACCTACAGGGGTAAGTCGATGTCTCAAGTGCCATATTGAATAATAGTTTTAAAGGATATGCAAGAATAGAGATACAATCACGGACAAAAAATGATGGTATATCATCAGCGCCAGAGGTTATTTTATTCTTGAGTTTCTTGGCTGCATTAATAATCTCGTCTTCAGTGATATTGCTGATATTAAGAATATCAGTAGAGTGGACTTCAAATTGATTATTGTCGTCATCAACAGGGTCTTTAGTGGAGACAAACACACTACTGAAAAAGTTTGAAAACTGATTGACAATCTCTTGTGGATCATGGAAGCACTGATTTTCATTGAACATTGTGCCAGGAATACGAGAAGTTCTTTTCTTGAGATTAATATAAGACCAAAACTTCTGTGAGTTAATAAGAACCGAATTTTCTAAATTACTGACATATGATTTATACGCTATAGTTATTTGACGTTTGACCTGGGATCTTACATTTCTGTATTCATTAAGAAACTGTATATCCTTCGTGCGTTTGTACTTACGGAAAAGTTTTTCTTTCAATTTGGTATTGTAAATTATTGTTTTATCAAACCAAGGGGGAAAATCACGTTTAAAATTTTTGAAAATGGGAACATACAAATCAAAAAGAAGATAAATACATTTGTAAAATTCATCTAAGGCTGAATTAACGTTAGAATATCGTAGCAAGAATGTCCAATCGATGCAACACAGATGTTGATATAAATGAACAAAATTACTTTATCTGAAGTTGTACCTTTTTTTATTTATATTCGTTGGAAATACTGTGTTATGTTCCACAACTTTGAATTGAATGTATAAAGATGGATGATACTGATCCTCTTTAACAATTGGAGGGTCATTAAGACTAACTATGCAGACTTTATTTGATAGTACAAGATCTAAAATACGACCTGATATATTCCTAAGATTATTAAATTGTTGTAGTGCAAATATATCCATGAAGTTATGTAAAGCAGTCACACTTCTATCGTTAGGGTTAGAGTCTACATAGCTCGGTACATTGAAATCACCAAAAAATAAAATGTCTGCAGTATGTAAAAAATCTAAACATTCAAGATATTCCAGAAATTCACAAAAAACATTGACTGAGATCGATGGTGGAATATAAGTAATGATAATATAAAAAATACTGTGCTTAATTTTACACTTACAGATAAGTAAATCAATATCTTTAAACATTAAATCCATATTGGTTAAATCAATACATGTAGATTCAATAGTGTCTTTCAGTGCCAATAAAACGCCACCGCCAGTGCTGCGATTAGTTGTTATAAGGTCTCGATCTTTCCTAAGGACTAAATAATCGCCAGAAAATAATTCAGAGTTACTTACAGTTGGTTGAAGCCATGTCTCAGTTAAGGCAATTATATCACATTCTGCATCACTTACATACGAATAAAATTCATCCAATTTGGTGTTTAACCCCCTGACATTTTGGTAGATGCATAACAAGTCATCTGTGAAGTTGGGCAGTTCTAGTTTAAAGTTGTGATGAATGGAATACCTTTGGAATACTTAATTACAACATTTTCTCCTTTGTTTTTCCTATCTAGAAGTTCTGCCTTCAAACTTGACATCTTATCACGCTGCGAAGACGTCATATCCGGCTCGATATAAATTTTCAAACGCGCATTGAGAGTTTTCTTATTTTTCAGTATATTGATTGCATCAGAAATTTTATCAAAAACTATTTTAAGTGGACGAGCGCCATTTTTATTTGGCTTACCCACCCTAGTCACCTTAACAATTGATGTGTTCGATGTTCTCGAGTTGTTTGAAGCTATGTCCGTAATGATTTTGACATCATCCAAATCTTTACCCTTTTCCGGTAAATTATAAATCATAATGTTAGATGCTCTTTTTTGTCGTTCATGGATTTCTTTCATAATATTATCTTCAGATTGTAAATTTATATTATTAGTCTCATTTTTGATAGTGTTTAAATCTGATTCAAGTTTATCAATTTTGGCCAATAAAGTTGGAATTAGTTTCACACCGGCCTGACAGTCTTCACAGTAAAAACGCAGTAGTCTCTTCCCTTTCAAATCCATCACTTTAAGTTCAGAAGCATTAAGGTCAGAGCACTCTCTATGCACAAGTCGGTTACAGCTATCGCACGCAATGACAGCAACATCTCCATTAATGTTCTTTTTACACTTAGCACACACCATAATTGCGATAAAAATTCAATGTCCTGCCACTGTTTGCCAAGAATTTACCGATAAATCACAATAGTTTTTGTCAGTGTACGTTGTTTTTGGTTTTTATTGCTGATTTGCAGATAATGGTTAATTTATTAAACTACAAAAATCATTCGATAACAATCGGACAACAAAATCCCTTAATTTCATATGCCAAGAATGAATGATTTTTCCGATATCAATTTCATGAATAACTATCACTTATAACTTCAACAAAATTGAAAATTATCGGAGGAATGATACGAACAACCGCACATCGGTACGGCACGGTTTAGGAAGAGGTATAACTTATCAATAAAAAAACCTTAAAGCGTAGGAATCGCTAGAAAAAATAGTTGCAATCCTTTTACAATGAACGAATACTTGACATTGTTAAAAAATACCATAAAAGAGCTAAGCATAGAAGACAAACCAATGAAAATTTGGAATTTGGATGAAACTAGTTTTTGTACCGATCCTGCAAAAACAAAGGTATTTGGCGGTAAAAATATTCCTTACACTCCCACTGCCAGTGCTCTTGGACGGAAAAATATTAGTTTTGATGGCTGCTTCAGCTTTTGGAGGTAAAGTTCCACCATCGATAATTTTTGAAGGTAAAAATATCTGGGATCAATGGCAGGCATCAGAAAATATTAGATATCCTGTAACCACTTATACTGCAAGTAATAATGGTTGGATGGAGGCAGAGGTATTCCAAAATTATTTTCAAAATTTTTCTTAAAAACAATAGGCACTGACCGTCTTATTAATATTCTATGGTCATTCTACTCACTTAATCATCAGAATGATAGAAAAGGCTTCTAAAGAAAATGTAACAATTCTGAGATTACCGCCTCATACCAGTCATGTGCTACAACCATTGGATTTAAGCGTTGTCAAACCGTTGAAAATGTGTTAGGACTCAAAACTAGTAAAGTGGCAAAGACAAAATATCGGTGGAAAGCTTAAAAAAAAGAATTTTCTATAATAATTGGAGAGGTTTGGAGTGAGTTGGATCCAAACATAATTATGAATTGTTTTAAAAAAACTGGCATCTATCCATTGTCGAGGAATGTTGTTCCAGATTCAATATATAATTCAATTGCCTTTAAACAGTGGATTGAAGCGAAAACAGCAAAAAAAGATAATTCTCCACAAATAGCAAAACACCCAATGACTGCAGTAGTTGAAGTAGCTACGTTGCACCCACCCATAATATTAGAAATTGCTCCTCAAGATTCAGTGGAAGTAGTGCTTGATATTTTTGATGAGCCACCAGAAAATCAAAAATTGAAGAAACATTTGCAGAAAAAACTCCATCTTCAACAAATATAAAACCTGGATCATCATTGATACCGCAAAAAATGAAAATATTTGAAGAAATGCTTTTGGATACCATAAAAGCAAATGCCCCCAATCGTATGCTTAAAAAAATAGAGTAGCGAAAGGAGCGGAAGGCATCACATCAGAAATGGTGAAGTGCAGAATGGTTGCAGAGAAAACATGTCAGAAAATGATAATACCGTATTAGAAGAAATTTCCACTTCCTCAAAGCAAATTATCATGCTTTTATGTTCGATCTGCAGGTGCGATTTTTGTTATTACACTAAGAAGAAAGACTTGAGTGCGTAACTTGTAAACAGTAGGAATGTGGAACATGCAACAAAGGTTCCAAAAAACGACGGATGAATGTGAACGTTGTCGGATTAGTGCATTTGCTATTTGTTCAAAAATATATTTGTTTAAAATCTAACATTGTAGCATTTCTATTAATATATTTTAGATCCCTTTAAATATAAGGACTTTATTTCACTAATTTTTTGTATTTTTTGTGTATTTTGATTTATTTGCTTTACTCCAAAACGAAAAAAAATATTGGAATGCGTTAAAAAGCATTTTAAAGCAAACACTTCAATACTTATACTCTTGCCTCGTAGCATATTATATAAGGTTTCAAATCGGTTATGCATTTGCCCATTTTCGGGGCAAGTGCACAGTTCTTGGATTTTTGACGTTTTCTTAAAACAATAAAATATATAAGTGAAATTGGCGCTTTTGTCATTATTAATTAAAGCGTAGTTACTCAAGTATTCGTTTAATTAAAACTAAAAACTGGGGTGCACTTACCCACTCCACCTCATGATAATTTATAATTAAACCATTGGGATGTCAGCCAAATATTTAGTTTTTCCACTGAGCTACTATTATTTATGAACAAGTCTAAATCTTACTCTTATGGTTAGTTGATCAGTTATAGGTAGTTCATTTTCCACTATAGTTTCTTTTTGGAATAATAATTTTTCCCATTTTAGTCTTAAGTCACATAATTATTCTAAAATGAAAAGAAATAACATGTTGATTATAAAAGTTTTCATAACTCACATCTCCTATTCTAAAAAAGAAATTCGTAAACTCAGTGAATAAATTTTCTTTTAAAACTTATTGAAGTTTGATTACCTGCCTAATCAATCTGAATCCAATACAACAAGAAACATTTTTATAGTAACACAAAGGTTACAACACTACTGAAAGAATCAAAATATGGGTGCATTCAGTTACAAATTTTACATCAGAAGCTATGAGAATGAGTCGGTATGATTGGTTGTCTCTTTAGTTTTTTTCTCTTCTATTATTTAAAAATTAGTTTGTTGAGTTTTGCATCCGACTTTATTTCCAATATTTATATTATTGCCATTTTAGAGTCTCACACAGGCAAGAACAATTAACAGAATTGCTAGGATATTTTTTTGTGAAATAGATACATTAATGATATGGAAAATAATATGTATTGTTGTCTAATATAAATAATTTCGATGAATTAGAATGTAAAAAACTGTATAACTTGGGAACAAAGACATCAGTTGATCATACCCATAGTCAAATTTACATTAAATAAGTACACTACAAGTAATAGTTCTGAAGTACGTATAAAACTAAGAATTAAGTTGGACTGTTTCAATCCGAAAAAACTCTCCAGGAACAGAATTTGTAAACAAATTATAAACTTGTTGATAACGGTTAGGTTAGTGCGACAAGAAAAGTTATTAGTTATTATTATCTTTTTCGAAATGAACACTATAATTTTATTTAAAATAAAATTCGTTGAATATTCAGAGATAATTTCAGAGTTGAAACAACAAATATTTTAATTGTTTCGTTATGTACTAAAATTAATTAATGTATGAAACAAAAGTAAATTTGGTTAGGTATACGAGATAAATCCAATAGAACGATATATCTGATCGGGGCGCGTACATTCGGCATTTCCTAAAAGCTTCCGACTTGCGTCTCATCTGACGAGCGGAAGCTATATGCCGTGTAAAATGCACAACTTTGCCCATTCTCCAGTAGAGATCAGCACCACCTCAGCAGTGTGCTACATCATCCCTACTTTACCGGCAAAGATGCTGCGGGCGTGTCAGTACACTTACATTGGTCGAGTCATTTTCCCGCTATCTCGGACGATTGGCTTGGCCTCAAGGGGCCGAACCTGACACCACGCCTTCTACCCTTGCCGGACTCTCCGGGAGCCAGAGTAGGTCTCTGGGGGTGTGGCCACACCCTTGAGAGGACGCTTTGCGGATCGCAGTGGTGAGACCACTCGACGCTTATCAGTACTTGGTCCCAGTCGCGTTCTGACCCTACGCGGAAGAACAACAGGAATCTCGCGAGATATATCACAGTTAAACATACCTTCGAGAATATTCGTCTAATAAAAGTGTGCCGTTTAAACTTTTACGGTGTGTGTCCGGAAGTGCTCCCCGGCCGCAAGGCAAAGAACATTCCACGGCGTCTTGAAAAACTGTCAAGACGAGGTCCGACGAGGGACATACTGTGGAGCGCGGTTATCCAACGGCGTCTCCTTGGCCAGCATTATCCCTCACGGCTCACGAACTGGACCCTGTGGCAGCCGCCTGGGGACGGAAATTGTACCCAGGTAATTAACTATATCGCAGAAACTTGTTCACTTGTTCAACACTAAATAAAGTTTTTATAACAACTTGTTGCTTCTCAAGTCCCACTTACGAATAACGGCTTTATGCCAATACAGTAAAATAAATAGCTTTATGCGCAGATTTAAATGCACAAATTTTAACAAAAAAATCCTTATATTTGAGTTTCAATATATGTATGATTCTTGGAATTTGGTTAAACGAATTTTATTTGTTCAATTCCTTGGTACATATTAACAATTTCTGGAGAATATACTGACTGAATTTGTGGTAGTGTAGATAATAATAAAAAATAAAAAGGCTGAAATACAGTTCTCCTATTTTTCCTTTTATAATCTCGATAATGGTAATTAAAAAAATTACAAAATTTTTTATTATGTAGGTATCTAATAGTGATGCTCTATTATTTATAGCTATTCTTGATTTTACATACATATCTTTTTCTGCTGCTTTTTAAAGTAAAATATTAATACAAATTAATTTATGGAATATTTATAATTTTAACTAAATATTCTTTATTACCGAAGAAACAATTCAATAGATATGTTAATTTTTTATACTTTATATTCATTTCTACAATAAAATTATTTTTCTTTATACATTTACAACATTAAGTATACTGTGAATGTGTTACATTACATTAGTAATAAATTTTCCAAAAAAATATTAACTAAGACACAACGTGCCCAGCATCACTATTGTAATTTATTACACAATAAATATGGTGCTTCACCTTCAGTATTGGTATCAACTACCGACCTTAAAAATACTAATTGTAAATCCATTAAAATATAGTTTTCAAATGACCATATTTTAAAGTTTTACGTATATTAAACAATTCAATAGGTTATTCCATGGTATATCTTTATTTTAGAATATTGCCTACTCTAAAATATACCTACACTTTAGATTAGAAATTTATTATGTCAACTAAAATAAAATTTTAAACAAAAATTAATTATTTATTAATATATATATATATATATATATATATATATATATATATATATATACATAAAAAGTACATATCTACAACAATTAATATAAACATATGGAATAAAATGATTTAATATTTTAAAACTAACTAATATTTTCAAAATTTTAACATATTGCATAAATTACTGAACTAATAAATAATAAAATTACCTACTTAATTAATATCGCCGAAAACATTAAAATATTTCTTATACATTGAAATTCAAGGAATAAAAGTTCCAGGCTAATAATACTCAAAGTTGAAAATTTTCATTACCTTTAGGTTGTAAGTACTCCAAATTTCTCATTTGCAGGTTTATTTGGCAATTAATAAAAAATAGCGCAGGTAGCTACTATAGAATTATTCCTGCAATATATTTAATATTTTATATGAATATAAAATTTATTAAATAATGAACATATCAACTTTAGAATTTTATTAACCTTGATTAGCGCATTATGCTTCCTTAGATACCAAATTATATCGTATGTTCCTGTAACTGATGTAATTTTAATACTGGACCCATGCAATAAAACGTCTTTTCAACTGATTATGTTCAGTTTTTACATAATAATTTGTAATCGGAAAATTCAGTATCGTCAAAGAAAATGAGCACTTGCACAAAAACTATGCCTACTAAGAAGAAAAGTAAAACAGACAAAATATACCTACAAGCTTGCGATACATTGTTGTGAACACCCAAATTATAATATAAATTAATATGATGAATTAATCGACCCCGTTTGTGCGAATTATTATAACAGTATTCAAAAATGCCCACTTTAGTTTTTTTGTATGGAAGTAGGCATTATTTTAATCCCTAAATAAAATTGATAAAGATGTAACATATTAAAATTAGTT
Organism: Octodonta nipae; assembly: GCA_034190945.1. Lineage (NCBI taxonomy): Eukaryota > Metazoa > Arthropoda > Insecta > Coleoptera > Chrysomelidae > Octodonta > Octodonta nipae. The sequence continues at coordinate 83,813,253 of CM067216.1, forward strand.
TTTATTTTATGTTAATAGTAGGTATCAGTTTAATTAATAAAAATTTCATAGTATCTACCTCAATATTATTTTCATTACATTTTAAATAATAAATCCAGATGTCTATATTAATCTCTTAGAATCTAAAATCATTAATTTCAATAGGATAGGTTTTTTGATCAAAGTATTTTAAATTCAACAATTATTAAAATTTATTAACTAAATAATATTGAAAAATTATGACACAAATATCCTTAAGGAAACAAATAATTTTGAAATTACTGACATTCATAATTTGTAAAATATTGACAGATGTTTTAAAATTCAGTAAAGAAACTGAATTGTTATTGGTCGAAATAATTTATATAGTCATTGGTTCTTTGCCCATCACTATCTTATTTTAATTAAAATATGTAGGTAAACTTAACTCCTGCTTAATTAACGAAATATCGTAATTTAAAGAAGCTAACGAAGCAGCAAATTTTAAATTAGCAAAGGTAGGTATTATTATTTTTGTGAAAAACGACATAAAAAATCTGTCATAGCTTTTCCAACAATGTAAAAACCAGATTTTTTCGAGTATATTATTATTATTTTATTTTTGGTTCACCATAAATCCTCATAATTTAGACATTTTGATTTAGATTATGTATGTTGGTTATGAGAAAATTAAACGAAGTTTGTCAAATCATCTTTGACCAAAAGTTCAATTATTAGAAAATAATATACATTTATTTAAACGCAACTAGCTATTACAGGACATGCATTTTTTATTACCTCTTAAAATTGTAATTGTAAAGAGTTGAAACACACTAGCCCTAGTCTACGTCATCCCATTAAAAAAGTAGTATATAGATAATCCGATTAATTCAACAAATTTATGTCCCTAAGATAATTTAATAGATTTAACCGTTTTCATATTAATGATACTAATGTACCTAACACATGACACAAAAAGTGTTCCAGTCATACTTTTTAAAAAATCTAATTGACTGCGATCAATTAAAGAGTTTTCTAAGAACTATAATACTATCTAAGATAAAGTAAAATAAACTTCCTTAATACAACTGTAATTCAAACACAAACATGATAAAAACAGTAACAATATTACAGACAACATCTCCTAAATTACTAATAGAATTCGGTTATGGGACACAGGTACACACACGTCTATCTATTAAGCGATTTGCATACGTGCGATTAATATATCCACTCACACTTAAACTTACGTAACCTGACATCTCCATGAATATAACACAAGTTTTCAAAAAGAGCAGATATTTATTTTTTTCACTACCAAAATAAAAATATGATTTCGTTAATGTAGGTAGATTGTGAATCCCAATTAGATGTCAATTTATTTTCAAATGGAGGTATTTATTGTTGACTTAAGTTGACTATAAATATACACAATTTCGGGGATAAATAAAAATATTCAACAGACCTATGATCTTAATTTCTACTTACTAACAATATTTATCAATTCTTGAAATGGTATTTTATAGTGAACGAAAATATACCTTTATCACTTATATTGTTACTGTAAGTACGGTGGCTAGTGGTACTGTCGTTACTGGTTACTTTAAAGCATTATAAATGATATTTAGTATTTTTATTCATATACCATAAAGTAACGGCTTCCACCATAACATATTTAGTAAATTAAACTATTTTTCGTCATACTAATATCATTCTAAAAGAAAGGAAGGCAAAGAGAGGGCCTGGGACTACGATGGAGGGAGACGAAAAAACAAGGACATACATGTCTGTAAAAAAATTTCGGTCTCCAGCTATCAGTTTTGAAAACTACCAATTATTTTTATTTTTCAAGTAGTTGGGTTGGAACATCTTTTTCCGACATGTATTACATTACTATAACTTATTAGTTGGAAATTGTTTGTATTTCTGCAAATACAAAAAAGTTTCTTAATTACGTATCGGAAATCCGACCTTTGAAGCAGCTGTCTACATGTTCGCCTAGATTTTTAATGAGACAAGTTGGTCTACTTCATTCATTCCAGTTAACTTTAATGAGTAATAAAATTTACATCCAACGCTGTTTCAACAGCAAAGTTGTCATCTTGATCGAGAACACCAAAACCAAGTCAATACCAAAAAGTTGGGTTTATTCTATGAAACAATATTCAAAAACACCGAAATCAGTTATATCAAAAACTAAACCAAATAACGTAAGCTAAAGCCCAAAAAATTTCATTTACAAAAAATCATTGCAAATATAATCATTTCAATATTGGAGAAATCTCTAGACCTATAAATGTTCGAATAAATGAAGAAAAAATTATATAAAGAAACAACAATTCGAAAAGTCAGAAATTTGGGAACATGCTTCTAACCTTGATCATAATATACAATTTCAAAATTAAACCATATTACACAAAGAAAAACAGAATACAAAACGAGGTCTGATTTAATTTAGTTAACTTCTGGCAGAATTCAGCCGTTTCTGGTCTTTAATAATCATGGATGAAATTAATAATGGTAATGTCCATTTGAACAACTCTGTCTAGGGATAGTTTATACAGTTTTTTCTAGGTTTTCCCTTCTGCCTTTAATTGGATCTTTGGAACATTTAAATTGCTTTGATCTCATTTTTGGCAAATCTTATATCAGAGTCGTACATGAAATTCTGAAGATAACTCTTTCAAATTCTTCCAATTTGAAAGAAGCTTTGTTATTTCACATGACCATTTTTCGTGTACCCGTTATATATCATATTGACAGTTGAGTCACTTCGTTACATCAGTTTTATCGTCAAGCATTCTTTATTCTGTTCTGTTAATTTTTTATTGCAAGTAGTTGCAATATACAGACCTCCCAGCAATTATGGTGTTATTCATTCCCAAGAAATCATTAAAATACAAACTTGTATGTATATTTATATACTATGTGGCACTCTGCATTTTAGGAAGAGACAACTTTAAAATTAATACCTGTTAGTGAAGGAAAAATTGTAAACATTCAATCACTGAATTTTGTATTATGAAAACCTTAAATTTTATGATATAGCTATTTTGTTTTCACAATATTGTTGTTGACTTGTGCCCATATTTTAACTTCTCTAAGCTTATGTAAACTATTTACTAATAATGTCATGGATAAGTGTAATCGTAACCATTTTGTAAAACTATTTTAGTAATAAAACAACGCGTAATTTAACACAGCTCTGAATTAAAGTTCCCTGAAGCACTATATTGCATCTTCTAGAACAAACTATAATGTATATCATAATTATTAGGTACGGGTACGTCAAGGGTGGCCGGTCCTGGCCTCATGTTCGGGCTGCATCACCATCAAGATGCTACTGGTTTACATCATCACCATCAACCCAGAGGCCCTAGCCTTAAGGAGGAACCCCTGACGACCACGACAAGGTCATGGATGCAAACTACAGTTTCCGATCAGACTGGGTATGTACGACATGTCTTACCACTTTCTATAAAATTATATAATAAGTATTTAGTTGTTTGATCGTATTAAGGGCAAACATTTTAGGTGCATATAGTTAATGTACCTACCATACTAAATTTCTGCGACATAATGTCGATATAATCGTTAAAAAAAGCAAAAAGGGAACCGAATCGTAGCAAAACGAATTCATTAAAATAACAATAATAACAATAATTTCAACACGCTGTGGAAAATAAATAGCCGGTTTTTGTGCGATTCAGGGCGGTTTTTTGGTATAAATCACACCAGATATTCAGTCGTTCAGTCCACAGTAGTATTTCAATATAATCACCCTCAAAATCACCCTCCATTGGCGGGCAGTTGGCTCGTTCTCGTTATGTGCCACACTCAATTGACTGCTCAAAATGAATGAGCGAAAAACTGACATAAACACCACCATTATCTGACATGTAAATACCATAAAAAGCTGCTAACTCGACTTTGTTACGTTTAATAGGCATGTCGTTTGTTTAAAAATATAGTGTGTGCGTTTTTTGTTGTGTTGTCTGTGTGTTTTATCGCTGTGTTCGAAAATTGTTGATAACATCAGTGAGATTACTATCATACGTTATTTAAATTTTGTTTTTGAAATAATCATGAAGGAACGCAAACAAAATATTAAATTGTGCACATGTAAAAGGTATTTTACTCTCAGCATTAATATGAATCATTTAGGCCCTTCTCTTAAGCCATGAGCATAGAGAGAGATATTAAGTAACCAGTAGTTGTGTTCTACCTACTCATCATCTTCTCTTTTATTAAATAGAATGCTTCATTTCTACTTACATATAAATTGAAACTAACATTGTGTGAATATTACAGCTAAAATCCAACATTCAAAGATCCATTTAGTTTCATTATTTATTCACGACTATCACAAAGAAATATAACTCGAAGTATAGGCCTAGTATTTGTAAATTTTTCAAAAAAAGGAATGGATTAATTAGGATGATTACAATTAATTTTAAATTAAATATTTCTAATAAATAAAAAATTATCGAAAAGTACTTATATTATTTATACTTTACTACAGGTCACGTAAAGTTCAAATTTTTTATTCGTTTATTTTCACTTGCAACATAAAAATTGGACGAAGGGGTGGGAGGTGAACCCTCTAAAATACTTCTACGGCCTTGCTAGGGGCTGAAATTTTAACATTTGTTATGAGATAGGTACGGACTTTTCATATTTCTTCAAAAATACACTTACCTGCCTAAAAGTTACCTATAACCATATATTTTTTATAGGTACTACTATTTAACGGTTATATTCAAACGACTACATATACCTACACTCTCGTCGAGGTGTCATATTTTCATACGCTAGACAATATATATAATATATATTGTTTCTGGTAAAGGAACCTTCATCAGTTTCGCTTCCACAAGAGAATGTTCTCTCGCACACCAATTTATTTTTTATACATTTCGGTAAATTTGTGGACGCGAGATTTAAAGACCGACTTATACAGTGTGAAACAGCCAAATTGAATAAATTCGATACCGAATAAAGGAGGGCATGTTGGGAAAAACGCTTGGATACGTCTATTTGTATGTTTAAATGCATATTTTTTCACAAAAAAATAGGGTGTGTCATGTGACAGTGGCGAATACCAACTTTCTTATTTTAAATGCAAGCTCCTATATATTATTTATTTTTTGGATTCTCCAGAAAATTCTAGACATAATTCGTGTACTGTATCCTACACCTATCTTCAACTGTTTTGGAAATATTAAGTGTTTTCAGATTTATTACAAAAAATAAAATTAAAAAAGAAAATTATTTTATTTCACAAATTCGCAACATAACACTAAAAATCTAATAAGTAATATGAAAAAAGACCTTTAATGTCAATGTTGGAAATGATCGCCTCGAACGTCTTGGAAACATGTTGATCTGATAAAGAAATGTCTTCTAACGTTACTCAACATCTCAGACGTGACTTATCTAATCGCAAGCGTGATTCGTGTTTTTAGGTCATCTAAGTTGACGAGTTTAGTTTTGTATACAGTACTTTTGACATATCCCCACCAAAAGTAGTTCAATGGTGTCAAATCAGGAATTGTGCTGGCCATGCTATCGATCCGCCCGTGCCAATCCACCGAATTGGAAAATTTTGGTTCAGGTATTGCCGGACATTGATTTCGTAATGGGGCGGTGCTCCATCTTGCAGAAACCATATTGTACTGGCAGGAACTTGTGGGCTTACTGGATCAGGGTATAAGTTTGTCAAAGTTATCACGACATTGTTTTGGAGTAGTTCCAAATATTTATCTCCATTCAAAATACCATCAATGAAAAAAAAGGAACCTACGATTTGATTTCCAACAGTTCCTGCCCAATCATTAACTTTTTCTGGATATTGCTTATGTTTCTCTATCATCCAGTGAGGGTTCACATTAGACCAATAGCGGCAAATTTGACGGTTAACATGACCGTGCAGTGTCAATGTGCTCTGATCAGAAAGCAAAACTTCTTCTAATTGGATCGCATTGTTATCTAACCTTACCATCATTAGTTCACAGGAATACGTTCTCCTATCGTCTTTTATGAGCTCCTGAGTTGGCATCTATCGTTTTATAGGAATGCATTTTACTTTCCTTTATTACTGGGAAAATTGTAGTGTGACTAACGTTGAACAGGGGCTACTTTTCGACCAGAATTGTATGGGTTTTCTTGAAACTCAAGCATAATATCCAATTTCGTATTATGATTATCATTGGCAGCCGCTTTTTTTCATCTGTCTTACATGACCAAGCTCGCGAAAGAGCTTTTCTATTTTGCTAATTGTTCCTTGGGATACAAGTGGCAAATTTGGAATATTTTTGGGAAATAAGCGAGAAACTTCCATTTGTGTCCATGTATTATCTCGTTAATCATTTGTAGAATGGTTATTTTGTGCATTTATGTTAAATGAACAAAAATGTTTTTTTTTTCAAATCAGTAAAAAGGAACGCAGGAATGGTTTTTGTTTACCATTTCAATATCAATAGCTAAATGGGAATTAAATATTGAGTGTAGTGTAGTGAATTTGTGAAATAACATAATTTTCTTTTTTGTAATAAATCTGCAAACACTTAATATCTTCGAAACAGTTGAAGATAAGTATAGGACATTGTACACGAATTACCTATGTCTAGAATTTTCTGAAAAATTGAAAAAAATAATAATATGCAGAGGTTTGCATTTGAAATAAGAAACTTGGTATTGACCACTGCACATGACACCCCCTCTATATATTTTTTTTTTGCAGAAAAAAGTGGGAATTTAAAAATAAGAATCGACCTGGCCAAGCGTTTTTCCCACGCCCTCCTTTATTCGTTATCGAATTTATTAACAGGCGTTTAGTTTCACCCACTCCAAGAACTTTTTTGTTTAACTCTCAGACTAGACCACTCAAAGAGACTATTTGTTTAAAAGCCTCTTCCTAATGACGCGCTTATAAAAAACTGTAAAGCACTAAGACCTTTAACCAGCTTACTGCTATCCTAGTTTTTTTGTCAGTGGTCATACCATTGAGAAATATTCTAAAATTGACAATTTTAAATATTTTTCTAGTCATGGTTTTGTGAGCTAGTCACCTAGAGATTTATAATCATTTTTCTAGTGACAGGTTGTTTCGTTGTATGTCTGCCGAAGTTGTGGTTGTGCAGGGATACAGTCTTCTGTTTTTGCCAGAATAGAAGTAATTTTCAGGCCCTTGATCAAATACTTCTACATCTTAGTTAGTATATATTTCTCATTCTTTGTCCATAAAATTTATATATTTTGTTTTCTATGGCTTTATAGAAAACTAAAAATTATGTTTTATCACTACTGCTCTGTTTTTCACCTTGATCCTTTTATGGTAAAGTTGGCGTTTATTAAACTATGCTAAGAATTGTCAGATTATAGAAAGAGTTCAGAAGAATATCTGCCAAGTCCAAAGCCCTTAATCAATTGTACATATTAAAGTTCCAAATGTTCCAAAACATTCTTAGTTCATTCCCTATCGCAATATTATAAGGGAGATACGGACCCTTACTGTAGGTAAATCATAAGATTTGAGATTTGTTGTAATTTAGCTAAGTCATAGTATTTATTTCTTTAATTTCCTATTTTGCCACAATCCGCTTACGTTTGCATTCTTTTTCAAAATAATAGTTTTAAACGTAAACAGGACTTTTCTTATATTTCTCTTAATATCTTCTAAACAATGCTATTATAAAAAGTATAGTCTTTTATTTCTATATGATGTCCTTAACTATTTTCTACTTAGTCCAATATTATTAATATTGAAATTTTCTCTATAATTACAAGAAAGGTTGAATAAGGCCCTTATTCGTATTTTTTTAAAAAAATTTAGTACAGTCGGAAAGAAAAGAGAGGAATTGGTAGAGCAAATTACTATAAAAATATTTGCATTCCCCACAAACAACAAAATTTGTAATGAAAACAAAAGGTACTAAGGTAATTTTGAGAAATTAGATACTAGTTATCTCTAACAGAAAGTCTTTCTCTCCCAAGTTATGAACGAGAAAAAAATCTTCAATATAATCAGTCTGTCTAAAACGAGGTGTATTGTGTGTACTTATTTGTTCTGAAAGCGTTTCAGCTCTAGATCGTTGTCAATCATATATATTAGTTCTGCGATTTTTCTTAAATATTCGCTGTGATGCAGCATTTTGTTGGTTATCAAGACAGTGATAGCTTATGTGATTTTCCGATCACTTGATAGTAAGGTTTCCAGTATTCTATTCATCTAAGTAGCAGTAGTTTTTTCCAAACACAACCCAGCTCGCTCGACCTTGCATGACCTTAATTTCACCATTATTAATCATCATGCCGCTAAGCTTCTTTAAGATGAATCATATGGAATCTTAGCTGCTACGTTAAATGTTCACTGTCCAGTGGACATATATATAACATGAACATTTGTAGAGAAAGAAATGCTACCAAACAGTTTATAAAAAACCATATAACATGACTATTTGTAGAGAAAGAAATGCTACCAAACAGTTTTTAAAAAACCCGACAGGACAATTTTTCACTGCGATAGATTTTTTTAACAGTCGGTATATTGAACCTAATAGATGTCGGTGACATCTACCGTCTAATGAGTAATTTAAGTATATGAAGGCATACTATGCTATAACATATACCATACTCTTGACAGATGGTTCAAGTGTTTTATATAAAAACACATAAGTATATTATATACCGACTGTTGTCTTACTGATGTGTATTACATCCAAGTATTTCACTTTAGAACTTGTCATTCAAGGAAGCGTACCTGACGAGAACTCCTGGTTCGAAACGGCTGTTATACGTTGAATGATATAGTTCTAAATATGTGGATATATATTTGTATATAGATTTTTATAACGTCCACAATTTTATACTACAGTCAGTCAAATGGTAGCTTGTTATGTATGTTTGAAATAGGGAAATCCAAATTTGGCACGTTAAGAGGGTAACGTTGACAAAATGAGTTTTTTAATTTTTTTTTAAAAGAGATAAGTAATAAAGTAATAAGTAAAAAAGCAGATAACTATAAGTGCGAGGAATTTGATTTGTTTAAGACATCTCAGCATCATACCATTTTTTCTTTTGTATATTCCTATTGTCAATTTTCCTTAAATGTTTTATGTAATAAGCATTCTGATGCTTATTTGGAGTTGAGTTCTGTTTAGGAAACCTATCAGTATTTTTTAATTCATGCTACAAGCGGCTTGCTGCCAATATTTTTGCAGGAATATCTATTGCTTGTGGTATATAATCTTTTATATTTTCTTGTCGTCTATCTCTGATAAGTACTTGATAATGGCAGCTGAGCTGAATAGTAGGTAACGATAATAATAGAAAATCAGAAAAAATATCAATCAGTCCTATATCACAATGGTTTAGTTATCATTTGAATCAAGTATTGCTCTCTATTTGAGTGTATTTGAATTAGACAATTTTATTGTATCTTTATAGATTCAGATAGAATTAAGAAATTTTCTAAAGGGATAATTCCAAATTGCAACAAAATATTTGTAATTACTAAAAGGGCCTCAAAATTCAGCTCCAATCATAAAACTTCAATTTTCTGCGAATTCGATATTTTTTTAATGTCAGTGATAAATTTTCATGATTTTCGGGTCAGGTTAAAATTAAGGAAGCAAGTTGTATATACCAATGATCGCTTATATAAGTCCACCTAGTTACCCCTGTGCTTACTGTAATTTAAAAACACAATAGAACTCTCTCGTATCTGTTGATTAGTATTATTAGACTGTCGGTATTTAGCATTGCGACGATAGTTCTCTTCATAAGTAATATCCAATAGCATTGAAACTAAATAATTATTTGATGATAAATATTGAAAGTACCAATAGTAAACACATTTTTTTAGTACACTTCGAGATTTAAGTTCAAAGTTCTTGGTTTCGGGCAATCATTAGATATGGAACACATTTATATAGTCTACTTCTAAAGAGAACTTTACAACCCAAATTCTTTTGTTATTGCAATTTAAGGTACCTCATTCCTGTTCGACCATCTTTGAAAATATCAAAGATGTAGTGCCGAAATATCATAAATAAAAATATAATATTTCCCCTTCGCACAGTTCTGACAAAACTTCTGAAGATTTAAGCCTATTTAGAGATCATGATAAATTAGTTCAACAAAATTTGAAAACTAATTAGATTCAGGAATTTTTTCGGATCAGTTATTTGTTTTATCATTGATTACCTGGAATAATCAATATATTTTTAGAATAAAATAGTATACTCAAATAAAATTGTAATCTGCTTTCTTAGATCATCAATATTACATAAATAATTTATTTTTCTTTAGCGATATTATTTACAGTAAATAAATTAACCATTTCAGTATTCAGTATTCAGTATTCCCAAATTGATAATTTGTTAATTACCCATATAATAGGTTCCATAAATAATCTTCGTATTTAATTTGTCCTCGTTTTCATTAGGATCCAATTGTGGTAGGCAGCACTTTCATCGTTCGGTAATCACTTGATTTCATGGAGATAAACGTCCACGCAATTATTCAGGTATGAAAAAACACCGGCACCGTTGAAGATAATTAATAATATTCGAAGGAGTGTTCCGGCTAATTTTCTAATGGCAGTTTCATGTTTTATTTCTGAAAATAACAAAATATTAATTTGTCATTTCGCTTTCCCATCTTGATGGGAAAATATTAATTATGGCGATAAGTCAACCTGTCGTGTTTCTCTGCTGTTTACTGCTTCAATGGCGCTTGCATTACTTTTCCTATAATTAGTTTTTCCAGTAATAAAACTTTAAATAAGTTTACAATCGATTGTTTTTTAATAATTTTATCCCTCAGGTAACATTAATGTAATAGAGGAGGCAGGTTTTTTAAAAGCAACGTTTTGTTAATTCTTCAATCACCAAAGTTGTGTGTTCAGTGAGGTGTAGTTTAGATAACTAATTCTGCTAATGATTGACAGTAAATTAGTAATTGGAATTTATTTAAACTTCTTAATCTTGCCAGCTAGTGTTTTCAGTTCATTCATTATACCTATATTATATCTAAAAATGCAGATTGTTTTTCGGTTAGGTTTCGCCATTATCAAAGCAACTATTGAATTTGGTAAATCTTTTAACTTTACAATTCCAGAAAGACATCCTTTATAAGATTCAGTTGAATTGATTGTTAGTAATTGATTTGTGAACAGCGTCAGTTTCTTTTGGATAAGATTGCAGATTTCACTTACATATTAGCAGATATGACAGCAATGGTCTGTGCTGTTCAACCATAGTTTACAATTTGGAGCCAGTGAGCCTTTTACAAAGCCTTAACTAGAGATCACTGATCTCTCAAAACCTCTAGGTGAATGTTGACATAGGAATAATGATCAAACTCTGACAAACTTGACAAGAATAAAAACAATAGGGAGCAATATTCCAACTCACAGTCGGAGCAATTTCTGTACAAATTTTCGGTTATTGACCGACTTCCGAGATGTGTGGGTTTTCATTTCAGCTGATTTATTTATGTTGCCTGATTTCTTTGTTAATTTTGACCTGATTTTAGTCGAGGATGGAATTTGTGCAATGGATTCGATCCCTAACGGTGTGAAATTTTATACTGAAAGGTATTCAATTTGGTTACCTGTGATTCAATTTGTTTCTGGTGCATCCACCAAATATTAGATACCAACATTACCAACCTTTTTGTGCATATTACGGAATATATTGAGTGTACACAGTTTAGACTTAAGGAAAGAAATTACATAGTGAGCTGTTAGTTCGAATTTAGTAACATGTGCAGCGAGGATGCAATCCCCTAAGGTTGAGGAATCTGTATTTCATCGCCCCAATCCTTGAGTATGAGTCGACAAGGTTTCTGGGTTTCTGGGTTGTTGAGTTTAGTTACCTCGAAACGCACCGTGCGAGAGCTCTATGAAGCCCAGGAAACTAGCGATAGTACCGCAATCTATCCGTCTGTATCTGCCTGTAGCGATGGGCGTACACAGCACTTTTAAAAACAATTATGTTCTGGGTGTATAAACATCAAATTAATAAAAGCTCTATAAGTGTGCAAATTGAGAATTAATTTTAATGCTTGTTTATTATTGAATATGTTGACTTATGACGGTAGAAATAGAATTGCCATGCGGGACTTGATTGGTTGCGCATTATTTTTTCAATTGTGAACCGATGGTTCAAATGGTGTGATTTCCCGCAGGAACAAAATACGACATAAAAATGTTTAGTGTTCCTGGCATTTTGCTAGCTAATTCCTGTTGTGCTTGTTAGGCCAGCAAACACCAACTGTCCCTAATAAAAGATAATTAAACTTTATATCTAAGAATTTTTCATCTTTACAATATAGCTTGTTAAATATAGTATTGGTCTATTCAATTATTGATATACATAATTTGTAATTCTTTTTATTAATAGTCAGAGTTTTAGGTTCACTGTGTAGACAGCCAACGTGTTCAAGATCACAAAGATTTTGTTTTATTAAGATCCACGTTTTAACTTGTTGTTAACAAATGAACCCAGTTCCAAGTAGGTACATATATCCATGGCTGGTTAACTTTTTAGAGATTATTCAATTAGCGTTTGCACTTGATTTCCCACCAAATGTGAGTGACTTCTTGGTAAGAATTAATATTCCATAGTTGTGAATTTTGAGTAAGTATTCGGTACCGACAAAAAACAGAACATCTCAATAATATTCACGCTGAAGTATTTATCTGACGAAATTATTGGGTTTTCTATATTAGAACCGGAAATATAATCCTCAACCCATATAGTCAATGCAGATGCCTCCTGTTCTAGCATTCCTCAACAAACAATTGTAAAAATGATGAATTTTACAGGTCTGTGGTATGGGAAGGCATGTTTGTATAGCTAGCATTATACCCTTCGAATTATTGTCTACTTTGTCACTGTTTTTATTCGTGTTGGATAAACTACTTTCCGTACTTTACCTAGGACCCCTTATGTTTTTAAACGCTTTGTGTTCAAACGCTTTCTATAAACTCAAGGTTTGGATGTTAGTTGACTGGAAATGTGATTTTTTCGCATTTGGCTCTATATAAATAACTTGTACGTTCGTTCTCTTTATATCTTTACACTTAGGTATTGTCTTTTTTGTTTTCGGTTTTCGAAAAAGTGAAGCATTGAATTTGGGAAAGAATTCAAAGATTATATAATTCTAAAAGATTTTGATGGCCTAAAGAAATTCTTCATAAAATATTTAAAGAAAATCAACCTACAAGCTACAAGAGAGGTCAACTATATCTGTCTACATGATCTGCTAACGTATTTACCATCCTGCTTGTATGCATAGACTACCCTCAAAACCACTACTTTAAAAATTGCTATGCGACTTTTATTTGACAAAGTTTTTTTGTGTATAATTTATACAGATTTCGTGTAAATTGTCGCAGCTATGGTGATGTCTGCTGGTCAAGATTTGAAATAATTTCTCCACCTAAATAAACCAAAAGTAGTCCTAGGTACTGCATGTCTAGCGATGCAGTCTAATTCGGAGTTACAACATGGGCGTATTCAAAGGTGGGGGCGAGAGCCTCAAGGGTAGTAAATTTAATTTTAAAACGAGGTATTCTCAACTCCAAGAGCCTAGAAGAAGGTCACTTCTGTGGGTTAAACCTCAGAACGACTATTTTTAATGTAATAGTCCAAAAAATCGGAGTTTAAAATTATATTTAGGTAAATTTAGTAGAGGATCGCCCCATGAAGCATGAAATCGCCCCTCTCGAAGCACGTGTCTGGATCCGCCCCTGAGTTACAGATTCAGACTAGTTATATAGCAGACTTCTAACGATTTTATTTCATTGTTTGGCTTCTAATATGTAGTTGCATATATTGTTTTTGTAAATCAGTTGTAAAATTTTAGGATTCTAATTAAAGATAAAGTTATCTAATTTTTGTATATAAAAAGTGACTACGAAGTTTCCATTTTAGTATATACTTTGTAAGATCCGCAGTTTCCTAGCAAAACCGGTTAGTTTTAAATCATTTTAAAGGTTCATTATGTAGAGTTTTAAAAAAATCAAAAGATTTTAAAAGTTTATAAGATATTTGGTAATATGTCCTATAGTTTTTACATATTAGATCAGATCTTTATTCCCTTCCAAAATATGCGATGGTTATTTTCATATATTACATTATCTTGTTGACGAACGGTTATGTTCTTAAGTTTAAAACGTTCCTATGTTATAGATATTGACTTGCATTCTGTACTCAATATTTTTTCTCTATAAAATATACATCTAAAGACACAAGAACAAAACCTACAACGAGAAATGAAACTGTACATTTCTGTATTTCACCATATATTCAGATGCATCCACATGACAACTATTGCACCTACAAGCAAAGTGTAGCTGGAAGGCAGCTCAGGTAGCAGCGATATCGAGGTAATACACGCTTCAAATTACATTATCGATGAACCTGTACGTGACGCTATACACAAGAGCTGCTAACAAAACTGTAACTGCCGCCTCGGCGCTAACCAACAACATGAAGAGGTGGTGTGCAGTACGTCTGGTTTGGCATCGTATTGGTGAATATTTGAAAACGAAAATTATTAACAACTGAAGATATTGATTATAAGCTTTATACCCAAATACGACGATAAAGTTAATGGATTACAATAATTGTCTGTAGAGACATTAACAACTGTTTCCTCTATATACTCACATACAAAGAAAGCGCATCACCCAGCAAAACATGTTTAACTTTAATATTGTTTATGATTAAAAGTTAAATAAAAAAGACCAAGGAGTTTAAATGTTTTTATTAAGTTTGTTAATAATGTGTTTGTCCACTACTTTTACCTATACTCTCCCCAACAAATCTTGGCATTGATTCAGTAAGGTATATTTCTTCTTGAGGAATACTATCCCAAGATCATGTCTTAGAACCTCCAAAAACCGTGGGCGAGGGGTTAAATTTCCGAGCCTTCTACCCATCATATCTCAGATATGTTCTATAGTCGAGAACGGCGGATCTGGGCGGCCATGGCAACAGATTCACATTGGTACCTTCAAAAACGTTTTAAATTCTCGCAACATGAGGCCGGGCATTATCTACTACTTCCTGAAGATAATGTTGCGCTGTCATGTTGCCTCGAACAAAGACTAAAGGTAACCTACTTCCATGGGCAATGCAATAGCACCCCATACCATAACGCCTACTGTTCGGTATACATGTCCTCAACATCAAATTGAGGTTACGTCTTTCTCCTCGACTTTGTCTAATCCTTCTTCGGTCATCAAGTCCACTCAAGCAGAATCGAAAATCATCAGAGAAGACGACCTGATGTTATCATCCACTGCACCACTGTATTCTTTGCGATTCTTGTTGATGCTCAGCTGTCAGAGGTAGCACAAGATGGAGTCGATAATGCTGCAGTCCATAAGACCTTATAAGGCGGTAAACCGCTCGGACACTTACAAGATGGCATTGTTCTCCTAAGATCGACATCTAAGGCTTATACCTTAGATGTCGATCTTGAACTTTATTTGTGCCCCTTCCGTCTGGTGCTACTCTTCTCCGATCTCATCTCATCTTCATAACACTAGTTGGATTTCTGTTCATGTAGTTAGCGATTTCTCGGAATAATACATTCACCGTACAAGT
This sequence comes from Octodonta nipae, assembly GCA_034190945.1. Taxonomy (NCBI): domain Eukaryota; kingdom Metazoa; phylum Arthropoda; class Insecta; order Coleoptera; family Chrysomelidae; genus Octodonta; species Octodonta nipae. The sequence continues at coordinate 83,828,834 of CM067216.1, forward strand.
ACTGTAGGCATTTTAAAATTACTTAAACATCTATTTTGGATCCCATCAAACAGTTTGTTTTTTAGGTAAATTTTGGTAAATATTAATTAATAGAAAAAAAGTTTACATGAAAAAACATTCACCAAACTTTACCAAATGTTAATCATTTACTCCTTACTATACCATCTATGTTTTACCAAAACAATATTACTTCTCCTTCTGGGTGCTGCGATTTCATTGTCGGTGAGTATATTTTAGTTTAAACAAAATTACATTTTGCTTGCTGACATTGTGTCGTACATAATGGGGTCTAAAGTTGTCGTTTATTCCAGCTAATGAAAACTTCATTACTCTCTTCGAGGTGTCATTCCTTTGTACACAAGACAATATACATTATGTCTTATATATATAACATATATTGTTTCTGGTCAGGGAACCTTCATCAGTTGCGCTTCCCACAATTGAATGTCCTCTCGAACACTTCTTTATGTATTTGATACATTTCGTTAAATTTGAAGACGCGAGATGTAAGACCGACATCTAGGATTTTCGAGAGAATTAGCACACAGAGGTTCCGAATCTGGAGCCGTTCCGTGTAATTGCTGTTCTCCCTTAACTCCTAGGACAGAATGTCATAGTAAAATTTTCAGGTTACTTCACCTCTCAGAGATATTGAATACTCTCTTCGAAGTGTCATTCCTTTGTACGCAAGACAATATACATTATATATTATATATAACATATATTGTTTCTGGTCAGGGAACCTTCATCTGTTGCGCTTCCCACAATTGAATGTCCTCTCGAAAACTTCTTTATGTATTTGATACATTTCGTTAAATTTGAAGACGCGAGATGTAAGACCGACATCTAGGGTTTTCGAGAGAATTAGCACACAGAAAATTCTAGTTGTCGGTCTTACATCTCACGTCTTCAAAGAAAACTTCATTGTTGAAATTTTAATTGATTCAAATACAAACCACACACATGGCGATTGTTCTATGTTTCTAAACCAGGAAGATGCCACAACTATTATTTCTCAAACCATTTTATAATTCTTTCCACGGGCTAAATTTGATTGCTTGCTAAATATTCTGAAAAATGAGACTAATTTTAAATTATGAAAACTTCCGATTTTATTAATATATTAAAAAACAATAGATTGAAGTAGTTCCTTCAACTGCAATATGAATGTTTTTTTCATAAAACGTAAAATTTTTGAGTTGTTGAGGGAACACCGTTGAAAAAAACATAATTCTTAATTTTTTACCTACAGTAAATTTATTTTTGGACTTCGGGACTACTATCAATTTTTAAATTTTAAGTACCACAAATGGGGTGGAATTCACCCTCGTTGTGGAATAGCATACCTATAGGCAGTAAGTCACTTTTCTTATTTGTATTATTTTATTTCTACTGTTAAAATTTCGAATTAATCATTGTAGTTTTAAAGGTTTCCGAGTCGAAAATGTTTTGTGATTTTGTTTTAGGTTTTCTTGAAATGGACTATGTTGCCTATGTTTTCAAAATTTTAGCCTTAGTTATTTTTGAGGTAAGGCCATTGGTCGTTATTGGTTTACAATTCATTTCAAAATTGTAAAAAAATACTAGTATTACTTATTACAAGAATTTTCATTTTGATTCCCTTGAGTTGTATAATTTTCTATTTTGTCCGCAACAAAATTCAAAGTCTTGCATATAAACGTTCAGTGAGGTGCCATTTTCTCGCATGTCCAAAAAATAAATAAAGCAGTAAATAAAGAGAATTTACTAACCGACGCGTGAAGCCCTCCAGTGTTCAATGTAAACCTTTTTGGCTACCAGATGTAGTTAGCAGTACCCTCAATGGAATTATCAAAATTTCGTGCCCTATCTACAATATTCTTCATATAGTAGGTAATTTCAACAGCCATTTACTTCCCAAGTAGGATTGCGGATTTACAAAAAATAGTTGAGGAGCTGAATGTCTTGTGAAAAACTGATGATATGTAATAAAGTTGGGGAATAGAGATTTCAGAGCAAAGTTAAAGTACTGAACCTCTTTAGAAGAACATAAGAGGATGTGCTCAATAACAGACCCACAAAAACTAAGAAAAATAACTTAGAAATATTCATAGGCTTATAAAGCATCTATGAATTGCTAGTGCAAACAGGAATAAAGAGTTCTATGATTTTTTCTGTTTATACCTAAGGGACTGTACACCTGAAATTTGTCACAATTTGTTCTTAATGCAAAAACCAATTGGTTAGCGACTTTATGAAGGCCCTAGATCCTTCTTAGTTTGCACAAAACCAAATACGAATTATTTGCTTTCGTTATAACCTCATTTAAATATTAAAACATTAATTGCATTATTAATGTGCTCATTCAAAAAATTAATATATTTTATATTTTTTTGCAGGTCAACGGTTGGACGAGCTCATTTTGAAAAACAGCCACCAAGTAACCTTAGAAAATCGAATTTTTTTCATTTTGTTATTGCTCTCTATGATCGCTCTGGCCAACCAATCGAAATTGAAAGGACAGCATTTATTGGATTTATCGAAAAAGATCAGGTAATTGGAAAGAACTGTGTTTTTTAGTAATTATTCGAAAGCTATTTGCAGATTTTTAAAAGTTGTTTAAAAAATGTTCGTGATATATTGTAAATAAATCAACAGAGCCTCAAGTTATTTTGATATGTGAATTCGAAAGTTCTAATAAATTAGTTTACCATTTCATAAATAAATTTGATAATAGAATTTTTTCAGGCAATTTAACTCGGTCATGGGAAAACTGAATAAATCAAATTGTCCCTTAATCCTATTATTGGAAATTAATTAATTAAATACTTGTGTTCACTATTTTGCATAATTAGTAACACAGTTTTAAAAAGCATTTCAAAAAGTTGAATTATTAATTTTTCTTTAGTTGAGTGATTTACCAGGAAATTAATTTTGACCGATAGTAAACAACGTCACCCAGTAGAATTCTGTTAAGAAAGAAATTACTCCTGAAAGACAACTAGCACAACCTATCAACTTTCCAAATAGAATGTAAACAGTATCAAACGATAATGGTGTCCCGTATTGTGACCGAAAACCTAATACTCCGCTTGCTCCAGCAGGTTTCATGATAAATGCCCTGCCCGAAAAGCGCCCTAATCTTCTGCATCGCCACGAACACAATTACTCCCCCTGGTCACCACCGTTTCGGCCCCCTTTGCGTGCTCCCCTTTGCCACCCTTGTGCTCTGCCGTCTACAACTTGCTGGCGAGTCGAACACGCTGTATTTATACATCTCACTTTCTCTGTGTGTTGTTGTAGGCGGCTAACATTGGCGTCCCGTTTTAAAGACAGTAAACTGTTCTGTAAAAGAAGATTTTTTTTCCCACATATAAAATATGGTACTTTTCCCGGCTGGAGAATATCTGTGAAACATATTTTTTCTTTATACTGCTCTATTCTATAAGAAATATACTGCTTCGTGCAATTATGTTATCAAGACGATCTGCATAAAAAGTGAATTATTTTAACAAAAGTAACAATTATAGAACATAATTGATTTAATTTACAGTTAGCAAACAAATAAGTATCATTCAACAATTTTGTAAAAATAATTTTCTACAAAAAATATCACACATTCTATATAGGAAACATGTAGCAAATATTCTCAATAAGGTTAAGATCTGGGTTTAGAGTTGACCACTCGGTACTACTCGACATGTATGTAGACGTGTTTAGTCCTTCTTTCGAAAATGTAGTATCTGCGAAGTTGTTCACATACAACTGCTGCTTGAGAATACCATTCACTAGTTAAATTCCAAGAATTGGGCTGCATAACTATCTCAAACCATAAAGCATACAACAGTAGTGGAGATTAACTCCCTTATCGACTTGAACCTGCTTCTAAAATTTATTTGATAATTTCTGGACGCACTTTTTTGGAACTGGTAAAACCAGGCTAGAAAATGAGGAACAGCAAATTTAAATTTTGAAATATGTTAAAAGCCAATTTTTATTTTATTAATTGGGTACTCATTTTTATATCAAGCTTAACATATACAAATTTAAATATGGATTACATTAGGTAATAAATTTAAATTGTTTTCTAAATGTTATTTGTGACATATTCTTGATAAATTTTATGTGTTCTTCGGAAATAACCACAATCGAAAGAAAAATCTGTATAGTCAAGGAACCAAACGTTTCCAGCTCTGCTCTGACCTCGTTTTCAATGGCTTTAACATGTATTGAAAATATAAAATGCAAAGTGAAAAAATCTTCCATAATTATTACTTATTTCTTTCCACGCACCTCGGTATTTAGCTATTTTCGTGCAGGTTATGCCAGTTATTTTCTTGAGATCATATTTTATCTTATATTACAGCATTTCATTGGTATTTTCTCAATGAATGATATTTTTGTCCAGCTATAAAAATTTCCTGTTGCCAAATGTGCTATCCATTGCCATTTCAAGTATGTTACTTGTGGATTACTTTGCTTATCCACTCTTTTCTATTTTCGTCTCTTCTTAATATGCACTTATTTCTAGAGGTTTGGGTAACTAGAACTTTTCCTATAACTTCAGTTTACGGGATCCAGGTATATGAACATATGTCCAAAACATTGACCTTCGTGACTGAAAAGAACACTTTATATGCCATTTTATAGGGTGTTGAGTTTACACACTTGTGTTTAAGAAACAGCAAATTATAAAGTAATTAGATCGAAAAACCTTTTTTTTTTCACAGTCACATTTCCTAACAAAGTGAGCAAGTCATGTCTGTCCCTACTACTCCCTACGAACCATGTCCATCGACTAGCAGTCACCTTGATTTATAAGTTAACTATTATCTAATACAAAATTTCAAATTTAGTAGGTATGTAAATATTTTAGTGTTGAAACAAATGCAAAGAGTTATCACTTAATATGTATATTACTTAATAATAGCTAAACTGATGAGGTTAAATATTAGGTACTTAGCCAATTTTTGTACGAGTATTGAATTCAGTTTTTCATAACGTGTGAGTCCTCTATTTATTTAACTTTCAATGAAAACCGATTTGTGGAACAATCTAAATTCCCATATGTGCGAAACTCCTTTAGGTGTTTGAGGAGTTCGACTCCTTGGAAGAAAACGAATCTCCACCACTGCTAAATGCGATACCATGGCAACTCACGTCGGAGTTTAACGCAATCGCGCCGCTTGGGTCCATTTTAAAGTTATATCTTTCATGGAAATTATATTCTACTACTGCAGAGTTTGTAGTTTGTGTAAAGGCTTTAAGCTTATGTATACATATACAACACTTCGTTCGCCAGCGCGATTGTTTTTTCTAACAATTTTACAGTTTCGTTTCTGGGTAATTTTGAACCTGTGTAGAGCATTATTATTTGTGGAAACTATATGTGATATACGTTTATTTATAAATAAATTAAAATTTAAAACTTACGTTGTTCAGTTCTGGAATAAAAGATTAATATTTATCAAAATTTTGAATGCAAAATTTTAGTAATTCATGTTACTTATTCTAGTTGCTAGGTATATGGTAAGCTAAATTTGTAGCATTTTTTAAATATATAAATTCTTGTTTGGTTGAAGAATATGATTTTCATTCCAAATTATGATTCCAGAACTTATACTTATTTACATTTATTGTGGTTGTAACTACATTAGATAAATATATAAAATGATTATTGAAATAACAATTGAAACACGTGGAACAAATTAAGTAGCAGTTAATAAAACAAGAAGGCGTTCCAATTCTTTCATATATTAATTAATAAGTACCTTGTTGAAGCGAAAGCTTCTTAACAGGGGCCCACACTTATACAAATGAAAATAGGTGAAGCGAATTGCAAAAACTTAAACTGTTTGTATTTCGACAGGAACCAGGTAATATAATAGGAATCTCTTCATTTATATTAAATTAACAAATTGTAGTAAAAAAAACAAATATAACATCCAATTAATATGTAACACCTGCACACAATTTACTTTGCGTCCTGATAAACATTCCAATTTTCTCTGTGCGAGTTTTAAAATTAGAGACTTGACATAGGATGAGAAACTTATGTTGGGATTAAACTGAAAAAGAGTCCAGCTGAAAGCATAAAATGACGAGTTCAAGAAGTGGCCACACTGGCGCTGGTATAGACAGAGGGTATGGTGTGAATTGCTAAATATAAAATAAGTACCTGGGTGACCGAGCTTCACTCGTAAATTCAAGGTTTTATCATAAACGTACATATATCCAAATAATCGGGTATTTGTTATGTAAACTAATTTAAACTCCTTAACGTAATACCTTTTTCTTTCATTTCTTATTTACATGGTGTTACTACAATTCAACTCCCCCCTATATTTCAACCACCCTATATATGCAATTTTATACGAAAACCCCATCCAAACATTTTTTCTAACATTTTTTAATCACGCTATAATTCCACTCGATTCCATATTCAAACAACCCTGTATATGCGACTGCTTTGGGCCATTCTACAAACAATTTTGTTTCCAAATTCTTTCATTTATATTCTAACATTTTTGTAAACACTTTGTATAACTATAATTCCGCTCCACCCTATATATGCAACTTTTACAGGCTACCTAATATAACATATTTTAAATCACACTGTATGACTATAATTTCACACCACCATATGTTTTAACAACCCTGTATACGCATTTGTTTATGGCCACCTATTGTAATTTTTTTTAACAACCATGTATAATTATAATTCCAGTACATCCTATATTGCAACCACCCTGTAAATGCAAATGCTAATAAGCTACACTATAGGTAAAACATTCTATTAACATTTTTTTAGCGACCTTCATAACAATACTTTTACTCTGCTCTGTATGTCAGCTATCATTAATTTCCAACTGCGTATGGGGTACCCTACACAATTATTTTTTCTCGTTTTTTCTAGACCTACTATAATTATGTTTGACGCTATATTTTAACCATCCTGCATAGTAACTCATATGGACCATCTAAAATATTTTGTTAGACCCTGTATAATTTTACACCACCAATTTATATTATATGCATCAAATTAACATGCGAAATCATGAGACCTTACTCCTCCAAAAATTGCTTACCGTGCCAATTTTTTCACCTCGAAAATGTCTAGTTATAAAAATGTAATGCTAGGAAAATATGACGTAGGCATAAAATAGTTACATGTTCGGAACATAAAAATAGAATATTATAATTCCAGTACATCCTATATTGCACTCACCCTGTAAATACAAATGCTAATAAGCTACCCTATAGGTATAACATTCTAATAACATTTTTTTAGCGACCCTGCATAACAAAACTAACTAACTATCATTAATTTCCAACTGCTTATGGGGTACCCTATAAAATTATTTTTTCTCGCTTTTTTTTCTAATTATACTTTAATTCCATTTGACGCTATATTTTAACCATCCTGTATAGTAACTCTTATGGACCTTCTAACATATTTTGAAAAACTCTGTATAATTATAATTTTACACCACCAATTCATATTATATGTATTAAATCAACATGCGAAATTATGAGATCTTACTCATCCAAAAATTGCCCACCTTGAAAACTTGAAATGTCTAGGTATAAAAATATAATGCTAGGAAAATATGACGGAGGCATAATACAGTTACATGTTCGCAACATACAAACACAATTTTTATTGAAAGAATGTTTAAAAAAATTTCACTCTCAAATAGGTCACCAAATCATCCTGTATTAAAAGAATTTTTACAACAGTAGTCTCACTCTTACGTAGGTTACCAAATCACCCTATATTGAACGCTTTGAAATTACAAAGCAGCCGCCTTGATTGTCAAACTGTCAATACATTTTTTAATGATTTAAATTCTCAGTAAATCGATTTTTCCCAAAGATGAGAACCTCACTAATCGATTTCTATCCATCGAAACTTCCAAATATATATATATATATATATATATATATATATATATATATATTAGATGGTTTCCGGGAATTCATCCGCGTAGTTGATAACTGAGCCCTGCCGGGATCGATGGTAAAATGACCATCGTTTATAAATAAATTCTTTATTTAAACGTTGCCATTTAAAAATGGATGTACATGTCAAGGACTAAAAGTAACACAAATCACATAAATACATAATAAAATATACATACTAAAAATAACATAAGACAATACAGACTATTAAAAACCAGTGGATTATCACAGATTGTACTAAATAAGATGTGCATCGCTAAGGAACTCTTATATATTATAGTATGCATTTTACAGCATCAGTTTTTTAAATTTTGCTTTGAAAACCCTATAGGGTTCTGCTTTAAAATGTTCAGGGAGAATATTAAATAGTTTTACACCCAGATATGACGGTGAGTTTTCATATATACTAGTCCTGTGGGCTACAGTTTTTAACAGGGTACCTGTGCTGTATGTGATTCAAATTTATTTTGATTTTACTTTATATATAAAATAGACTTGTAAATATAGATACCCTGTAATATAAATAATGGTTTACAAGACACCTTTGAAGTTATCCTAAAAATAAGTTAGATGTATTTTTTTGGGATACGAATAGTTAATTTTGTCTCTCTATCCCATAAAGTGATATTTAAACTTAGATAGCAGTATACAAGAGATTAATAGAGATCAATGAGAGTTTTTTGGTTCACTATTTTTTTATCCGAGCAAGAGCAAAATAACTTTTGTTGACTTTAGAGCAAATATAGTCAATTTGTTCTGACCAGTTTAAAGTTTTATCAACATAAATACCCAGAAACTTAGTGTAGGCTTAAGATATTATTGAGAAGTGTTGCCCTATAACAAATTCACAATTTATATGATTTTTCGTTGAGAACTTAATAGTGACAGTTTTATCAATATTCATAATTAAAGAATTGCTTTACACCAGTTTTGAAATTGCTGAATAACATTTTTCACTTTATGTTGTAAGTTCTCATTGGGAGATGCTGAGAAAACCATCTACATGTCATCTGCAAACATTACAATTTTCTCAGCATCAGTACATTTGGGTAGTTCATTTACATAGATTTAAAACAGTATGTGCCCCAGTATATATCCTTGGAATACCCCTATATCAAGAATATACTTTTCTGAGATATCACCATTTAATTTAACACATATTTTTCTCTTGCTATTATAAGACTTAAACCAATTTAGTACAGTATCGCGAAATCCCGAAATGTATGTTGAGACTGTCAAATGCAGCGATAGTTCCAAGAATAAATCAGCTGTTTTAAATTTTTTATCAGCTTTTTCATATGTGTTTAAGAGAGCGATTATAGCTAAATTAGCTGACTTATTTGGTCTAAAGCCATGTTGATTTTCACTTAGAAGAGAAAACTTGTTCAAGTATAACATCATTTTATTACGTTATAGGTCTGTGGGTACCAATATCTGCAGGATTATCTTTTTTAAAAACAGGTGTAATAGTTCCTAATTTAAGGATTTCAATGTCAATGGTTTGGAAATTATTTCCTTAACACTTTTTATTAATTTGGTATTGATACCATCAATGTCGTTAGTACTTAAGCTTTTTAATTGACCGATTGCATTAGTAACATCTGGCTCTTCTACTGTGGTAAGTAAGAATGACTTTAAGTTATAGGGAGCAGTCGTACAGGAATAAGATCTATGTTGGCCAAATGCCGTATTCAGCCTTTTTTCATTTTCTGTTGAAAAATGTCTTGCAAAGCTCTCAGCAATCTCTGAAGGGTTTTCAATAAGCACTTCATTTTGAATTATTTTAATTTCGTTATGTTTGTTTGTCCTTCCTAATGTTTTGTTTACAATATGCCAGGTAGCTTTTTGTTTATTATTGGATTGTTGTATTTTTGTACAAAAGTTTTTTTCTTTTAGCTTGTACTACGTTTTTTCCATGTATTTTTAATTGTAATTTATAATTTTGAAAAATTTCATTGTTTATATTTTTTGCTAGCCAATACCTGCTTTGTAGGTGTTCACGTGTTTGAATAATTTCTGTTGTCCACTCTTTTTTTGTTTGTTAGTTTTTGAGTGAAATAGACTTATATATAATGTTCAAGATGGAGAGTTACTGCATATTTCGTCATTGCTTAAGCACTTTTTAAGAATAACACCACACTACACGAAATTACTGTATATATCTAAACGTTTCGAGGTCTAGGTCCCCCGTTGTCAATGGCAAAGAAACTATGAAAAATGGCACAATTCTAACATTTTAAATTAAAATGCTAATATTATTTCACTGATGACGTAACTAAGAGAATTCTAAGAGATTCAGACTAACATAAGAGAATTAAATTTCACAGGGTAGCACAGAAACTTCTTAAGATCATATAATAATACCTATAGTTCCTTTCGGATTAGAGAATTAGACAGGGGTGATTTTCAGAATTTTATGTGGCGCTCTTAGGTTATAAGTGCATTCACCAAAATGCGATTAAAGAATTTTGTTGATTCAGTAATCCCATTAAAATCATAAGGGAAAACCTAGAAAAACAATGAATATTGTCATGTTGAGATAAATAAACCAAGTTTTTACAAAAAATATATACATATATTGTATTTCTTGATACAAATTTTGTTATCAACTGACTTCTGATGACAAGCTTTAAAACAAGAAATATAGGCATCGACTAACAATTACTTGAAATTCGTTTAATGTTTTTTTTTAATAATTATGACCTAAATATTTATTTGTTTCAGGAGGCTGATGGACAAAAGACGAACAATGGAATTCAATATAGGCTACAACTTCTTTTCGCAAATGGTAAGTAAATATCAAATCATTTAGATAAATGTAATACACTCTTCCGTAATTCCTGAGATATATCTCAAGGTGTTAGTATGTCCAGCAAAATATTAGGAGGTTTACATGAGCCCGCAAATTCCTCAAGTTACCACTAACGTTACCTTGAGACCTAAGTCTAAGGGTTTGAGTATTTTCCAGGGTAATATGTACGCGGACTTAATTTATTATTTCAGAAGAGTCATTTGTAAACAAATGAATTACTTGCACATAAATAAAGCCGGATATTATTTTCGCAGGAATTTCATTTCATAAAACACGTTGAGAAAATCTGTCCCTTAATCATCAATTCTGCTAAAATTTGGGTTCTTTTCACGTAGTTAGCTAGGTCAAGTTTAGGAGGTGGAACAGCCTTACAGGACATTTTCAAGAGAACATTTTTAGATTTTTGAGAATAGTAATCTTACTACACTTATGGTTAATATTGATGGTCAATTCAATAAATCTCATATATATGCGAGAAACAATCAGCAGTAAATAACTGAATTCGTCAAAACTAATATAACTATTTTGTTACTTGAATTAGGTAAAAGTAAATGAAGGATTTTTTGTCGAATGTTTTTCAAGCCACATTACACAAGCGATATACATTTCAGTTTATTAATACGATTTTGAATTATTTGTTATAGGCACAGAGCAGCTAATAACAAAGACAACATTATTATTAGTTTTTAATTGATTTGTTTGAAAAATAATTAAGTACCTACTCATTAATTTCGTCAAGGTCTCCACACTTTTCATTTCGACAGTGGTAGTTTGAGACTGAATTCGTTTGATTTATAATTCATGCCAGCTAATAAACTTTCTGCTAATATTATTAATTTTCAAAACAGTCAATTCTGAAACTAAATTAGTGTCCATTCCTTAATTCAATGTTATTTATATCCAGGACTGATATCACAAATTTGTTAGATTTTAATGTATTCCTTATACCAAAAATGCACCACTTTTATTTGTAAAAATTAACGTTTTTTGAGTCATAATTAAATTTTAAGAAGAAATTAATTTTAAAACAGGCAAAAATAAAATAAATTATGTACTTAGGTCTATCACTGTCAAAATCTAAACGGTAGTGGTCTGGAAAATGTCAAATTTACTCATATAATGTTATGATAACTATCTCCAATCGAAATTAAAGTATAATATTATCTGGCTTCCACTAGAGCCCATTTCGTTTTATTAAGACCTATAGTCTTACAATTACATACTGTTAGTCAAAAGACTAGCTTCTTTAAGTTTCCACCTAGTTGTCTAAGTTGGATTTGTCCACGTGTTTTCCGCCAAAGTTGCATTAGTATAATGTATTATTTATTATAAAAACTTAGTATTTATTTCCTAAGCCTTTAATTTAATCTGCTAAACCCAAGATAAACCGTATTAATATCGTAATTTTGGTCGATTTTTGTGTTTGCGATCAAAAAGCCATATAAACTATTACTGTGAAAACTATTTGACAAACACAAAAATGTGAATGTTAGGGAATATTCAAGAAATAACGCATATCTATGACATACAATGACTGACATCGATTCCAGCTTTAGAAAGATCTCCACAACAAATAGGTATACATTATATCTATATGAACACCAGAAGACTGTTTGAGGATATTGAAGAGATTTCCTTCCCTCAGTTTATATCTGATGAACACTCTATGTAAAGCACAACTATTATTACGGAGAGTTTTTCGAAATTGCTCCTACTCCCCTTTTACTCTGCTGCAAATTTCAAACAATTATCAGAAAAGAATACATACAGAATAATTAATGACCTTCATTTCAAAGTCATATACAAAGAACTGTTGAATTTTGATTCATATATAACTTATGTGTCACCACGAACTTTAGGATGAGGTAGAGGCAAGCCGCTTTGGCCAGCAATAATTAAGAAAAACAAAACAAACAGCACGTTTTTGATAGAACCTTTGTGAAGGCATTTGAAAACATTAATATTAAAGTTAATTTCAGATATTCCTTCTAAGAATAGTCTTTCAGATTTTAGCCAAATCGATTAATTCGTGAAATTATTCTCCAAAACTTCATCTTTTCCACTCTAATTGTTTTATTAAAGCCCCTAATACAATCGAAATACCCTTAACAGCCCTAATGCTATGTAAGCGGCATCCTTAATATAATAACATTACTTATTACTACCTTATTGAAATGGGTTTCACACATGTCTTTATTTTACATAATAATTTTCCAAATTTTGTTCTATTTATTTCAACCTTAAGTTGTTTTAATGTATTTGTGTTTAGAAGTGATTAGGAACGCCTGATATTCTAAATATTATTTTTTTCTGCTCCTTTGTTATGGTGGATTTTCTACAATTTTAATCGATGTATTCTAATTATAAAAAATTAAGATCATTTTTCCAAGACTTTTATATTTCCTACAGCCAACTACTTAATATGTATGTCTACTGGCTAAACTCTCCAACGCTTCACTAGTTCCAGTGGCTCTGTACAATATTAATTATTATGGAAGTAACTAAAAATATTCTAACGAACATAATATACTCACTTAACAACACATCATCCAGTTGTTTTCTCAGAGATAGTTGTAGCATCTCTGGTTTGTGTTTTTCTGATTTTTTTGGGAATAACACCAGAATTGCTGGAAAGTCTGTATATGTCAAAAAGTCTAAACATTTCAGGGTGTAGATCAGACTCCCTTTTCGATGGAAATACAAATTAGCACAGACTGAACAGTTTTGGATTAACACTTGAGAATATCCTCTGCAATGTTTTTTTTTTACTATTATAAACATTTAATGTGAAGTGTTAGTTAGGTTTTGGTGAATATGCCAAAAAACATAACATTTTCAGTATATGATGTCTTGACAACAGGGTCATTGATAGATTCCAAAACCCCCTCACTTTTAACGCTGGAACCAGCCAAATACAATCACAAGACTTCACTAAAATCGGTTTCAGGGATCAGCGAGTTGGAGCATAGTAACAGCGGATTTTTAACCGACATTAGCACGAAGGAGCTTCTGAATTCGTATGTATTTAATTTGTTTCTTTACGTGTGTTCAGCCATTACTCGAAACCGACTGCAGGAATTTGGATCGTTAATCGTGATCCCAAAGTGGTCACACACACAGTCCAACTCACTCTAATTTATTTCCACTACTTTAACACAATTTATGTTCACAGAACTATTTACAATTTATATCTACTTAAGTATACGACCGTCGAAAACTGAATAAATCCCATCGCCAGCTGCCCGTATTTATATATTTCTCTCGGAATTATTCTGGCAAGTCAACGAACTATCGGAAAACTTCTTTCGTGTGTTCTGGAAGCTTTAAGGGAATTCCCAGTAACGGCAGCGGTCGGCCTGTTGAGAACCAAAACATTTCGGATTCCTAGAAGTATCGGAATAATGTCCCTTCTACGAATTGGTTGATGGCCGATTGCACCAGCTGTCGGATGAATTCTCGTAACAATATTATACTTTTGTGGAGGCGCCATTATTAAAAATCTTCAGAAAAAGTATTTTATTTATGCAGAAACAATATTTTTTGCTTTTCACTAAATTTCCATTTTTGTAGTCGGTTTTTGTTTTTTTTTTAAGTATTTCCTGTATGTTGTTTTTTCGCTATTGTTCTTAAAGTGTCTTTTCCTTTTTTGAAGATTCATTCATTTTTTTATTGTGAATTCAAGATACGAAATTGTACTAACTCAAATTTGTGTCATCCTACAGACTCTTTAAGGATTATAGAATAACATAACTCTTGTGTAACATTAGCTTCTGCTTATAAAGATGCGAGACGTTTCTTAAGTCCGACATTTTACCCCATATTTGCTTTCTCTCTTCCGCTTATAATATTCCTTTACTGGGACGCGTAATCTTGTCCGAGATTATTACTGTGGATATCTTGTACCCAGTTTCCAACAACGTTTCCTGTTCTCAACCAAATATCTATTTATTTACACGAACTGATTGTTTGCCGTTTCCATTACCTAGAGAATGATAATGGCACGTCTAACTAGTCCGATAACACTATCCTTACACATTCGATAAGGAGTCGTTTGGAACAGTTGAGCGCCGAAACAAAGACAAGGCGTCGATGCCTTAGGGCATCGCCATCTTTTAACTCCTCGGAGAGCGTTTGTGGAGTTATTTTATTACAAATAAGGACAGGAAAAGTGTTCTCTTGAGACACTGCTGAGTGAGGTGTGTGTATGTGTGTGTGTGAGTCTGTATACACTTGTATGTGTGTGTGATCAACAAAATGCCATGTAGAATAGTTTTCTGGGCCGGAAACATATTTTAAAGATTAATGTTGTAAGCTGTGTGCATGGAGAACGTTTATTGTGCGTCGCATAAATTTTTAGGAGCGTATGACGCAACAGAATTAGGTTTGAACGGTTTGAGTTGCTTTCCAGTGATATTGAAAGCAAAGGAAGGGAGACATTTAGCTCTTTTGTTATTTTTTACTACTTAATTCAGGCTTGATTCAAATTAATACATATTAATATCAATAACCAAATGTGTTAGATGAGTCAAATTTAATTTAGTTCTAATGAGCCTCTCATATTAGAAAGCATACTATGAACTTAGTGAAACGCAGACGAGATTTTAGAAATATATATACAGATATATATCCTCATATTTAGAACTATATAGAACTTGTCATTCAAGGAAGCGTATCTGACGAGAACTCCTGGTTCGAAACGGCTGTCATATGTTGAATGATATAGTTCTAAATATGTGGATATATATCTGTATATATATTTACTTATGTGTTTTTATATAAAACACTCGAACCATCTGTCAAGAGTATGGTATATGTTATAGCATAGTATGCGTTCAGATACTTAAATTACTCAATTGACGGTAGATGTCACCGACATCTATTAGGTTCAATACACTGACTGTTGTCTTACTGATTTGTATAACATCCAAGTATTTCACTTTAGAACTTGTCATTCAAGGAAGCGTATCTGACGAGAACTCCTGGTTCGAAACGGCTGTCATACGTTGAATGATATAGTTCTAAATATGTGGATATATATCTGTATATATATATTTACTTATGTGTTTTTATATAAAACACTCGAACCATCTGTCAAGAGTATGGTATATGTTATAGCATAGTATGCGTTCATATACTTAAATTACTCAATTGACGGTAGATGTCACCGACATCTATTAGGTTCAATACATTGACAGATTCTAGAAACTAGGAAAGGCAATCTTCCCTAGTTACAACAGCTAGGAGGATTAATATCACTATTTTTGTGCATATAATAGGTATATAACAATTTTAAGCAGCAATGTTATCTGTATTGAGAGATATTTGAGTTTATTGAAATAACGGTCTGTGATAAAATGAGTAGATAATTTGATGGGCTAAAATTGCAGTCTTGACAATGGGTTTTGATTTTGCTAAAGTACATTTCTTTAACTCTACCGTTTGTTCACTGAATATTAGAAGGCCTTTTTACGCCGTACCACCTGTTATGTTTGCATCATCTTCTTTATATTGCAAATACGTAAACATTCGGAAACTTTTTTATATCAAACAATAAGCTTTTGGTGCTTTTCATAGTTCCTAATTGTCTAAGACTTTCAATATCCCTTGAAGCTCAACACTTCTTCTACACTTTCAAACACTGGTCGAGCTTAAGATTAATTTATAACAGTTTTACCAGCCCAGGCTGATCTTTCTATTATTATTTATTAGCTGATGTGCTGCATGTGTCCAAATTTTCAATTGTCATACAGGGCCAACCATACAATTAATACTTGCATAATGTCGTTTTCTTGAAAACAGCCTTCCACCATTTTATTTTAAACTTTTAAATTTATATCTCTGCATTTCCTTTTAACACGAACTATAACTGCTAATACCTGTTTATACATTTCTGCGGAAAATACACTTGTGAGCATTAGTTAACATGTTCAAAAATCTACCAAAAAAATTATCCACTTGAGAAGTATATGAAATTATTTTGCCAAATATTCAACCAATTTCCGTGTTTCAAACGATCAATTTATAATTTTTGAACTCACTGCCTATTTCGTTAAGAAATTTGGCATTATAGAGAAGGAACAAGTCCTATTAGTATATGGAATGAAAGATTACTAAATATCTGATACCCTAATAAATATTATTCCGGTCAGACATCTCCACAAGATGCCAGTTCAAGAGTAGGATGTGACATTACGTGTAGGTACCTACTAGTCCAAAATCGAGTAGAATTACTTTCGTCATCAGAATCCAAAGAAGAAATAACAAACTAAATGAGAAAAAGGCATAGACGTCAGTATTCTTACGGCCAGAAAACTACAAATCACTGGGTAGACTGTGATATAATGGCCTAATGAACAACGCACAAACAGTTTGTTGTTAAGTACTTAAATTTATTGAGAAGTTGAATTCGGTAATAATGAGTGCACTTCAGTTTTCCTAATATTCCTAATTATTATCACATTCCGGCAAGGCTACTCCCCAAAGTAAATATAAATCACATTTTCGTTGTTCATCTGGGTTACATATGCAATCGAATTATGGAGCTACGTCAGCAAATTCAATACAACTATTTTTAAGACTATCAGACAGCTCTTGAAAGAGCGAACTTTGATCAGAATATACTAAAAGCCAATTCCTACCTACTAAGAGCTTCTCTGACACAAACAGAAAATAACTGCAAACGCTGTTTTAGTGAACTGAGTGGTCTTGTTGATTGCTCTGCAATAAATTATCTAGTATTAATAATAAGCTTAGAATGTTTTTGGCGTTTCCGGGTGGCACAATATCAACAGTATTATAGTTTTTAATGTAATTACACATCACAATGGAAAAAAACCATCCCTTTATAAATATGTTTGACTTAAGTTTAAACAATTACCAACAAAACTGTAGGACACAATTAACTTTAGTGCCCATTTACATGAACTAATGTGATATTCGCTTTATTTTATCAATATCTTGCGGGCCGGTTTAAGAACGCCTTCGATAGACAGATACCATAGACCCTGGAGTTGCTTAAAAAACAGATAGTAACAAATGAAATCTTTCAAGATTTTGTGTTTTTTGCGCATTGCACATCCCAACCAAATTTCTAGTCATTAATAATGGAAAATCTGTATTTACGGTACATTAAATTAAACCTCTAAGTCAAAGCAAATCAATACCCATCATTAAGTTAAAAGCGTCGAGAGTTTAATCGAAACTTTCATTAAATAGAGAAATTAGCAATACCGTGAAATAGCCGGGCAATTTTCAACAAAGAATTTTTTGAGCTCGTAAACGGCATTACCCGATAAACAGACGCTCAACGAAATGATCAATAAAAAAGTCTAAACGGACAATCAAAGGTGGTCGGTCGATCGAGATGGTGGGAAAGTGATCGTCATTCCACAAAAGTCGCACGTGCTGCTGAAATATTTATCGCGGGAATAAATCAAACAACTGGTACCATATCATACCTTTTTACCGGATAGACCTGAGTGGTCTTGACGTTTATGTAATAAAATAAACGAGAAACTGGCTCGCATACCGTCTTCTCTAGTGCTTGTCGATGCAATTAATTAATTAGTTTACTGAATGGTTTATCAATTGTCAATTACTTCTATTGCCGGATCGCAAGGCTTCACGATTACCTTTTACAATCGAACAGAAAAACTTTATTTACACTTTAGCGCAGTAAGGAGCCCAACGAATAAGGAACTGGTTGCGACCGGCTACGAGGACGGAATTACAAATCGATGCTGGTGGACGTTGCTTTTAATTAGACAGATAATTAATCCGATCAGTCAATCAGATCAATTCGAACAACAAGGCTCCTCTATTCAAACAAAACACACCGACGGTTCTGCCTTGGTTGGTTCGATTAAATTTCTTTTTTTGGCTACTATATATGATAATTATGTTGTTATATAAGCGAGTATTTTACGTAATCATGCCCCTAAACATGATGTTTCAATGTTCTCATAATGGGAATATTGCAAAATTGTTGTTTTGTAAATGTCAATTGTAAATTCATTGTAAATCGACTTCAAGGTGCTATTCTTTTCAAACGCAAGACAATATACATACTATTTATTGTTTCTTCATAGGTTGCGCTTCCCGCAATCGAATGTCCTCTCGAACATTTGTTTATGTATTTGATACATATCGGTAAATTTGTAGACTCGAGATGTTAAGATCTACATCTAGGATTCTCGGGGAAACTAACACAGAGAGGTTCCCAATCTGGAGTCGTTTAATGTAATTGCTGTTCTCCCGTAACTCCTAGGTTAGAATGTCACAATAAAATTTGCAGGTTACTTAATGACAGAGATATTGAATACTCTGTTAGAGGTATCATGCTTTTGTACGCAAGACAATATATATAATATATATTGTTTCGGAACTTCTGTGTGTTAGTTTCTCCGAAAATCTTAGGTGCCGATCTTAGAAACAATATATGTTATATAAATATATATTGTCTTGCGCACAAAAGAATGAGACCTCGAAGAGAGTAGGATTCAATATCTCTGGCAGGTGAAGTAACCTGAAAATTGTATCGTGATATTCTAACCTAGGAGTTACGGCAGAACAGTAATTACATGAAACGGGTCCAGATTCGGAACCTCTGTGTATTAGTTGCACCGAGAATCCTAGATGTGGGTCTTAATATTTCGCGTCTATAAATCTAAATTTATTGATTTAAAGGATAATTAAACACTACGAAATTATCAATTATGGTGGAGCAATAATTTATCTAAAAACAAACGGTATCTTAAAATTTTTGTCTTATTTCTAGAATTGTTTTTAGGTAAAGAAGAAACGATTTTCACGATACCCAAATGAAAATAGCCCACTTGGTAAATAACGGACACCCTACTCGACATACATGTTTCGCCAGTTTAGATCTGATTCAATAGTTCTTGATGAATAAATACTCAACGTTAAAATACCACGTTGATGTTGTTCCTAAGAAGGAGTTTGTACCGGTCGCAATATCTTCTGTTCAATCTACTATTTAAATACATTTGTATAATTACTACAATTGCAGCAAAATATTTTTGTGTGTAGATAAAATCTAGTTAAAAACTATTTATAAAATTCCATATTAGCTATACGTATTTACCAATAGTTTAATATTATTTTATATTCTTACATCACTTTTTCTACTTATATAAGAATTTGAGGAGGAAAAATTAAAGATGTATGAGGTGTGAGGTACAATGCGAAAAAACATTTTTGAACTAACAATTCTTGTGTTCTTAAACCCTTTTCATAGCTACTAAAAGGCCATAAGCAGACATTTTCAGAAAAAACAATTTGGGTTAGAAATTACTATTACAATAAAACTTTTTGCAGCCAGATTATCTGGTTGTTTCTTTGCAAATATTCTTTACTCGATGTCTGTGGAAATCGAAAACATATTAAAGTAATACATTATTATGTTGGAAAATTTTTTTCTTACGTTTGCTAATGAATATCTAATAGGTTACATACTATTTGTCACAATAAACGCAACAGCGAAGTATTATTAATCACTAGATATAAAATCTTGGTGACCCACTTATTATTCCAGACATTTTCAAAAATTACACAAGCGTCTTTAAATAATAACCGAATGATGAAACATTTCTAATACCTTCATACGCGAAAATTTTCTTATAAAAATGTTCCTATTGGTTGTAAGAAAATATCATTTTATGCAATAAAATCCAGAAATGATGTCGTAAACTTTCTAACTCATTTATGAAAAGATGTGAAAATAATACCACAGGCTATTCGTTAATAAAATCTATATCCATTATCAAATTTTATTACGGTACACGAAATAGATATTGTCACTGAGTATATATTTGTTCCAGGTGTCCGACAAGAACAAGACATATATGTTCGGCTCATCGACTCTGTGACGAAACAGGTAAGAAAACAAACCTGTTGCTTCAATCCTTCTCAATACCTATCAAGTAAACAATCGAGATAAAATAATCTTAAATTGTATTAACCACAAAAAAATAGGTCTTGTTATATCACATTCGTCCTTGATATACTCAATTACTGCTGTATTTTTCATAAGATTCAACCAAAACATTTTTTAATCCTAAAAACAACGTAAAAAGGATTACGATCAAAAAAAGACTTTTCACAAATAAACTACAACTATCTAATTACATTCAAGGGGCATTATAATGTATTTATTCCTTTCCCTTTATTTGCTCATATCCTAAATCCCAATCGATGATCACGATTCAATCTCTAAACTCAGATAGTTTATGTAAAAATAGATTTTTGGTTTATGTTGATGACAGCTTGGGTGTTGAAATCCTTGAAGGTGTAAAATAACAGTTTTAGGGAACATAACTTTGTAGCATTTAAAAAATTATAACCACTTTTAGTAATTAACTGTTACTAACATTTTTATAACTCAAAAAATGATATATAATAAAGATTTCCTCTTTCGTTCTGGTCCCGATACTGGTGAGATGTGCATTTTAGGCTGGCCGTATTAAACCGTTTTCAAGTGAGCAGACGTAGGTCAATTTTTTAGTTCTGTAGTAAGTCAATACGAGTCTTGTTTAGAAGATACTATTTTTCATTAGTTTCTCTATTGGTTCGGATTTCAATGTATCAACGATTTGGTAAATAACTCCATTTATTTTGTATTGCTTAAATATTAGAAAGTTACCAGCACTATCAGGACAAGAATTATTGCATTTCAGAAACTTTTCTTGTCCTAGTCACTATTTCTACTTAACACCAGCCACGGAAGGGGGAGTTTCAATAACAATTTTTGTTATTTGTGTAAAAATGAAATCATTACTAGCATTATTAAGGTGAAATTTGATATCATATTAAAACCATTGACCTGATAAACTCCATCTTTACCATAGGGGTTTTGCTAACGCCTTTAAATTTTTAAAAGTAATAAAGTGATTGCTTTATATAAAAAAGGTGATACTACTTTGAAAGACTGGCCAAAATCATTTGCATCTACTCTCAGCAAAGTAATAGGAACTCTAATCAACCATCGTTCAGTTTCATATTTTGTAAAAAATAACTTTTTAAATAACTCCCAGTGTGAGTTAAGGAAAAATAGTTCAATAACACAAGCACTTATGAGAATTGTGTGTGGAGTAGTTTAGGGTAGAAAAGGGTATCCATAGAGCGATTAAGTTGTAAAATTTTTCCAAGCCCTTTGACTGTGACTCTCATGATATTTTACTAATAAAACTTAATTAGCTACTACGGAGTTAGAGGATTTTCATTATCAATATTTAAAACTCACTTGACAAATCGCTTCCAAGCCGCTACTTATAATGATACTACGTCTGAATCTAAATCTTTAGACACGGTATTCCTCAAGTTTCCGTCCTTGGACCTATAGGTAGTTTCCTTTATGTACATCAATGATTTGCCTAATTTTGTAACCCATATTAATCAGTTACGAGATTTTGTACGCTGACACCAATTTGGTTAAACTGACTAAACTCTCGGAGATTATAGAAGCAAAATCAGAAAAACGTTTTAGTACTAATAACAAGGAAGAAATTCAAAGTTTTATGTTTTCAACCACTTCTAATAGTGACCAAGGTAGTTAAAAAATACTTCTAGAAAAATAGTTATTGACCACTTAAGAAGTATATTATCGAGTACACTCTTTCTACTTCGTCACCTATAAAACATTACTGACTATAGTACCTTAAAAACTGTATATTTCTCTAGGTTTCACTCCCATGTTAGAAATAGAATTGTGATTTGTGGAAATTCATCAAATGCTGTTCGGATATTTAAGCACTTTCTGGGAAATAACACAACAAGTCACCAAATTTCTGAATATTTCTAAACTTTTCGTAGTCTGACCTATGAAAAAACGCACAATTCTAAAATTTAAGATTAAAATGTTTGACAAAATCTATTATTTGACTTATGACGTAACTAATTTCATTTGATAATGTACAAGATAGCACAGAAACTTCTAGGTGCTGTTTATTTAAGTTACAAAAAAGGTGAGTGAGAATCTTGGCTAAAATTGGAATTCGTGAGCCGTGTCAACCATTATTTCACAGATTCAGCATTTTGCCATTGCCGTCCATTTACTGATTTCACGTTCTCCTTGAGGTAAACAAGAATATATTTTTTTTGACATAACAGTCTGATGTACATGAGTTGTACAAGAACAGCAGAAAATATTCCAACAAATCATTTTCAATTAACTAAGTCAAAGAAAAACTCACAAAACTATAATGCTCATAACATACGGTCTAAAGAATGGAGAATTAAAAACTTTAAGAGTTTCTACTCAGTTGATGATTATGTGAGAAACGGAATATGCTCAACGTATTTTGGTACTTGTTATCTGCTCTTATTTTCATATTTAGTTATTTTGATTGTTATTTTTCTCTCAAGCATTGTCTTCTTTGACTTACTGTAAACATTGTCCAATTCAAATAATGAAATGCAAATGTAAATGAAGGAATACCTTGGTAGACATCATATGATGAAAACATTTTTGTAACATTTGTTATATTAGAGATATGTAATAGATTTAAACGAACTAAAATATACTGAAGTATTCTTCAGAACTTAAGTGCACAAAACATTTACCTTCCAGAATATTGTACCAAAATTCTTTACCATAAAATATCAAAATACTCGTCCTTCACCGTATAATCACCTGAATTTATTTTCTGAATTATCACAGCAATAAAAGGCTGTTATTAATTATTTGCTACAGTAATTTATTGAACATATTTACGAAAAGTATGAACAGCTGACTCGTGCCCTACAGAGTAACGTGTCTATTTATCCAGATTATATTCTCATATGGAACATTAAATCATCTTTATTGTCTCCCATAAACTAATAATATTAAGCGAAAAAATAAAATGTTTACATCAATGACACATCAAGCGGTTTCTTCAAAAGTGTATTGATAAAATAACCTCTAAAATCATACACAAATGAAGTTTTTATTTAGGTTTTGTGCATGTCTCGGCAAAAGCAGATACGTAAGAACTCCAAAGTGTAAACTGTAATAATTCATGGCAGAAGAAACATTCCGAAAACTTCAAAATGGGTCTTTCAACTCTCTTCCGTTCTTTGACTTTCTCTAAAGCGTGTCAGTCTTACTCGTTGTAGATTCGACGAGGGCAAAATTAAATTTTACCTCAAACCATCTTGAGTCAGATGATTGACTAAAATTAAATTTAAGAACTTAAACACGTTAAACTTTCCCCTTTTCACTCCATCAACTTGACTTTAGTATAAATTGTTCGACTTGATTTTGTTAGCAGGCAATTTTTAACAACCATCTAATAAATTGCCGCAATTTATTCAATATTCCGTAGTAAATTCCGAATTAACCGCCGTTTCAATGTAGTCAAGCTGCTTGATGTTCATTGATTAGCATATGGGAATAATGACATGCATGTGTATATGTGTGTGGTAAATGCATATTTGATAATTCATCACGTTAGGAATAGGGAAACAATAAAGTGGTAGTTGATTTCTATCATCCTCATCGTTATTAAATAATGTATGGTCGTAATATAAGGCAACAAATGGCAACTTTTTTTAAAGTGTTTGATATATGTTTTTTTTGTTTTTATTATTATTATTATTGTAACTTGCAAGTTTATACTAACTCTTTATAATATACATGATTGTTTCCAACACATGCATGAATTCGTTTTCTTATATTAAATGAACTATTTTTGATATAATGTCCTTAATATTTTGTTGAAGGTCACCAACTTTAAGAACTGTTGTTTGAGAATACATGATCTTTCAAATATTACACAAAAAAATCAGTGCCTGAACGAGATATTGAAATTGGGATTGAACGATAGTTCTCCATTCGATTCTACTTATCTGGTTCTTAAACCTAACGACGTTAGGATTTATGTAGGCACTGAGTGCAATAAATAAAATATTGACCCTAGGATCCAAACCTTTGAGTATAAATTAGTTCCAGTTGCTAACTTAGCTTCAAATATGTAACCAAATAGAAAATCAATTGAAGTATATCATGAGACCTATCAATAAAAGGTTTGTTATGAGAAACATAAAAATATATTCTTATAATTTTAAAAGGCACATTATAAAATAACACAGAAAAATATAGAGTAAATTAAAGAGTCATATAAATATCTAATTTTTAATAAATCAAGAAAATATCGGGGAATCGAAACTGTTAGTGTGAACGTCGTCGTCGTGGTGCTGTCGCATACTTTACATATCGGAATGGCCCTTACCAAGCAAACCGCTCGAAAATCGAGGTGGTAAAGCACTTAGAAAACAATTGCACCTGCTACAGGCTATGTAAAAAAAAACACATCGATATAGACCCGGCACAATAGCTCTTCTTGAAATTCGTCGCTACTAAAAAAGTACCGAATTGTTGATCAGAAAACTGCCATTCCAACGTCTTGTTAGGGAAATCGCACAGGATTTCAAGACCGACTTAAGATTTCAGAGCTCAGCAGGCTTTGCAAGACGCTAGCGAAGCTTATCTGGTTGGTCTTTTCGAAGATACCAATTTGTGTGCTATCCACGCGAAACGTGTAACCATCATGCCGAAGGACATACAGCAAGACGTATACGTGGTGAGCGCGATTGAAAAATATAATTGTTTATTTTTTGCTTGTACACCAACGTACTGTTAACCGCCAAATCCATACAGGGTACGTCCTGGTCTCTTCAATGCATTAACCTCTTGCCTGTTACTCCTAAAACTGGGCCATAGCGTCTCGCAAGTAGAGGCGCCTACACCTCGAAAGCCGGATGTTCGCTCGTCCAGAAAAGTAAAAGGGGGAGATTCCCGTCAAGGGAGTCGAGCGTGTGACCCATCGGCGTAGGAACTCTTAAACGAACTGGGGTGTTCGTAAGATTCCAAAATGGGGAGCGCGGGTGGAGAGATGAGCCCCCACTGGGTGAGGTTACCGGTGGCTCTCCATACTGAGTTGGCCTCGCACGGGCAGCGGCTAAAAGCTAGATTGTACCCCTGAGTGAATTGTCGGACCTCGTTGGTCGGTCGTACGAACGCATTCACCCTTGTAGCGTGGGATGGTAGACGACGGCCGTTTGAGGTGTCGGACTGGGGGTCCCTTCCTGGAGGGAATGACCAGTCTAGAATCCGAGGCAAATCCTACCATAGTCCACACCTGCAACCTAAAACCGTGGTTTCCACGGTTGGTAAAGCAGGTCCGCTAGCAGACCGAGGTGTACCCTATACCAGGCGCCTGTCGCAGACTGCGTAAGCTTTAATGCCATGGGTTTAGAAAATGCTGTAACAGTGGCTAACACTGTGGTGTGTGCACTCGAGCTTCGAGGATAAACCCGTCGGACGACCGAGCCAAACACAGCGGTGCCAGGTTCTGAGGCCGTCGTTTGAGGTGTCGGACCAGTTGCTTAAACTAAGTTAAAACTTGTAATGTTAGATCATAACAAATTTCCGAAATACAAATAATTACTTAATTATTTTCTGTTTGTGAAAAAGTGGTATCATTTTGGTATAAATAAAAATTGTTTTGTATAATTTAACTGCACTCTCGAAACAAAAATATTGTTTCAACTCAACCCAAGCATACCACATTCTATTTTAATCTACCCGCTGTAGCTGTACTATTTTTCATAAAATCCATTGTATTTTTTAGAGAATCAAACATAAGCTGCCTTTGCCTGAATTTTCTCCACTCGAAGATAATATTCCGAACAAGTCTACTTCACTTTCAAAGTGGTAGAACAACACATAGGGTGTTAATTTTATTTGCTCTCGTTTGTCCGACCTTTTCCTAACCATAATTGCATTAGTAAAGCTTTGCTCTTTAATTTATAATGTTTTCAGAAATGCTGGCAAATATTTTCGTTATCCTTCTTTGTTTTGGTTGTTGGTTATATTAAGGATTGTTTTTATTATGCTTGGTTTGTAATATAAATGGTGGCATATGAAAATGGTCAAACGCGTATGTCTTAATTTCGTTGATAAATCTCTATTAGACAAGTTAGCAGTTAATTGATGATATCTAAGTTTTTGACTTTGACAATTAAAAAATGTACCTTATTATAGAAATACTGCAATTGTGCTTCAAATTCAAATAATTCAATGGTTTCCACGGATGATTTTGTTACTTCGTTGAAATTCAAATACTATTTCAATTTCAACTTGGACCTTGGTGACTGTAGAATAAACTAAACTTGTAGTACAGATCTTTCATTATTTGTCTCCTCAATGTCTGACGTCTTTGCAGTTAATATAAATACAATAGTTTCATTAACTTCTTTCATTATTAGCATCCAGGAACAGTAGCAGCTACATTTTAGGTGATCGGGCATTTTGATTTCATTTGCATAATTTTTATAAGAGATATAAGAGATTATTCAATTTGACCATTTTGGGGAAGAGTCTGGACCTGCATGACCTATGGGGATTAAGACCTAGCAGACAGCCACTGTTAACAAGGTCATGTTAAGCTGCTGATATTTAAGTAGTTGCTATCAATCTTGTCGGGTTCCATATAAGATTGAAATTAATTATATTATTCATCTTGACGTTTCTTGCTTAACAAAGGGATGGCACTGGCAAATTCACCGTTCTACGTATTTTGATCCTATGAGTTTATTTGGCGTTCTTGAATATCTTGTGTTAAATGATTTTATGTTTGTTCTCTCTGGTCCTAAATATTCGACAATTTTTTCTCTAACTATTATCCAAACTTTTGACCTCACTCCAGACATTCACCGTAAATTTACTAATTAGTTCTTAGAAATCCATACACCTATCATCAAAATCTCACAGCTTGTGTTCTACTTGGCCATTTCTGACCAATCAACAATTTTCGGCTCTATTATTTATATGAGTCATTGAGCTTGTCCAGATAATGTTCGTCATCCTGCATTTGAATTAGATTTCGAATATCTCAGATATATTACATTTCGACGTGTGAGTGGCACACAATTGGCGAGAAGTTTAGTCCCTAAAAATATAAAATATTAACTCTCTTCTAATTGTATCTCCAGTATAAATATTATTTACCTTATACTTGCAGATATTACATACCCCTTTCACGAATATAATTGGGCAACTAAATCAAGATTTATCATGGAAATATAAAGAAATTATTTACATCTCAAAGAGAGCAATGTTGACGAAACTTGCATAAAAAATCAATTTTTCAAGAGATTGTCCTAATCCGCCTTGGAAATGACGGGGCCGACCTGTTTACAGATCGGCTAAATAGCTTCCAGATAAGGAAGTAATGAGACTGTATATACGAAAATAGCTATTTCCTATGTTGGTCAGAATGATGCCTTTGGGTCGCGTGCTAGACACGTGTTCGCGATCCTACCCTACCGATAAAAATCACCAACTTAGGGGATCGTTACTTCGGACGCCCTCTCAAGCCACATGGCGTATAATGTGTTTATTATAAGCATTTCCGTGTAATGAGCATCCCCCTACAATAGGCAAAACTAAACTGTTACTAGTGAACTGCTAAATGATTTATAAATATGGGTTTGAGGTTTCGTTAAATGGCTTTACAACTGAACTATTTCTTTAATAATACAGCTATGTTGCTGTTGAGTAACTTATTATATTCTTTTCATTACTGTGAAACAAGTTTTTGACTATTTCCACTATTAAAACTCAAAAAATTGTATCCTAGACTAAACGAAACAAGAAAAATTGTAATCCAACGAAATAATACTGGAGGGTCATGAACATCAAGGGTACGTCAAAAAAAAACGATATTAGATTATTTTCTTAAAGATCATCTTTTAGTACACGAACTCTTAGGCTGTGTCCCACGTAAACGCGATATGCACAAGCGGGCGGTGCGACACGTCAATGTGACGTCAAACTATCAAACATATACAAAGAATTCATTTTGTTCTTACTGCCAAATAAATTCGTGCGATTTTAGCGATTTTGTGTTGTTGCATCGTTCAGTTGGTTTGTGTTAGTCCCGTTAGTTAATTAATAATTGTGTCATTGATGTTTCGCAGCGCCCGCATCGCGCATAAAGCTGTGTCCCACATAAACGCAATTTTCGAGGTGCTTTGCGTCAGTGACAGCCGGAAACTATCACACACATAAAAGAATTCATTTTGTCCTGACTGGAAAATTAATTCGAGCGATTGTAGCGATTTTGTGTTGTCGTATCGTTCAGTTGGTTTGTTTTAGCTACTAGTTGAAGTCTATTATTGTCACATAGATGTATAGCACCGCCTCATTCTGCGTCCACATAACCGCGATTTGCGCGGTGCGAGCAGTGTGTTGCGACTTATGCGACAGCCGCAAACTATCAAACACATAAAAAGAAATCATTTTGTCCTTACATGAAAATAAATCCGTAAGATTCTGACAATTTTAAGTTGCAGCGTCGCTCAGTTGGTTAAATTTCACCTGTCGTTGCAGTTTTTGATTGTCACATTTAAATAGCCTTAGGATGTGTCTCACGTAAACGCGATTTGCGTGGTGCGATACGCCAATGTAACAATTAGGAACTTTTTACAGGCGAAAACAAACAAAATGAACGACGTGACAGACAATACAACATCGCTACAGTCCGACGAATTCGTTTTCCAGTAACGGCAAAATGAGTTCGTTTTATGTGTCTGTCAGTTTGCGGGTGTCACTTTGACGCAACGTACGGCCGCACAACGCATATCGCGTTTACGTGGGACACGCCATTAGACCAACGTAAGCGAGATATACGCGTTGCGGGCGGTGCGTTGCGTCAATGTGGCTGCCGCCAACATAAAAATAATTCCTTTTGTCCCTACTGGAAAATAAATTCCAGCTATTTTAACGATTTTGTGTTGTAACATCCCTTATTTGGTTTGTTTTCGCCTGCAGTTGCAATTTGTGATTGTTAAAAACTTGAACTGCTTGCGAAAACAAAGTAAATGGCTCACGCAACAACACATATTCGCTACAATTGCCCAAATCTTGTTTTCAATAAGGACACCATGAATGCTTTTTTGTGTTTGATAGTTTACAAATATCACATTGGCGCCCCGCATCACCCGAACCGCTAATATCGCGTTTAAGTTGGACATGGACTAAGCCAGGCATTACGAGTAGACAATCTTATTACAGGGGATGTGTTCAAGTAACAAAATCCTTACAAATTCACCAAGGTTCTATCACTAGAACTTAGAGGTTATCCGGTATTTTATATATTTTCAAACAGGTATAAATCGACGAGGCTAAATTGTCTAAAAAAATTTCTGTAAATGTATATTTATGTCTGGAAATTGTTTAATAGTTTCCTAGGTTTTATCGACAAAATTCAAAGCAAATATTTATAGGCGATATCTGGAAGAAGTATTAAAGGAATTGATGGACTATGTACCGTTAAATATTAGGCGACAAATATGGTGTCTATGTGACATCTGTTCACTTTATTGCGGGGTCTAGAAATTTTTAGGGAAAGATGTATGTTTTGAAAGACTCAAATATTATCCTCCAAGATCATCTGATACAAAGATCTGTAGTATTTAAGACCAAGGTCAGAAGTAAACAAGATCTAATATTGCGAATCCAGGTTGCATCAGAATACATTCAGAACGGAGTTATTGTCAAAAACACGTTTTGAAATAGAAGACGGTGCTTAAAAAACTTCTAAAAAAGTACCGATTTCGTTATAAGGTTGTTTGATTAAAAAAAAAAAAAAAAACACTTGTATTATTGTTATTACACATTTGTTTAAATTTAATTTCCAGAAATTCTGCGCCTGCATAATAGCACCCTCAAAAATTTATCAAAACACTGGACAGCGTCGTGTGACTAATCGTCATTTATAAGATATCTAAGTACTTGCAGACTTGTGTGTGCAAGTAAATTTCATTTTTGCTGCAACAGTATCTGTAAAATTTTAAAAATATGTATTTACTTCTGTGAGGCAAAAAGACAGATGAAATGTAAATCAACCACAATAACTCGCCACTGGGTTAAATTCTTTAAAATTTATCCGGCCAATACTGAAGTAAACTTTCTACTTTTCTTCTGGCTTCATCTTTCAATTCTAGCTTCATCTGTCAATTGGTACAAAACCCTTGTTTGTGCTAAATACGGACACTATCCGCGTATTTGAAAAATTACAGCAATCAAACAACCCTAACAAAGTATCCCACTTTGTATATAAGGAATTTTTAATTTATTTAAGTAGACATTATTATTCACGCTAAATCGCGAGGTAAAACGTAGATTGCATGTCTATAAGTAAACCACTCAGGTAAATGATTATGTCCTGCGTCTTCTTACTCCCGGTTTTACCAACCGAGTCATTAGTTGATTGCCGAAACAAACACCCCTGCCTGCAGTCTTTATTTTATTGATAACCTAAGAGACGAACCAACTGTTTTTAGTTTACTTTCAATACAAATCTTATTCAGCACTTTCTGAAGGACGGAGGAACAACAATCTGAAAAGTGAATCTTATAATTATTAATCAATAAATACTTCTAACTTCAAATATCATTAATTACTATTTTTTTAAGTACGGTTTGTAAATAACAGATACCTCCTTGAATTATAGTAAACTAAATAATAAGTTTTAGACTCTACAATAAAACTTATTATTATGTAAACGGCATACTAGCTTGAGGTCGTTCAGTTTTGCAACCTCATAAAATTCGACACTTATCATTGTGAGGAGCACTACTACATTTCCCACAACTATCCACACGTTGAAAAGTCTGGAAATCAAGAAAATATACAGTGGAATTTTTAATATTCTTCATGGAGAATAGATAGCAGAACCATTCAAATGTTCCTCAATGTAACTTGATTGTTGTGTTTTACGGAAACTCTTTGAGTTTTTATTTTCACTCGAATTAAAATAAAATGTATTCAAGACTCCTAACTAAACTAAAAATAATGCACTCAAACGTTTAAACAAGCAAAAATTTCAAATAAATATTTATTTATATGCTTCTGATAAGTAGACAGACCCCATTTTGCAGATAAATCATTATTATATCAAAGAACTCCCATATATAAAAACCTAATATAATTCTCAAACAATTATTTATGAATTTTAAAAATAAATTTCTCGCACAAGTTTATTGTTATTATTTGTTTGTCTGAAACTATCATTATTTGCGAACATACCCTGTATATATTAGTTAATTTGGAGTTACAAAATTATAGATATTATTCAAATTAACCTAATTTTAAAGTTCAGAAATAGTGTTGTAATTTACTGACACAAAATTATGAACGAAAAGAAACCAATACTATTAAGTTCTGTCATTAGTATTAACTAGCCCTTGTAGTGAATACAGTTTCAAATAAAAAAACTATGCAATAGTTAGACATTTTCCATGCCATTCGATAAGCAAAACTATTTTCCCAAAATAGAAAATTGCTTTCATATTCAGACATATAAGTTTGCTTCTTACTCACATTTATAATTTTCACAGTAATACTTGTCATTTCGTATAGTATCAGATTACATTCAGAGACTGGCACATTTGTCAAACATAAATCATGAGGGCATCATTCCGCACTAATGTACTGTCAAATACTTCATTCACTGGAAGTGTGAATTAGTTGAGATGTTTATTATACATATAGGCCCTCACACATCCCAATTCTGCCGCAAGTGTTTTTTGGTGTTAACATGCCGTTTCCTCTACCATAAAATTTATTAATGTGATTTCTGGTTTCAATAGATTTGTAGATTTTCAAAGAACATATTCCTTTACTATCATTTCCCCAGAAACTAAGTAAGCCATTTCCTAATTTTATTTATTGATTTTACTTTGAAGTTGTATTAATCTACGTTTTTAGGACCTGCTACTGTTCTATTTGTGGTTAATTTCTGGTTATACGGAAGTGGATGTCACTTGATGGTTGGTTGAGGGTCTCTGGCCCGCCGTTTTGGTGTTTGATATTTTATGTTTAAAGGTAGTTTGGTACAGTTTCCATTTCATTAAAACGTAAAGCACCAGATATAAGTTGAACTTACGGCTAGTCATCAACTATACGTGATATATAACTTTATAATGTGTTAAACAAACATGAGATCAACAGATTTTCATTTCTGAAGTTCGGAAACATATGATTATGTTAAAGCTGTTTGCCGCAAAATAAAATGCTATAAGCTGCATGCAATGACATTGTAATGTACAGCACGCTGCTAACTAACGTTTCTGATTCAAATAACCATATGTGGGACTATATTATATGTAAAAATACCACAGTCGCAGAGACGTTAGGTTTGAATTTGGCGGATAAACAGAACATTTTTCAAATAATTAGAACTTATTAGTTAGTTGGAGCACAAAGAAAATAGAGGAAGAAGAAATCATGAGAGAAATTCTTAAAAAGTGAAATCAATAAATTTTAAAATCTTACTTGCAAGTGACCATCCTTGATTCCTGTGTGTATACAGACAAATTTGCTTACAAAAGGGGTTAATAAGTTTTCACCTAATGGGCATCGACAGCGAGTCTTTAAACAAAACAATACTTTAAATAAAATCTTTTAGTATTTTTGGCCATCAACATGTAATTCAATTCACATCAAGATATGGTCCAGATTAGCCCGGTGTTATTTCATCATTTGTAAATGATAAATTATGAAACGTACACTCTACGTCCGAAATTTGATTCGTTTAATAATACATTGTTGTCTTAAATAAGACAGTAAGGGAATAAAGGATTAGATATTAAAATGCACTAGTATTACGATCAGAAAACAAAATAGCGAGCAATATATTTTCAATACCTGCTACTCCTATATCGATCGGTCTCAACAGTTAACTGTTCCGCTTCAATAAATTATCAGGGATTCTCTCCTCTAATTCAAGAACTCCTTAAACGAAAATATCACCACATCAGCGTTAACTCGTAAATAATAAATGTAGCCGAAAACGTGGTAAAATTACCTCTCTAAACTCTATATTAATCCAGACACCTGCCTCCACCTTATTTAAATTAGTGCAGTCGTAATAAATCCACGATGATTAGCTGCAGTGCACTACATAAACCATAAGATACCACAATATTGCCGATTTTATGTTTGATGCCGAACAAGCAATATTAATCACCGAAACAGTTTAGAAAATAATAGGAATTTGGTGAGTTTTGTGCAAGAAATTGAATATTACATTTTAAGATCTGTTAATAATGATTGTAATAAAAAGGATTTAAATACTCACGAGTATTATTATGCAACGAATAAGCGAATTTCTATGTAGAATATTGCCTTGTCAGAATAGGAACCCTTCTAGAAATTAATGATCTGCAACAAAAACTTAATCTGCGAATGAACAAACAAGTAGTAGAAACCAATTCTCTGGATAGCATAAGAAAGTAACGACAATGTTCATCTTCTTCTTGAAAAAAGGAATTATCTATGGGAAAGATCAAGAGCAACTACGATAGTATTTAAACACCGACTATAGCAACAATTCAGTTCAGTAGATAGCGTCGTACCTACTGAGCTGATTTGGCAGTGTGAGTTCATCGACCTTGTTAAATTAAATATTTTGTATTGAAATTCATTGTGAATTTGTGTGTAAACAAGGACGATTACATTTGGTGTAATAATAACGGGTAATAGTATTAAAATTTTGGGAGCCCCATGTTTCTGAGCGAAGTTTGTATTGGTACGAAATATTTTATTTCTATTTCAAAACCAGTAATATTAATTTCTACATTCTTTCTTTCCAATTACGATTACGTTTGCAACTTTGACATCAAATTCTACACAACCAGTATGTGTAATTATTTTACCATTGCATTTTGCTATAACTAGTGGTCGCCCAGTGGTCGAAATTCGACCTAATTTCATGAAATTGTAAACATTATTGAGGTTCGTTAGTCAAAAGTATATGTCTAACAGATATAAAGAGGAGGAAAAACCGGAGAAGAAGGCGTCATGAAATATGTGAAAATTTAATCAGATATAGGTATTCCAAATAATTTTAAAAAATGCGGGACCCCCCAATTTTTGGTGGGATTGCACATTGTACCCTAAAAGTTTTCGACATTTGCAGTTTCAATCGAATAAAAAAATATATGTCAAATAATCTTATAAAAACTACAATCTTTCATATATTTTCTGTTGTCGACTGATTGTCAATTTGTTACACCACACCTTCAGCAGATTGTGAAAACAATGTAGTAATAAAATAATTAAATTCAAAACAAATGCTTATAGAATAATCCCAACGAAAGTAACCGCTATTTGTCCGAAAAAACAATACTGATCTACCACACTGACTATTTTACTACTGAACAATGAGCAAGGCTTGATGCTGAACTATCAAAGATGGTCTTCACATATGACAGGATGTAACGCTTTTTCCATATAATTACTCAATAATTTGACCGTTTTCCACGGAGAAATATGTTCAATAAAAATATATTTCTTTGTAAAATAGACGTATGTACCTAACTTACCAAAACAAATCATCAGTAAATGCATTGAATTTCTTTATTTTTAAATACACATTGTTAAAATCTCAATCAAATGTTTATTTTAGGTATTTGTAATAAAACCAGGATTTTGCAGGAATGGAACCATGTATTATAAAATAAATTGTCTACTAGATAAAATGCATGAACCCAATGCAGTACTTGATTCTCTACCTAAAAATAATTGAGAGATTCGACTTTTAAATATATTCAAATATGTAGTTACAATTTTTAATATTAAAAATAAATCCCTTTAGAAATATTAACATTATATTAAATTTCAGAAAATTCTTAGTGTCCTTAGTGTCAGTAATCCAAAAAGACTAGTCGGAATAGGACAATCAAAATAAACAGGATGTTAAATGCTTGCCAACGTTTCGCTTTATTATATTCAAAGCTTCATCAAGGCTTGCATTTGTTATTGTTTACCGTTTACAATAACAAATGCAAGCTAGTCTTTTTGGATTATTATATTAAATAATAAATTAATAATAAATATAATATTGACGAGATTGAAGAACTTCAACAAGAACAGCCAGCCAACGCTGACCTGCTTGAGAAAATCCAAGCAGAAATGGAAAGAGCTCTTATAGAGTATAGTGGAACAGATCCATTGATTAGACCAACTCTTCCCAAACTAAGATCTTCTAAGAAACTGGGAATCGTCTTGCAGGCTCTGAACAAATTTATCTTGCCACACTATGTTTTAGGTGTTAATACATTAGAGTCGCTACACACAATCATCTACTGTGCACTATTCCGAAAATCAGAAAAAGGGTTCTATAGAAAACTCAACAACACCAATAATAATGAAACCCCTAGTTATCCCAGTAAAACGGCGATCGAGCAGTTCTGGAAAACACAACTTTCCACAACAGTTTCCCATAACCCCAGAGCGAGCTGGATTAAGGAGGAGGAGGCTGCATTTCAGAATTATGATAAGATGCAACACCAATCATTTACAATGGAAGACACGTCCAACATAATGAAGCACCTCCATAACTGGAAAGCACCAGGACCAGATGGTGTGCAGAATTACTGGATAAAGAAACTTTACGCCACCCACGATAAATTAACAGTACTCATTAATGACATAATTATCCATCCACACAAGATGCCTAGTTTCCTTACACATGGTGCTACATACCTCTTACCAAAGGATAACCTATGTACACAGGACCCAGCAAAGTACAGACCAATCACTTGCCTCCCAACCTTATACAAACTTATAACGTCGTGCATTAATCATCGCCTTTTCAGACATTGTGAGCTAAACAACATAATTACCGAACAACAAAAGGGTTGCGCGAAAAACTCGATGGGATGCAAAGAACAACTAATAATTGATTCCGTTGTCTGCAATCAAGCCCACGCCAAAAGACGAAATCTCTACATGGCATATGTGGACTACAAAAAGGCCTTTGATTCAGTTCCACATGATTGGCTCATTCAGGTGCTGAAACTCTATAAAGTAAATAATTATATTGTTAACTTTTTAGAATATGTCATGACTATCTGGCAAACCAAAATATTTCTGAATGAAGCCGACTGTTCGATACAAACCGACTCTATCCCAATCAGAAGGGGTATATTCCAGGGAGACTCTCTTAGCCCGCTGTGGTTCTGCCTTGCCATGAACCCACTCTCACGCAAACTGAACGCGACTAACTTTGGATTCAGTCTCAAACACAACAACGTACAAGCACTAAAGATAAACCATTTGTTATACATGGACGACTTAAAGTTGATGGCAGCTACGAAACAACAGCTGCATAATATGCTTAAAATAGTAGAAGGGTTCTCTAATGACATCCATATGCAATTTGGCCTAGACAAATGCCGGATTATCAATATAGTGAAAGGCAAAATACAGCAGGGGCCTTACGAAATGAGAGATGGCACGTCAATTGAATCCATGGAGGAAGGTCATACTTACAAATACCTTGGAATAAAGCAGGCTCAACGAATTGATCACTCCACCGTGAAAAAGGACCTATCAACAGAGTTCTATAGAAGGGTAAGACGACTGTTGAAAACTAAGCTTAACAGTAAAAATCTGTTTCAGGCTATTAACACTTACGCGTGCTCAGTGCTCAGTTACTCATTTGGAATAGTTAAATGGTGCAAGACGGACATTGAACAACTACAACGGAAAGTACGAGTTCTACTAACAAAAGCTCAAAATCACCATCCAAAGAGCTCCGTCGAACGTACAACGTTGCCACGGTATGAGGGAGGAAGAGGATTGGCAGATATAGGCAAGTTACGTGATCAACAAATTTCCAATTTGCGTAACCATTTCCAGAAACTCGCAGGATTTTCTGATCTACACAGAGTCATATGTCAGGTTGATGACTCAACACCTCTGCGACTGACAGAACAACAAGTTCAAGTATACCACTAGACAACTGATCAGAAACTGCTGAAATGGAAAGAGAAGCCGCTTCATGGAAGGCATATAAATGACGTCAACCAAGACTATGTCGACAGTTCAGCGTCGAACTACTGGTTGATCTCTGGTCATATGTTTCCTGAAACGGAAGGCTTTATATTGGCAATCCAAGATCAAGTAATTCCAACTAAGAACTATCTAAAGTACATTGTCAAAGACCCTTTTATCAACAACGACAGATGCAGATATGGTTGCCAAACATCTGAACCTATCCAGCATATCACAGGTTGCCAAGCGTTCGCTGCAACTGAATACAAAGAACGACATGATGCTGTGGCAAAAATACTGCACCAGGAACTAGCACTGAAACATGAATTATCACAGTCGGTAAGAACACCCTATTATATATACATACCAGCATCTATTTTAGAAAATATCAAGTACAAACTGTACTGGGACCGGACGATATTGACCGATCGGACTGTTGCTCACAATAGACCAGATATAGTTTTGGTAGATAAAGTCTCTAGAAAAACAACCTTAATTGACATAGCAATCCCTAACAACAACAATATAAATATTAAGCAGGCTGAAAAAATAGCCAAATACAGGGATTTAGAATTTCAAATACAGAGACAATGGGACATGAACAACACTCGAACCGTACCAATTGTTATGTCAACAACAGGAGTAGTCCCAAAACATCTATTAAACAATTTGAAATACCTCGGTCTGGACGAACATCTTTACCAACTGATGCAAAAAGCCGTCCTGTTAGGAACAGCCCGGACGGTTAGAAAATGTATGGGGAACTGCAGCCACGACGCCAACCACGGGCCTGATAACCTGGCAAGGGCTCCCACAGAGCTAAACCCTTTTGATATGTAGTATATCTGGGGTTTAGTGAATTTTCCCCTAAGGGCACACTATGTGTGCCTTAGAGGGAGTGTGATGCCATACATTGTATGGTCAAGTCGATAATATAATATTTAACACATTAGTTACCAACATTTTTAAAAAAAAAAATTTGAGACTGAAAAATTTCAATAGTCTAACAGTAAGAAATAAAACGAAATAGAGCCTTTATTCTGGAATTTCACAGTTAACGATTTCAGCTCGTAAGCAGAAAATGAAACTCAAAACTTAGCATGAAGGTATAATACCTACTATTACATTCCAAATAACAACAAAACATAAGTACATATTAATAAACCTTCAACCAAAATCTTAAGATTCAATATAATTTCCTGAACTTAAATGAAACACATAGTAAGCAATGACTATTTCTGCTTTGTATGGAAAACATAAAGAAATATAAGCACCTGATGTTAATTAATGATAAATAAGTAATACTCACATTTGTTAAAAACTTTTCACAATGATTGAAGCTGAAATCTTGAACTTAACACATTGAATTTGCAACTTACCTTTCCCACGTGTTATAATAATCTTACACCAAACAATATTTTGAAATGGCAAAATTCAAATGAAGGCGCTTTATGAAAGATAGCCATGAGCAAGGGTGCCAGATCTAACTTTTTGTCTTGAATATTACAATCAGTGCATTAATTCACATTTTTGTAATCTTATTCAAATTGTATGAAATTTATACGGTAAAGATTGAAAGAATCTTTAAATTGAAAGTATAAAACATTATATTTAATAAAATATCAAAAATATATTCATCAATTGCAACATATTCTTATTTTAGTTGACAAACCATATTAACAAAGTAAAAATTTTCCTGGGTTCTATTTCAATAGCATGATCATGTAGAATAACTTTAGGAACGGGTCAAACTTTGTTACATTTTAGTTTAATTTAATTCGTCTTTCACATTCTATTACTATATTCGCTCCAAGCAATCTGGCGACACTGTTACTGTTATCTGTTTGGCATTGACATTATGGACGTAAATTGTGTTTTTTAGTTATATTTTATTTAATGAATGAACCAATATTATAAATAAATTTTAGCATTCTGCACTGGAGGTAGTCAGTTGCTAGTAAACAAACCAAAAATAAGGAAAATTGGTTTAGAGACAGAGGAGAAAATGGTACCTAACCGTTTTGTCTTTGCCTATTTATATATAGATTCTTAAAAATGAATGATGAGTGAATGGTATGCCGAAAATTTCAGATAAACTTGTGATATGTGCACTCGAACACAGACATTTGAAATGGTGCCTGCTTACCCTGCTATAGTCCAGATTCTATTATTTTGACCATCCAAGTTAGAATCACATTGGGTATTTTTGGGATTAACAAACAGGATATATACGACAAAGAAAAGCTGCTAAACATACAATAAAATAACTTCAATTTCAATATAGTATTTTGTTTCATTTGGAAGCATTACAACTTGAAAACAATTACTCTTAATTTTCATAACATTTAGCATTATTTTTTTAATAGCTGCTAAATAAAAGTGAAACAAATAACATCTGATGGCGGAATCATAATTACAGCAGGTACGGATGACTTTGTCAAATCAGGTGAAGAATATAATGAACTTAGTTTATTTTAGATTTTCTTGGGAATAATACCACATCAGAGTTCAAATTTGTGTATATTTTAAAACCAAACGTTTTAAAATCCTGTCGGATTTCGTTTTCAATGGATATAAATTTATAAAGTAAAATTGAAATATATTTCAATAAATTTATATCCATTGAAAACGAAATCCGACAGGATTTTGAAACGTTTGGTTTTAAAATATACACAAGTTTGAACTCTGATGTGGTATTATTCCCAAGAAAATCTAAAATAAACTAGAAGATGCCACAAATAACATTCAGAAAACAATAATGAACTTATTTCGAATGTTTTGGGTATGAATAGTGTGGCAGCAAACTTGGTTAATAAGTTGTTGAATTTCGCACACAAATAAGAATTGCTGATTAGCTACTGAAGAATGAGCTATGAAATACCGGATAAGAAGTCGAAATAAAAGTACAATGCTTAAGGGGGGTGCCATGCCCGTACCCTTAAAAGTTGGACAACTTGATCATCAAGATCCAACAATTTTTCAGCACGAGAACCTACCACCACCAAAGTAACACTGCAATGATTCCTTAACCTCCATCCAGATATTGCTGAGTACTTACGACTTTTTAGTTCTCAAGAGTAGTCTGAATTTGCAAATGTCGTCACTTTGCTGGCATAGATGATAGGAAAAAACATCGCAGGCAGCGAAAATTGTTTCAGGCATTGTAAAAAGCTTTAATATTTTTACACCAAAGTAGGTTCGTGTTGCCATAACTTAACGCATTGTATTTATTTTTCTAAAATGTCTTTAGGTACCTTTGACAGGATAGTTAAGTCATCCGTAATTTGTTCTCCAAGAGTATAAAAATATATGAGGCTTGTATAAGAAGAATTATGATGGACGAACACAGCAAAATGTCATTATGACTAGGTCAGAGTGCAATTTTTAGGTGGGTATTAATGGTTGTACACTGTTGGTAACAAAATGCTAAATAAACCAAAATATTTGACAACAAGTGAGGATCTTTACCTAGCTTAGAGGTCAAATGAAAACAATTAACAAAAACAAACATCACAGTTGTTTTTTTTTGTACTATTAAAAATTCAGCTCATCCATTGATTTAAATACCTAAAAGCCTGTGTTTACTGGCAATCATATTAGAGTCCTCATGAATCAAGGGAAACCTTTTTCGAGGATTGTGGATTTTTAGAGATTCTCATCCCTATATATTTTTGCAATAGTTCAATAAAATTACATACAAATTCTCTTTATTTTTTTTTTGTTTCAATTCTGAGCTTCTATCATTCACTCATACATATTCGATGATTATTTGGTGAAGAATAACAGAAACGCCCTTCCGCTGATAATTTTGCCGTCGACAGGAAATTGAATTGAAACGTAGAAATTGATAAACCACGCTAAAAATTACGTTAATGGAACGAGAACGGAACGTCAATCGGAAAAGTCGTTCTCCCAAGAGATGCGTTAGTCGCGTTACGAGCTGGATATACAGAGTATATCTCCGCGATATGAAAACTGGCGTTTTAATGTAATTTTAACGAGACCGAAAGTGCATTTTTAAAAGTTCGTAGTTGCGAACTTTAACTGATACCTGGTTGAATTATGGTCGTTTTGTTCTGTCATGCTCGCGGAAAATAAACGTTTATGTTACACTTTTTAGGGAGGTGTTTTTTCATAATTACGCCACAATTGTGAGAAACTTTCCGTTTTGGAAGTTTAAGAGTATTAAATATTCAAATTCTAGCAGAGATATTCAAATAAGATTTGTGATTGAAATTCATATTTGTCAGTATATATACAGAGCATTATAAAACATTAAAGTTACTTTATTTACTTGACAACTAACACGATAATGTAATGCTAGGACAAATCTTCCAAATCTGTTAAGATTAATTTTCTAAAATAGTCCACGGAAAAGGTATATATCAATTTGTTGATCCCCCTTCCCCAATTATCTGGATATATTCCAACTATATTGAAAGTACTGTTTTCCTCCCCTATACGATTCCTTGGTTCCTTTTTGGCTAAGTACTAGAATTTTATTAGCAGAAGTTGCATTGTTTCTTTTAATTAGCCAGCTTTGTTTGAGTCAGGAAAAGCCCGTTAGGCCCATAATGATATAAGAATAATCCATATTGGAGACATCGGTGGATCCAAGTAGGCCAACTGCTTTTGCAGACTCCCTAGTCTGATCTTAATTTGAACTGGCTTCATTATATCCTATGAAAATGTCCCTTCGTTTGTCAATTTTCTTGAAGAGGGCACAATCTTCTCGTCAAAGTCGTCTGGGCACAGCAGTATAGGCGGCCAAAACAATTCTCGATCTTTAAGTCGTTCTGTTATAACTTTTTTGTATACCTAGATAATTTCCCTCCAAGCCTTTTAATATTAATTTGATTTAGATCTACATATTCCGATTTCATAAAGAATTTAGAACCACAAATATATTTGCGGAAGTGGCCAAGAGTCATTAGCTGTGGTAAAAAAGTAGTTCGTTTGGATTAGAAAATCGTCGACAGTAATATTCAATCAGCCGCTGTTCTCCATTTTGGGTTTTGAACAGGACATCCTTAGCTCCAGTGTTTCGAGCCTCTGCATCAAACTTATGATGTTTTGTTTAGATAACGGGAGGATAGAATTCGAATATAAAGTTCAGATGGTCCTCGACGTCTTGTTATGTTGCAGTTTGTTATAAAAGTTAATAAACTGTAGGTAATCGATTAGGAAAACATTATTCAGAGAACGTAGTTGTTGTTTTTGAAGTGACCACAGAACGTGGATAAGTTTATAATAAAATCTGGGGTTCAACGAACGATAAAGTTCAGTTAGTAAAATGTATGGTACGTGCAAGAACCCTTTTTTGTGAAACATCCGACTTTTGACACCGCCTAGTTGGTTCGTGGCTTCTTCGAGTAATTGGGCGCTATAGCTAGATGCTTTCTTCTTGACAATATTACATTTTACAGTAGCTTATTTTTAATATACGTTACCCTGGTACATTCCCTAGAAAATGAGCACTTAAATTTTTGATTGTCAGGTCTGTCATCACGCGATCGCCTTACCTTACCATCTGAACAATATCTCAATTTAAATATAATGTTTGGCCGATACTATACTATAAATCATATGTGCCTCAAAATATAAGCAATGGAAATATAATTTTAAAAGGGTATAATGTAATATTGACACACATTTTAAATAACACTAACCGATCCTTCAGTGATATATAAGTACAGCTTTAAATAATACGCATATCTGACTAATCTATCGTTAAAATATAACCGAATGAGGTTTAAACCATATTCATCAAGAAATTGTTTACGATGCGAAATAGTTCAAGCAAGCTTATCTAACACATTATCTACCCACATAATAAACTACTAGACAGTGTATTATCTATCATGTTTAAATGCAAGTAAATTGTGTTGCAAATCAGATATTCTTGTAATTTAGTTTGATTAGTAGGAGGAACCTCTATATGATAGACCCCAAAGAGCAAAATATCAAAAATCAGAAGAAGTTATGTGTCTTTAGCATATGAATTTTCCGTTTTCATGATAATATTCACAATACGAGAACGATACAAAAACAAATGGTTGTAAAAATTCAATAGCTCTGCACAATACGTATTCACCCAAAACTATACAATTGCTGTCATGTCTGCCATTTGCTATTAAACTTTCATTCGATAAAATTCGATTACAAACTAAACTGACGGCTGACTAACCTTGTTTATTATAAATGGAATGGTGCCATGTAAATTTTATTGTTTGTATGTTGGGTATATTAGAGCAGACATTTTTATTTCATAAATTCTGTTCGTTTTACTGGACTTGGTGTTTTTATACCACAGGGGAATTAAAGACTTTATCGATTTGTTGTTATAAAAAATGAAAACATATTTTGATATTTGAATCATAATTTTGGAAATATATGTGGGGAAAGAACATTGAGAAATGAGACAAATAACAAAATAATGTAAACATTTTTGTTTTAAATTGATGATTGTTTCAGTCTTCACTTGATGAAAATTCTCAAGATTACTTAAAAACAACAAACACTTGTTTAAATTTTCACTTTTTATTTCTTTAAATTTGACATATGTTTATTTCCAATTTCTGATGAAGCCAGACTTGGCGAAACATATGTGAAATTTAAAGAAATAAAAAGTGAAAATTTAAACAAGTGTTTGTTGTTTTTAAGTAATTTTTGTTTAAACTATTAAAACAGAAAATGGTAACTCAATGATTGAACTAGCAAAAAAAAAACTAAACGATGGAGGCGGAACACAGGAGGGTTTTAAAATAATCTACTTATGTAGTCCCTTAAAATATATCTTTTTTAAAAGAAAGCTGTATATGTAACCAAAATTAAGTTTTAATCTTATATAAATAATTTTCATGAAGTAATATTGTAATTATTATGTTAACAGGGAATTGTAAGTAGTTTTTGTTTTGGTTTACTCCATGAAGATGACAACTTTGCTGTTGAAATGGGATAAACGTAAAAAGAATGGTTGGGTGTTTGAGTACAAAACTTTGTGTTTATAAATAT
The DNA here is from genome assembly GCA_034190945.1 of Octodonta nipae. Taxonomy (NCBI): domain Eukaryota; kingdom Metazoa; phylum Arthropoda; class Insecta; order Coleoptera; family Chrysomelidae; genus Octodonta; species Octodonta nipae. The sequence continues at coordinate 83,873,446 of CM067216.1, forward strand.
GTGACCCACGAAAGGTTTTACAGTTTTCCGTAATTGATTATTAGTCTCAGTAGGTGATCTGTTATTGCATAATACGTACGACATTCGATTCAAGAACATAATTGGCCCCAATAAACGATTGACTCTATTTGTCTAATCCTTCATATAATGGAGAAAGTGAGTACAAATTTTAACAAAAAAAAACACTCTGGTTTACCGTTCAATATATAGGGCAGTCAACTTACAATAAAATTTCTACTCAGCTTGTGATATTACTTTAGAGAGTCTAGAGTCTTTAACAGCTGCATCAAAACTTATTGAAAAAACGTCCATCTAACAACATAATGGTCTATTTTCATTTTGTTACATTTAACTCCAAAACAATGACTTAGGGTTAACGCAGATTCACTGTATACTTCAGATTTACAAGAAAGAAAGTGGACCCGTAAAACGTGTATTCGGTTTCAGGCTGCAGTTCTTAAACAAATTTGTATTAAATCCTGAGTAAAACAAGTTTAATCCCTAACCTGTAATTGGCGGCTTGTGGTGGTCAGTTTTCATATCATTGGCCTTAGTCTTCTTCATCATCTCAACTTCTCACTGTCATGTACTGCGCAGTATCGATATCAGAGTTTACATCGGTAAAAGTTTCTAAATCTTAGATGGTCTTAATGCATACTCTGATGTCATATTTATAGTATAGTTATATGGTTATGTTACATTATCTAAGGCTAGCATTTAGTTCTACTTTGTATTCTAAAAAGCCATTCACTTGGGCAAACAATAGTGTCAATAGTTAATAAAATAATAAAAATTACTTAAGTGTGTTTATTTAAATAAAAATTAAAATGAATTTTCACCAAGTAAAGAGGGAAACAATCATCAAATTTTAACTGCTAACTCTTTATCTTATCCAAAGTTAGTAGTAATTCGGTGACTAATGTTCACCTAGCGAACTCCTGCCGTGCATATGTTGTTACTGATTAATATGCATAGAAAATCATTTTGGCAATGCACCGGCCGTGCGAAGAGAAATTATCGGTATCATGCTTCCTGAGTTTTTCGTTCTGCTAGTTATTTGATTTCATTTCATAAATTCGTGTTTTCTGTTTTCACTATAGTACGTTTAAATGTGACTATTAGTAGGTTTTAAGTATTATTTGTCGTATTGCAATGGAAATAATATAACACTATTAGGGAAGTGTTTGCTGAGTAATTTGTATATCTAAACATATTATACAGTAATGAAAGTATTTAGAAAACTATCAACTAGTGGAAAATTAAGACGAATTTAATCAGTATTTTGTTACGAATCTACTACAAAAAATGTATCATAGTATTTACTTGCGTCACAAGTACTATTAAAATAATCTTCTAATATGTTAATAACTAAGACTATTGATATTAATATTATATAGTTTAAGTATTAATCATAGTAAACTTGTACAATGTAGAATTATGTATTCCTTAATATTACTCTCGGTAACATTTTTCTATCTCTAAATTCAAAGGGCGTGCCCCAATTATTTTAGAATTTTAATTAATCGTTCATGAGCCCCATTTAATTTATTCAAAAAAGTTTATCAGACTCCACGAGAACGAAACAGCGAGGGGAGCTCAATAAGATTATACATATTATAATTGCTAAATGCTATGGTAATTTCGTGATAGGACCTACGCTGCGGCTACTTATAATTTACGAAAACATTTACTTCGTTCCGTATAACTTATATAATTGTTTTAAATTAAAATATGTATTAACATCATCATGTGCAGTTTAGTAATTTTACTAATTTTATATGACATCTGACAGTGTCAGGTTTTTTCACCAAGCAATATTTGTGTTAGCATTCTTTCTACTTCGTGAATTTTTCCAAAGTAATGAAAAAGTTAATTATGACATCCGATAGCTCACCAGTTCCAACGTACACTTTCAAACTTAGTCGACTATGACATGTAGATTCGAACGCTACCAATGCTTATGTAAGATGTCATGCCTACTAATGTGAGCCAATGCGATTTTTAAAACCTAGTTAACTTGTATATGGTATTTTTATAACATTTTATTTTCCGTTTCCAAAATAAAGACCCTTCTAGAAATTATTCATCCTCAGTAAAAACTAATTACGGGAATAAATCAACTGATTTTGTTTTATTTTATATGGTGTATAGCACAAAACTAGTAACTTACATAATTAATAAGTTATCGATAAAATGTAACACAAAATGTAATTACTGAATACAAATTAAATATGGGATTTGAAAGGTCGACCTTATAGCACTAATACAGTGTAAGCATAAGAATACTAAAATAAAATTTATAAATAATGTAGCACTACGTATCACACGTCTAAATCTAATTGTCATCTATATTCAATTGTCTGGGGACCAGGAAGTCTTCAGTGGGGCCACTGTACGCTCTCAAAGAACAGGCCAGAATAATGTGACGAACAGTTTGGCGTTCGACGCCGCAGTCGCATAGTGGAGACGGGGCCTTATTCCACTTGAAGAGGAAATCCGCACATATGCCATGTTTGGTTCTAATTCGGTTTAGCGCAGTCCAAGTTTTGCTTTATAACTCGTAATTAGGAGTCGTCACTCTGGTGCATGTGAATTGATTAGTCTCTTGGGGATTGGTATGATTCCATTCATGCTTCCATTGGTATTTTGAGTTGTAATTATTCCCTTAGAAGTTGGCAACTGTTTTAAGGGAGGTTCATTACAGCCCGCATGGGTTCATAGTTGCGTGTGTGTCGTTATTTTTCCGTGTTCTCTTAGGAGACCATCTCCCTTGCGGTATTCAGGGGGCCAAATATGGGAAAGTACATGAAGCCATGTTGTAGGAGTTGATTTAATTGTGCCAGATATTAAACGCATGGTGTGATTTCATTGTACATTGACTAGTCTGGTATGGGCGGAGGGTTGTCGCTATAGAGCCCCAAGTTAAGCCAGTAAGCTTCTGAAATTTGTTGTTCCTGGTTTTGAGCTTTTCTGCTAATTGCTTGAGGTGCTGTTTGAAAGAAAAAGTCTGATCAAGGGTGACACCTAGATATTTCGGGTAGTTGTTGTGGCGTCGGCAACGAGTTTCATGGCAAACGTTTAGCTCTTTATACGCTATTTTATTGTTTAAGTGGAAAAATGATACCTCAGTCTTGTTTATGTTTAGCTGGAATCTCCATTTGCGAAGGAACATACCGAAATTATACATATCAAATGCCAGAGTAACCTCGGTTTCCTCCATTGATTGGATTCTAGCTGTTAGAGCCCAATCGTGGAGAAATCTAAATGACATAGAAGGTGTTTCAGGTATGTCAGAGATGTAAAGGCTGAAGAGGAGTGGCGCCAATACTGATAGTAAAAACCATTTATTTAAAAATAATTGTCAAGAATTTTAATTCTATTCCGGAATTAAAAATTATACAATTAGCAGATCATTATCAGACGGATAACATCGAGAACATCTATGATGGTATAAAATGTCTGATGTACAGGTTCAGTAGATAGCAACGTAGCGAACATCTGACGAGTGTGAATAACAGTAATATTTTTGTAGTGGATCGTATTGAGATTTATTTCGGTGAGCGTAAAAACGTTTATATTTATTGTTTTGAACCCACGAAGTCCGTACCTACTAGTAAGGTCTTTACCCGTAGTCACTCGACTCAGTTAGAAGAACTGTTTGTAAGACAAAGAAAGTTAATTACTCTTTGCCCTTGGCTAAATAAACAGTACAAGAACTGGTTGTGTAACTACCCAGTTGTTGAGAATGTGATTCAGTATGAGTCAATTTGATTGGCATCTTATATGATATACGATTGAATCTGTTAATTGTTGGAACGACTGCAAATTTACATTTATCTGAGAGTTTAGCTATAGTAAACAATCTTACACATTATATAACATTCACAATCAAAATTGCAAAAACTTAATTTAACAAATACAAATAACATATGGTTTATATTCATGGCTTTTTCTAGACTATTACAGTGAACATAGTCGATCTGTCATTTAAAATCATAGGAGTTACTTTTTTTCAGACTGCTGGATTTAAAATTTCCTCGTTATAGCTTCAATATTAATTACTATGGGTCGAGGGATCTCCACCTCTCTGTGTTTCGTCCCGGAGAATGCAGTCTTTTTGAAATAAAGTGAAAACATACAAACGTCACAAATTATCTAAAATATTTAAAGGCACGCAACAGGTTTATTTGTGATCAATTACAATTAATATCAGGATATTTTCCTTCCCAACATCTAGAAAAATTTTAATGAACACCGAATATCTTAATTGTCCTTTAGTAATAACAGGTAGGTAACATTTGTATTATCTCATTGGAATAATATAATTTACTCTCCCAATTCATGAAATAAAATCATCCTATCCAAATATTAAAGTAATTCATGTGACATTTAATTAATTTTGTGCTCATTATAGTGTCATGAACTCGAGCCACTGGAGGAATTTTTATGTAACTTTCTATACCTACTGCACAGCAAAATGGAGTATCATAAATAATTTCAGATGAAAAGTTATGCAGTTAAGAAATATATTCATAATTTAATTTGTTTTACGGAAAATCTGAACTTTTTTGAAGAGAAGTACATTATAGCACTTCTTATTTGTTGATTGTTTTCGGCTAGCAACATCATTAAAATTAGAATTTATTTTCTGTAATCCTTATTATTGATTTGATTTCCAAATGCTCGATTTTGTAGTATTTTCTACCTGTTAACTACTTCAAAATATGTTAGGTGTATTTTTTTAAACCCACTCTAGAATTATTACCAAATTTTCATTTTCATAGTCTACCACGGAAGTTTATAGTTGACCAACTAGTTATGCCCTTCTAACTATTTGACTTCATAATTAGGGTTAACATATTATAGTAACAAATTTGCCAAATATATGATTCTTAACAAAATAATCGAATACTAATTTACTATATTTACATATAGAGCAATGTTTACATCACCTATTGCCGTCAAGTGCAAAAATATATAAATGCCAAGTGCTGAGATAGAGACGTGTGTAAAATAACAAATAATGTAACAGTGACTATCAGTGCTCGAAAAAACTATTATTCAAAGGAAACAATCCTCAAAACGATCCTAATCTGATTAACTTTATGAGGCAATTCCCACGGGAATTTTCTAATAACTCTTTTGGGTTTTTGAAGGAAATTCTCCCGAGATGGACGACGCCTCTCTTAGGTGTGTCTCTTGAGTTCTGAACATCATACTCAAAGGAATTTGAATAATATTTTCAAACTTTAACGCCTGCTTCCACGGAACATGTTATTATAGGATAGCGAGCTATATGATCCCTGTAGGATTTAAGTTCCATAGTCTAATGTTTTATCTGAATTATGCATTCCTGTGTTCATTCAAATCTCGTCGTAAGCCACTCGACTTTGAGTTGTGGCATGAACTTATTTAATATCCATGCAAATTCCTGCAATCAAGTAAATTGTTTTTCAGAAATGCCCTAATAACTAAACGTTATGAGTTTTGATACAGAATATTTTTACCAACATTTTTCACAATTACACACCTTTTCATCTAAAACTATAAAGATAACCAAGTACCATTGAATTAGTCTTAATAATTACGTTTTCAAAAAAAGTGGCCCTTCACCACAATTTGCTAAATTTGTTGAGAATTGCCTATGCCTTGTTTGAGTCTGGATTTACTGAATAAATGAATTACTTTTGTTTCAACTATTACTTTACAGATTCTTTTATTTCAATTTATTAATATTTATTTATATTCAAAACTTGCGCTTATCTCTATAAACTTGTGTTCATTTAAATGTTTTATTATAAAAAATGGAGTTCTCGTATTTCAAAATTGTCACCTAGTGCATATTAAACACGAACAGGTGTGCGACTCCCCAAACCATTCGACTGCTCTACCAATCGAATTTCGACGTAAGTCGCATAAAAATTGACATAAATGATGTTTAACCCACATATTAAACTTAATTAATGTCACTTTTCATACGACATACGTCCTTCGTCGAGCGGTAGAGCCGTCGAATGGTTTCAAGAATCTGGACCCTGAAAAAATATATTAATGAAACGAAACAAATAGGGCAGTATTATTCAAAACATAACAATAAATGTTTAATACAACTATATTTTCGTTTCACTCAACAGCTGAGTTACAAATATCTTTATTGATTATTGTCGTCTGTTTCAATCCTATTGGTACTTGCTCACTTATTTAATTTTTTTTTTCATAATATCATTACTTTTCATTTTCTACCAAATGTTGTCAATCTATTTTGAAAATCATCCTCAGTGCCTTTAGTTTATTGTCTGGTCATAGTTTGTGGATTTTATTTTGATTGACCAATAATGTTTTAAATATCAAATCTACTGTCGTTTACAGTTATTAGTTATTACCGATGTCTATATTCTGTCACTTTAGATACTGTCACTTTTTTAATAAAAAAATGTTCTATTAGCACGAGGCCCAAAACTTCATTGTTTTAGATATATACAAAGTAGAAATTACGGTACCAGCTTGTATCCCCTCTTATGGTAGAATTGGTGTCGATGACAAATTCTCTCTTCTAAATGGTAGTCAGATTACACATATACAGTTTTAAATTATTTATTATATCTAAATTAAATTTATTCTGGTCGACTAAAATATTTTATTATAAAGTTAAAAAATAAATTATTAAATCAATATTTTATTTGTAAAATCCAATTAAGGATTAAATTCATAATGGTCATATAAACACCCTATATCCGGTTGGTGAATTAACTTTCCCTAGGTTTCCCTCATGACATTATAATGGGATAACTGACACAACAGAATAATTTGGCCATAATTTTGGCACATGCATCCTATGGCAAACTCCCGTAAAGGTCCCCACAGAAATTCTGAATACGAATCTTTAAATTTCTTCCAATTCTTGACTATTATTATACAATACTTGCGTCAAATGAATAAAAACGTAGTGGTAAATATAAGCACTGACCTTGTCCATGGAATTTTATAAGTCTATTTTAATTATATATATATATATATATATATATATATATATATATATATATATAAATAGAAATATATTGCGGTTAGTTGATCACTAACCAGTCCTGGAATCCTTAATAAAGTGACGACGTTTTGTCAGGGTCGTATATATCCTCTTCACTTTTCTTCGCCATTCTCTTGAATGTCAAGTGAAGTGAAGTGAAGTGTCATTTCTTTGTACGTAAGACAATATTTCGGTCTTACATCTCGCGTCTTAAAATTCCTATATGTTCTTTTTTTGTTTACACTGTGACTTAAACCTTTATGATGACTTTTATCTAAACTGCTGTTTGACATGTTCTCAGTTGAGTTCTGAAATAAAATGGGAAAACCAGAAATATTTTTTCATCTTTATTATTCTTAGGAATATTTTTCAGGTTACTTGTCTCTAGTGGAATGTACAATTACTTGCACATAACTAAAAAAAATACATATAGTGTAAGGCATACACCCTCCTTCTAAGACACATATATCATGCCTTTAGTGGTAAATTCACTAAAGCCCAGACACACTTGATATTAAAGATTTAGCTCAGCAGGAGCCCTTGTGAGGTTTATAAGGCCCAGGGTTGGCATCCCAACGACTTGGCCATACAAAGTATGACAAGCACACTTCCTCTAAGGCACCGATAGTTTCAATATTCACTAAAATTCCAGACATACTAGATCCAAAAGGTTTAGCTCTGTGGGATCCTTTGCCAGGTTTCCAGGCCCATATTTGGCGCTTTGGCTAGAGTGTCCGATAAATTTTTGCATCACTTGGTAAAGATGTTCTTCCAGACCGAGGTATTGTTAAATTGTTTTACAGATGTTTTAGGACTAGTCTTGTTTTTGAAATTACAATTGGCATGCGTTTTTGGTCATTTCCATTGCCTCTACATTTTTGTTTTTTTATTCAGCCTGTTTGAATATTTATTTTATTATTGTTAGTGATGTTAATTTAAGTTGTTTTTCTAGAGACTTCATCTAACAAAACTAGTCTGGTATATTGTGAGCAACAGTCCGATCGGTCATAGTATCGTCCGGACCCAATACAGCTTGTAGTTGTTATTTTCCAAAAGATATTCTTGGTTGTACATAAAGTAGGGTATTCTGACCGACTGTGAAACTTGAAGTTTCAATGTTAATTCCTGGGGCAGCATTTTGACGTATCCCTCTGTCGTTTCTTGTATTCAGTTGCAGAAAATGTCTGACAACCTCTTATGATATGCTGGATTTTTTCTGATGACGAGTAGCGTACCATTAAGCGGAAATTCCCTAAACCTCAGTTGTACTGGGCATCAAAAGAATTTAGCGCTATAGGAGCCTTTGCCAGGTTATCATGCCCATGGTTGTCGTCATGCCTGCAGTTTTCCATGATTTTTTGAGGTTGACATAACGATTGATACAGTTCATCAGTTGTTAATTTCCCATTGCCTCTTTATTTGAAATAACATATCTCTTTATTTGGTTATTTTTCCAGCCGCCATAATATTTATATTATTCTTGTTAGGGATTGTCAGTTGAAGTTATTTTTCTAGAGACTTTCTCTACAAAAACTATGTCTGATCTATTGTGACCAACAGTTGTGCGGTCCCTATACAATTTATAGTTTTTATTTTCTAAAACGTCTCATTATTAAATACATTGTACTATAGATTTTTTGTAACTTCTAGTTACAGTCTTATCACTGTGCAAAATTGTATTTAAATATATAGGAATATAACAGTCACCCAACTGCAAAGTTGTGAGAATAAGGTAATACCCATTTGTTGCAAACTATCAATTTTAACTCTACATAATGTATTATTGCGAGCTTTAGATTCAATGAAACAACACACAAGCACTTTTAATGGATATATGAGATAAGATCGGCTTATAACAGAGTGCGATGGTCGGGTGCTACCCTATAGCAATAGCGACTTTGCTCCCGTTCATGGATGAACATAGAATAACCCTCAAGTCCCCATAATTACCAGGACTTTTCCTCCGGCCTAGTTGAAGTAATCCGGCTATTTCGTACTCCCGACGCAAAATACGCAACGTCATAGACGTTCGTCGGATATGATATACGATAATAATGTAAACAAAAGAGGGGATTGTAGAGATAACATCAGTCGTTATGAAATATGAATGGAATGATGTGTAACTTCGAATGATACACTTACGTCATGATAATTTGAAACTACCATCTTGCATAAAATTATCTTTCACGTTTTATAACTTCTAAAATACTCTATGAAAATAAAAACAGCTCACGACTAGGTACGTCCTGGAAGAATCACAAGTTAATAGTACAAAGACAGAGTGTGATAACTAGACCAGCATCTTCAGGGCTATTTCCAATTCTCCTAGTGTCTATATGAAGTGTTAAGAGTCCGTGTTTGGGCTCTGTTTGCACCAATCGCACTGATCAAACGCTCGAGAAAGTAACTGAATTGTTACATTTTTCTTATAGCACCCCTAACTTTCACAAAATTAGACCAGTTCATTGTCCAGTCAATATTCTGCACATTTCTGTAATTTGATTCTCATCCAAAGTGTGTATATGTCCTAAATAAGCATAATTTCCTGGTTCTTCCCCCTTTTTGTAGATTTGTTCAAGTAATATTTACTTATTTTGTGGTAGTTCAATACAAATACTAAAAATATTTTTTATAAAAACATTGACCGATTTCAAAAAACACAAAAGGTCCATAACCTCAAAGCAAAAAATCATATTTAATTTAAAAATAACTATTTAATAGGTTGTTCTTGGTGTACTTTCGTATCTGTTTGATGTTGGGTTTTGATTTATAGATTTTATTTTGTTATATAATTTCTTGTAGTTTTTAAGTAGTTCACTTTATTTCACAGCAACTTTCGATACAACCAAATAAATAAAGGTATTATAGTTTTAGGCCGAATTCATATTATTGAAAAATCTCGGATACAATACAAAGTGGCATGTGGTGATTTTGTTGCATATTTAATACCAACCGCGCAGAATTTCTTTTGAAGAATAACTTTTATTCTTGAAAATAATTAATTAGAAAATTTTCTTTATGATTTCCAACTTAAGTAGACACACCAATTATGATTTTCAATAGACCTTTCCGGAACTAATACATTTTATCAATTTGTATAATTATTTAACAATACTTTTTTTAATTTTGGGGAAATTAGATAATAATAAAGTTGGAATAAATTTTTTTAACTATCCCATGCAATTCATTATCCAGTTTTTGTCCGAATAATATTATCACACAATTTTTTACAAACGTCCCCTACACCCATGTGTTTCTATCTGAAACACGCTAATGTTGACTTGGGGGGTACACGTATCTATCTACGCAAAGGATTTTGGCTCCCTAGTAGTGGGATTAAGGTGCTTAAGTTCAGAACAGTTGATAGATTTTTGTTTAATTGAATATGTAACGCGCGTGCATCTCCCTCAGATTTGCTTTGTTTGGGGAGCTCAACCAAGATTACTGGACAGTAAGCAACATGTGTTTTATGTATAAGGACAACGGTTAAGCATATGGGGCAGCAACGCGATTCTTTACGCAATGTGGTTTGTCCCTTTAATAGAAAAATAAATGGCATTTTTGGAAATAAGCATCCAATTACCAGTTTCTAATTATCCTTATATGCAAATTACTTCTGGTTAGTGGCCTACTGTAAAATTCCCTAACGTCAAAACTTGTACCAATTGCAGTATAGAATACATTAGATATATAATCTGTAAATTGGCATATCCTCTTGATAAGACAAAACTGATGAAGGTGAATTTTAACAAGTTTGAATTGTTTCCCATATCATTGTTAATTTTCATTGAAAGGGTTCTGGAATGTAACAACTAATGGTAATATCGGTATGGGCCAAGTGAAAGGTGCAAATCAAAAAATATTTTAGAAAAACTGCTCTTTTTCTCATACTCTTGCAAGAGCCTACAAACGTATTAAAAAAACTATACAATTTGAAACTCCATCAAAATTTTAAAACCTGTTATTATTATGGCATAAATTATCAAACCCTAATTCTATTAGTTTTTTGTCATTATTTTCTATTTCTTGTACTGTATAAAATACACCACAAAAGTATTTTTGTCATGATTAAAAGCACAGGAAAATTTAAGGAAGAGTTTTTACATAACAATGTTCAAACACACATGTTTTAGAATTTAATATTTTTCAAAATTGTATGAAGCTTGACATAAGCCTCTTCGAATTTGATAATTTGGTACCATTCCAAAGCCATTTCATAAAAATTTAGCCATCATGTAGAAATCACTCATATCCCTGTCTAATGGCAGTCAGTTTTCATTTTCAGTAACAGCACTGATCTTTCGCTTTGCGAAAATCAGGGCCCTATAAATCTTAAGATTTTAAGATTTGCATGGCACTTGATTATAAACAGAGAATTACTGCAAACATTTGAATGCTTTAATGTCTTTCTTGTCCTAATTATTGTTGGCAAAACAGCATTCTTGGTGGGCTACAAAAAAGAAAATATTCTATTTTCATATATTTTGTTTTGTATGTGTACGCTTTTTACGATTTTTTACCACAGTGTATGCTTATAAGCAAATTCTAATTTGTAAATACATATGTTATTTTTTATTTAGTTTTTTTTATTAGGTTTTAAGTAACAGATATGATAAAAATTTGGTTGGTTATATAAAATTCCTACTTTTTATTAATTTAATATTGCATTCTTGTGGATACAAGATGACGTTTGAAAAAATGGATGTGCAATCCCACATAGGTTCCATTTAGTGCGGATTCTATCATATTAGATAATTTGATTGTTTTTAGCCTTCCGTTTTGTTGGCTGTAGAATTACAACTATTTTCTTGTAAGAAGCAAGTTGTACTTATTTTGGCTTATCCGACTAAATACTTTTTATCATAAATGGTCTGGAGGGAATAAGTCTAAACTTTTTATCATGTTTAAGGCAACAAGCCCTTGCTAAGTTTGAACGTCGGTTTCTAAAGCTTTTGTTTGAGGCCAAAGAAATAAAAGATGTTCAAGTTTTCCGTCACCTTCATCGCTACAAGGACAACCTTTTCCATGGATCAATCATAGATTTCTTCACAGTTTCGCGAAATTATCAATATTGAGCTGTTTTTTGTCCAAAACCCATATTATTACGAATTGATTCGATCGATTCAACCGAATAACTACCTAATCAGTACTACCTACACACAAAAATACAAAATGTATGGCGAATTTTCACTTTTGCTAAATTCCTATAAAGTAAAATATACAAGCAATGAGAGGTGATTATGCTGTAGAAACAGATTACTTACTTATCTCGTATGTTTTTGAAATGGGCAGAAATTTTTAGTTCAGTTCAGAATTAAAAAAAAATATATTATATCCTCATAATCTAATTCAGGTCGTTATTTATTATTTCAATATCTATATATAAATAGGCTAAGACAAAACGATTAGGTACCATTTTCTCCTCTGTTTCTCAACCGATTTTCTTCATTTTGTTTTGTTTAGTAGCTACTGACGACCTTTAGTGCAGAATGCTAATCTTACCTAATTTATAATATTCGTTCATTCATTAAATAAAATATAATAAAAATTCATTATTTACGTCAATAATGTCAATACCAAATACCAAACAAATGAATGTGCCGCGTGCCGCTGCCGCCAGACTCAAACCATTGAGTAATTATAAATAGACAGACCAATGCTATTATATACTTAGAGCATGTACTTCTGGAGGTGGCATGCAAGCGTTGTTATTGTTTAGTGGGTAAAGTAATCGTTGAATATCATAATTATACAGGGCGATTCCAGATATGTTAGAAATAATTTTTTTAATGGGTGGCACATAAGCAGTTGCATATTTAGGGTGTTTAAAATATAGAGTAGAGTGCAATTATAACTAATAAAATAATTATATAGGGAAGCCCATTAGCGGTTGAATTTACAGGGTTCTTGGAATAGAAGGTGCAGTAAAATTACAGTTATACAGGATGGTGCAAAAAATGTTATACATAGATGCATATACAGGGTGGCGGAAATGGAAATGCAACATTTCGTAACCCATAAGCAGTTGTATATATAGTTAAGATGAAATATAGGGTAAGAGGAATTATAGATATACAGGATGGTGATAAAAAATGTTAGAATAGGAAATGATTTATAGAGTAGACCACGGAGTAGAATTATAGTTACAGAAGATAATTAAAAATTTCATAAACAAAAAGAGTAAATATGGTGGGTCATAGGCAGTGGCAGATACAGAATGGTTTACCTGGTGGTTGAAAAATGTTAAAAAATATTATGCGTGGTCCATAAGCATTTGCATATACAGGGTGGTGGAAATATATAATGAGATGGAATTATTATAATGAGGATTTTAATAAATGTTAGAGAATTGAGTGCAATTATAGCTATACAGGGGTGTTAGAAAAAATAAATATGTAGGGTAGCCCATTAGCAGTTGAATTGTTGTCATATTAAATTAAGAATTACGAATTTGAACACAAATAAAGTTCTATGAATTATATCTGAAAAAAACTTGAATTTCGTTACTTATTTGTAGAAGCGAGATGTAAGACCGACATCTAGGATTTTTGAGGAAACTATCACACAGAGGTTCCGAATCTGGATCCGTTCTGTGTAATTGCTGTTCTCCCTAAACTCCTAGGATAGAATGTCACGATAAAATTTTCATGTTACTTAACCTGCCAGAGATATTGACACAATTGGTCGAATTTCGACCACTGGGCGGACAGCTAGTTTTATTTAAATTATTATTCAATTTATTTAATATTTCCCCCCTGTTTTTTGCTTTACTGTTGCCTTAAGGAAACACGTGAGTCTTATTGTTTAAACTTTCACATTTACCAACATCGGTACATGCGATCACAAAAACTATAAGCACCAGTGTAAAAATATTCGGAACTTATATATTTTTTTAATGAATCAGCTTATATTTTATTACCTCTGTTAGCAATAATATATCAAAGCTCTTTTACATGGCAAATTAACTCATGTAGTTGATTTGATAATTACTGGTTCCATATAGTAAAACATTAATTTTTTAGCTTAAATAGGTTCGATCGTAATATTAAGCTATACTGCCGCAAAATAAACAAAATTAAATTGATTCTTTTTATTTCAGGCTATCATATATGAAGGACAAGACAAAAATCCAGAAATGTGCCGGGTCCTTCTAACCCACGAAATCATGTGCAGGTAATAAACTTATATTGAACTGAAAATGTTATTATTGCAAACAACAACAACTGTTATTTATTTCGACAGTTTTGTAATATAAAATTGTTCATTTATATTAAAATTTAGGGGAATAATTTAGATCTCATATTTTATTAAAAACATAGGCCATAAAAAGTAATTCGTTGCGAACAAATAAATGAAACAAAATGTTTATGTTTCGTATTTATTCTGAATTGTCATTTTGAAACCTAATCAGTGACTAGATACTGTATGCGTATATTTTTATAAAAATAATATCCTGAATTTGTAAAATAGTGTGAAAGTTTCTGGTATTGAACATTTCACCAATACGAGCTCCAAAATACTTCAGCTAAATTATTCTTCATTTCTGATTTGAAACTGTCTGTATTAGTAAGTTCACGAGAATTAGCCACCCTTAAAAAGATTTTCTGTTTAGAAAGAGAAATAAATGACAAGATCACTTTACTTGAATATTAAATAGTTGACTGAAGGTCAGCAGATGGGACGATCTGAGGTAGCCTTACCTGCACTACACTGCACTATGAACTATTGGGACCAAATTTTTAATTTAATTTTTAATGAACTTTGATTGTGATTGATTTGATGTAAGTATGGCAGTGTCAGAAATAATCGGAAACTCTTCCTATGACCTTTATTTGACCGTCACAATACGTTACAAGGTTGAGTTAGAAAAAAACATGTTTTTGAAGGTAGAAAATTTGTTAGTGTCCCCTTTTAATCACTTTTAGGCTGATATTCCACTAAAAATCGATGGAATCATTTGCAGAGCACCCAGGGGTCATTTGAAGTTTTTTAGAGAAATAGGCTATTGTTCGCCGTCTCATCAGAGTTAGATTTTGGATATTCAGATCGAATTTTAGACTCAGGGACTATCGGTAATAGTTTTGTTCAAGTCATAGGTCATTAAAAGGTCAAACTGACGGGAATTAATACGTAATCTTCTTTTTCCACAAATTAATCTTACAAATTACTCCTAATTTCGACGGCCAAAGGAAGGTCACAGATTTCGTGTTGATTCCTTTCGATATTACCTTTAAAATAACTTTTAATATCGTTCTGCTGGACTCAGTGGCCATTTCGTATTCACACTAAACATACTATCCACTTTTTGTTTCTGAGATAAAAGTAGTTCTAGTGATATTTCTCTTCAAAAGGAACGTGAAACGACGTCTGGGTGATCCGCGAATGACTTACGTCAATCTGCCTAACACAAAAAGTCTAACAGAGGAAATTCAGCCCAACACATATTAGAAAAGGGGGACTACATAGTTTCTACCATTAGTTATATTATTTGCTTCTAAAATTTCTCAACTTTGAAGCGCATTTTGTAGGTCAAGTAAAGGTCACCCAAACAGTTTTCCGAGTCCGCCATCGCTCACATTTTAATCAGCAAAAAATTATCTCGATAGCATTATCCTACCCATAGATAACTGAATAATGGAAAAAATCCATACCATCCATATAGCAGTCTTCTGACTACACGCGTTTGAAGACTGACACATAGAATGGCCTAGCAACTGGCTAAGAAGTTGTATTTAAGTTTCCTTGGACTTCCATCGTTTTGAAGTTGTTGATCTCACAACGTATCAATAGCTGTGTATCTGCTATCGTCATTCACCTGATGTTCAGGTTCACATTTATTTAGTGACACTCGGGGAGTGGGCAGATTAAGACCTTGAGTTTGATCTAAATCGTGCACTTCTAAGTTTGTATTTTAGTGAAACTTGGAAAGAGGACACATTGATAATGGCTCCAAAGCAGGAGTTGAAACGTTAAGTAATTCTTAAATTTTGATGCTATATATATAATATATATATATAGGTTATTTTCCACTTTATTTTATAAACGACACGTGTTTCGGCATACAATGCCTTTAGTTTCACAAAATACTAGAGCCATTGATATATATTAAGATAAATTTATATATATATTTATACCTGTTAATTTCTAGGGATTCTAATAGATTAATTTTAATGTTTTTTCGCGGGCACTAAATGTGTTAGATGGTTTCCGGCTCTCTAATACGAGTATTCATTCGCGTAGTTGATAACTGATCCCTGCCGGCCCAGGTATCGATGGTAAAATGACGACGTTTCGGAGAGTCACATCTGCCCTCTTCAGGTCGGTTCGCATAATTCTCGTAGCCTTCTGCTTTCGCTTCTAGTTACTCGAATACTGATATTTTCCAGGAGCGCGCACGGTGTTAATATAGTCGCGGCTCGACGCCTGTTAGGTCTGGCCACCGTGAACGGCTGCGTGTGATTGGCTCCTGGGCGCTCAGTAGGAGTGCCTCCCGCCTGCTGATTTGTTATTTCACGAAGTTGAGTTTTAGTAGAGGATATCACAACTTTAACGATACTGTAAATATATTACATTTGGGTCTATTAGAATCCCTAGAAATTAACAGGCAGGTAGACGGATCTTAATCGGTCTGTATTTAGTTTAGTTAAGTAATATGTATCTTGATAAAGGCATTGTACCGAAACACGTGTCGTTTATAAGTGTAAATCTCGGATTATGGATTTACATCAAGTATCAGCGTTCAGCGTGTGTTAGATGGTTTCTTCATTCGCGTGTTGATAACTGATCTCTGCCTCTTCGGCAGAGTCACATCTGCCCTCTTCAGGTCGGTTCGCATAATTCTCGTAGCCTTCTGCTTTCGCTTCTAGTTACTCGAATACTGATATTTTCAGGAGCGCGCACGGTGTTATATAGTCGCGGCTCGACGCCTTTCACGTGAACGGCTCCGTTGATTGGCCCTGGGCGCTCAGTGGGATTTGATTTGTTATTTCCGGTTGAGTATTGGACTCTACGGTGTTTAATAGAATTTTCTCGATAAGTTCTGGATTCGCGTGCGTTTAGACTGTCGCTATTTCAATTGTCTCTTACGAGTCTTGATGGTGTCTAGCCAGTACTCTGTAAAGTCTATTCGTGTGACGTCGTTGGCGTGTTCAGCAATGTATGTTGTTTTTTCCTGCTTTCTTATAGCATTCTGGTATTCATCACGTCTAGCTTGAATTCTTCTGTTAGTTTGCCCCACATAGGTTTTATGACAGTCTGCACATGGAATCTCGTTCACTCCCTGTGGTTCTAAAGGGATCCTCGACTTCGGAGTCCTCAACACCGTACTTATTTTTCTGTCTGTATTGAAAATAGTATCGATATTGTGCCTCCGTAGAATTCTTGCAATACTGTCCGTGGTACCCTTGACATACGGTAAATAAGCCTTGGTTATTGGTGTCTCATGCTCCTCGTCTGTTCGTCTCGGTTTTGACTTTAGGGCTCATTGAATATTTCGGTCTGTAAATCCGTTTTGTCCCAGAGCTGTTTTTAAACTGTCCATTTCTTGTTTAATGTTGTCCTGGTCAGCTAGTCTTTGTGATCTGCTTACTAAAGTTTTGATGACGGCTTGTAGTTGGGCTGGGTGGTGATGAGAATTAGCATGAAGGTATCTGTTGGTGTGAGTTGCTTTCCTATATACTGTATGGCCAAGGGTTCCATCTTCCTTCCTATTTATGAGAACATCAAGGAATGGCAGTTGATTATTGGCTTCAACCTCCATGGTGAAATTTATTTTGTGATGGATGACATTAAGGTGGTCTAAAATGTGTTGAGGTGTTCCCTCCCATGAGGCCAAATCACAAAAGTGTCATCCTCATATCGCAACCATAAACTGGGTTTAAGAGTTGCTGTTCTTAGTGCCAACTCCTCAAAGTTCTCCACAAAAAGGTTCGCTATAACTGGTGAGAGTGGCGATCCCATTGGAGCTTCTTCCACTTGTTTGTATCGTTGGGTATCGTAAACAAAATAGATGTTAATCAGGCAGTGCGTTGTTAAGTCTACAAGGTGTTGAGGTGGTTTGTATTTTTCTATTATGATATCCAAGGCTTTGTCGATAGGGATGTTGGTGAAAAGGGACACTACGTCAAAATTGACAAGAAGACACTCAGGTTGTAAAACCGTTTGTCCAAGTATTTCGATGAAATGTCTCGAATTTTTGACATATGAGTCTGCCCGCTCTGCAAACGGTTGAAGTTGTTGGGCAAGGTATTTGGCTAGCTGTTGTGTTGGGGATCCAATTGAACTTACTGTTGGCCTCAAAGGTGCACCTTCTTTATGTACTTTTGGCAACCCATAGAATTTCGGACATCTCGATGACTTTTCACGCGGAATGAGTTGCAGTTGGAGATTTTTGTCGATCCTACTTGCTTGGATTTTGGCCTTAGTTGTTTTCTCCAGATAAGTTGTTGGGTCGGTAGTAATTTGTTTATATGCTGGATCTTGTAGCAATGTTTGAATTTTGTTTGAATAATCCGCTGTATCTAAAATTAAAGTCGCATTTCCTTTATCCGCAGGTAGAATGACAATGTCCTTGTTGAGGCGAAGTTGTTTCAAGGCCTCATTTTCTTCTATAGATAGGTTCACTTTTGGGTGGTTTAGACTTTCTTAGAACATGTGACACATCTTGTCTAATTATTTCAGCGGTGTTCGCATCTAATTTTGACACTGCTGTTTCCACGCCACATATTATGCTCTCTGTTGGTCACATATCTGGACAAAACAACTAAGGCCAATATCCAAGCAAGTAGGATCGACAAAAATCTCCAACTGCAACTCATTCCGCATGAAAAGTCATCGAGATATCCGAAATTCTATGGGTTGCCAAAAGTACATAAAGAAGGTGCACCTTTGGGGCCAATAGTACGTTTAATTGGATCCCCAACACAACAGCTAGCCAAATACCTAGCCCAACAACTTCAACCGTTTGCAGTGCGGGCAGACTCATATGTCAAAATTTCGACACATTTCATCGAAATACTTAGAAAAACGGTTTTACAACCTGAGTGTCTTCTGGTCAGTTTTGACGTAGTGTCCCTTTTCACCAACATCCCTATCGACGAAGCCTTGGATATCATAATAGAAAAGTACAAACCACCTCAACACCTTGTAGACTTAACAAGGTACTGCCTGATGAACACCTATTTTGTTTACGAGAACCAACGATACAAACAAGTGGAAGGAGCTCCAATGGGATCGCCACTCTCACCAGTTATAGCGAACCTTTTTATGGAGAACTTTGAGGAGCTGGCACTAAGAACAGCTACTCTTAAACCCAGTTTATGGTTGCGATATGTGGATGATACTTTTGTGATTTGGCCTCATGGGAGGCAACACCTCAACACATTTTTAGACCACCTTAATGGCATCCATCAACAAATAAAATTCTCCATGGAGGTTGAAGCCAATAATCAACTGCCATTCCTTGATGTTCTCATAAATAGGAAGGAAGATGGAACCCTTGGCCATACAGTATATAGGAAAGCAACTCAAACCAACAGATACCTTCATGCTAATTCTCATCACCACCCAGCCCAACTACAAGCCGTCGTCAAAACTTTAGTAACCAGATCACAAAGACTAGCTGACCAGGACAACATCAAACAGGAAATGGACAGTTTAAAAACAGCTCTGAGACAAAACGGATTTACAGACCGAAATGTTCAAAGAGCCCTAAAGTCAAAACCGAGACGAACAGAGGAGGAGCATGAGACACCAATAACCAATGCTTATTTACCGTATGTCAAGGGTACCACGGACGGTATTGCAAGAATTCTACGGAGACACAATATCGACACTATTTTCTATACAGACAGAAAAATAAGCACGGTGTTGAGGACTCCGAAGACGAGGATCCCTTTAGAACAACAGGGATTGTACGAGATTTCATGTGCAGACTGTCATAAAACCTATGTGGGGCAAACTAACAGAAGAATTCAAGCTAGACGTGATGAACACCAGAATGCTATAAGAATGCAGGAAAGAACAACATCCATTGCTGAACACGCCACCACGACGTCACACCGAATAGACTTTGAGAACACCAGAGTACTGGCAAATATAGAACACCCGAAATTAAGACTCGTAAGAGAGGCAATTGAAATAGCGAAGAGGCCTCACAGTCTAAATGCACGCAATGAAATCCAGAACTTATCGAATTGTTGGAAAATTCTATTAAACACCGTACCGGCCCGGACCCGTCTAATAACAACTCAACCGGAAATAACAAATCAGCAGGCGGGAGGAGCTCCCACTGAGCGCCCAGGGCCAATCACACGCAGCCGTTCACGGTGCCAACCAATAGGCGTCGAGCCGCGACTATATAACACCGTGCGCGCTCCTGAAATTATCAGTATTCGAGTAACTAGAAGCGAAAGCAGAAGACTACGAGAATTATGCGAACCGACCTGAAGAGGGCAGATGTGACTCTGCCGAAACGTCGCCATTTTACCATCGATCCCGGCAGGGATCAGTTATCAACTACGCGGATGAATTCCCGGACACCATCTAATATATATATATATATATATATATATATATATATATATACATATATAAGCGTAATAAAATTACAACCATTAATTTTACAAAATTTCTATTTACAGCCACCCAGTATCGTCGTGTTTATTATTCGAATAATCTCTATCATAGAATTATACCACAAATGAATATTTCGGCAGCCATGTCACATTTTCAAACAACTCAACATTTGTCGTCGGCTTAATCGTTACTTCAGTACGAAATACTAGGATAGGTTCCCTCGACACTTGAGCGGTTCAAAATAACTTCATGCATTCCAGAGAAAATTGTTCTTGTGATGAAAGAAAGTGCTAACACATTTTGATATGACTTATATTGCGTCAAGCGCGTGTAAGAAAGATTAAAATGCACAACAATGGAGTGTGCCGAGATTGGCGAATAGAAACCATGTTTGCCGTGGTAAGACAAGAGGGTGTAGGGAAAAGACAGACTCCCTGGGGAAACTTCCCGCCCCCTACGTTCTAACCTTAACATTACACAAGACCATAGGGGAGAGATATTTAGAGATTCTCGTGACTACATCATTGGAGAAGGCACGTCAAATTCTCTGTCGAAGAAAAAGTAAATTTCGTATTTGGTTACGAGAATTGTGAAAAAAAAACAATTTCTTTGTGAGATTCTGGTAATTGTAAGAATTAGATTATCTCAGTGTCTTTACCTAATATATATAACTTAAACTTAACATTGTGTATAGACATTTATTAAATTTGTATCTGAATTAGTTTTCAAAGCTTAACTGCACAAACATTATCCAGATTAACTAAGAAAATTTATTTATTTTTACTCATATCCTAACTAACAACTATGTATCTAGTGTGGGAATGAGACAAGTTATTAGAGAGGGACTATTTATTTTTTATTTTTCTGATTTTTTGCTCCATGCTGGACAGTCTGTATATTTCAAATAGCCCAAACGTTTCAATCCCAATATCAAACCCCGTTATCAGTGGCAAGATTTTATCCTTATTTATTGGTAACCAGGAACAGCTGAATTCGACAGAACCTAGTACTTCTGTCAATCGCTTTCATTCAAGGTCGGCTTTAAATATTTCAGATTTCGTTTTGTATTGTTTACTTCTCTGTGAAATATGGTCGAATTTTGAATTGTCAATGTTAAATTTGCCATTGCCAAACTTAATTTGTTGTTTACTTAGTTGTGTTAACTTTTCATTGGCCTGATAACCGAGTCAGATTTAGACCCTGAAACGTATTGAATTTTTTGAAATATACAGGCTCTCTAGTAGTTGTGGTTTTGTTCCCAAAAAATCAGGAAAATACAACTTAGAGATGGCACATCTGTCTTTCAGAAAACAAAAAGTCTAATTATTGTTGGAAGTAAGTTTTTTGCTTACATCAATATATATCAAAAACAGTAATAAATTTTATATTCCGGGAAAATATGTACATATGCAAGATTCTGTTTATCCAAATTATAAGTAAAGACTATTTTATAGTAATATATAGGATAGTTCTTTCTAGATATCGGAAGTTTTGATTTTCCGAATTTCTGGTAAGATGTTAAATGAAAAAATATATTCCCAGCATAACCACAACAGTTCTGGACACATTTTAAGTACTTGTTGTTGTCGTGTAATTGATAAAAAAATCAATCAAAAACGATGCATTAGTGCTTAAAATTCAGTAGTACTATAGCTTAACAACAACAAATTTTGAGTGGAGGGGTAGCTTGCTATGAAATTTTATAATTTATTTATTTTTAATTAATCAAACAATATTCAATATATTTTACTTGCTACTGTTAACTACTTAAATTCTATCTCTTGTCAATTAAATAAATGTCCAACCACTTTGCGGTCGATGCCAGCGACAGAGTTTGAGTTTAAACTCTTTACTACAAACATTACATATAGAGTCCCCAGTCTTAAATTTATTACTAAATAGGAAAGGTAATCTTAAAAATTATTCTTAACTTTAATATTGAATAAAACTAAACTGAGATTAAAAAAGCCGATGTTAATTAAGGATGAATTTTGTGACGCTGTGTACAGTAATTGTTTGTTTTACTTTAATAAAAAATAAAAACAGAAATTCTTATAGATAAATGTTTATTAGAAATAAGCCGATATAAAAAGAAAATATAAGCTAATTTCAATTAAAAGAGAAATAAAAAAATTATTTAATTCGTATATTTAACTGAGAAACATTGTATTGTTTTAGAATGTGTATTGTACTAATAATTTATATATTTTCAGCCGGTGTTGTGACAAGAAAAGTTGTGGAAACCGCAACGAAACCCCCTCTGATCCTGTGATAATAGACAGGTAAGTGTTTACAAAAATAAGAATGGAAATTATAAAAATATTTTTTTATCTAATTATTTCAAGTTTCATTGATTTGTTTTTATCATTAGATATACTATAATTAGAGCCCTGGAAATCCGTAACCCGTCCACCGAAATGTGAGGATGGCTAAAAATAAAATTATCCGAAGGTTCAATTACTCTAATATTGGCGTATAGTGTATACACGAATATACTTTACTACAAACCCAACAAATTATTTCATCAAAAAGCAGTAACTACATCCTATACAAATGTTTTTCATGTATCTAAAAGGTATGTAGTACTTCATACAAAGAAATCCAAATAATGACTTTACGTACGTATTTAAGGAACGATTCAAAATACAAATGATTAAACAACAGAAAAAAATTACCTAAACTCAAAATAAAATATTTTACACTATACGATAAAGATGAAAAATCACAGCTATTTATGGGGGTTATCACCAATCAGGTTTTATAATTAAGTCGAATTTTCATTAAAAATCATTTGAATATTCCCATTTTTCAAGAAAATTTAAATTTAGTTAAGCAAGTTCAATACATCTAGTAATAAATGTCTCTATTATATATTTAAAATTTTATTTTATTAATCATAAAATTGAATAACTATTTGATTTTCTTTATGGGTGATATTAGAGCACTTCAATTTCTCATTACGTTCCCATCCCAATAAAAATCCACTATCTTTCTACGCAACTTACAAATACCAGCTACTTTTTTATTGTGTCTGGGACCCAAACGACAAATAATTTCTTCCTAAGAACATCCTATTTAAACGTGATATCGCCTGACCACATGCAATATCCCTTCACCCGCCAATAAGAATTGATCTTTGATCTGAAGCAACTCCGATGCTATTCACAATATATATATACTTCGCACAACACACTCACAGTAAAGTATAGAACTACCCGCAAGGATGTTTTCTTTCCCCTTCTGTCTGTGTCTCAAATCCCCTAAGGACGCCATTTTCTTGATATTCCCTCCACTATCAATGGGTACAAGGGTCCGGAATGGAAAATTGCGATAGAGACCTTTGATGTCGTCGAATCCTTTTTTCACTGACTCTGTGTGTTATATAAGGGGAAAGGAATAACACTCTCATCAGCATAATAATGTAAACCAAACTGAAGTGTTATACCGTTCACAAGTTCTTTGCTGAAGTGTAAGCTTTTTACGTCATTAGGTTCTTATAGTTGTTTCTTTTCACATAGACGCTCCATTTGAGTCACAATAATTTTTAATGTTTCAAATATGTTCAGCTGTTTTAAAATGTCTAACTTTTGGTTACAAAGCTTATACTTTTAGCTACAAATATCACAAAACTACCTAGCAAATATTATACGCTCTTTTATAACGGAAATGTCAAAATTGACAACTAAGAAAACATATATTCAGTCACTGTTAAAATATTATATATTTATAAATAATTCTTTATATCTAGATCTAAATTTATTGTAAAATGTCCGACAATGTTTGTCAATTGTGATTGATCACGTTAATTTCAAAAACTACTCTTAGACCAGTGTACACCGGTAAAAATTATGTCTACAACTTCTTGGAAAGCGCTGGAGGTGGCCTTAAACCTTAGTAGTTCTTATTGATCATTTAACTGTGTTTTATATAAAAAACGGGACAAATTTATGTTGAACTTCCGACTTCAACTAAATTATGTTCACTTGGAATAATTACTTCTTGAGCTTCTTTCACTTCATAGAACGTTTTTAATTAATTTTGCTTATATCCCAGATACCTGGTATATCAATAGCATACATTTAAACCTAGGAACACCTTACAAACTTTTAAACATTTGCTCTCTATGACATATATATATATATATATATATATATATATATATATATATATTATTAATTATGTTCCAGCTTACTGTGTATATAGGTTTATCCCTAGTAACCAGTTGCCAATAATTCCAACTGTATAATAAGTTCTAGGCCTATGGAGTAATGGCACAGCAATCTATCAAGATCACAGATTTGCCTAGGTTTTTACAAAGCGTTAGAATTATTTTCAACTAGCTTTACTAACTAATCGTATATTTAGCTAGCCCCGTCTTCTTGACCAGAAGCCCAACATAGGGACTTATTTTCATCAACATTCATTACTAGAAAACATTGGAATTAGTCAGATCATCTTACTTCAGAAATTATTGATTCCCGATTCCTACTTTTTGTGTCTTAACGGTGAGAAATTCCACCACTTGTTCTAGGATTTTTATTTTAAATTTATTAATCGGCTGGACATATTTTGATGAATTTCTTTGTGTGTATTTAAATAAGTAACTGGATGATTTAGATTCACAAGCGTACCCCGTAGGTGGCGCTGCGCCCGGGTCCTAATTGTTTTCGCACTCCTCCTAAATGGATGGTCGACATTGATGAATTTCATTGTGTATATTTGAGTCGATTACTGGATTGTTTATATTCATAATTGGACCCAGTTGGACGACTTACGATCCAATTCGAAAAACATTCAAATTATGTTTTAGTCATAAACATTTCTGGTCAAACCAAAACCGATGCCCCACTTAACAAAAAGTAGGTATTGTTAAAAACTTTCTAATTTGCTGAATACCAATATTAAATTATTTTATATTAAAGTCAAACAAACCCTGCTTTTTTGAGAGTCTTATGTTTTCCTACTATAAAATTAGTTTCCTAAATAAAAATTTGTTTTCACTTGTGATATGTTTGAGAAAGTTCCAATGATCATACTTGTCTTAGCTGATCTTCTTGATCTAGAGCCTTACGATATAACTGTTATTTTTCACCTAGAAGATTTGTTCCTCAACTTCACCACTTAATTCGTACGAGGTAATAAATCTTTTGACAATTTCTTAATTGATAGTAAAAATAAAAATTCTATATATATATATATATATATATATATATATATATATATATAATTATCGTTAAAATCAAAATTAGATAGATTCTAGATGCTTCTTGGGAACAATTACCCTAGCTCCCTATCTTTCATATACTTATACCTACCACCTATTATACAGTGTGGAACAGCCAAATTGAATAAATTCGATAACGAATAAAGGAGGGCGTGTTGGGAAAAGCGCTTGGACACGTCGATTTGTATTTTTATTATGACCAATACCAACTTTCCTATTTTAATTGCAAGCCCCTGTATATTATTTATTTTTTTAGATTATCCAGAAAATTCTAGACATAAGTCATGTACAATGTCCTACACCTATCTTAAACTATTTCTTAAATATTGAGTGTTTTCAGATTTCTTACAAAAATTAACATAAAAAAATATTTTATCTCACAAATTCCCTACATTACACTAAAAACCTAATAAGTATTACTGATTATTCCTTAATAATAAAAAAACAAAAAACCATTAATGCCAATGTAGGAAATGTTCAAAATACTCGCCGCGAACGTCCTGGCAACATGCTAATCTGGTATACAAATGTCTTCTAATCTAATCGCAATCGCGTGATTCGTCTTTTTAGGTAATCTAAGTTGAGGGGTTGGGTTTTGTATACAGTACTTTTGACATATCCCTACAAAAAGTAATCCAATAGCCTCAAATCAGGAGATCGTGCTGGCCATACTATCGATCTGTACCTACCAGTCCACCGATTTGGAAAAACTTGGTTCAGGTACTGCCGGGCATTGAGCGGTGCTCCATCTTGCTGAAACCATATTACATTGGCAGGAACTTGTGGGTTTACTGGATCAGGATATAAGTTTGTCAAAGTTGGAACGGCATTATTTTGGAGCAGTTCTAAATATTTAACTCCATTCTAGTTGCCATCAATGAAAAAGAAACATTAACTGTTTCAGGATATTGGGTATTCTCTGTCATCCAGTGAGGGTTCTCATTAGACAAAATTGTTTAATCGTTAAAATTGAGTCTTCAATCCCAAATTTTGGGAAGGGGGGGTTTGAACCCCCGAACCACCACCGCTAGCTACGGTCTTGAACCTTACCATCATTTGTTCACAGAAATACGTTTCCATGAGCTCCTGAATCGACATCATTTTATAGGGATGCATTTTATGTTCCTTTAATACTTGGAAATTTTATTGGTAGCTAACGTTGAACAGTGGGGCTACTTTTCGACCAGAATTATGTGGGTTTTTTCGAAACTTAATCATAATATCTAATATCGTATTATCACTTAGAACATTGGCAGCTACTTGCATTATCTGTCTTACATGACCAAGCTCGCCAACCTGCTTTTCTATTTTGCTAATTGTTCCTTGGGATACAGAAGGCAAATTTGGAAAATTTTTGTGTGTTATCTCCATAACCAATCATTTGTAGACTGAATATTTTGTGTATTTGTGTTAAATAAACCAATTTGCTGACATTCACTGTCATGCAGACAGACAACAAGATGCTAAGGCTATGAATTTTAACGGAAATAAAACTGTTTTTTTAATCAGTAAAAAAGGACCGCAGAGCTTACTGTCTCACTATTAAGAGCTAAATGGGAATTAAGTATTGAGTTAATGTAGCGATTTGTGAAATAAAATAATTTTCTTTTTTAATGTTAATTTTTGTAATAAATCTGAAAACACTTCCGAAACAGTTGAAGATAGGTGTAGGATATTGTCTATGAATGTCTAGAATGGAGAATTCAAAAAATTAATAATATACAGGTACTTGCATTTAAAATAAGAAAGTTGGTATTTTCCACTATCTCATGACACACTCTATATAATTTTTTTATCGAAAAAATGCGCATTGAAAAGTATAAATCAACGTGTTCAAGCGTTTTTCCCTACAAGCCCTCCTGTATTCGTTATCCAATTTATTACATTTGGGTGTTCCACACTGTATAATGGGTGCTCTTGCACGAACTTCATACAAGATAGAGGATCCAAATACTAAAGTAACAAAAACAAATATACTATTTGTTTATAATTTTGATACTATTTGCTACAACCCAAATATGCTTAAATAGAGAAACATAGTATTGAATTGGAAAATAACAATTTCATCATTATTAACAAAATCAATAACTCTGCATAAAAGTATGTAAATGTTTTTAAGAAATAAATTTCTTCTACTAGAAATTATATAATAGATCTATATGTGCATTCCTGATCTGAGATCTGAACCTGGTGCGCCTCAACTGTAATTCTGCTTATTCATAATTAGTGGTATTCTTTCTGTTTTAATATCATCAGTTTAGAATTAATAACGTTGCTTTAAACCACAAGGGCAAACTAGGTCATATGAAGAATTAAAAAAAATTATGCTTTTAGAAAAACCTTTTTTGTTCGACATCCTATACAAATTCGCTCAGTTTGCAGTCATTTTTATGGAGACTTTGCAAATTTTCAAAAGTGATTAATCTGTATAGTATTCTCGCTTACGTGATATTAATAAATGGCCTCACAGTGGCTTGTTAGATTATTATAGAATGTTTGCTGCAACTAAACTAAATAGTGCCTATTTATTGATGGTTAAACATAATTAATTTGTGTTTATTTGGATAATTGTGAATACTAATAGTATGTTTTCATTTATTTTCTTCTCGTTTCTTGTTTTATTAATGGACATGTTGTGGAAGCTGTAGTGTATCACAAATGCATAAAACTCAGTTTTGCACACTAACTCCAAACCTTTATTTATCCATTGATTTGTTGAATCGGTGTTGAGTGTTTTAAATAAACATTTGCTGTTAGGGTGCAAAACTGTATTTCTATATATTCTTATTCTATTATTGTACTTAGATGTAGGTATATAAAAAAGTTGACCCAGGTGTTTTCATATTTACAATTTTCGAGAATCATTTCAGTTTCTATATTAGTTCCAAAATTGCAAGAACCACTTTTTTACCACTTCTTTACATAAAAGTACCAGAACTGATTCTAATTTAAAAGTATACACCTATTAGACATTGTTGTTTTGTTCCAAATTTATCACAATTATTTCCGTCTACCTTTTCTACGTTAGACGTCAAAAATATATTTTTGCATGAAAAAGCTTTACATGTGGGAAGTAATTCATTATAAAAACGTAACCAACGTTATTGTCATTTTTTCTTATTATGCGGAAAACTTCTTCCAAATAATCAACCTACGTAGCCTTTATCTTCTTAAAAGAATCGATGAATTCAAAGAGAAAGTTGAGACCAGTAAATAACCCGCCCTTGTTTTACAGACAATAGACACTCATTCTGCGGCCTTATCTGCCCTTTTCTCTATCACGTACCAACATCCAAGACCGCAGTAGACTCTGTAGAAGCCATTTATTCTTCCCCTCAACACGCCCAATTCCACTTTGCATTTTTCTTAGAGAGATAAAGGAAAAAAGGGTATTTTTCGGTAACGATCTGATTTCTTGGAAGAAAAAAGAGTACTGTGCCGTTTGTCGATGCCGTCTCGTTCCCTCGCCTTCGATGTTTGAGTTTTTCGTTAATCTTTATGAGTGCAACTTCTCCCCCAATACAAAATCTAATCTCATTCTGTTCGAGAACATTATTTTAAGCTCCGGTTTTTGGAAATGTATAGGAGTAACTACTCCCTCATTGTTTTTGAGACAGTTACGCTTTATACTTTATAAATTCGATATTGTTATTGAGGCAAAAGCTGAACGCTTTTAATGAAATATTTTTAGAAACATGAAAATTTTCCTGCTTATAGATTTTACTCAACAGGTGACCTAAAATGTAATATGCACATTACAATTAGTAATTAAATTTACAAATACATAATAAGGAATAAAATGAGGAGCGACTAGGCTAAAATATTTATAGGTAGAATTGTACATTAAAAAAGAACAAATAGATCACAGAGTTGATTTCCCAATGCCCCAGAGATTAAAATGCATTTAATTATTTTAAGAACCCCCTCCCCCTCGGGATCCCCACGTAATTAATGAGTGACCCTTTTCACTTTCGAAATTTCTGTGGTATTCTAAACATCAACTGATTTGAGGTTCTCGTTATTTCTTGAAGGTTCGAATCTATGCATGTGTTTTTAGAATCCTGTCGTACTTATTTAACCATTTTTATATACATCTGCATACCTGCATTACAGGTAATTACGCTATGAGGTTGTCTCTACTAGGGAAGAATCTCCTACCACGGTTTTTCCTAGCGATGTTCTTCGAATTCTTTATTGGCCTCTTATCAAGACCCCTCACACTATGTTCCTTAGTCAATTTCCAACCAATCCGTGTATTTGTCCTTCAGTAACTTCGGGATGAAGCAATGCTCGGTATTTTATCTCTAAACACTGATTCTTCTACAGTTGTATCTTCTATTTTATTTAAACATTCGCTCTGGGTGTTGAACTATTCGTTAGTGTTCTTAATTTATCTCAGTACATCTCATCACTACCATTATCCAAACTTTAGGCTCAACACCTCGCATTTCTTCTCTGGAGCGCCTAGCATTTCTACAATTGTTTTGTAGTAATTAAAATGTATGTCCTTCTTCCTTATCCTGACCCATGTCTTTATTAGATTGGTTTCCAACTGTCCAGTTTATTAATCTAGAGTTATCATCTGAAGCCGTACGGTTGTTGGTAAGTCTCGCCAATCAGTTCTTCATAAAAAATGCCACTACATTCTACCACGGAGGAAAAATGAGTTATCTAATATGGGTCCCAATATTGTTAGAATTAAGCCGCTAAAATTTTCGTATGGTCCCTCTCTTGACTCCTTTCCTGGCAGCTGATGGATGTTAAGCATTAACTTGGTTCTCAGTGGGTTGAAAGCTTTGTGGCAGAATAACTACGCCGTCGTACCTACACAGCGGACATATTCTACTCAGTTGTTACTGGAAGTACTGCCCGTGCCGGACGATCCTGGTGGCAATTTTTCTTAATTCGCCTGCATGTCCAAATCAGAGACATGCTGTTTTGGTTGGTCTCGTGTGGTTTTTCTGTACCTTATCATCTCGGAACCTATTGAACTTGTTTTCCATTTGGATCGTTACCACAAATTTGTCACGGCTTCCATTTAAAAATCTCACTATTGTGTTCCTTGAATGCTTTAAAATAATTGTAGGCCAGATACTATCAGTTAAACCAAAAGTGATGTCCTTTTCATCATTTTGCCTTTTACGTAATGATCTGAAAGAACAGCGATATGAAGTTGATAGTTTAACAATATAGTTTTGTAACCAATGTCCTTTTACAGATTCCTATCTTCATGGCTTTTCGGAATTCTTATTTGAATTTAGTATTCGATGTGGTTAATTTTTAGTTCTACATTTTGAGGTTCACTATCATTTGAACTATTTGAATTTCATTTTGACCAAGTTATTTTACTAGTTATTATCTATATATAGTCTATTGAAAACTGAATGATTATTTCGTTTATTAAGTAAAATATTTCTATGAGTGTCTACTCCTCTTATCGTTTCTGATCTATAACGGTAACTTTTGCTGTCTTTCTTCGAAAGTTGCCAATTGACTTATTTTATTCTGTCTATTATTTTTAATCTTTTATTCCCCAATGATCTAATTAGATTTTGCAATTCAGCTTATGGTTTTTATTCACGGATTTTATTAATTGTTCTTAAATCTCTTGGTTTTATATTCCCCCGTCAAGAATATTCCACAATATTTGGCTCAACTTTATGTTTCCGAAATTTCTGCTTCCTATTTGATATTTAACTTGAATAATTTGTTCTCTCCTGCTAAACACCAAGCACCCAAAATATATTTTGAATTATTTACTATTTTGTAAACACCTTAACATGCAATAAAAATACAGATTAACTACCTTTATTTAACTATAAATTGTTACTGTAGGACAACCGTATTTATATGCTTCAGAAGGTCAATGTTGAATATTTTCGAAAAGTACTTTGCTATCTCCAACGGTCTCGTTTGGCTTGAAGTTTTCATTTGCGCTGAATGTATGCATGACCAACGCATGTTTATTACCATAAACGCTATCTCTATAACAAGATCATAAAATATTGATGAACTCAATTTTCGAAAATATACACACCACATTTAATTCATAATACATTTTTTATTTCGCATTGGTAAATTTCTAAAATAATCAGTATTGTAAGGTGGTATAATGTACTGGAAACAAGTTTTTTGTAGAGGTGAAGACAAATATAACTAGCATAAAATAATTAAAAATTAAATGTATTTTAAATTTAGCATAATTTTTTATTTATTAACCTAGTTAAATAAAATAGGACCAAACGTTGCCCTAAGCTTATCTCAATATATCACTGAAAACAATTGCTTCAGCCTTTGTGGAAATTAACGTGCACAAACTCACAGACTAAAATACGAAAATGCTGCTAGCGATTTTACTATGTACACAGATATTGGTAAAAAATAATTAGTTAACTTGTAAATGCAAAATAATGGTCTTAACTATAATAAAGTATTTGATAAATGTTGCGCATCACGATGGTTGATTTGCAGCTTAATAGCTAATGTGCAAAAATATTCCTATTTTGAAAAAAATACACACAAATGTCATGGAAATTAAAATCAGTACAAAAGCAATTGTCTAGCAGTAATTTTAATTTAAAGTCAATAAAAAATCGAATAATCAAAACGAATAGAATAGGAACATCCAGAAACAGAAGATATGATAAAGGAATAATAATTTGTTAACATCTGTAATCATTTGGTCTGATTACACACACACCTACATCTGGACTGAAAAGTTTTACGTTTTTTTAAATGCGAAGATGGGATGACAAGTTAATATTATCTGTTACAATCTGTAAACTAACTTGTTTCGTGTTTCTTGTTAATATGCTACTAATTAATGGTAAACCAAAATTAAACACCGAAAGACCATATCGAATTTCGTCTTGTTCAATATTAGTACCCTATAACGATCTATTAATTTTTTCGGCACTTCCAAGCGACAATTCCCTTTACTCGTGTCACTCAAACGTATTACGTATCCATTGGAGTTTAGTGTGATACAATGATGGACGATGGACGGCAATCTGTTTCGTCGAGAGCCCCGTTGATGTATATGAGTTATTTAGCTCTTGATTGCACACAAATGTCACGGTCTGGCCGTTCCGGTTGTGAATTATGGGTCCGTATTTTCGCTGTCATCGTCATCCAGTCAATGTATATATGAAGCCGCACTTGTTATGATGGCTTTATATGCAGATACATGTCGAATAGCATTCACAAATTATCACAAAAATACATTGCAACTGTACATGTTCATTAAAATGGTAACTGACAGCAAATTGCATGGGGTATTCAATAAATTATCACGGCCTATGTCATATTTACGAAATGATATTTGCTGCTAAATTGGCAGCGCGCAATTTTTTTTAATATCACTTGTAAACAGTCTTTTTTTTCGTTCGCCTGAAATAGCATCAAATTACTGTTTAGTTGAAAATTTCGTGATTGACGCATAATTTCGTTTTGACGACAATAAAATTATCTATTAAATTAGCACAGTTTTGAAATTGATTTAGATATTAGTAATAATACAAATGAAATTTTTCGGTCATGTAACAAGATATAATAAAATATCGTCCGGGGTTAATATTCAATTTCGCCATATCCATTTCAAGTATTGTTAAATGTATACATAATATCTCTTTGTAAATTTTCACTACTAAGATAATGTATTCTACTCATATTAAAGAAATTTACTATAATACATTAAATATATAATACACTAAATACAGACAGAATAGCTAAAATGAATAAATTGATGATTACTCAATAAAAAATTAAAATCGAAAATAATAAAATAATTAAATAATAACTTACAAACATGAGAATGACTACTAATTATAAACTATAAACGGCCAAGCATTTGACGATCAGTTAAATGCTAACACTCTATCACTTTTGAAATATCTATTGTAAATTCTGTGCAGCTGACGGGTACTTTCTTTCTAGTATTGCTACTTTTGTATTAATATTTGCGTGAAAAATCCTGTAAGTTTCCATAAATATATATTTTGATACTCAGAAATTTTTATCAAAATAATTAAAGATTGATGGTATTTGGGATAAACTAGGACATAAAGATTTTACTACAATCTATAATAGTGCTTATATAGCTAACACAGAGCTACGTCAGCTTCTCGACGTGCGACAACCTTCCTAATTGAGAAAGGTGGTTTAATAAAAAGTAACAATAATATTCCTTTTTAAATTAAATAATAGAATCTATAAATAAAATAAGTATTTCTACGTTTACTACACAAGAAACAACCAAACAACAGATAATAATAAAATTTTGTAAAAATTACACCAATATGCCAGTACCTGAAATATACTTTAGTTTATGAAAAATTACGGGTAATTTCCCACATAGGTTTATAACACTTAGGTCTTGATCTGGATTTCAGACTGTATTGTGTTATCTAACCTTTAAAAATATGGGAATATGATAATTGGCTAACTTTTGCTTGCAATAGGTCTGCACATTTTGGTTAATTTATAATGATGTAATCTACATTCTTATTGTGAACAGTTACTTAATAACACTGAAGTATTAAGAATTAATTTTACCCTTTTGTCATTTTGAATATTTGCCGTATTTAGTTATTTTATTCTGACAAAAGGGTAGTGCATTATAACAAAATTATGAACTTATACCACTTGAGTGTTCCACACTGTATGTGTAACCTATAACATAAAGAATCTTTCACTGCTTGTGAAGTTACAATGACGAAAAATTCCAGTTCACTAAAAGATAAATGCATTAGCGAAATATTTAGGTACCTGTATGTTCCGTATATGAAATCTATCAATGTATTGTCAACATGTATAACAATAAATCATATTGTTTTACAAGCTTCTGTATTTTAAATTATCGACAATTAATTTGCAGCAATTTGTTCAATAGATTGGATTTTGTTTTGCGTTTCTTTTGAAATCTTTACTTATCCAGTATTAACTATAAGCGATTTGTTGTTTTGACAATGTGACGAAAATAGAAGATAACAAAAATTTCTTCCGGTCATTGTTTAACAACTTAACCTGCACCTCTCAGACGAAATCTGTTAGTTATGAACAAAACAAGCAACGAGAAATGCAAAACGAACTTTGTTGGGAAACTACGAATATCTGCTAGCGAAATTAACGTTCTAAGTATTAAT
Organism: Octodonta nipae; assembly: GCA_034190945.1. Taxonomy (NCBI): domain Eukaryota; kingdom Metazoa; phylum Arthropoda; class Insecta; order Coleoptera; family Chrysomelidae; genus Octodonta; species Octodonta nipae. The sequence continues at coordinate 83,908,412 of CM067216.1, forward strand.
GGGTATAGTTAAAATAATTCAATTTTTATCAAAATCAAAATTATTCTATATATAAGTACCTGCAATAAATACCCATATGTCTGCTTACTTTAGTCTTAGCGCAGAAGTGGATGACAGAGCAATACTAATTTATCATATTTATGAAGGAGCGATGAGGCTATTTTTCAGAATTTAACCTACATTATAACTAGAGATGTTGGGTTACTACAGATATGATACCAATATCAATACTAAGGGACGTTGCGATACCACCAAAGTACTGATACCTGCTTCGCAAGGGGTATCGAAAAAGTATCGATACTGGTATCGGTGGAAGGTGTCGATACCAATTACGTGGGAAGAAACCTCCGCTAAATTCATATTTCCGTATCGATACTGGTATAATATCAATAGTATCGCATCGTCCCTATCGATACTTTGTTCTCGATACCAGGTATTTGATTTGGTATCAACAGCTTCTTTCGATATCAGAATCGATACTAGTGTTTCAATACTATTATCTACTGATACCAGTATCGATACTTTTGTTTCCAAGCTCGCAATGTAATCACATTCTTTTCTTGGACATTGTCTTTTCAGTTATTCAGTGATAGTTTATGGTTTAATGTAATAAGTTTTTAAGAATTCATTTTTTAAATGTAGCAACATATTTTCTTGTAGTGTCAAAACGAGAATAGAGATTCATTCACAAATTCAATTTCAAATGTTACCCAGCGTAGAACACGTGCCCCGTATTTCAATTGACTTTTGATTCAATTTCGTTGCGAGGAGCATAACAAACAACAAAGATGGCTAATTTCGCCAGCTTGCGGTGTGTGTGACAAAAGCAAACATCAGTACATACTAACTGCGATCAAACGTAATCCCGCAGGACCGTTTTTGTTTTGTTTTAGTATCTTTACCCAGTGGGAGTCGCGCTTTTTTTTCGGCGTGCGGCTAATCTGTGGCTGATGACAAAGCAGGTTGCGGCCGTTCTCAATTGGCATACTGCGATTAGCTTGGGGCCTGACTGACGTAATCCTCGAAGAGGATTGACAGAAATCATTCAAGTAGAAACTGTTTTTCCAACTACCCTAAATACATATATAAAAGCAGTGGAACTTAATAAATAGTACAACAAACAATGAACAATTGTGAAATGGGGGTAGCACGTCATATTTGTATATTCATTTATAAATGTTGCCTGAAGTACCCACATTTGTATTCAAGTTTCGTAATTTCAGGATTTTTAAAACTTTAGTTAAAATCTTGCCCGATAACGTCTAGAGAAAGGTTAATATATCCATTTGAGGTCAAGACGCTGGTTACATAGATTTTATGATTTTCCTTGTTATTGACGTGAAAGGTTCTTAAGGGAGGCTCACAGTTAGGTACACACAAGAAAATTGATCAGTAGTAAAATGTAAAAATTAGACTTTGTTTTGAGAGTTCCATCCGTCCCTTTTTTAATTTTGAAATACCCTTGCAACTTAGTTTTCGGTGTAAGAACGAAGGTCTCTTCTGTTACAAAAAATCCATAAACTGTAGTAAATAAACAATATATTATCCAAATAATCTACCAACTCAAAAGTTTGTATAAGGGTAATATACTATTACAATACAAATAACCACAATACATAAGTACATATTAGAATTAAACCTTAAATCACATATTTTGATTCAACTTATGGAAATTTAATTTTATTGAAACACACGTCGAAAGCTATGACTATAGTAAAATACAATGAAACTGCAGTTAATTAATGTTAAACAATACCTACATTTGTAAAAAAATTTTAGTAAAATTTTGTAAATACTACCGTGCCTTAACCTAACGGTCCTAACTGCTTACAATGTTATGAAATTTCAAAATGCGAGTCAATACGCTACAATACGTTGGTTATGAGTAGCAATGCAGCCAGATCTAATTATTTATCTCGAATATTACGAACAATGCATAATTTCTAGATCTTAGTCAGCCACAATTTAATTAAGATTACAAAAATCTGTAAAAATAAAACAAATACTGTAAAAATTAATAAAACATTATCAGAAATAAATTGTTATGTATTCAATTTCAATAGCATGGCTATGTACAATAACTTTAGGGAAGGGTCAAAATTTGTTCGTTTTTCATTTAATTTAGTTTGTCTTTGACATTCTAGTCAATCCATCATATGATTTTCCCTCCAAGTAGTCCTGCGGCGCTATTAGTATTATCATTTTAGAACTGACACTATAGACGCAAATAATGTTTTTTTTTACTTTGTTTTATTTCATTTATGAGCCGATATTATAATATTATAAATAATTTCAGTAGTAGTAGTGTTAGTAGCTACTAAAGACAATCGGTTGAGATACAGAGGAGAAAATGGTACTGACCTATTTTGTCTTTGTTTATTTATATATAGATACATATAATGTAAGACTTAATATTGAATGATTAAATGTTTTACAATATTAAGTGGTTTAACTAAGAGAATTTACTAATTAATTACTAATTAATTTTTGATATATGAAAGGTAGAACACGAATATTGCAAACATCATATAAAATTAATAAGGCTCAATTAAAACTGGAATAATTCTTAAGAGTTACCTTCACAGTTTTGTGTGGCCCTGCTAGATGCGACTTTGATAATGTCATAAGGAAAAACTTAGAAACAGCCTTATGAAGTATTCTCAAGGTTGTGAACATTAATTATATCTTCATTAAGTATTCGTAACCAGGAAATCCTGAAATCTATGAAAATATTACCGATGCAATCGCTTTCATTTAAAAAGTTAAAGCAGACTCGTTTATTTTCTTTAAGCGTCATACGCGATGTAATTCAAGCTCTTCGCGTCATCTACCGGATTCGGTAGAACTACTGATAGCAAGCCAGCTGGTTTATATGTTTTACTTTTGTTGTGTGGTCACACGCATAACAATATATATTTTTTCTGCTTCCAATTTTTCTCTAAAACTAACATGACTAATTCAAAACAGCACACCTTTTATCTACAAGAAAGTGGTACCAATAAGTAATTCTCTTGATGAGTATCACTATTCGTGAAAGATAGCCTTAGTCAAATAAGACTCCTCGTGCTTCTAAGGAAAGCAATAGTGCTTTTCTGAAAACATTAAACATTGTTAAAATATTTTGTATATTGATAACGTACGCTTTACTTTCCACCATGGAAAAAGTCAACGAATGTCAGATCGCACGATCTGATTGGCCACTTCCTGAAATTTCCCCCTTAACCAAATTTGGTATGCAAAATGTTTGATAATCAAATATGATCAACCTTGGTACATAAGGATGTTACAAGGTTGACCATAAAAGTTATTGAGAATGTTAAGGCAGCCTTGGTCATTTACCATTTTCTTTTTGTGCTGTATCCACTGAAAATACTTTAGTCTCTATCTAAGATTACATGGGTTTAATTCCGCTGTTAGCTAGTTTTGCTGTGGTTTATGAGCCAAATATTTTGTCCATGTTGGTTTGTGGGTAAGGCGGCATAGTTTCCGAGAACGCCTGTGAATTGGCATAATATGATTTGCGTTTACACTTTCTCGTACAGATTTTCGATATTAATGACGCCAATGGGCACAAACAAGGTCCCAGAAACTCTTTAGCCAATCCAGTTTTCTAATTTTGCACTATCATTTATATACTCTTCTCCGACGGACGAATATTTGCAACAAAAATATATGTATGTTTCTTTTCCAAAAAAGTATTTTTATAAGTTTCAAAACATGACCAGATTATTGCTTTGTGCATCGCTCCAAGATATATATTTCTCCCATTTATATCAACACGCTGAGAACATTTATCAACCTACGATATAGTCAACAGTCAATAATTTCTTAAAAAGTTACATTTTATTTTATTTTGCTCTAATGTATGTATTCTATTATTATCATTGATTTTGATTTATAGTTTTAAGAAGACTATATTGATCATCCACAAACAACCAATATTAAAAAACAGGTGAACTACTCAAACTCGGATCTAGACAACAGCTTCGCGGGGAGGGGCCATATCATCTTCAATGGGGTGATTTCGGAGTAAATCTACCCACATAGATGACGTGACTTTCCTATGATATTGGACACAACGTACTCTATTTCTTGGGCTACTGCATAAGAGCGGAGGTTTAAATACATAGAAGCAGTAATACTTCCTTCCAGGCTCCTGAATTCTAAATTCCCATACCCCTTGGATCTGCTCTTGAAATAACTTCACAGGTCAATACATGACCGATCTGTTCAGAAACTTATAATTTTTTACTACTTCAATTGGTACTTCTCCTCAATGTTTGATATACTGTTATTTCCCCAACGTGTGATTATATTGGTTTGCAAGCAGTCACTACTAACCGGCGAGTTGAAAAACTGAATAAATTGTTTGATGGTTAACCGAATGCCATGGTTTCTGACCCTGTCACAATGATCTATAATCCTACCACAGATTAAATTAGGTTACTTTCTCCAAAAGTTTTACCCCCAAGTACGCAGAACAACAAAGCTAAACTGATAAATGGTTATACTACTCAATCAGGTTCTTGTGTGTGACTAAATGTATTTGACAAGTAAGAATGTAAGAATACATGCAAATACCTTTTATAGTTAGTTACAGTTTGAAGTGTTAAGCTTCGAGCTAAAATTATATAAAAACTGGCGAAAAAGAGAGAAGATTATATTGAGTACAGTGAGAATAAAAATAATATATGCAAGAAAATGGTATTTCTAAACAAATAAATTTTCATTATATGTCCAAACAACTATAATTAACTCATAATATTTTAAAAAAGTATTGACGAGATAGATTAATTTCACCGAAATCATAAAGATATACAAATCTTTTCTTTCTTTCTCGTGATGGAGTATTCTTAAAAATTTAATTTTTTGTCTACATTTTTTTACGGTATCGCTATAACTTTCCCAAAGGATTTCTCTACAAACACATCCTCGCTTGAGTTTTTTGGGGAAATTACACACAAACCATATAGAAACTATTCATAATACCAAGTACGCAGAACAACAAAGCTAAACTGAAAAATGGTTATACTACTCAATCAGGTTCTTGTGTGTGACTAAATGTATTTGACAAGTAAGAATGTAAGAATACATGCACATGTATAAAATTTAAGCGCATATGAGTAATATTAACAATGTCCAAACATAGATCAATTTAAAGTTGCAACTTGCTCTTGTATAATTCTTTAAAGGCTAGACGTTTTTCACTTGAAAATCGAGTATTCTGCCTCCCAGCTTACGTAAACCAAGCTTGACAGTGTGGAAGAATACTTCGTCTACAAGTTAATGGGTATACAGGGAATAGTAAGAACAATTTCTATAATTGGCTGCACTCAAATCACGACAAGTTGATATTTCGAATTAATCAAGTTCGAGATTGTATACCTAGTCTTTATATAGGAGGCTAGCTTATTCTATAATGTTCGTACATACATCAACACCGCTATTTTTCTAGTACTCCTATCATCCCATATTTAATAAATAGAAAAGGTGAGTCACACAATTTTATAAGAGTCTTCCTAACAATACGCAACCTAAATTAGTACTTTGGAAGTATCGAGAAACTTCCAGTATATTCCTCAGAACATGTGAGATCTTTCGTCAGAAACTCTAGAGTGACTGACACTGTTGACATAAAAGGGTCGGACAGATATCCAAGTTCAGAACGTGGCATTAGAGTTTGAGTATGATTTTTTTTTGTATTGCGAACTGTGGGTTTGTAAACCTTTGCTGATGAAAGTTCTTGATTGGTTACGTGTCCAGGACATATCTGGCGACAAATAACTTTACTAATATTTCACAAACCTAATTTATATAAAAATGTATCCAATGCGCTTAGAAACATAACTCCCATGTTCAACAAATTTCCGTGCCAGTTTCTCTATTTTGAGACTTGTATACTTGCCTATATTTCTTTTAAAACGCGAAAGCTCCCGAAAATAAACAAGACTCTATAAACTTAGATACCAGAAATGATCGCTTTCATTTTACCGAAGCTATTCTTTGATGCTTCATTCCTCTATACCTTGTCGTCATGGCAACGTTTTCAGGGACGTGTATAAATCCCCTATTTCACAGCCAACTTCGACCATCAAACTCGCCATTTCCGAATGCACTTCACACCCGAGCACATGCGGACACAGTCAAGTGCGAAATCTCATCGAATTGACATCGAAAACGGCTTCTATCTTTTGAAATATGTCCCATTCAGTTCCGACACGATTGCCAATTTGTTATAAATCTGTTTCCTGTTCTCAGAATTGTGTAAAGTCTGAAGGGTATGTAGGAAGATATGTTTAGAAAGCTAGTTTTATAAAATTTTTGGTGAAGAGTATACGAAAATTACATATTGTTGTTGAAAGAAATCGACACAAGAAAAACTAATTAATGAAATATGTATGTATTTAGAAACTAACTCTCAGTAAGAAACCTTAGTAGTTGCAAGGCCATGGACAAGTGGAAAACCACCAAAAAACCCTCCAATAGCAAAAATCAACGTTATAGCCAAGAATCAAACAAAAAAATTAACGTGATTCAATACATACAGTTTAGTTATGTCGACCTCATATAATACAAAATATTTTAGGGAAATCTTGTACAGAAAATTATCCATTGTCTGAACTTATAAGAAGCTTATTGTGAATTTTTTAGTTAACGATTTCGTGACAAATCAGACTTCAAAAATGTTCTCAGTTCGTCAGTATATTTTTTTTGTTTTGATTTATATGTGTTCGGGGTTTACAGAAAAACAGCTCTATAATTTTGGATGCTGATGAAGATGCCGAAGTGGTCCCATACTTTTTTGAATGACATGGCTTATACCGTTCTTTAGAAAAATCTATACTTGTATATGTAAAAACACAGTTTTGCACCCTAACACCAAACCTTTATTTTAAACACTCAACGCCGTTTCAACAACTCTAAGTTGTCTTCAAGGAGTAAACCCAAACTAATTTTGGTTTGGGTTTACTGCCCAAGTCAATCCTAATCTTCCTTTAATTTTATATCTGCCAGATATTTGTATAGACTTACTTCTAAATATTTTTTAAGTCTGTTATAGATTTTGGAGTACAATATATGCTTCTGACATATTATTTCTTATTAGAACAATGTCATAAGCAAAGCAGATGTGTGTAATGTTGAATATTACTTTCTGCTTACTTTGTTCAGAGTGATTTGTAGTAATTAATGTAATTATTTGGTGATATTGATTGTCAGTATTAATAAACATTTCATACAATAACAGTTCCATTTCCAGCGTTATTGGAAACTATAATACTACTAAACAGTAAGACCTGGTAGTTTAAATAAACCACATTTACGGCTTTTTGAAGGTTTCAAACCGGCTTCAAATAGAATTAAGTTAGTCCCAGGTTAATTGTAGCTTTAGGTATGTTGTTTCAGATATTTACTAAGAATTTGCTGAGTGTCAGAAAACTCATAGTAGGTCTTTTCTGTTTCGTGTTGAGTCCCAGATTAATTGTAACTTTAGGTATGTTGTTTCAGATATTTACTAAGAATTTGCTGAGTATCAGAAAACTCATAGTAGGTCTTTTCTGTTTCGTATTGCTCTTCAAAAACTCCCACTGTTGTTAATTTGTAACAAATTCTGACAGTTAATCTCACTCTCAGGGGTTTCAAATACCTTTTATAGTTAGTTACAGTTTGAAGTGTTAAGCTTCGAGCTAAAATTATATAAAAACTGGCGAAAAAGAGAGATAAGATTATATTGATTACAGTGAGAATAAAAATAATATATGCAAGAAAATGGTATTTCTAAACAAATAAATTTTCATTATATGTCCAAACAACTATAATTAACTCATAATATTTTAAAAAAGTATTGACGAGATAGATTAATTTCACCGAAATCATAAAGATATACAAATCTTTTCTTTCTTTCTCGTGATGGAGTATTCTTAAAAATTTAATTTTTTGTCTACATTTTTTTACGGTATCGCTATAACTTTCCCAAAGGATTTCTCTACAAACACATCCTCGCTTGAGTTTTTTGGGGAAATTACACACAAACCATATAGAAACTATTCATAATACAGATACGATCTTTACGTCTATTTTCCTGCGTGGCAGAACATGCCAACTGACAGATTATTTATTTGTTAATAAATGTTAAGTTTTGTTTATTTATTGTAATTTCGTGCGATACCGACCTCTATTTCGTTTTTAATTTGTTTAATATGGTGTTAACGTATGCATATGTCGCAGGCCAGTCCAGTTGAGTAAATAATAAATTGGTTTGATCGCGTGTATAACTTCGAGGTACAGATGGTGGATAAGTTGCATGAATTTGGACACAGCCTACGAATGTAAAGTGATACTAATTATGTATAAAATTTATTAGAAAAGCAAGATGTCTGATGGCGATAACATTAATATTGATTACGCTGAACCATTAATGAGTGGTAATGAGATTCTAGGAATTACTGGACGATGGCGTATCAAAGTATTATTGGTGAGATGTGATTCATATGTTATGTAAACGTATTTCCCTACCTAAGAATTTTAATAAGTATGATACTTTCGTGCATAAAAATCGAACCAAACTATAACCATATTGTCTATATATATATTTTGAAAATATTCATCTAATTTTAAAAATGCCATGTGAAAAACAAGTTAATATCCTCTTGTATGGTTTAGAATTCTTTACAATCTATGTCAACCTCATATGCTCAAAATATATTTATGAAAAACCAAAAACCTACTACAAATAAACAGGAAAGTACCTCAAATAAAAAGTAATAAATAATAATTTCCACAACCAATAAATACTTATTCTAAAGTTGGTGCAAAATTGAGCATAAAAGTAATATCTATATAATCCTTTCCAAGTTATTTATTATATGTCGTATTATATATTTATTTTACTATTTTTAATCAATAATGTTAGAATTGAATGCAGTTTTTAATTTTAAATAGTTTTCCAGATTACACAAAATAAAGTGTCTTCAGTTCGTATAGAATTGAAAAAGAGATATGTGATCGAATCATTTTGGATTTCAAACTTAGAGAAAATGTATCTATGCTTGCATCTTAATTAGAGGCACTGTATCTGGGAACGGGATTATTTTTTTTGATGTCGATTAATTAATACCTAATTATTTTCACTTACTTTCATCCCGTTTTCAATGAAATTCAATCTAGAATTCAAGTAATGATAATTCCATTCAGTTTTTTCGTAGCATAACAAGTGGATATTCTGAAAACCTGTAATTCGGATCTTATTCAAAAATATAGAATAATACTGTATAATCCATTCAAATAAATAAATGAAAAAACGTAAATTCAGAGGAATTGAGATCATTTTCATTTTATGATCTCGGCTAAAAACTGACAAACTGATCCACAAAATAAAATTCAATAACAATTTTTATTATTAAAATAATTATGGATTATTGGCGATTAATATAAATCACAGCTTAATTTTTAATATTACACTCTCTTGCCCTACATCATCTTTAAAAATATTGGGCAAAGTTGGATCAGGTTAATTATTATCTGTAGCACACTACTGCAACAAAAAATCTGGGACCTGAAGCACATTAAATTTCCTCTTCGGTCACCACTTTTATTCCAAAGAACGGACATGGTCGTACCTCATATCAAATAGGAATCACCACCAATCACTAATTTGGTCTCTGGTCCCTATATTTTTAGGAAATTAATTTGTTAAACTACTTAAAAATAACGTGCTATAGTGACAAATAAAAATTGCCTCTAGCGATCTAAAATTGTGATTTATCACCAAACTAAACATACACAAAATAAAATTACCATTAGATATGCGAATCCCTGATACTACTAGTCCCCACATCATAATCAAGCAATTGCATAGAAATTCTTTAGATTTACGGTAGCAAATTTATAAACTGCAAGGATTGCACCAGTAATATTTTATTATTTCTGTGTACTTTCAGAATAATCCATAGCACAATTATGTATCTATTTGTTGGGCAATTAATTTATATAAATAGTGACAATTTAGGTATAACAAAGGAGAGGACTTCTCAAATATACAAAATAACAAGTTACAAACAAATATTTATCTATATAAAAACTTTTTATATGTCACGTTCTTAAAACAGTCTAAAAATAACAACTTTTCCTAGGGTCAAGACTGATAAATGAAGCCCTACTTTCTTGCGCTAGCATGGAATAGGTAATTGAAGTTCTGATCAAAATGCTTTTTAGTTAACCAAAGTTCCACTGATCCAAGAATACACTATTTGAGACAACTACTATATTTAGGCAATTAAGTAGAGCCCTGCAAAATACTCGCTTATAAAAAAAATTTCCAGTCAAAACCATTTTTTTAAACGAACATATATATATTATTTTTGGTCGGGAACCTTCGTCATTCCACATAGAACTTCTTTATATGTTTGAGGAGTTTTTGAATTTTTAACAAATTGCTGTAAAGTAATTGAGTAGCCATTATTGTCTCAGCATGGTTGTGTCTTGGTGAATGAAATACGCCACATATTTAAGTAAGCGATTTCCTTTAAATACACGGTATAAGCACAAACTATACTGAATCATAATACGGTATTTGTAACTATTAAAACTAACTTAAAGTTTATGGACACTCTATTAGATTATACCGTAGAGACCCGTATTATCTTCATTTTATGTCTAAACAGCGTTAATTGTTCGTAACAAATGCAAAGAAATTCCTACTACCGTTTTGTTTAAACTTCAATTCTTGATAAAAATCACCGTGATTGGTTGAAATCGTAGTGAGAATACACGCAAATAAAGCTCAGCGTTTGCACATGGGTCATACTTTCTAAATACTTTGCCATAAATGTAATTACAATAACTTAGTTTAGTAACATCAGATTTAAAAAATCTCGTGCATGCCGAATAAGAGAAAACTGCCTAATTTTGACGCCTTAGTTGTTCCTATATTATTCAAAAACGATGCAAATTTTTATGTTGAGAAACTCAAAAATGGCCAGAAAACATTTAAATTATTTCTCCGTTCATATCGATATAAAAATAATAAAAGTCGTTTAGAAAATTTTTGAAAAACCTTATTGTACCTAGTACATTTAGGTTATGTTGATTACCCAAACATTCTCGATCTGAAGGCACAACTTCGTCCTGGAAAAGAAATTTTCTGGCTAAATTTATTTTGACCTTAATTCACGTTTATGTATACTTCAGCATTTATACTATTAAGACAGGTACAGCACCAAATTATTGTAATTAGAACATAAGTATTCGAATACGATTTCAACAGTAAAAAATACTACTTATTATAATTAGTTTATAGGTTGTATTCAAAATTGTCTCAATAGTCTATCTTTAATGGTAGGTATTTGTCAAAGGTGGTTTAAATATACTTATACTTAATAATACTTACATCAGATTGATATTTGTACATAAAAATATTTGACGGTTTGTTGGCACCCAAATAAACTTTCTTTCAATACAATTTATGGACTAATTTGTATATTGAAGTACTAAATCCACTTGTGTATTATATAATATGCAATTAAATAAAAATCTCATAAATTATATAAATTTGTTACTGCTGGATCGTCTCTTACTGGGATAATACCTCACGTGTCACCTGACCACTGTCATTAAACAAACTGCGCTCTTGGCGCGTTTTATATAATTTACATTTTGTAAGTAGTTTTATTTGAAATTACGGCATATTTCCGGTAATCATAAACATAACGTGATTATAATATTATAATAAAAAACTTAAAATAATTTTCAATAATAGTCTAATACCTTATTGGTGTTATTTAAATACGTTCGGCATTTTGTTCAACTAAACCTAAGTTGCCACAAAGTTTTCCTTTTATCAGCCAATGAATATTTCACCTAATTTTATTGGACTACAAATTATTCGAACTGTTATATAAGATTTCTCACGGCCGTTGGCTCTACAGGCCTTTCTATTATCACCTACAATCCCTACAACTTTTCCTTTTAAATCTTGAAAAAATTGTTACGTACCTACATGTTTATTTTAATGTTTTCTTAGGAAATAACACCACCATCGAAATAAAAAGCTTTATATTGATATATTGAAAGAGTTATTGAAATTGTGGTACCACGGACAATAAAAAAATTCTGTAAGATCTGGAATAAATATATAGACGGGCTCTCCTTTCCACTATTCAAAGATTTCTGTTTTATTTAATTTGGAATATTACTTCTGAAAGAACTTTTATTATTTTCTTTGCAAAAATTATGTGTATGCAGCCACAATGTATTGAAAGCTATAGTCTCTAGAAAAATCTAAATATTTAATCTTGACAGTATATTTTTTTTTGACTATTATCGGTGAGATTAAGTTACATATTATTAGTTACAAGCTCTGGTTATAATAGTTCGTTACAACTATAGCCTAATTGAGCATCTGTTTTATATCAAATTTTATTTCCAGAAAGCTCTAACGTAGAAATAAATCAGTGATAATTATTTTATTACTGATAATATCTAAAAGCTACCATAAATATCGAAATTTTATCGGTATAAAAACGAATGAAATGTGTGCAAGTAACAGATTAGTCTAATGACGCACTTTCATTAGAATAATTAGAAACATAAGCGGTCATCAATTGTGTTACTTTGAAATGGTTTGAAATCTACTCCATGTATAATATTCACATCAGAAGGTGCTGTTTTATGCAGAAGTTAATGTACGTACGCATATATTTGACTAACGATTTAAATTTAATTAATTTAGTTACCAAATAAGCAAACAAATATTGAAAATATTTTCTATAAGCAATCACTTTTCAAATAATAAATATTTCATTAAAAATGTTAAAACTGTACCCTTTATATTAAATACGCACAATTGTACTTTTTTTTGTTTTCTGTACTTAACGTAATACAGTTTTAATATTGCTAGTAAGATATTTGAATTTTATTAAGGTTCAAAGTGTTTATGAAACATAGGTACGACAGAAATTCAAAGGGTTCTTGATCTTGTTTTTCAATTAGTCTTGTTTTGAAGATACAGGTCAAAAAATGTTTCGACAGTGAAAGCATTTTACTAGCAAAAAATATTTGTAAATTTTTTAATCAACAAGAACTGTTTAAAATGGTGACCTCCGGCTAGAATGCAGGCATCCAATCTGTTCCTCATTGCCATTCTCTTTTAAATCACCAAGGTCGTATCTTATTGAGTTACACCCCAGCTACTATATGATTTCTCTACGAGGCCACATCTGCCACATAAATCAGATAGTCTATATCCGGCGATCCACAAGCCATAAGTGGCCAGGTTAGGAATCTCTGTTGAAAAACGAACGAAGTCTTAGCAACAATCGCTACCGCATATTATGGAAACAATATAATGTGATTTGCGCATCAGCGATTGTTTGTTCTTGCGTTATAAACACCAAGCATTGCTGGTGGCTTGATAGTCTAGATCTTAGGTGGACCCTATTTATTGTCTACTCGACCTCCAGACTACAAACCTTTGGATTATTTCCTATAAAGTTATCTGAATTATTTTGCAGTACCCTATTCATAAATAAAAACGTGGATACATATGTAAAACACTTATGAGTAAAACAAGAAATCATACCCATTACAAATTTTACAAAAGTACATGAACAAAGTTTGTATGGTGAATAAAGACTTAAATTTATAAGTATGGTAACCGAAAATCTACCAAATACCAGTAGCAATGAAGAGAAATGAATAGGTAAATAAATTTGTGAAACCGAATAGTTATTCGGTAGTTATTTTACTCATAGATCATCAGTTGCTCAATAAACTATGTCACAATAATATCTGCTTCTCATTTTTTATGAATTTTGTTATGTGAAACGAAATTTGTGAAAATATTATGAGTTTCAAAAAGACAATGCACTTTTGAGCAGAGCAAAACAACGCAGTATTGAATTTACAAATTGTCGGTCTAGACAGCACGGGTTGAAAGCATTTTCTCAGTTTGAGTCTTATAATATAAAGTTGTTTACATGTATTTTGTACTCTTCATCTATGCAGAAAATCTATGGCTCTCACAAAATGTACTGCTGCAGGTGCTCTAGTTGTTTGAAAGCACACCACAGATGAAAAGAAACGGACTCTTGAGCAGATTCCAAAGGATGTTTGAAAACAGTTAAGACTCCGGAATGTCTAGCATTTGCATTCTTTGTTATTTGTTTTGTTTTTTATTTACTGCGCTGCCATTCTAATTTACTTTTATATTATGCCATAACTCTGAAATATGGTTTGTAAGAAAAGACAGGTTTTTGCCTTTTGTGAGAACTGTCAGCTACATAAACGAATTGACATCCAGAACGTATGGTATTTGACATTCTGTCCAGTTCTTAACAATTACTTGGAAGGTGACAAATCACAACAAACCAGAAAACTTTGGACTATTTGGGATATACAGACTTTCAAGGAATTGTGATGTTCTTTCGAAAAAAAGGCTCCATTATCATCATTTAGTTTACTAACTTTTCGATATTTTTCCTGAATCTGCTGGATGTCGGAATACATTTCGCGATAAAATATCATATAGTTTATTTAAGATAAATTAAGGTAAAATTATTTATTTATGGGTAATTCCGTAGTCTTTCTAAATATGAGTGTCCAAATGAACAAACAAAAATATATACCTACCATACCAAATGAATTTATTTAATAATGGAAACAATGAAAAAAATACTATATCCCACAACGCTAATACCGCATCTGAAAGTGGGTTAAATATTTACAAATTTATTTTTCTAAACACTTTGTTAGTTTAATCAAATTAATTACTTCATAGCAATATACTGATTGTTATTCTTGCACCCCAAAAAACAAGATTATTTGCGATAGTGCGACACGAATGTATCCTACAATTATATGCCACCAAATGTACACAACTGATTCCATTAACTTAAAAAACGATCAAAACAATCATCTTCCGCTTCCATTCCGCTCACGTACTTCCCCGTTCCTGCATCAGTTCTATTTACTGATTGCAGCAATAGAATCAATCTATTCAATTTGCAAATGAGAAAGTCTCTCTTACAAATTGTCCTCCTGTCCCTATCTGCAGAGGGGATCCATTATGTCTCATTTTCGTTTCGATTTTCTTTCCTTAGTGGACAACAGATTTAAAGATTTGAACACGCAGGGTGCTAACTCGACTATCTCCATCTGTTTTTGAAGTTAGAGCGCTTCAATTACACTTCAGTGTTAACGCTCAATTACCTCAGCTCTATAGAGTGTGATTGAAATCACATAATCCATTATAAAAGCTGACGACCGTTTTTTATGTCTCTTATAGAGTTGGAGAACATACCGTATTTAACCTCTTATAGTTCACATTATACAAGCGTATTTGTTTTCTCTTGGACAGTTATTTTAATTCATGCCTAAATAGGTTCAATAATACCCTAGGTGATGAAAAATAAAGTGCTAGGTTTTGATTTAACTGATTAAGGACTATTTTTAATCTATTTTTTCGTACTTATTTAAATTGATTCATATTCAATATCTACAATCTAAAAAATGTGATACAGACAGTATATTAGCAATCTGAAAAACAGTAATTTATAACAAACAGCAATTCTGAAATTATGACTAATAATGAAAAATTTGTGTGTTAACCAGATAATGACTCTACTTTCTTTTGGGAAATAACCATGAAGACTGGTAAACTAAATATAGTAGAGTTAAAAGATAATTCTCACAGACTAAGTTTACCAGAAATGTTCGGACACAAATAGTTCAATGTAGAATTCAATCGTTTGATAGTATATGCCGCTATCTTGTGCCATAATATTATGAATGAATTCGGATAGTAAAAACCTGGGTTCATGGTCCACATCTAGTTCAAAGTCGGCAAATACTCACTGTATAAATTTTTGTGCAAGAATATCGCCTTGCCTCATTTATAATCCTCAGTCCTCCTTCTAGAATTATATGGCAATTGAAACGCTATGCTTTAACTAACTTTGTTATGTCAGAAATTAAAAAGAAACTTATTTTATGAGCCCATTTGTGATGAAAATTATATAACTTGGGTAGCGATAACAATATGAAGGTATAGTTTGGTGACTTGATCAGGAACACACACGTTGGAAACGGAATTTGCTACTGAACTTGTGTCTCAAAAATTGTGGATTTTTGTCTATGTGATAAATTAAGTGTCAGTGTTTAACTAGATAAAATAAACATTCTATATAAGTGATCATTTGTTAAGTTAATTGCAAATAAAACTGGTAATTTTAATTTAACTGAAGAGACAAAAAAATAAATGTCCAAATAAAAACAGCTAAACAATTTGTAAAGTGAGTAAACAACCAACAGAGCGGAAGTGTAAACAAATTGATTAAAACTGAGGCGCCTCCTGATGAGCGGACAATTTTAGAAAGTAGGTAAAAAACCGTAAGTGCGTTAAAGTTTTAAAATACGTAATTACCTCGTGGCAACATGGCGAGCGTTGAAAATGCTGCTTTATATAATGAATTATATAAATTAAAAAAAAGTGATCTAATAGACATAATTTTATACCAAAAGGTACCTGAACATCTACTTCAGAATTCTGCACTTAAATTGCTTCTGCATCAAAGTGATAAACGGGAAATTAAACCAGTTGACCGTAGTGAGATAAATGTAACATCGTGCATTCAAAGTGAAAGTGAAAACGATAACTACTATAAAACTAAATTAATTTATCATTTAGAGGACCGGATTAAAGAGCAAAACGACATTATTCAAGTCCTTAAAACTCAACTAAGTGATAATAATAAATGCTGTATTAAATTACATGAAAATTCAATGAAATTTGCAAACGCAGCAAAAAGGGTAGAAGTTCCGGAGCACAACGGCACAGACGTACCTGGTGCAAATAAGCCAGCTGTCAAACCAACTGAAAAATGTAACGAAATCAAAACACCTACAAGCGTCACAAAAGAAAAGAAAACTAGAATCCCAGGTAAAGCACACGATAGTGGGCAAAATTCTAAAAAAACACAAATGAAACAGAGTGACTTGAATACCAGTGCTGGTTCGAACGACCGAAGAAAAACCAGGCAAAAAATTGAAGGTACTTTAACAAACATAAGCTTGAAATCAGCAGAAAGGCTCTCGTTTGTGCATATCTATAACCTGCATCCCGAAACAAAGGAGGAAGAGGTACTTGTACATGCACAAAATCTCTGTTTAGCAGCGACTTGTGAAAAGCTGACTGTCAAAGATCCAACCAGGTACAGTTCATTTAAAATTGGAGTACCTACTCCAAACCTCAACCTAATTAATAAGGAAGAGGCGTGGCCAAAAGGAGCATACATTAGGCCTTTTTTTCACCTCACCAAGAAAAAGAGGATGAATTCATAAATATATGCATTGTTCACCAAAATATTCAACGCATGCGACAAAAACTAGATGAAATTGACATTATGATTAAGACAACTGACTTGGAAATCAGCTTCTTCTGTGTAAGTGAACATTGGGCCGTAAATACTGACGAAATGGAATCCTACATATTAGATGATTATGTGTTATCATCCTATTTCGTTCGCAAGGACCATATCAATGGAGGCTGTGCCATCTTCAGCCATTCAAAATTTTCTTGTGTAGAACGTAAAGATATTGTAGATGTCTCACTGGAACTCCACTGTGAAATGGCAGCCATAGAGATAAGTAATACTAATATAATTGTAATTACATTTTACAGGCCCCCAAATGGGGATTTAAATATATTCTTTAATCTTTTGACAAATGTATTAAACAAAATCAATAATGAAAATAAAATTGGCATCCTAAATGGAGACTACAATATAAATTTCAATAACAATGATAAAAAACTATGTAATTTACTAGACATAACTCAAAGTTTTGGATATGTAAGTACAATCAATGAAAATACAAGAATTAACACTTGTATAGATAATATTCTTATATGTGAAAACATAACTAATTACAGTTCTTTTGTATTTGACTATGGTCTGTCAGATCATAGTGCAGTTGGCATTCAATTTCAAATCCCAATAAATTCTGTAGTATATGAATGCAGCCTTTACAAATCTGTAACCCAAACAGGGTTAAATCTATTTTTTTTATCGTTAGATGCAGCAGATTTTAGTTTTATTGATGATCACATGATAGATATTAATTATAAAATGTGTAAGTTTATTAATGTATTATCAGAGGCGGCTAATGTATGTTTTCCTTTAAAAAGACAAAAACATAGAACGCATAGTATTACTCCTGTACCGTGGTTTAACGATAATCTAAAAAGGTCCCGCGAGCTTGTTCACTTTTTGCTTGAGGTTAGTAAAAAATCACCAACAGCTGCAAATAAAAAATTGTATCACGAATTTAGGATAAAATACAGACGTGAAATAATATTAGCAAAACAAAAAGCGAATTCTAAATATATCGAGAATGCCATAGATAATCCAAAGAAACTCTGGAATGTTATTAACAAATGTAAGAAAATTAACCCAATGGAAAGTACAAATTATAGTTTGATACCTGATGATTTCAAAACATATTTTAAGAATGTTCCTGACCAAATTATTGAAAATATAGCCACGGGTACTAGTTATTGCGATTTCCTAAGCAAGAATAAAAATGTTACCAACTTTGAATTCAATGAACTAACTATCGTTGAAGTGAGAGATGCAATTAAAAAAATGAAAAATAAAAATGCATGTGACATACATGGTTTAAATGCTATTATGATAAAAAAATAGTCAATATAATAAATATTCCATTGTTCAAACTATTTAATATGAGTCTTAATGAGGAAATTTTCCCAGATATTTTAAAAGTTACACGGGTTATACCTATACCTAAAAGGGGGAATAACAAAGCTGTTGATAATCACAGACCCATTGCCATAGTTTCAATAATCGGAAAAATTTTTGAATCTTGTTTGAATAAAAAAATGATGAGACATCTTGAAAACAATTGTTTGCTTCATCAGAAACAATACGGTTTTAGGGCAAATAAATCTACTTCAATCGCAATCGTAGAATTAACAAATAATATTTGTAAAAGTCTAGAAAACGGTGTCTTCAATGGAGCCCTATTATGTGACCTACAAAAGGCCTTTGACTGCGTCTCTTGGCCAATACTCTTACATAAGCTAGAGTATTACGGTTTCGGACCAAGGAGTGTAAATATAATTAAAAACTATTTAGATAAACGTCCTAACATAATAAATTACAACAATAAAATGTCGGAGCCCTATGAAATGTCCTACGGGGTACCCCAAGGTTCTGTCCTTGGCCCTACCCTATTCTTGGTATACATAAACGATATAAAGATAGAGGTACCAGACGTTGAACTATATCTGTTCGCTGATGACACAGCCGTTACCACAGAAATGGATAACTTTGAAGATCTTTCTTTAAAGTTAGATGAAATTCAAACTAAACTTAAAACGTGGTTTGATGCAAATAAATTAAGCCTCAACGAAGCCAAAACCTATTTCACATTAAAAAAATTAGATGATACATGTCAACAAAATGTAAAATTTCTTGGTGTAAATCTGGACCAAAAACTTCTGTGGCATTCCCATGTGGAGCAAGTTTCGGCTAGTGTTTCCAGAAATATATATATTTTAAGAAACATTGCCCAATTAACGGATACAAGGGTTACCATGATGGCATTTCATGCTTTAATAATGACGCGCCTAACCTATGCAATACTGGCATGGGGACATTCCCCTGCAGCCAACAGGCTCTTCAGCATGCAAAGAAGAGCTCTAAGAATCGTGGCAGGTCTCGGATATAGGGAAGATTGCCGTCAGGCTTTTACGTCGTACAACGTACTCACCCTACCTAGTATTTATATTCTGGAAACAATTATATTAACAGCAAAAAACTTAAACTTTTATACCACGCAAGATTCTCAACATAATTACAAGATCGTGAAAATATCACCCAACCATATAATAGAATCAATCGCTGGCAAAATGCCATAAACTACTACGGTCCAAAATTTTTGAATAAATTACCACGGGAAATTAAAACCTTACCAATAAAGCAACTCAAACAAGCCGTAAAATTTTTCTTAATAAAAGCTAGTTGCTACTCTGTTGCCAATTATTTTGAATTGGATTTTGACAAAAAATTTTTCAAATTGTAAAAATTGTTAGTCATATTTTGTTATTATTATTAATTTATCTATCTAATACATTTGTCTTTTAAATCAATTACTTCCTTTCGGTACTTGGGGAGCGGTCAGAATAGTATTATGTGGTTATTTTTAAATTTCAAATTTTACATATCTTTATATATTCTTTTTTATTTCTGTGTCGAAACTATCACCAAATACTACTTATGTGTCTTTCACTTTATAGAGCGTCTTTATAGTGAAAGGAAAAAGTTTCATGGCAAGCATTGAATAGTTATAAGTTATTTATAATGAACATAGCTCCACTAACTTTAAATGATTGTTGAGGTAGTCCCTGAATATTCTGTCTACTGAATTTTGGTTTTCTCCCTTCACTCCATTTACTTCATTTCCGTAAGACAATCATATTTAACATTTGTGTTGCAGACCAAATACAGTGTTGCAATTTAGAACAAATATCCTCAAAGGAGAAAAAAGTTCTACAATGTGGTCTATAGTATTACAGATCTACACACTAGTCAGCAACGCTATAATACTTTAGTGCAATGTTGCTGTTAAAAGAAACTGTCAAAGATATTTTTGTAATTTCTATTCAATAAGTAATTCTTACTCGACGTAACATTTGGCAAGTTCATCCAGTTCTGAGCTATGTTCTAATACATCAGGCTCTAACTTATCAGGAAATTACTTAAAAATTAATTGCTAACTTCTATACAAATAAGCAAATAGACATATGACTTGTTAGAAAGCTTCTCAATAATTGGAAGATATAATATAAAGTTTTAAAAATACACTTAAAGCATCACCCTGTATATGCAACATTCATCTGAAAGAAAGAACATCTCAAACCATACGAGTGAAAGTTATACACACATCCCATTAAGTTGATGGACAAGCAGGCAGTGCAATGACGTGCTAGGAAGATTATATCCTCAACAACAGGCCGTAATTAGTCGAGTATTTATGACATCTATCGGAATACTTAGTGATAATTAGAGCTGGAAATCACACACGCGCCCTCCACAAATCTCCGGTTATTTGAAACCGCATTTCAAGCTTTATCATCGCCGAATGTATTGCCTGCCATGGTGAAAGGTTATCACGTATAATTAATGGATGGACGATAAATTTGCTACAATAGATCCTGTAATAATAATTGTCACCTCTTTAGTTTTATCATAAGAACATGAGATGGCAGTCGTTCCCAGTAAGTTTCACATGTAAAATTAGTTAAGTATATATGGTGTTTTGTCCAGTTATATGTGGTTATACGTTTGTTTTGTACATGAAGGTCTGGAAAAAGCTTTAACAAATTATGTCAGTGAGCTTAAATACCTATTAGTGGTGTACATAATCCAAAACGGCATAGAAAACTTAATGATATCAAAAACGTGCTGTAATTTTCACCTACTTATTCAAATTAGGCAAATATACAACGTTTAGATTTTTTGTTTACCATAAAATTTAAATCGGAAATTGCTATGCTTCCTTGTACTTTAACATATCTTTTGTATAGTAAAGATACCATTATAATGCAAATAAAGTCGATGATATGAAAGTATGGGAGATAAATATGAGCCCAATCGTAACACCTCATAAACAGCAAAGTCCAAGAATAATACGCACAACAACGAACCTGGATAGATAGAATATTGAAAATAAACAGATGGAGTAATGATTAAACGATGAGGAAGGAAAGTCAGCAAGATTTATCTAGCCATCGTCTTCATATTTTGACACCCTTATTTTAGGTCAATTACTTGGGATCCCATGTTCTATCGGACTTTATAATGCAACCTTAGACAAATGACTTAATTTTATGTAAAAACAATACAATGTCTTATATTCGGTATACTCCGGTAATGTCTAAATTCAAATTGTTTACTGCAATGCATATCTGTTTTACAGTTACACCATTCTTCTTCTTCTTTACTTCAGGTATTATACATATTGTTTATTAGACAACCTATTTGCCTCTTTGAAATCCGAAGTTTCTATGATATAAACCCTAAATTCAACTGGCGGTATTTGTTCAAGGATACGCAAAAGGCGCTAAAATGTTGTGACTGAAGAAAATATTCTCATTTGTATTGTGCCAAATCCTCACAAACTTGTCCAAGAGGTAAGTTGATATCAATGATCGACGTGGGTCCTTTTGCAGGAAACAATGATTCTCCATAGAAGATGGATACGGAAAAAGCGGTTCAGTTGAGTGGCCCTCTAGGTCTCCTGAGCTCAAACATTTAGACTTATTCCTATGGAGTTTCTTAAAAACGAAAGTATACTTGACCGATCCTAATTCTGTTAATGAATTAAAACAATTAAGAAATTAATAACATTAGTCCCATTATGTTCAAAAATGTTAATAAGAATTTTGTTAAAAGATTACATTACAGTTGATTAGTTCTTTCTTATTGCTGTTTCAAACTGGTTTCCCTGAGTTTGATTGTTAATTGTTCTAAAATCGCTACTCCACTAAAGAAATGTTACATAATTTTTTTATTTAGACGAATAGGATTTTTCACATTAGGTTAAAAGATAAGGTGTTGCTGTTTAAATAAATATTGTTTTCAAAGCTGCCGAAGAAATCTCGCAAAAAATTACATTGTATATCGTAGGTCGAAGTTGACTTGTCTTACACCTGTAAAACTTCCAAATTCGAATTCCAACCGTTAGGTCTATCTGTCTAAGGCTATAAAAATAAGGTATAAAGATGTACAAGATAGCGACTAAAGCCACTACTAAATTTCTGAATTGCAATACGTTTTCAAGAGACAATATAGAAAGAAAATAAAAATATTTAGCTTCTAGTTTGATGTTAGTCCAAAAACCTAGAATGACATCATGTTAGCAAAAAAAGGGCAGTATTTATTAAGTATTACCACAAAAATATTAATAAAGACAGATATCCAAAATTTAAATAACGTTTATTGTAATCATTTAGAAATTGCTCTTTTTCAAAAATTCTAATAATTCCATATACTGCCACTCTGTTTAAAGTTTATTATTTATGAAATAATAATTATGAATTTGGTTTATAGTAAAATGACTGAAGGAGAACTTCGAATGCTTTCTCAAAGTAAAATAGTGACGTATATGTCTTTATCTTAACTACCTAATTAGAGAATCTCTTAATGACATTTGAACCCAAATGATAGCATTCTTTTACAATTACAAAACGGTTTTATATCTAACAGAGCGGCCCCCAAATAATACGAGAGCACGCGACCAAATTAGAAAGCCACGTGTCAATGCGAAGCCCACTTTGTTTTGAGCAAATTGCCATTTGGTTACACGATACTCACAAGTGTAACGAGCAATCGACTAAATTGTGGACGAATCGAATTCGAAATTAATTTTTCTCTATCGCAGAATACATTTACGGAATTAAGAAGAAGGCATAAAACAGAAATTCAATATGAGATAGAAGGGTCCTATAGAAAAGTCAGTTGTTCTTAGCCACCTGGGACCGGGCGTTCCCATCAAAACCTCCCAATCATATTTTGTGAGTCATCGCCAATATAATCGGTTTCTTTTCTTGGTAGTTGTCAAAAGTATAAAGTGTGAGATATGAAAAATGATTCTGTAAACATACGATATTTGTATATTACCGGTTTTAGCAAATAAATAATATGATTGAAACAAATTTAAACCTTTTTATGATTTGTTTGGGAAAAAACCACACTTGACAAAAAACCTATTTATTCAAAAAATCCAAACGTTTTAAAAGTCGAAATCTGATTTTGTCAACGGCATTAAATTTGAATTTAATATAAATCTGAAATTGAAACCTACGTTTTGAGAAAAAAATCACTGAAAACGACAAAAATGACTAGAAGAATTGCGGATGTGATTTATCAAATAAAAACTTTTGGGTTCCCTAGATAAAAGAAAACATCTTCACTAAGTCCACAAAATAACAAAAATTATCTTATTAAACTTTAAGATAGTTGTAGTAACTGATATATTTAGTAGCTTACAAACTCACTCATTAATTGATGATGACGAAAATTCAAGTGCAGCTCGACCAATTCGCCTAATTTTAGTATTCTTTGAAATCCTGGGAAGGTATTTATGGAGAGGACAATTGGAAAAACTTATTTTTCGTTTTCCCACCTAAACTGTTCCTAGTTGTATATTCAAACATTTCAATCAAATATTTACGTCAACACATTATTCGAAAACAAACTGTGTGTTTGAGGTCCTAATGTACACTGAAAATACATTTTATGGGTATTCCGATTTGGCTATATTTTTTTAAATGTCTTAGTAGAACGTGTAAGGCCTTTAAGGAAAGAATAAATTGAAAACCTGCCCAGAGAATTGGAAAATTCGGGCAAAACGGAAAGGCTATCTGAATTAAATAGCAATCTAAAATAATACGTAGTAGTCACAACAAGATTATTTAATTACAAAATTCCCTTTTATTCGTCATGAACGAAGTTTACAATGGTAATCTTTTGTCGTGACAGTGACAATGAACCAAAGTCGACGGCCTTGTTAAGACCATTTTCGAAAATCTCGCCAATGCACATATTTTATCGGACCAGTTGGAGACTGATGCCTTATATGACATTAATGAAGTGTACGCATATGATATAGAAAGTTCACTGAGTTTAGTTCAGAAATCTACATTTTCTTATTTATGTAATGAGGATCAATATAAACTTATTCACCGTACAACTGGAATTGTGGTAAAAATAACGTAAATCATATTTCCTTGTATATACTCTCTACTCAATATAAATATCACCCAAATTATTTACTCTTACCTCAGCTTGTAGATTCTAATTACCAATTTTTGTCAAATTTGAATAAAAGCGACTCCAGAATACATAAATAATTAAACTGTATTATAAAAATTTTAGTCATCTTTAAAATTTCTCACCCTAACCAAACAACCTATTTCTATTTTGTGAGAAATGATACCATAGTTAAATTTGCATTCTTTAAATAATGTAATGTTTGTATTTACACACTCGGGTTCTTGGATTTATATAAAAACACAGTCCAACTCACTCTAATTTATTTCCACTACTTTAATTTATATCCACAGAACTGTTTACAATTTATATTTACTGTACGGCAGTCGAATACTTAATCAAAGCTTCTGTCGGCTCTCCGTATTTATATGTTACTTCTCGGAATTCTCCAGAACGTCAAAGAGCCGCTGGGAGATTTCCTTGATGGACTAGATTCTTCGAGACCCTCATCAAAGCAAGCCGCTGACCTTGATGCGCCAGACGAAAACCTTTTCAAATTAGCCTAAATAAAGGATTAATGCCGCTTCCATGAATTATCAGATGAATTCTTGTCACAATAAGATTACTTTTTAAATAAATCAACAATTTACTTTATAAACTAATAGATATTTAATTAACAAATCTCAAAAATATTGTGAGAGATTATCAGTGCAAGCTATTTAAAATGATTAAAGAAACTCATTTTGAAATTATCCTCCCATCTGAATTCAAATTGCAGAAATAATCAATTAAACCTGCAAACGTAAACTGTAAATTCCTACTTTATTTTAAAACTATATTTCACATTCAAATTTACATAGGTAAATTTTCTCTTTACTATATAAGTAATTTTGATATCTCAAATAACAATTTCTCTTAATTGGTTCATATTCCCAACATATATTTTAATTCCTTTAAAAAAATACATTTTAACTACTTTTTATTTCTATCAGTCTATATAAGAATGTTTGACAATATTTTATCTTTATTCTTTAATTAAATAGGACCTTCAACACATATCAGTAGGCATTTCTAGTTTGCTTTACCAGCATCATAGCCTGATGTACACAGAAAAAGGGACGGTAGGTACAAACTCTATTAATTTCTGATATCCTTATTCAGACAACTACCATACTCTTCTTCTCTAAAATGTTGGCTCCCTTACCACCTTTTTAGATAGAATAGTTCCTATAACAGACGTATAGCAAACTGCATATAAAACGAACAGGATGCTTACTTTAATAAGGGGAAATATATAAGCAATTTAAATAATCGCAAGAAATAAACTTCAAAAATTTCTGGGTTAACAACGTATATTACCGCAGTAAAAGTTTAACAGCCTCAAATATGATAAGTAGTATCTGGCAGAAATTAGTGATTCAATATTGTCTCTGTCTCTGGATTTTTATGACAAATCTGAACTTTACAAAATGTAACTAAACAAATAGTAAGTAATCACCTCACAAACTGTAATAGCGATATCCAAAATGTTTAATATATCCGTACAACCCAACCAAACAGCAGCAAATTTAAAACAGTAAAAGCTGCAATGTAGTGGGAAATTAATAAGCAACGTTTTTAGAACTAGAATTGGAAGCTTAATTAGGAACTAATTAGACATTATAATTAAAGATTGACTAAAATTTATTCCAGCCAATAGTTAGTTTGGTAAAACCCATTTAAAATTTAATAAACCTATATAATTTATTTTGGGAACACTTCTCGTCCTGGTTATTAATCTAACGTATGTGAAAAATAATTCCCTAAATAAAAATGATTTTTACGGCTCTGGAGAAACCTTCTCATTTCAACCATCAAATATCAGCCTAGATAATAGCAAAGAATAAATCAGGTTCAAAGGAGCTCTTTTGAAATCTCTATCATTTTTCGTGCAGAAGCAAAAATCAATGCCGATCACTGGATACGAGCTACAAAGGATGGAGATTCGAAAGAAAAATCGAGGCGAGTATCGTAGAAGGAAGTTGGTAGATCGCTTGATTTCTATCGGAAATAAAATAGAGAAACATATTACTTCGGATAAGAAACTTGTCAGTTCCTTGATGGGCGTTCATCCCTAAAAATAAATGATTGTTTCATATTGAGAATAGATAGGGTGAAATTCGTTTTTTTTTTATTAAAACTGAATGATTTGTTATACGGGTTCTCTGTGCAATTTTTGGTAAGAAGTGCAACACTATAATTCCTGCTATGAAGTTGAAATTTATTTTTGAGGTAGTCTGTTCTCATTGTAGTGTAATTTTACTTAATAATACATTACAATATCAAAATTTATTGGTTAAATCTGATTACGAGTTTTGCATTTGATAATGACATTAGTTAACCGTTAAACATAAATTGTATCTTAAACTTATGATGTTTTTCCTATAATGTTTTTTTTTTCTACTCTTGTACTCTCAAACCCATAATTTCTGTAGATGAAACAGTCTTTTAACTAAGTAATTTCGAAAAGATTGTTGAGGAGGTCTTGAATTATTTTGTCTATTCATGGGTTTTCTCTCCTCCAAATTTTTTTCCTGTAACAGATAAGTATTTAAAAAATTGTATATGTAGAACAAAGTGTGTGAGGAAGAATCTCTGTACAGACAACCAGTAATCCGGGCAATTTTACGAAATTGCCTTACTACACTTTGTTCTACATATACAATTTTTTAAATACTTATCTGTTACAGGAAAAAATTTGGAGGAGAGAAAACCCATGAATAGACAAAATAATTTTAACTAAGTGTTCATAATATATTTTAACATATATTTGCGAATAATGCTTACAGTTGGACAGATAATCGGAATACTTCACAATACGAATTATTTAATTGTTAAATCAGACCGCGTTTTCAATTTCAGTGCAATTGCAATAAAATGTACATTTTTGTAAATAAATGTTTAAACCCATATAATCCTCCTTCTACAGTTTATCAGTTGAGGCAACCGAATGCTGTTGTAAATACTTGAAGGGAAAATTTAATGAAATTTGATAATCCCTAATAGGTAGGATTGAATAAATATATGACGAGAATATCCAGGTTAACTGCGAAATGTAGATTTTTAGGTTACCGTACAATTCTTCCCCATTACCACCTTATTTTCTGTATACTGAACTAACAAATTTGAAATTTGATAATTTATTTAGTTCAGTGGCACAAGGTCAGATGTATATGTAAATAAACGAAATTAGATTTTGGATGCTAATTGAAGATATAAATTACAGAAAGAAAATATTTTCCAATGCATCATGGGGTACAGCTAATGACAGTGTTCGTTATAATACTTTTGTAATTTTGAATTTAATTGTTTAGAGAATTATGCAAAGATTTACAGAAAATTTCGCAAAGAAGTTGGAAAATTTAAAACATAACTCAAGCATTCTTTTATCTTATCAAATAAACATAAGTCTAAAGTGCAGAATTTAAGGGATATTAAAGAACACATGCGAAAATAGAGTATACTATTTCAAAACACTGGCAAAATTCTGTATCTGTTTATTTCTAATAGTATCGCAATAGGATTTATCACGGTGTTCTTCAACGCAATCAATAGGTAATATCACGCACTAATTCAAAGAACTAAGATTTGATTTTCATGCTCTTACCCACTTTATTCTCTAAGAAGAAAACTTTCGAAG
This sequence comes from Octodonta nipae, assembly GCA_034190945.1. Taxonomy (NCBI): domain Eukaryota; kingdom Metazoa; phylum Arthropoda; class Insecta; order Coleoptera; family Chrysomelidae; genus Octodonta; species Octodonta nipae. The sequence continues at coordinate 83,936,876 of CM067216.1, forward strand.
CTATTTCTTCCTACATCCCAGAAAATAATTAACCTTACATAAGTTTCCACAAATTAAAAAAATATATTCCGAAATTACAGATCAAGTAAAAACTTATGTGACAGAATCCAATATCTAATTGTTTTTATGGGCTAGAGAATGACATATGCTCCTCTATATATCGGATAATCCATTTTTCTATTGGATAGAATGTACACTTTTCATACACAACCTCATGGTTAAATTTTCTGACTACTGAAATACCTCCGCAAACTGAAGCTCTAATCTAATTTCCGGGCAGTTTAATTTTTATAATGCTGCCATCGTTTAGTTTGTTAAACATATTCCGTATTAGTATGTAATAGATGTGTTTACATACAGGTTGTTTATGGACCAGACAGTAACATAGATGACTTGGTATTGTTTCTGTTAGATAGATTTCAACTGAGCTTATAGAATCTCCTCTAATACGTGTACAAAAGGTGAGCCCATTAATGTTGCTAACTCGGGATTCTAAACGCGGAACTAGCCTTTATAAATGACGTTGTGGTAAGAAAAAACTACCTGTCTGTTGGTTTGTCGTTCTTTCACATAGCTACTGATCGACATTATGTTCCTCATAGTCATAATTTTTGGCCCGGAGAGTTACCAACATTGCTTTCCAGTTACCGCACAACTGCGCACAGTGCTGCACAATGCTCACCACTAAGTGTTCCAATTATAGCACTGGCGCGCACAAATGGACACCAGAAATAACTGTGCCTTCTGATGTTTTATGTAAGTTTACCTAGTTAACATAAAGCATTATTATAAAACATGAAGCATGTTCCAATTAACGCCCAAAAATTGAGGCACTTCGGTAAATGCTGCTTCATGCAAAAAGTTCTGAAATCATTTTAATGTCATGTGAAACAAAGATATTTTAGTTTCTGCAATAACACAAAGGTTATTTATTGTGCCAGGAAATGCATTGTTCCCTTGAGATTCAAACAACTCAAATATAAATACTGTGGTAGAGTGTATGAACTGAATAATTGGTAAACAAACTCATGAAGCTGCTTAACAGTTCCCGGTTTTGGTTTAATTTTGGAGTATAAATTTATTTTAACGTGTATTAAATAAAAAAAAATCCAGAAAACATTCATCACTTCATTAAAACAATGGCTCAAATTACAATACAAAATTATGTAGGTACAATTTCTTTGACATTTCTTGGACACTGACAAATTTCTAAAGTAAGTATATGTTTGTAGTATGCAGTTGGCGAAAAATGATATGACAGATAAATAAACGAACTTTATCAAATAGAAATATTTTTTTTGTGTGCACGAACATTTTTCAATGGTACATCCTGTATATTTTACTATTTTTACAATTCTTGAGGCAGTTCTTAGTACAACTGCACTATAAAAAAAACGGCCAATTAATGTTTTACAGAGATTGATATTATATCTAAAACTAATACAGCATGATTCTTATTAATTTTTTCCAAGTGACAAAAATACTTAAAAAATACAGATAAGAAGGTTTGGCCAATACCAATAGTTCTTACTCTTCCGAATTCATGAATTATTAAAATTATTTTTTTATTAAATTGTATTAGTGTCCTAGACCTTTTATTATTAAGAACTGCCTCAGGAATCGCAAAATATCAAAATATACAGGGTGCTCCATTTTAAATTTAAATTTTTGTGTAATATCAGGTTACATGTTCAGTAGTACAAAAGTACAAATTATTCATAGATATGGTGCTTCATGGTGCTTCTTACCCATATCAAATTTACTCCATGAAGCTCCAACAATAAAAAGAGCTTATATAATAAATACGTTCCCACCCTGTAAATAGTGCTTCAATAATTACCACACTAAACCTATAAAACAGGAAAATCTAACTAAATACTGACAACATGAATTTCTCCTGCTCTATAAATAAATGTGAGCATTCCCAAACTAGTTGTAAACAATGAAAAGTCATACAGCAATCCAGAAACAATAAATACAAAGCCCCAAATGGTCCAAAACCAGCCAATAAACATTCATACAAACAATCAATTAATCCGATAAAGAACAGTCGGACAGCTACAAAAAGACTCCTAATTAAGTGACAGGTAGTAAATATGTAGGCAGACCGAATAACAGGCAAGTTTTGCGGGTAAATAAACGGTGCGAAAGGTTCGGCAAGTTTCGGCAACATTCGAGACGGAGCTCCCAGCGGTATTGACGACCAGCTCACAAGGGAGAGAGAAGAGTCAATACCTTCCCCAGGGGAACGGTGTCGATCTCCCCACGAGACTAGAAGTGAGAGCAAGACAGAGATAGTATATGTGTACTATGTAGCGAGAAACGGAAAGTGTTTGAACGTTATATGGAGACATCGCTATACATTTTTGCCTCTGCAGAGGTGGATCATCTACTTTAAGCTTCGGGATTACATAACACTGACTTGATTATTTTCTCGTCTGTTTGAAATTCGCTCAAATGAATCAACTTATTCAATAATTTTATAAATTTATTTAAATTTATAAAGAAAACATAGAAATACAACACGGTTAATAGGTACTTGGGAATACTTTTCGAATAGTTTAAGCTGGCATTTTCAAATTTATGTGATACATTAATGAAATCTGTAAGTAATTATTGAATAGAATGCGTTAAACTTTAAACTCTTATTAACAAAATAGCATTTCCTTGTGTTAGTGCCTCTAAACTTATCAACAGTTTTAGGTAAGGTGTTATCAATATGTTGATTTTATCATCAATTTGCAATATATATTAGCAGTTCTAAAACCGGTTTGACTGATTTGGATATTTTAAACAACGTTCTATTAAGAATAATTTGTTGGTACTTCTATATTTTCTCTAGAGAAGTAAAAAATTCCAGAAAATCGAAAAAAAAAAGTTTCAACAAAATCTAGTTAGGCGCCTCCTCCAGCGAACATTATATGAACCAAAATAACATCAGAATTCTAGGACAAAATTAATTGAAAAAAAAATGAAAATAAATGTTTCTTTACTGCCTTCAAAAATTGAGAATTTTCTACTTATAGGATGTTTTACTTGGAGAGCTAGTGACCCATTTTGCATCAATTATTTGATTCAAGTAAATATTTTGCATAGATGTATAGATAGGATAGATAAGTAGGTAATAGGTAGTCTGCGTTACCTATGTGGGGGCAGTACAGACTGCGCATGCAAGAAAGGTGTACAGGGTATATCACGATGAGCTAAGTCGACATGTAGATCGGAAACTACTGGGAGTATTAATCTGAAAATTGGTATACGTGTTTTTTTCGCGGAGCTGGTTTGAGTTAAAACATTTTCAGTTAACTACGACTTCCGGTTCTACCGGAAGTGGACCCCAAGTTTATTTTTTTAAATTAAACGTCATGTTTGTTTGTAGCATTTTTAAAATCTGCAATGACTTTTAATACGACTTTATTGAAAACGTCATATGCCTGAAGGGCTCCAGTTGAAAATTATTTAAATTATTTTGAAAATTTTCACAGCCCTTAACATAAAAAATATTTTTGTTCGAAACAAAAGAGGCCCAGGGCACAAATATCCACAACTTACCTGAATAAAACTTGAAGCGTCCTAAATCTTTGGAAACTGTTCAAAAAATTATACGGCGTACTTACAAATTGGTGAGTCATTTTTTTCACATCGCTATCCCGTTTTTCTCAATGCCAGTAGATTCTATGCAAAAAAATAGGGGAAGGCTAGGTTATGCTTACAACCACATACCTAAATTAAAGGGTTTTTGGGAAAAAGTACAACTTCCGTCTGGTTATTTTATTAGAAATATCTGAATTATCATTGGTCTTTTCTGACAGAATCGACAAAAAACAAATGCTGAAGTGTCAACAAAAAAGATTACTTGGAAATTATCTGCGTCATGGTGTCATGTGTATGTTTTGGTCTATTCGGATATCGCCGAAGAAAGATTACCCAGACTCTTTCAATATAAAATTCTCCATAAATGATTAACAAATTGAAGTTTTTTTTTTCGATTCTTTCAAAAAATACCACCGATAATTCAGATATCTCTAATAACCGCACAGAAGATTTGGTTTTTCCAAGTTTATACAAAAACCGTTTAATATAGATATGGGGTTTTAAGCATAAACTACCTCTATTTTTTATCGTACAAAACACTGGCGGTGAGAAAAAAGGGGTAGCTACTTTAAAAAAATGAGTTACACGATTGTCAAGATAGCCGAATTCGGTGCTAATTTCTGCGAACTCAGTACAATTTTTTTGAACAGTTTCAAAGATTTACGAAGCTTCAAGTTTTATTCAGGTAATTTCTGTCAATTTTTGACCTGGCACTCTTTGTTTCCAAAAAATATTTGTCTGCATCTGTCAAAATTAAAAAAAAAATTGAAATATCTTTCACCTGGTGCCCTTCAGACATAAGATATTTTCAATAACATAGTAGATTCTAAAAATGCTATAAAAAACAGGGTATTCCATTTTAGAAACAAAGTCGTAGACACCTGAAATAATTTATCTGAAACCTCGTGTACCTATTTTCAGATAAATACTCCCAGTAGCTCTCCATATTCATATCTTTATACATACATACCTTTCATGTATGCGCAGTAGCTACTGTACCCAGGCAGGTAAGGCAGACTACCGATTAACCACTCACCTATCCTATCTATATCTCTATGTAGAATATTGACCTGAATCAAACACTTCATGAAAAATGGGCCAATAGCTCTTGGTCCATTTGCTTATATTGTAATCATATGGAAAAATTTGTATTATTGATATTATATCAATAATAAAAGTTATTCTTTAAAAAAGTGCGTTGTTTGAAATCTAAAATGAAAATTCTCTCATTTAACTTTTTTCAATTGTATGCAAGGTTTTTCAAAAAATATTAATTGTGCTTTACTAAAAGTTATAAATTTTCAGTTTCCTAGAAACTGAGAGGTCAAAGTTATGCAAACTAACTGATCCGTGAAGAAATTCCTCCGATTCATGAAATAAATTTATTAAAATTTCAGAAATTTTAATCAAGTGATGGGGGCCTTCTTCTATACTTTGGTTTCTTAATTAATTTAACATATATGCTTTTATATCCAATCATCTAATTTCACGATATTAACACATAATTCTTCTAATACTTCTGGCCCTATTTTTTTCTAAGCCTTTCATGTTCTAGTCCAACTAGCCATCATTTGTATCATCCAGTGCTAAATATAGTAAAATAAGAAAACAAAAACAAAGAACATACCTATATCTTAACTAAAAGGCAAGATATACTATTTTTATCAATTTTTTTACTTTGAAATAAAAATATTTAATTTGAAGGCAAAAATAAATTTTTTAAATAATTAGGTAGATATACTCTTAAATTTGTGTTCTGAATAATAATTGAGTATAATGGAACGTAATGCCATTTGATTGTCTAATTGGGTACTTGTATTTTTTTGACAATCTAGCAAAATTCTACAGTCCCCCTTCTGGGTTCTTTCAGAATATCTAGCCAGCACTATATGCTATAATGATATTTACTTAGACACTTTGTTGGGCGATTAATTTAAAACTAATTTTGAAATTTGATAAAAGTCAATTATTATGTCTTTGTCTGCAGATTCAAAAAACCTATATCAGTATCAGATCGTACTAGGAACTAAGCGATTAAGATTAAACAATAGCGAATAACTGAAACTGACTAATTAAAAATAACTTCATAAATTTTTCATAGCAAATTTCATCTTATGATATTTGCATTTCATGACAATGTAGGCTAAAGTCTATAGCTCACTGGGCAATCTTCTCAGACGTATTCTGTGGTTTTATTTTGACCACTTTAGATCGCGATTATCTTTATTAGCTACCATTCCATAAATTTTAAGATTAGAAAAACTACAAATTTTGTCTCGTCGATAAAGTTTCTCAAACAACCGTGTAACGTCACTTGTTGCGATTAAATTCGGACTCCTTCTCAATAAGTGTTGTCTTCTAGATTCAATGGAGGTATTTGTGTTTCAAGAGGAACATTACTTTTCGGGATCAGATCAAAACTATTCTCGTACAATTTGTTATTTTCCTTTTTTCTTTATTTCATTTAGGACCCAGGGGCACCTTATTTATTCTTTTTAACAAAAATTGATTTTGGGATTTCTGTCTTGAATAAAACCATGAATTGCCAAAATTTCTGAGAAATATTAGAAAATGTGTTCACCATGTTCAAATTGTAAAATTGATACTTCTTCTAACCTATATCCACTACAATAAACAGTAGCTAATGTAGTTTTAGCTAGCTCATCTTTACAGTTTGAACCAAACTGAAGTTGTATTCATCGCTAGCTTCAACTACATTTTATTCTTAGTTCAAAATTAGCCGATCTCTGTACTTGTTAGTCCTCGCATCGCTAGAAATATATACTGAAATTGTGAAATCTTTAAAATAGAAGTTAAAGATGTAAACAATGAAGTTAATTATTAATACTTTCAGAATATACCTATAGATATTCTCTGACAAAAAAATCGCAACACGCAGAAGGGGATGTTTAAATTTAATATTATCTTGCTAAGGCATGGATTCTATAGTAATTTTGGTAAAGTTTGGTGAATGTTTTTTCATGTAAACTTTTTTTTCAATTAAATTTAAAGTCGTTTATTGCATTTTTTAATATATACAAAAAAAACTTTTTGGTGGGATCCAAAAACGATCGCCAGCTAAGTGAATTTACGTAAGGCGGGTTTTTCATTTCGAAAAATCGCTAACCGCACGAACAGAAATCCAACTACTGTTATGAGATGTTGTCAAGCGTGGTTTAATAATACCCAAAATCGGAGAAGACTAGGCACTGGACGTCGAAAGGGCACAAATGAAGTTCAAGCTTGACGTCTAAGTCTTATGGCCTTTAGAGACTGATTTTCGACAACTCGAAATTTGGCTGAAGAGTGGTTAGGAGAACAAAGTCATCTTGGAAGTGTCCGAACGGTTTACAATAATATAATGTCGTTTTGTACTGCAGCATTATCGACCCCATCTTGTGTTACCTCTGACCGCTGAGCATAGACGGCAACGACTACACTGATGGAGAATACGACAACCTTGGAATGTAGAATGCATCAGGCCTCATTCTCTGATGAATATTGAATCTACTTCGGTGGACATGATGGATGACGACGAGGACAACGACGTGTATCTCAATTTGATGTTGAGCGACATCCAAACCGAACAGTAGGTGCTATTGCACATGAACGTAGCCTTTGTTCGAGGCAACATGACAACGCAACGTTATCTTTAGAACATAGTGGAGCAGTACGAACTTCTTTACCTTAATCGGCCCATGGATTCTATATTTCAAGCAGATAACGCTCAGCCTGATGGTGATCGAGTTAATTTAAACTTTTTGAACATGTTTGGGATATGATGGGTAAAATGCTTGGAAATTTACTCCCGGACCCACTGAGGTTCTACTACATGAAATACAACTTAGTATTAGTGTTCCTCAAGTAGAAATAGACCACCTTCTTGAATCAATGCCAATAGGAGTTGGACAGTGTAGGTATAGATAACAGCGGTGGACAAACATGTTATTAACAAACTTAATTTTATAAAACTAAACTCTTTGGTATTTTTTATTCAAATTTAAATCTATTGCTCCTTACTGTCTCATCTACATTTTACCAAAACATTATTTAACTTAAACATCTCCATCTGGGTGATTTCTTTGTCAGTGAATATATATTAAGAACCTATGCTACAGTTAACACCAGTATTTACTAAACAAGATAATATCTGTTCTGAAAACAATTATAAAATGTGTATGAGTGATGAGGAAATATGAACATAACATTTCCCAATATTCCTTTTTCGAGTTATCCTTTGAATTTAAAACAGTATTTTATTTTGGAGTACAACTCGTCATTAATTGTACCCCACGGCATTAACTCCTCAAATAATTACGTGTATTTAAAATATATACGAAGTCGGTGCCAATAACTTTACAAGGATTCCAATATAAAATAAACACAAACCTATTCTTAATTAAAAGAATCGGGTCCTCGGCAGGTTTTCGATTAAATACTGGCAAAAAGATGCTAGTACCTACCAAGCACCGGCATCTACATATATATACAAATTCAGCTTCCATATGTTGGGTTTACAAACCAAAAAAATCAATTGTTACTAAATACAAAAACGAAGAGATATATCAAGTAACAGCCACATGTAAAATTTAAAAAACGAATGCACCAATTTATGTGCTTTTTTAGCAATATGATTGATTTGTTGATAGAAAATGTATAACTATTGAAATCTTCAAAATTTCGAACTAGATTTCAAACAAAAATATTTCAAATAAATGGCATACCGTTTCTGGCGCATTCACCAAAATAAAATTGTGCTTATGCAGAGAAATCATGACATACTCTTGAATATTGTGCCTCCAAAAGCGTGTCAATAAACAGTGCAAGAACTTTTATTATTTATATGGCATTACATCGAATATTGGGTACAGTTATTATATATGTAATATTTTTTCAACTAACATTGTGCTGCTAAAATACTAAAGAAAAGACTTACGAACAGATTCATCCAAATTACAATTAATTTCATTGATATGATGCAAAATTTGTAATTTGCATGGTATTAAATTCAATAGTATATTTCATGTGTGGCTGGATTTAAACTAGTATATAAAATTTAATCACACTTCAACATAATAAAAAACCGAGTAACCAATGGCAAAAATATTAAGTAATAATCAATCAAATTTATCAGTTGTTCCACAAATAAAGGTAAATAGGTCCTTGCAATGTTTACCAAAATGTTTATCAAATTAGATACCTAAAAGACCAATAATTCTTATATCAAAGAGCATGGCATCAGAATGTACGTAAAAGACTAGCTAAAACCAAAGTAAAACAATATGTAAAAAAATGTAATATATTTTTTATTTATAATATAATTGCTCAAAAGTCTTCTCTGTGTAAATGATAACTCGATATTGAAAAAGTAAACAACTATTGGGACTACTCAATTACTTCAGGAAGATTTTATACAAGTCATCAATATGTACAAATTTCTTGGTTATTCAAACATTGCTCCCAGTGGCCCACTTGGCTAACTGCCTTGAATCTAAGGGATCTTTACGTAGATCATACATTATGCAAATATCCTATTCCTGTCTGTCGTCAATTAATAAACTCTATCAAGAAGGCTTAATATTTGATGCTACCTTCATTATCTTGGAGAAAGCATCTAGCAGGGGATAACGGAAGTGAGCCAGCGATCTAAACTTCAACCTTAAGTAAGGTTACTTCAGGTTAGATACTTGGAAAAAGTAGTTAACCAAGGAAGGAATATTTACACTCTGCTGCAGTAATTTAAGGATTATTGTGCATATGAAAATAAATTTGAAAATCAATATACAACTTCTTCTAAAAGACAAAGTTCGCAGTTTTAAACAATAAGGTTAATTAACCCCATTTAAATGTTATAGTAAAAAATTTTCTTAATTTTATTGTCTTATAAATTTATGACATTAACTAACCTGAATTGTGGTTTCATCCAATAATATTGTTCGGTTTACAATTAAGTTGATAACACATACCAGAAGATGGTGCTACACGGACAAGCTTAACCAGTGGTTTCAAAGTACCATTGTTCTTCAAAGTTCTACTAAATATAAGTGCTTTGACATGGTATGAGAATATTTTTCTTTATAAAGACTATAATAAAGTATTCAATTCGAATTTAGATGCCCGTAAAGACCCTTTGCCACATACAGGCTGGGCCAATAATGTGTAAGTGAATTCTCAGTCTAAGTAAGTTGCATACCACCTGCGAAAATTCTTATAATGGAGCTATATTGTAATATTTAATTTAATTTTTTTTATTTTCCCAAAATTTGCTCGACGAATTTCATTTATGTTTTCATGGAGAAATAATTGAGCCTCAAGTTGGTTATATTTAAATAATTTTGGGCACAGTTACGAACACTTCTGTACATTTTTCTTAGCATCTTTTAAACTACACATTTTAACATTAAATTATATATTTTTTAAAAAAATTTAGTCATTAATATATATATATATATATATATATATATATATATATATATATATATATATATATAAACTGTAATTATAGGAAGCATTCCCCTCACAATATTATACATTTTTAAATAACAAATATTAAAATTAATTAATAATTTCTCATGACTATCTTTTCACTTTATATACTATGTTGCGCTTGAAGAAATATAAGTTTTCTAATGTGTCAGGCAATTAACACTAATTAAAAGCAGAACCTGTCCTCGCTGAGTGAGATACTATTTTCCTTACCATTTTTCAAAATTTGAAGTCAGAAGTTTCGGAGACAGGGGGGAATTGATCAACTTTTGTCTATTTTCTGTTATCTTTTCAACTAAATAATATAAAATCATGCAGTGAGGCCCTATGTACCCCATTCTTTCATAAGTTTAGGCTTGTAGATATGTATTTATATATATATATATATATATATAACTTTCAATATACATTTTACGGGTTTTTTGTTAATAATATATGTTAACCAATACTTTTTTCATATTTAGAAACAATAGGTCTGTATTCTTAATAATAAGTAATTTGATAAAGTAATTTGATATATTATACGGTGGGCTTGACAACATGTATTATTCATTTAAGTGTCTAATTCTCAACTCCAAAAATTTTTTTGCGGATTTTACTTACTTTTTCTTGTTTCCTATACAAGGTAATTCGAATTCTACACTCACCAATTAAATATCGAAAACAACAGGGTTTCAAAAATAAAAAACGGATTATCTAATTTTCTATTTCTTTCGGATATCTGCGAACATATTCGGAAAATTTAAAATCGGTATTTCTCCAAGCACTAAATTACGCAATTTTCTCATGTAGATTCCGACAATCCAATGCTGAAGGTTAAATTTGAATTACCTATACCTTGTATATACTCCTTGTATTTGTTTATTTTCATAAAATCCCTTCTTCTTCTTATGTACTCCTGATTATGTCACCAAATTGTATATTGATATCAACTTTCAATTTGTTTCGAAAATTCGGAGAAAATAAGCTGCGACAGACAAACAGACACAAGAGTGATATATAAAAAAAATTGAGCATAAATACGAAATTGCAAAATATGCGACAATTAAGTGTTATAAATGTTCAATTCGTTAGTAATGAACTCCTGTAATATATGGAAATCAATTGTAACACGCAAAAGTTCATAATGCACTATTATCAAATGTATCAATTCCGTTAAGCTGGAAACATAAGAGGTTTGTTCCCACTTGATGCAGTGTATAGTTACCGAATCATAAGGTTCACCGTTCAGGAACTACTCAAAGTGCATGTCTGAGATTTGTAGGATTCCCGTTTTAGAGCTAAGTTGGTAAGTTTTCGAAACTGAAATAATACCGAAATCACTGTCTGCAGTTATCAGACTGGTCAGACATCAGGTTAATAAGTGTATTTAATTTGTTTACAATAGTAATGACTAGCGGAAAAAAATAACAAATTGTCAATGTTACTATTTGATTTCGGGCTAAATAGATTAACTGTTTCCTCTAAAAATAGTATAAAACAAAACATAACTCTACTCCCAATTGTAGTTTACTTCCATTATAGATACACGTACATCAATAATTTGCTTGGTTTTACTAATACTTAATTTGGTTCAATGGTTTTTTAATAAAGATAATCTTATTTCCATTACTTAACCTCCTAATGGCATAGAACGTAGTCGTGTACACGTAATTGGAGAATGGAACTGCGCAAATCATAAGTACGAGAACCGTTCATAAACACTACACATTGTGGTTGGTACAAAAGGCTAAATCATTCCATGTACCGTGCAAGCTCTTGTTGGTACTCTTTTGAGACAATTGGCATGCGCCGAATCGTTCATGTACCGTTTTGCATCAAGTTGGTACAAACCTAATATATATATATATATATATATATATATATATATATATCATCATATGGAGCTATATTCAGCCAATTTTATATGGTGTAGCCTCCCTGAGGAATTGGATTGCAGAGGAGCTTGAAGAGCTGTGGAAATGGAGAACTTACGATCTTCAGAAGAATCGAAGTAGAAGAGCTTAAGATCTGTGAGAAGGACTCAAAGACTGTATTGAAGAGATTTGGCGATAGGTCGACAAATGGTTTATTGACTAACTGAAATGAACAAGAAGAATCCGAAGTCTAGGACTAAGAAGAGAAACATATTTTTGGATGTTTTTATCGTAAACTCAAGGCTAGAGATTGAGAAACTGGCCTTTGAAGAACTAAACTCGTGATGAAATATATTAATCAAGAGAAACGCTGAAGACCTGATCGGAGACACTGCAGGTCTTGAGAGAACAGATGAAGAGCTAAACGACTTTTTGTGAGAAGAAGGTTTGGGAAGAAGACGAAGAAGAAGAAGAAGAATATTATTTAGAATTTTAGAAGGTATATCAGGCATACATTAACATGCTGCCTTTTGGTTTGGTTGGTAAGGGACAAATATCGATTTCCCTGATTTTTGCCATTTACGTCAGAGACGACTGTATCCCACAGAATTGTGTCACAATCTATAATTAAATTAAAAACCATTTGACCTGATACTGGGCCAACTCCTCTTATCAAGCCTAAATCATTATACAATTGTGTGCTGCATGACTTCCCACTAAGCCACCGACCTATATATATATATATATATATATATATATATATATATATATATATATATATATATATATATATATTATTCATCTCTCCGGTTTTCTTAATGGTTTGCTTGTTAACTGTACTATTTATTTTATTCTGTACAATATTTTCTTATAACTTTAAAATCAATGATTTCTGAACAAATTATTCAAGTAAAATAATGTTGTATATCTTTCATATCAATCGAAGTTTATAGTTACTAATTAACAAGAACGAAGAAGTCATAAAATCCCCTAACAATTATTTCGTTCTAGCATTTTCCTGAAGAAGCCTACGTTAAAATATCGTCAACTAATCTTTTCCCTGTTCAGTTGCTGATGGTGCTGATTCGGTGTGAACCTCCCTCTTTAATTTCCTTACTTAAGACAAATTACGAAGATAGAAGGACGAAATCGGACCCTGTCGATAGCAAAAAGGACAAATAGAATAGATATCGAATGACCGCATTAGTGCGAGTTGTGAAAATAAAGTGACCATTTTCATCGGGTATTAATCTTATTCTGTATCAGGGAAAGATGTACATGTATTACAGCAATATTTCCATATAATATAATTATTAGGTGAAATCTATGAACACTTAGAGTTTGAAACATCTAAACTAAATGCGAAATTTATTCAGATCAAAATGACAAATAAAGTATAAAACGTTTGCAGACTTAATAAAATAACTAACTCTCTAAATAATTATTCTTTTTGCTGCATTTCATCCAAAATTTGTTTACCGCTCATGCTTTTATGAAGACAATATCGTGTATATCCAGTTCTATTTTTTATCGACTTCAAATAATGAAGAGGTTCTCAATTAATCTGTAAACATTTTTATGTGTGTTTGGCGATTATTCAAAACCGGCTCAAAAATTTGGATCGTTTGAATTGGGTTCTGTTATGGAGCATACCGAAATGGACCGATATTGTTTTCATTGTCATGTATTATACGTTTTTTAATAACATTTGGTGAAGGCGATAATATTAAAGAAAACAATTCTCGCTGTTCGACATCTGGGATGTAATAAATTGAAAATAGACTAAAAAAGATGTAGATTCTCCATTCGTTCACCTACAGTGGGTCCACCTGTGGGTCCACCTAAGTTGGAAACATATTGAAGACTTTCTTAATACATATAACTATTTAGAAGGCAAGTTACTTTATTCAACTCAATAGTAAACGAGGTTGGTCAAAATAATGAATATTGCTTAAAACTAGAATACCACATTTTAGGGTATTCTAAAATTAATTAAATATGAAACCTGCGTCCAATTAAGCCAATAGATCATGAATAAAACATTTAAAAAAATATATAACCGACTTCCACCTATAACTAAAAAGCTGAAAATAATTATAACAAAATACAACTCTAGCAAATAAATAACACATTCAATGTTGTCAGGTACCTACCCAGGAAGTAAAAAATGTAAACATTAAAAGGTGCTCATTCTGTACAAATTAATTACCTAACAATCTAGTATATTTTTGCAGTCGGTGCCAAGCAAATCTAAAATCCTTCATTGCGTACTTATCTACCACTTCATCAAACTTGATTGATGCTTAGCACCGACTTCAAAAATATACTAGATTAGTAGGTAATTAATTGGTACAGACCTTTTAATGTTTACATTTTTTACTTCCTGGGTAGGTACCTGACAACATGGAATGTGCTATTTATTTGCTAGAGTTGTATTTTGTTATAATTATTTTTAACTTTTTAGTTATAGGTGGAAGTCGGTTATATTTTTTTTAATGTTTTATTTTCAACTTTTTAGTATTGAACTCAGGTAGTTTTCATTCTTTATTTTTTATATTGTATGTATAACCTTAATAGACAGAACCAGGTGAAATCGAAAGCCTCAACATTACACAATGATACATTTTCACTTAAATTAACAGGTAAATGTTTACCAACAAAATGTACTAGTACGCGTTGACTTAATAAGCCCAAAATATATTTATGCCTTATGTACCACGCTATGTAACCTTTTTTCAACTTTTTTTGACAACTCTGTATAACTATAGGTAACTCCACTCCGCCTCATGTACCAACCATCCTGTACATACGACTGCCCACGGACAAGCATAAATTTGTTAGCTGTCTTCTGTAAACTATAGGACGAAGTAGAATCCATCCCATATTTACGGAGTCAAATCCGTCCTATATTTTAACCATAGTATATGACTCCTTGTGGGCTACCCCATAAATTATTTCATTTTTAACATTTTACATTACCGCTCTGTGTAACATTAATTCCTTTCCACAATTTATGTAACTTCTTATGGGCTGTAAATTAAATATTTTTTTAATCACAATGTATAAATATAATTTAACTCCAGCATATATTTCAACCATCCTGTATATGATTTGTTTACGTCCACATCATATAACAGTTTTTTAATCACCCTATATAATTTTAATTCATATTTTTTTCAAAATTTTTATACCACCAAACGTCCACTCCACCCTATATTCCAACTATTCTGTATATACGGCTGCCTATGGCCCACTAACATTCTACTCCGTTCTATGTTTCAATCATCATATAAATGCAACTCCTTCTATCACTTTACTTTGTGATTTTGTTTGTTATAACTAAACACCCTGTGTATAAACGCACCAAATGGCAGTTTAAAGTTTGACATGTGTTGTCACTGAATTTTCTATTAGGCCGGAACAATGTGATAACCAAAAGCACCGTCTTCGCAAAATGAAAAAATTTGCACTTAAATAGGTATTTGCCTGATATACAAACAAAACGAGCTTGGTACTCATTGATTTAAAGAACCGAAAACACTATGCTTTACTACCTATATGCTTGAGATGTACAAAGAAAATTTTCAAATTCGCAATTAAAACTTCCAGTGCCTAAAATTCCCGCACTATTACGTTGGAATTAAAATATTTGTGAGGAAATGTCCGTTATGTCATTTCGATGAAATTTTTGATAAGAATTTTGGAATTGTCGGCGATTATCTGCAAAACTGCAAGTTAAACGTCGCAGAAAAGTAAATGAGATCACCTAGGGATCTTCCTTAATAGATTACATGTTAAAAATCTATACACATTAATAAGGAGCTTTCGAAAAATCGACCAATATGTTAGGGTTATGGGTCGATTTCCATGCACGCATCTGTTCATTCACAAATTTCATCGCTTTAGCAATAGAATTCTTTTCCAAAATTTGAAGTTTCACCAATCCGGATATATACTCTATTAAACAAGACCATATTCATCCAAAACGGTTCACCACAGGAGAAGAAATCAGGTAACATACATACAAAAAAAAACGCCACGAATTGATAACCTCCTTCTTTTTGGAAGTCGGTTAAAAATTGTAAAACAAATACAACTTTAAATACCAAAAACCGACTTAAAAAACCCGAAAATAACTTAACTAAAAAGCAAAAAATAATATTTCTTAGCAACCATTAATTCTTTTTGGGAAGTCGGTGCCAAGTTAAATAGAAAATAATTTAGGAAATATATTTATGAGTCGGACAGTGACAACGCATTGAGTGAGCTGAGGCCATGGAGAAACGGCTGCGAGATTCAAACTTGAATCAGACTAAATAACGGATTTATTCCCGGTAAAATTTTTCTTCATATATATATATATATATATATATATATATATATATATATATAGTTACATTTTATCTTATTCGCTAAGAATGAAAATTCTCATCTTCACATTACATCATTTTCCGGGTTTAAAAGCCAAATTTTAAATCTTTGTACATATATTTCTCCATTTTCCCATTTCTCCATTCCACTAGTGAATATCCGTATTGCCTACCTCTTAGACATTTCTTTTTTGTTTTTATTGACTGTAATATATTGTCCTTTAATATAGTTTCTAATATCGTCTTTTTACCTCTTCTAAACCGATTTTTTGCCCTCAGCTATTGTTAAATGCTTTCACTATACCTACACTATTTGTAAACTTCTTGGTGCGTTCCCGCAATTTGTTTAGTGTATTGTTTTCAATTTGATTAAATTACTTCATTGATTTTTAAACTTCTGCACCTTTTCTAAAACATTCCGTCGCGCTAATGCTAATTGTAAGTGTGTTTTTGCGTGTAAAATATAGACAGTATTGTGATTCGTGGTCGCATCCCGAGCTATTAGGACGCTTGGGAAGTTTTCGTGTTTGTGCTCCGAACTGTTCGGACATTTTTTGATTCCGTCTGAAGAGACGCCGCTTATTGTTGTTTTTTTGCGTTACGAGTCGCGAGTTAGTGGCTCCGTTTGTAACGACCGCTAAACCGCTTTCATTTTGTTTCTTTTGTGTTTACAAAAGCGCATCATTTGTTGTTAAACCCGCATTTTTTGTATGCTCAATCAATGAACATTATGTCGCTATTTTTTGTGTAACGTGTTGTCCAGACGAAGCTCTAAGAAACTGTTCCTGTTGTTACGGGGCTAGCCTCTGAAGAAAGAAGACCCAAGAAAACACCAGATCTGCGACATAAAAGGTTAGTGATAACTTTTATTTGGTGGTTCGTTTATGTGACGGCACGTGTTTATTGATTGTTCCGCTAAAGGTCCTTCGTCAATTATATACTTGCATTGAACCAGCATTGAACTAAAACCGCAACATCTAATTCATACATTTTTTTGAATATTATTCTATATGTAATGTTTATCGAACACATTACATAATTTGGTCCAAGTACGAGCCGGATGCAATTTGAGTTAATTTAGTGCAAAGATTATCGAATAAATTACATAATTTGGTCCAACTCCGGGCCGGATAAATTTGAGTTAATTTCGTGCAAAGTTTAATGATCAAAACATTGATTTTTCGTTGCAATTATAGTTGAAACCCGCATTGAATTTTAGTTTCTTTATTTGTTAGAAGAGAAAACAAGTTCGGGATTCAGTAATTCCGTTGGAAATAAAACGCAATTTTTTTTGCCGTCTTAAAAACTTACAAGAGCTCGTTTTGTTTGTTTTGGTTATTTGCTAAATTGTTTTGAATTTATTTGACATTTGGTCAGATATTTTACTACTTCAACAGTAAAAAATTGTACATTTTTGGAATAGTATTTTGTTTTCGTTCTATCGTGTTAGATTTGTTCAGTGGCGTTACAGTGATTTTAATTTATTGCTAAGATGTCAAAAACCGCTGAAAATTTACGTAAATTTAAAAATCATCGACAATCGGAGTTTAAAAGATTAGAAGATATTTATTTTGCTGCCGAGAAAGCCTTAAGAGGTGACGACGTTGAATTGTTTTTTAGCATGATTGATATGTTTGATTCAATTCATTTAGAATTTTTTAAACAGCACAATTCGATTGTTGGATTAATTTCAGATGCAAACGATGAGTTTGACTTTGAGGATGACATTCGCAATAAATTTGAAAAATTGTTTTATTCAATTACGTCTATTTTTGCTAAACTGAAATCTGTTCAGAATTCTACGCCACAAAATATAGCACGGGAACAGGAAAGTGTTGCTTTGCCGCCAATTGATTTGCCTTCATTTAGTGGAGACATATTGGAATTTGGTACTTTTATTGATTTGTTTGATTCATTAATTCACAATAATGAAAAATTCAGTGCTATGCAGAAGTTCAAATATTTGCAGTTAGCTTTAAAAGGGCCTGCTTTTGAGGCTATTAGGAATTTTAAACTAACACAAAACAATTACGTGAGTGCTTATGAAACACTTTTGAAAAAATTCAAGCGAACTCGTTTAATCGCGGAGTCTCATTGGTCAGCTTTAGAACAATTCCCCCAACTAACTTCAGATAGCCCTTCAGAGGTTCGGAAGTTATTGGATGACTTCAGTGATAATTTGGAAGCACTGAAGAATTTAGGTTTACCAGTAAATCAGTGGGATTTTTGTATCTTTCAGATGATGTTGAAACGAGTTCCAAAGAATTTAGCCGCTAAATTTGAACTTTACCATGGTACTGTGACCGCTCAAGATGACTTTCCGATCCTCTCGGAAGTTGTTGATTTTTTGTCGAAGTATTGCGATGCCTTTGAACATGTTGAATTATCCCGCAAGGCAAAGCGAAGTGTTGAAAAAAAGTTACCATTAAATTCAAAGCAATATTCTTCCCGGTTCACTACATCTTTGTTTGTCACTAAGAATAGAAATTGTTTAGTTTGTAAATCCGATCATGCGATTTACAAATGTACTGAATTCTTGAACAAATCAGTATCCGCGCGGTTTAAGTTTGTTAAAGATTTTAGACTTTGTTTTAATTGCTTAGGCGATTCTCATCAGTCGAATCGCTGTAAATCTTTATCCACTTGCCGCAACTGCAAACAACGCCATCACACATTGCTTCATTTTGTAAATCGTGCTGATTCAGGTATTCGGTCTGAATCTAAAGCTCCCCCCGCAAACCTGGCTTCCACATCTGGTGGATTTAGTACCATTAATCCTGTTGAAAGTCCCGAAACTTCTCTACCGCAGACTTCTTGTCATAGTTCACTTTTGTCATACAATTCAAATGTGTTGTTATCTACCGCTTTAGTTGAGGTATTAGATAAGCACGGTTCTTATCAAACTTTGCGATGTCTGCTAGATTCGGGTAGCATGACATCATTCATTGCGAGCAAGGCTGTAAAACGCCTTGGCTTCCGACCTATGCCCGCTTCGATTCAACTCAACGGGCTAGGTTCTGTGCAGAGTACCTCTGCTGAGGGCTCTCTTACCCTTTCTCTTCGCTCTATAGTAAAGCGTGAGTGCAATTTTGTTGTTGATACTATTGTTTTACCCCGCATTTGCAATGATATGCCTGTTGCGCCCATTAACATGGCTAATATGGCATATCAAACCAATTTGAAACTTGCTGATCCTGGTTTCAATAGCCCAGGCGCTATTGACCTTTTGTTAGGTGCCGATATATTTTCTCAAATTTTGTTGGATGGACGACTTCTGGGAAAGGAAGGTGTTCCTGATGCTATTAACACTGTGTTTGGTTACATCCCTATGGGTAGAGTGTCTTCGAGTTCTATTAACTCTCAGTCTCAGTCGGCCATAAACCCAACTTCGCTTTTTTGTCAAATTGAAGATGTTGTATCATTAGATGATTCACTCCAAAGGTTCTGGACAATTGAAGATGTTCCTACCGCACTGGTTCAGTCCCCTGATGATCTTATCTGCGAAAAAATATTTTCCGAGGGATGCAGGAGATTGGATTCAGGTAGATTCGTTGTGCCTCTTCCTTTTAGAAATACACTTCCTGCTTTTGATGGAATGTATAATCTCGCCGTACAACGTTTCTACTCTTTAGAAAGACGTCTTCTACAGCAACCACATCTTTACAAACAATATTGTGATTTTCTCAAAGAGTATTTGGAGCTTGAACATATGGAGATGGTTCCAGATCCATCATCTACTTCTTCTGATTGTTACTACATACCGCATCAGTGTGTTTTGAAACCTGTTAATAGAATTACCAAACTTAGTGTAGTGTTTAATGCATACGCTAAGATACCTCATCGGTTATCTTTGAATGATTGTTTATTTATCGGTTCCAAGTTGCAGCAAGACATTATCGCTATTTTGTTGACCTTGCACAATTTCGTTTTGCCTCGCCTGCTTGCTATAGAAAACTTTTCTAGTTGTGAACTTCACACATTTGGTGATGCTTCTGAGAAAGGTTATGCCGCTGTTGTTTATTGTGTGTTCGAAACCGCATCTGGATTTCGTCAAAGTTTTTTTGTGTTGTCTAAATCGAAAGTTGCCCCTTTGAAAACTTTGTCAGTTCCCAGATTGGAACTATGTGCTTCAGTTCTTACCGCTAAGTTTGCTCATTATGTTTATGAGAAATTCAATAGTCGTTTGTTGTTCAAGGTGATTCGTTGCTGGTCAGATTCCACGATAGTCCTTTCATGGCTTAGTTCTTCCCCGCATCGTTGGAAGACATTTGTCAGTAATCGAGTTGCTTACATTCAGGAAAAATTTCCTTCTTCTCATTGGTTTTACATCCAATCTTGTGATAACCCCGCTGACTTGGGTTCCCGCGGCACTTTGCCATCAGAGTTGTTAGGCAATACACTTTGGTGGAAAGGCCCACAATTGTTGATTACCGCTTGTTTGCCACATGCTTGCTCATACTCAAGCATGTCACCGCTAGTTATAACTGAAGCCCGTATAGTGGCGCTTCAAGTCACCGCTTCACCAAATTTATTTGGTACTTTGTTAGAAGAACATTCTTCTATTAATCGCATTACCCGCATTATAGCTCATATTTGTCGCTTTGTTGATAACGCCCGCAATCCAGACCGTAGGGGCTCTGGATCATTTTTGGCTGCTGAGTTATATCAGGCTCAGCTTCGCATTGTTCGCTATGTTCAAAATCAATATTTTTCTAAAGAGATTTCACTTCTTCGAGATCGAAAACTTTTGCCCAAATCGCTTCGTAAACTTTCGCCGTTTCTTGATGAACAGGGAACTCTTAGAGTTAATAGTAGATTGGTTAATGCTCCACTGCCGTTTGATACTAAATTTCCCGCACTGCTACCAAGCAAAAGTCGTTTGACTAATCTAATTGTCGAAGATTGTCATGTCACCAATCTCCACGCAGGAATCCAAACCGTTCAATTTCTTTTGCAGCAACGATTTTGGATTCTATCTGCAAAGAAAGTAATTCGTAGTGTCATTTCTAAATGTGTTTCTTGTTGAAAGCTTAATCCTTCTGCTTACCAACCCTTCATGGGAAATTTGCCCATTTCCCGCGTTTCACAATTGAAACCCTTTTCTCATGTTGGAGTAGATTTTGCTGGTCCCTTCACTATAACCATGGCTAAAACTAGAGGGTCGAAAACTTTAAAGGCCTATCTGTGCCTGTTTAAGTGCTTTGCAACGAAAGCTGTTCATCTAGAACTCGTATCAGATTTGTCTGCTGATGCATTCTTGGCAGCTTTACGACGATTCATTGCACGTCGTGGTCGATGTAGCCATATATATAGTGATTGTGGTACTAATTTTGTGTGTGCTCACAAGCAGATCTTGAAAGCTTTTAGAGCTACTGCTGCACGAGAAACCATTTCTTGGCATTTCAATCCCCCTTCGGCTCCTCACTTTGGAGGACTATGGGAGAGCGAAATTAAATCCGTTAAAGCTCACTTAAGACGTGTCGTTGGAGATCAAATCTTAACCTACGAAGAACTTTCTACTGTATTTGCACAGGTCGAAGCAGTTTTAAACTCGCGACCTATAACCCCTTGTAGCAACGATCCCTCGGATCTTACCGCCTTGAGTCCTGGAATGTTTCTTACCATGGAACCTTTAACAGCACCTCCTGAATCTGATTTCTTATCTGTCCCATCTAATCGTCTCAACAGATGCCAGTTACTGAGTCGTTTGCATCAGGCATTCTGGAAACGTTGGTCGCAAGAATATTTACATACTCTTCATCAACGGAGTAAATGGACTGATCCCTCGGAGGTTGTTAAGCCAGGTACTCTTGTTATTTTGAAGCAAGACACTTCCCCTCCTTTGAATTGGCCATTAGGGCGCATTATTGACGTACATCCTGGAGGTGATGGTGTTGTACGCTTTGCTACAGTTAGAACTGCAAGTGGTACTTTGAAGCGACCTCTTGTAAAGCTTTGTCCACTGCCAGTGGACCCTTAGTTTTGAAATAAGTAATTCAAGGCTGGCGGAATGGTGCGTTCCCGCAATTTGTTTAGTGTATTGTTTTCAATTTGATTGAATTACTTCATTGATTTTTAAACTTCTGCACCTTTTCTAAAACATTCCGTCGCGCTAATGCTAATTGTAAGTGTGTTTTTTCGTGTAAAATATAGACAGTATTGTGATTCGTGGTTCGCATCCCGAGCTATTAGGACGCTTGGGAAGTTTTCGTGTTTGTGCTCCGAACTGTTCGGACATTTTTTGATTCCGTCTGAAGAGACGCCGCTTATTGTTGTTTTTTGTGCGTTACGAGTCGCGAATTAGTGGCTCCGTTTGTAACGACCGCTAAACCGCTTTCATTTTTTTTCTTTTGTGTTTACAAAAGCGCATCATTTGTTGTTAAACCCGCATTTTTTGTATGCTCAATCAATGAACACTACGTCGCTATTTTTTTGTGTAACGTGTTGTCCAGATGAAGCTCTAAGAAACTGTTCCTGTTCACGCGGCTAGCCTCTGAAGAAAGAAGAACCAAGTAAACACCCTTTGCAGAGCTTCGACGTAAAAGGTCAGTGATTAGATTTTATTTGGTGAATTACTTTACGTGTTTATTGATTGTTCCGCTAAAGGTCCTTCGTCAATTATATACTTGCATTGAACCAGCATTGAACTAAAACCGCAACATCTAATTCATACATTTTTTTGAATATTATTCTATATGTAATGTTTATCGAACACATTACACTTCTGCTATTATTTCCTTCTTTCAAGTGTTTGTTTTGTTATTGGTTACCCTATCAGTGGTTTTTAATAATGAAAATCATCATAATGTAGTTAACAAAGTTAGCTATGTTGGCTATAAATATCATGTTTTCAGGACATGAGGTTTAACTCTCACTTTATATCCAGCTCTCGAGGATGCATCAATTTTTAAAATATCTTTTTTTACACACGTATTCTATATTATTCTGAAAAAAGGATATATTCCTCATATTTATAATTTTTACATTTATTAAATCAATATGTCTCAGACTTTTATATAAATTCAAACGATATAGATGTTGTTACTCTTCCCGACATGCTTTTGTTTCGCTTAATTCTATTAGTATTCATTTCGTTTTGCAGAAATGAGCTTTACACACGGAGACCTTTCGAATAAATATCACATGACATAATCCACTTACAAGTAGGCGGACTATATAAGGGTCCTTTATATCGTGTTAGTCTCCTTTCCTGAGGCTATTGCTCCTCTATTTATCTTTGCAAGTCCTGCTCCGTATTCGGCATACATTAGTAAGCAAACGCTCTCCTGTAACATAAGGCATGCGAGTTGTCCTCGGGCCATATGGGCTGCTAGAGTAATAAGGTAATTCTGACGTAGACAGTAGGCACCAGGCACCCTGCTCTCGAATATTTGTATTTTATGTGAAAGGGACTTCTGAATACTAATATAATTTTTGTTAAACGTCTGTCACTGATGTAATTACGAGGTGAATAAAACAACATTAAAACTTTCAGTCGTATTTTTCCATCATTGGTCTTCTCACTAAATATTATCATGTTCTTAAATACATATTTTCCAGAAAAGTGATGTACTTAAAAATCTGGAACAGTAAACGGTTTACCAAAAATGAATCATTGTAGTACCGACTCCTCCACCAGAATATATACTAATACATTATTAATATTTAGTTTAGAGTTGTGTTCACAACTGATAGCTGCATTTGATACACACACAGTTGCACAGTTTTTTAGAATCAGTAAATACACATGCTCCTCTTAAAACAAAATATTCAGGAAAGTAAATGATTAATTAAAAGCCATCATAGTGACTTTTATTCAGGGTTTTAATTTCAAAACTAGCCACCCTAAATAACTTTTAAAATATCTTTAAAAGAAAAAGACAAAAAAACACGTTAATTTGTATTTACGGATAGAAACATTTTACACGTTATCGGTCACCATGCAGTTTCAACCCCCAAGCGGGGGTGAATATCACTTCTACATGTTTAAATACAGAGGGGTGTCATGTAATACTTCTTTTAAATGTATCTTTTTGTCAATCTTTTGACACATCATTTTTTCAAATCAGTGACTAATGACTTTCAAACTAAAAAAAATATTATTTATATTGTATTTACAATATTAATATTGTAATATCGCTCACGCTATTCAATTCTAGGTTTAACTTCAGTTTTTAGATGTCCCCATAAAAAAGTCAAGGGGCGTTAGGACAGGTGATCTTGCTGGCCATTCTGTAGCGCCTCTTTTTCCAATCCATTTATCTGGAAATGCCTCATTTAACCAATTTCGTACAGACAAGGCATAATGAGGAGGTGCTCCGTCCAGTTGAATAAATAGCTTTTCTTCGTCTAGCAACAAAATTCCATCTTGATCTATTTGATTTTCTAAAGTTTCGATTATAAGGGGAATTATCACAAGTCCAAATACAATTCACCAGTTAAATTTCCTTCCATGAATAAAGCACCAATAATTTTATTTCCGAGAATTCCGGCACATAGTTTTACTTTCTGAGGATGTTGATTGTGCTCTTCCCGAAAAACTTGTGGATTGGTATTGTCCCAGTATCTACAATTAGGTTTAGTGACAAATCCATTTAAAAAAACCTGCTTCGTCAGAAAAACAAATCTTTTTAATAAAATTAGGGTTAGTCATTAATTCGCATAATTGTAACCTTCTGTCATAATCATCCTAAGCAAGCTGTTGCAAAAACTGTATTTTGTGAGGAAAAAATTTTTTTAGGCGTAACGTTTTATGCACAGAGCCTACGGAAATATGTGTTAACGTGGAGACTTTTGGTATTGATGTTTGAGGAACCATGGCTAAATGACCTAAAATCTGAACCTGTGCAGCTTCAGTTAAAACTCTACGTTTCTTGACAGTTTTATTGCACACAATTACAGTTTCTTGAAACTTATGAACTAAATCCAACACATACTGATGCCCAATATTTTTATTTGGATGTCTGTGATGAAAAACATTAGCAGTTCCAAGGCACAGCGTTGTTCTTTCCATAAATAAATATTATTTCAATTCTTTCTTGAAAAGAATAAACCACTGTCATTGATGCTCAGTATACAACGAAACCACTACTAATAATAAACTGTTAACACTTACAGTCGCAAATATCTTTCGCAGAAACATTTGAGGATTTTTTTCATTTGTTTATCTTGGTATTTATACTCATGCTTTTTTCAATATCAATTGAAATTTTTTTTTCGGTTTCTAGGTCATTACTCTGTAACAAATAATCTTATTTAAAAAAATAATTTGTCAAGATATTGGCAAAAAAGAAACCTTCAAAAAGCGGTATCACATGATACCCCTTTGTATTTAAACTTGTATAAGTGATATTGACCCCTGCTTAGGGGTTGAAACTGCAGGGTGACCGATACGTCCAAAATGTGTCTCCTCGTATATAAAAAGTAACGTTTTCTTTTGTCTTTTTCTTTTAATGATATTTTAAAAGTTATTTTGACTGGCTAGTTTTGAAATGAAAGCCCTGTATATCTTATCACATCAATTAAATGAAATAAATGAATACTTCTGCCATTATCCAGCTTCTATTGTAAAACTTTAATTATAGTCATTGCTGACAACCCTAGTGTACAGTGGCGGATCCAGAAAAGAGCTACATGGGAGAATGTCGTATTACCGTACCGACTGGTGGAGGCTTCTCTTTGGTTTTGGACCCATTCCGGGGCTTTTACTTAAAATAATAGTCGATTTTTGGTTAAAGCCCTTTGTTCCACTTTGTTTTGGATCTTAAAGACTTAAAATTATATGGGTTTATGGTTGAAAAAAGTGTTTCTTTTACTTTATCCTTTCACCTCCTTAACCAGACATATATCCAGAGATATTAGGTATGAAGTAGGTGCCACCTCACCACACTCGGAGTCTTATGCAGACTTCTTAGCTTTGTTGCTGCCGATTTATGGTTGACATTGTTGCACTAAACCATTAAGAAATACCTACTCTGCTAAATCTCACTATGGTATTATACAGTCATATCAAATACGTGGGGTTTAAAACCCAGTAGTATCTTATCAAACAGCCGTCAGTACTTGCGGTTTCAATTACCATTTCCATGTGTACGTCAGTTTTTAGTCGGTGGTAGACGGTATTTCTCCTAAGCCTTGTAACGGGAATGGTTACACTTTTCTCAGTATGCTCTCATAAACTGTTCAAGACCACGTTTGTAACTACCTTTTACTGTGAGTACCGTGTCTGTTCGATTGGTCTCTTTGCATATACCTTATTTTGTAAAATATTTAATCTACCGTAAGGTTAAAAAGAGATCTTCTTTTTTTATTTATGTTTTGATTAAGAAGTATTTTCACTCAACGGACATAGAGAGCCGCTATTGTACATACTTGGTAGTCATCAGTGCTTATCCTCGCCCTATGAGTACGGTAGATCAGTGCTGGTTCCGTAGACTAAGCTAGACTGTTTAGAAAAGTATCTAGTATGTTTTCCGATGCTCTTGTGTAGAAAAGAGATTTTTTCTTTTGGGCAAAACAACTTGGTAAATTCTAATCCTTTATAGCAGCTTTTGGTAAATATATCACTTATTGAAATAGTCTGTAGTTCATGTTCTCCTCAGCCTTCCTGTTAAGGATTTTTCAGAGCGCTATATTGAGACCTTCATGTCATACTCTCAGCAAAACAGTGCTTTGCTGAGGGGCATAGTATCTGATCCCAACTGACGCTATGTGAACGATACACTGACGTAGAGATGGAAGAGATGGAACTCTTCGTGAAAATTTTTCCGTGTATCATGTCCACACTTTTGAGACCATTTAATCTGTTAGGGATCGGGATTAGCGAAATGATGTTTAATTCCACCCTTATTCGACATTACTATCTGGTTGAGTTGGGTGAGAATATAAAATTATGACCAGAAGTGTTTTGGTATGTAACTGTCCAATTTATTTTAACTATGCATAAGTTTTTTCTTCAAGTGCGAAAAATTCCCAACTAGTAGTCCCGTAGGCACAAACATGCCTAATTTAATTAATGAATTAATTAAATTAATTAAGTTATTGCGAATATGATTAAGCAAGCTGCTAAAAGTCGAGCTTTTGCAAATAATATAAAACCCTTTGGATATTAATTAGTCGAGGTACAGTTAGCAAAATACAATTTCTTGTTGGCATTGCTGATATTTAAAAATATTTTTGTTTGATTAACAATTTTAAATAACTCAATTAAATAGTTGTATATCATCTAGTAATAAATGGTACCTTTAGTTTCGAAATTACTCACTACATTTGTGATATGAACTTTGGCATTAAGGTATAACAATTCTAATAAGATCTATAAACAGCAAAAATGAAAGAAAATTATTTTTTTTATTATTTTACATAGAGAAATCAGTTTATTCTGCGTATACTACTCATTAAAATTCCTATTAACTGCGTGATGTAATAAGAATTATTAACTGAGTTAGCTTGATTAATTCCAACAACTTTTCCTAACATAACGAACATTGTTGTTTCTAATTACAATTCGTTCGTGTGAGAAAACGAAATTTCCCGGATCGAGAAATTTCATTTCTGCACATCACTCGCTCTCCCGCTCGCTTTTCGGAACTTTCACTTCGTGTCGACACTCAACGGCATTATGAATCGCTTATAAATTGCGTTTCTAAAGAGAGGCTGTTGCGTAACAAACTTAACTCGAAATAGCTCCTCTGAGACACCACCAGAGTGTGGTTTTCGGTGTTTACAACCGTTCCTTCGTCTGTTTTCCAGATAAAAGAAAACGAGTACAGCTGAAATTTAAAATTCGCTCAAGAAATGATTTACAACATACAGTCATAAAGCAAAAGAGGTGTTTGTCTTTTCTGGTAGTTAAAGTTTATACTTAAAATGACTTCGGTGTATTAGCTTGATGGGAATTTTAAAGGCTTTTCGGGAAATGAAGCTTATGAAAAATACACCCAAATATAAAATTAGATTATGAGTGGAACTTCAATAGATGAAATTTATTTTGTTTCATTTCATCCTTCACTTTGTCTTCTTTCCTATGGTAATTTTGTAGATTGATTAGTGCCCCGTACTATAATAGTAGATTAGATCTAGTAAATATGATTCATTTCATGAGATCTGGATAACTCAAATAAGCGCGATTCTCTAATACCAGTTTTATAAGCTCTAGGTGGTCTTAATGTTAAGTCAAGATGATCTCATTATAAAAGTTACAGGACATATTTTCAAAGTTCTTAGTTAAAAGGGACCGTAAAAGTAAATAAAAGCATATTCCTACGTACCTCTTTTGCCAAATATACTTTTAATAGACCAATCTAAACCTAACCTAACTTTCTATTAATGGAAAATCACACAATTGACAAATTTTGTCACTTATACAGGGTGTAAAGGGTATGAGTGCAAAGATTTTGAGGGATAATAGTTCAGGTGAAAATAAATCAAAAACTCTTATAAGATTTTTTTAAAACGGGCTATAGTTTGGTTTAAAAAAATGGTATGGATTTCACACTTATTTTCACAGTCACAAACAGACAATTTGACATTGAAAACACGTCTGGAAATTCAAAACATTGAAAACACGTCTGGAAATTCAAAAGTCACTACAAAATGCTTAAACCGGGTTTACTAATTACTTTAACATTGCCAAACCTCTTTTTTGGTAATTAAAAATTAACTGAAATTAAAGCGCATAACTTATTTTACGATAAGGCAACATCGCAGTAACTTATTCATTCCAAAGACATAACGTGGGTGGCTACTGCTAAGTGTTTGGCTACTTGTACGTGGTTTTTGTAGTGTTAGTTTGTTGACATTCTGCAGCCTAGTTTATAACTATAATTTTCGTGAATCTTTGATTTATAATTTAAAATTCCACTTTTTTTATAAGAAATCGATTAAATAGTGTAGTTTTGGTGTAATCTTTCTATTGAGTTAGAGTTTATTTAATGGGTACTTAGATTTGTTTAGACGAAAAATTTCAAATTAACTATTGTGTTTCTGACCAATTCAGCGGTTAAAATAGATCGTTTGCATTACATTGTATTCGAATTATTTCTGAATAATGTGTAAATATCTTTTCATCCTTCACTTCTTTGGCATAATTTCATAAATATTTCTCCCAAAAATTAATGATACGAAATATATTACAGAAAAACCTTTGTCACAAATGTTTTATTTACCGCTACAAATGACATTCACGACTAAACCTAGTTACTCAATAAAAATTATAATGTTTTTATTTTTTCTTAGCCCACGTTATTTCTATAGGTATTTATGTACTGACCGGACGCGATGTTGCCGACTTGACATTAATTTACGTAAAATGTATTTTGGATTTTCTTGATTATTAAGGCCTACAGACCATGATAATGGTATGAGTTTATTGTTTGGTTTATTGTATATTATCTTCACCTCAAATATATGGACTCAAACTATTTACACACGGTATGTGTATAAAACATTATACACATTATTGAATTTATTTACTATGCTTGCGTTTACAGAAACTATACAGACATAAATGTGTGCCTTATGATGGTTTACTTAATAGTTTATAGTCGGTTTACGGAACGATTCTTAAGATAACTCTATACCTACAAAGGTATATTTTACTAATCTTGATTAAGAATATTTGAAATATTAACTTCACTTCGTTCCTTTAGTTGATAACTACTTGTTCTTCATAAACCCAGTTGACATAAAGACTTCTTAACTCAGATTAAGTGGGATTTCTCTTAACATTATGAATATGAATATAAAGATTAGTTATATCGAAAACTATAAAGACACAAGTTATGGAGACCTTGTATCTAACTTGACCTTAAAAGTTAGTGCAAAGTCAAATCGACTCTTTTTGTGTGTCGTTCCATATTGTTGAAATGTAAATTCAGATGTCACCTTGGACACAATTTCAAGGTGATCTCAAGCTGGAACGGAAGCATAATATGGCAATTTTGAAAATACAAACTCTTGTAAAACTAAAGCTTTAGAAAAAATCCCTGGATGGAGATAATACTTTTAAGGGCATTTATGCTTTATTTCGTGGAACCTGCAATGATCCAAAATTTCATAGAATCTAAGGCTGGCGGATAGCACTGTTAAAGTTCTCGAGAATTTGTGAATTCACGAAGGAAATGTCTCAGCGGCTATTTGATCTAGAACCTTCTGAGAACTAATATATAAATCTAGGAAGCCGACGAAAGGTTTCATTTAGTATTCGTTTGCCGTTTAGTAAACAACAGTTGGTCAAGATAAATTATATATAGTTGTGGAAATATAAAATTAATGAAAATAAATTATCATAAGTCCGACTGAGTGCTTAAATAAATCCACGAACGTAGAGTGTTAAGTAAAAACATTACAATACATTTGATCTTGGCTCATTCTAAGGAAGTAAGTATGTTGTAATTAATGTGTGTCAGAGCCATCCCTTTCCATCCTGTTCACTTCAACCAACACCTGACGTGTACTGAAGAAAGTAGTACAATCTTTAGTTTCTGATAGTTCACACGCCACAGGAAAGCAATTAGGTAACTATTAAAAAATGTGTTACGTACAGTTTTGGATGACACTCTTAAATTTCGTGACTTAGTAAAATATTTGATATAGCCTTCTTTACGTGAAATTTCTTAGCAATTCAATTGAACCTATAGCAAATTATATGCCATATCTTAATATTATCAAACTCTAAATTGCCTTTTTTTTGCACTATACATTCAAGTATCGACTAGACTTTATTGACGCCTATTTATCAAGCAGCTGCTTAAATATATGTCAAGTTCATTCAAATAAATATTATAATATATTCGATAAATGTAAACAAACAAGGGTAATTAATTGAATTTCATTCCATATCAAATGAACAATTGCAATTAATTTATTCCTATAAAATACAATTATAAAAATTGCTGTCTGTATGGTATTAAACTATTTTAATTAATTTAATAATTTTTGTTTCAGATTCTTTCTCAAGTTTTTCCTTAAGTGTAACCAAAACTGTCTGAAGAATGCGGGCAATCCAAGAGATATGCGAAGATTTCAGGTAAGACTTTCTGATGTAAACACAAACCAGTTAAAGGTCTTCCTAATTAAAATAATTGATTATTTTTAGGTCTATTTAATAGCTTATTGTTTGATTGGAAAATTACTAATATAGGATTTTTTTATAAAATCATTATCTTTATTTCTTATTTTTGAACCTAGAAGTTACTATATAGATCCTATAACCACATAAAAGTTGCAGAAATACATAAAACTATTTCTAGGCCAGATATGCTAAAACTATTGAAGAGTAAAAGAAATTTTTCAAAGTGTAAACATTCTTCCTGTAATAAGCCAATAAAGTAAACTTTTAAGAAAATCTGCATCATAAACAGTCCGAAGGTGAAACAATAAGATATAGAAGTATAATTGTATTACTTATAACGTAAAAACTTTCGTATGAATTAACCTAAAATTTCGTAATGTGGTAATTGCAACTGTCAATAAACCGCACTGAAGATGTAATAAACACTCATAAAGAGGTATAAAATGTATTGGTAAAAAAATAGTTTTAAATAAAACTGGCTTTAAATGCAACATAAAAAGAGCAACAATAAGTCATTCAAAAAAACCCATAATACATATTTTACAGGATCTCATGACCTGTCAATATATTAGTCGAAACACACTTGATCCGCCTTATTTGTTGGATATACCTAAATTGAGAAAAATTCATGAGTAGATAGATAGTCCAAACTTGAATCAATAAAAAACTTTGATTTGACACCGTATCATGAATTGGGAAGAAATATCTTGTTATTTTAACACAAGCTATTTTCTTAATACTATTACTTATCATACCCATATTTACAATAATGTACTGGGATTGAATTTCGCAATAGATTACTTTAAACTGCAATTTGCATCCCTTATAGTCTCGACGATTTACTGTTAAAAAATTACAAAACGCTCTTCAATCGAGTATCATATCTATCTGTATAGCACATAAGATTTACCAGGATTGCTCGGAATTCCATCATCTTTAATCTGGTGGGTTCCAGAACGTTGCAACAACTTTGGAACCGCTCTGATCTTCAGGCACCCGAGTTCCTGTTTTTTTTTCTAATATTTGTTTAGATAGTAGCTAATTGCTATAGTGCCAGCCATATTAATCTATGTTAGTTTAAATTCTAAAATAATATGTAATAAGCAGGAAGTAGCTTTAGATTTCTTAACACAAATTATTTATTAATACAGGTTAGACTAGAGCCGCATAAAACTATATTCTTTAAACATGGACATATGTTTCATAACAATGACCTCTGAAATCCTTGACACCAAATGAAGAACCTTTAGTAATAGTTTCGTGTTATGATATTAATGGTTCTCGTATTTCTCTCTTATGCTATGCTAATCAGGTGAAATTTGTAGCACAACATGCGATAAATAAGGCTGGCAACAATGACTTCCACTTATTTATTGACCACAGTATGGGCAACTGAATTGAGTAAAATTCTGACAATATCAATTCCTTCAATATTTGCCTGATATAATTCCTTAGTAGTATCATTATTGTTCTCAATATTGCCGCTTCCAATTTTTGAATAATTTCTCTATTCTGGGGTATGTTTTTATTTTTCTGAATATTGTTATTTGGGATGATTTCATCTCCAACCTGCGACTCATTTTTGAGTAATTTCAAATTGAATAGGAATATGAGCATGGATATTTTTATACAAATAAAGTGTGTTAGAGCGATGTACCAATATTGCAGAGTATTGTGCTATTGATTGACATCCTAGTTACTGCGTCCCGAACTACTAGAGTGTGTAGACAGTTTGATCACTTCTTAAAAAACTTCTGAATTAATCTCTCAGCCACTGTCATTATTCCAAATTCGAAACATACAAATAACAGCTGGGAACAACACCATATGTTCTTGTAGAAAATGCTGTATATTTCTAAACATTTCGGGGTCTTGGTCAGACCCCGTTGTTAATGGTAATGAAGGAACTATATGTAAAGGCAGAAATTGTAAAATATTAAATTTTATAATTTGTGATTTTTCATATAATTTCTTTATTGCCAAATCTACCATTCACATATCAAATTACTTTGAGTTTTGTACATTTGACTTTCATTTCTTATTTTACATTACCTCATATTACATATTGAAATGAGATAATTTGTGAAGCCATGAGGAATCTTGTGCTTTATTAAAGCAAGTCCATGGTAAAACAGCTCTGATTTCCAGAAGTACTGTAAGTAGAATTGTCTCAAGATAAACCCAGAGGTGTCAAACATACACATCGAAGTAAAATTAAAAACGAACACTCATACAAAACGACAAAAATTGCTCGACAAGAAATTTGGTGAATCTTTTATGTGACATTGTGACGATGATCCTCAAATTTTACAAAACATTGTGTTTTCCAATGAAACTACTTTTTGTTTGAATAGTGCACTAAATCGCACAACTGCCGATACTCGTCTCAGGAATATCCTTCTTTTACCCAAACATCCGTATTTGGGCAGGATCAATAGGACTTTACTTTATTTTGGCAATTTGACACTTCGCCATGACTTAATTCAAGCGTTCCCATATGCCATCTTTTCGCAACATGTAAATCGATCATTTTTTCAATAAGATGAGGCACCGCCGCATTATGAGGAATAATTAAAAATGTTTCTGGAGAACACATTTAATGGAGAATGGATTGGTAGATGTGCACTGGTTGAGTGGCCAACAAGACCTCCAGATTTGACCTAAACAGATTTCTTCCTGTGGAGCCATTTTAAGAACCAAGATAGGCCAGTAAATTTTCAAAATTCAATGGATTAGAATCGACAAGAGACAAATATCATGACTCCCTAAATGAGTAAAATTTCACTTAATACATTATGAAATCTTTTGGTTCTTGGTTAATTGCATATGGTGAACAAATTGAACAATTTGTGTTAAATTGTATATACATTATTTATTTTTATTTATTGAAATTCATTACTGTTAAAATCATGTTAATTGATTCCATTTGGTTGTCATTTTCATAAAAATATAATATATTAAATTGAATATACATTATATATTATTATTTATTGAAATTCATTACTATAAAAATAATGTTAATTGATTCCATTAGGTTGTCCTTTTCAAAAAAATATCATGTACCTAATAAGGCCATTTTTGAAAATAAATTGTTTTAATATAATTCTGCATATTATAGTTCAGTAATTTTGTAAAACAGCTGAACGTCATTTAGCTGTTATTTTGGAAAACAGATATTTACCATCAAAAAGCGGATTATACAAGCCCAGTATATACAGGGTGTTTCTAAAATAGTTTCTCCAAATTGCTGTGTATAGAATTCATTAAAAATAGCCAAAAAGTCCCTGCTAACATGTGCCCTAAAACGCACCATTAAGAAGTTATATCCCCTTAAAAGGCCTCAAACAAAACTGTTTTTTTTTCTGTTATTGACAAAACGGTCGAAAATAAATAGAAAAAAATGTATGGGTCTTATGTCAATAACAGAAAAAAAAACAGTTTTGTTTGAGCCCTTTTAAGGGCATACAACTTCCAAAGGATGCGTTTTAGAGCACATGTTAATAGGGATATTTTGGCATATTCTATACACAGCAGAAGTTTGGAACCCTATTTTAGAAACACCCTGTATGTAAACTTTTGAACAAATGATACGAATTCATTCTAATAGTTAGCATCATAGATAATGTTATCTATGATGCTAACTTTTCTAGCTTGTATCCCAAAATGCATATACCATTCAATCATTCACTTCTGTATTCAAACCACCAAAAGAGTTTAAATGGAAAATTATTAGAATAGTTTCATTTCAATTTGGGTTAATATTGAAAGGTTAGCTTAAGTTAGTGTAATTTTTTTTTAATTTTCAATGTAGGTTAAAATTTTCTTTACGGTTACAACGGAATATAATATAATCCCAATGATGTTTTTATACATTTTTGGCATAACCTTTTTTTTTAATATAACTTGTAAGTTATTCTCAGATTCCAAATTGCTGAGAATATTATTCTACACTCATTAAGATATATGAATCTTATTGAAAAATTCTACTAGACTGTCCGAAGAAGTTTCTCTCGTTCTGCTGAAATTTCATTCAGATTTCCCTGTTGAGAAACATTCTGATATAAATGCTAAGATAAAGGTTGTTTCCTCAACTTCCACAATGAATCGCCGGCACATAATCACTTAATTAGAGCAGTCGATAAGCGAATCGAGGAAGATACATAAGACGGAGAAGAAGACAAGGATGACGATGTGCAGAATAGCAGTAGAGGAGCAGAAACAGCAGCCATTTTGCGGCCAAGGTAAACTGCGGAAGTGCATCGCAAGACAGACTCCTCCCTAGGGAGCGTACGCGCTCTCCAGAGGAACCCTTCTGCTTCTTCCCCTCGTCGGCGACGAACACACGCGTTCCCATGGGGACGGTAGCATGATGACGGCAAAACGGCCAGTAGGCGGTGGCGACGGCAGGAAAGTAACGTTCGTCGTTCGATATGCCGCCACTTGGAATAGACGGCCGAAGCCAGCTTAGACGACGGCCATCGACCATTTTAAGATCGCCACGTACGAACTTACAGCCCTCGTATCTTGGAGTTGCGAGAGTTGGGATTCGGTGAACGTTGCACTCTCTTACGACGTCATTATTAATATCAACGGCCTCTTAGCCGTTTGTTCCGTGGGTATGCAATTACACATTTACGTACTAGCGAGATTGCGCTTATTTCTTCATAATATTTTAACCAGAATAATCACAATACGAGTGGAATAAGAAATGCTATAGACTACTAATATATAGAAAACTTTATTTATTATTTTCTCGTAAATTTTATTGAAGTGTACCAACACAGAATGATTTTTGCCATTTAAATTGTCAGTCTAACAATAGAATGGCAAAATACTCATAATGTAATTTCGCGATGTTTGGTGGGGAGGTCTTTGATTTTTCTGTCTGCTCATTGACGGTTTCTCTCCTCACTTCCTTTTTCCTAAACTTGTAGTGGAAACTAAGTCCAGTAGGGGTAATATCGTGAAATTAACTTGGATTGCTCGTTGTTTCTTGTAGACAGTCTTTCCTGACATATGTTCTGAGAGTAAGAAATCTGAGCAACCAATCTTCCTGTGTACAAATATGTCAATTATCTATTGGGTATACTTAACTATTCAGGAGACGTTTCAGCTCCAAGTCTGGAGTCGTTGTCAATAAACTCAAGTATTATTTATGCTTAATTTCATGAATTTCTTGGCTGAAATGGAAAATTTGATGGTCAATAAAATTGGCAATGACAGTTTATGTGGCTTTTCGATCATTTGATAATAATATCACTTGATACTAACATATTAATTTGATAATAATAGTAACTGAAACGCTCGTTTTTTAACTATATAAATAACACAAACTGCGCCAAAGGCAAAACCAAAAAATGTTAAAATTTGATCTGTGAATTCTCTTCCATATTTCACCAACAATTTTCTAGACCGTTTATTGCGCCAGCTGTAGCTTTTAGTTCCTCTTGAGTTCCAGGTACATTATCTGATGAAATTACTAATGTCTCTGAAGTTTTGGCACTTTTCTCTGTGGTCTCTGCTAATCGTCTACTGTTTGTATGTAACTTGTGACCTCACATTAGCCATGCTCTGTTTATCTCTTTTGTCTTTGACGTACAATTTGTTTGGTGTTGCTCTTCTTCAGAATTTTTTTCAATCGCTAGCAGTAATTTCACATTTGTTTGTGTTTTGAAATGATCCATACCGCTCCCTAATTTCTCCCTGAAAAGAACAATTTCCTCAGGTAATTTTTTTGGTCATTTTCTTCTTTAGCCATATCACCTAGAGGATCTATAATTTTTCAAAGAGCACTATTTTTGACCTGCTAGCATATTCAGTGATTGCAAAAGTGAAAAGTTTCCTGTGCACGTTTCAATATCCTGAGTTATTGTTATTAGTTCTAGCTCATGTTTGGTTATGTCTTCCGCTATTATATTCTTCTAAGAGTAAATATTTCGGTGAAGAATTGATCTCCAAAAACCGTGCTTCCTTTTCCTTACTTATAGATGTGTTTACGTCTCACTTCTGTAAATGTATGACCACAAATTCAAAGTACATTGTACACGCAATTCTGAGAATTGTTGACTTCGTTAAACGAATTTATATGTGTGCATCACAATGTATCATTTATTGTTAATACCGTTTTAATGTTGTTCCTAATACAGACTTCACTTCATTACCCAGCAAATAAGCGTGGGGCGAACGCAGCATTGAGGAGCCATAATAAAATTCACATTGCCAATAACAAAGTCTGCATTGAGTAACTCCTCAGTTCTTCTGAAAATTACTTAATTTGTAAAGTGTCAATCTAAAAATAGTACCATTATATCCAACTAATAAGTGATCAATCGCTCCAACGAATTTCAAGCAATATGAATGCTTTTTATAAATCAAACTGTAAATTTAAGTTAGACAGCAAGTAAGTGTGGAAAACTACACCATTTATCAGAAGGCGACCTGGTGATTCATACTTTCAAAGTCCCTCTAAATGGCATACCATCACAAAAAGTGGCGAGTTGGCAAATGCTGATAAAAAGGTTGCAACTATCCATCCAGAGGAACTTGAGGCTATGAAAGAAGAAATTGATTTATTGATTAATTGGTATTATTTTTATTAGCATTCATCGAGACTAGAGACTACGTTGTTCTAGAAGATAATGCCTGAATTCACATTTATCAAACTTGAGAAAATCTACCCAGGTAGACAAACATCATTTTTTGAAGGTTAATTTCGTCAATACCTAATACCAGAAATTCCCGGGTATTGCCAGTAAAAAAATCCTATTGAAAGTAATATTGCAACAGGTCATGCCAGCATTAATAATATAATAATTTCAACATTCTTGTGAAAGCCCAAATGATGTTAGCAACATTCCAAGAGCTTGCTTAGCGTATAGCACCAGACCCCTATTTGTAGTTCTCTATGCACCGATGAAGCAAAACAACGAGCAGTCTGTTGACAGCAATTAAATATTTTACATGGACGACCTCACAATATCTTCAGAATCTGATCATATTGATGATATTATTGAGAAAGTTGTGTTCTTACTCTAATCCTTACTCCATTCAATCTAAAGATTACATGTCAGTTGAAAATTTGACTAAATTATTCACCTCAGTCAGTTTATACTTCAACTGTAACACAGTACGTTGAAATAATAGAATTAGAAGCATTTCAAATTGATCTAAAAATCGTCTTCGTATTAGAAATACCTTTAGTAGAACCTGAAAATAACATCCTTTACTAATTATATCCAATTCCTATGTTTGGTAATCGTACGGTCTACATCATATGCTTCAAATTGACATAAATATATTGCAAGATAGATAGAAGATCAAAAAGTTGCCCAGATGTATTACCGTATCTAATCACAGTGATGCAATTAGTGACAATATTAATTTATGCAAATATCCAATCAATTGCTCCAAATCATTGACTAATAAGTGTATCAGATCCTCTATCAATCACCGTTAGATATGAAGGAAGAGAAGTTATCACAAAAATAGCACCTAAACGTTAATAATATTTTAAAGCTACAACCAAAATGTAGTGCATTTATCGGATCCACCCGAGTCCAAGCCAAACAGTTAATGGATACATATCAAAACATAACTTATCAAAATCATCCAGTAAATATACCATTCAGCTGTTGTGAAAATTTAGTGCATAAAGTCAACCTTCCACACTTGAAACCGTTGAAATTAAGCAAATTGAATAAAGATGATCTAAACATTGCTCAGTACAAATTGTCCCAATATTCCAATCAATTATAAATTGTCAGATATTTTAGAGAATATTGACTCCAATCAAGACCGGGTTTCAGATAATAAAATAAGAAAAGTAATATAATATAAAAAAATGTGTTTGAGAAAAAACCTTTAACTACTAAAACTTTATTGACTGATTTTATATGAAGCACTTTGCATCGAAATAACTTAATTATAAGAATTAAAGTAATAAAAACGAAATTGTACCTCAACAAAACAAAGTCGACTTCGACACTAGTAATTTAGTTCTTATTTATAAATCGTAGTTAATATCCTAAGCAAGAACCCAAACTACAAGGTATCTGGTAGTAAGTAGTGTCACAAAGTCCGTAATTTCAAATAATAATTGTAAATATTTAGTTTGATCATTTTGCGCATTTTGAATGCTCTAGCTCAAGATTACAAACAAACAAAATGCACTACTAAATGTCTATTGTCGGTTAATGTGAGTACGCTTCTGAGGAAGGTGAATAATTTGGTGGCGCCCATGCCTACAAGAGTACATTGGCTGCATTCATAATTTTAAAGTAGATCTGATGACCTCAGGATATACGCCCATAATGTCATGATTTTTGTAACTTAAGTTTATTGAAACTAGCCTATAGCCTATAAATACAAAGTAGATTAATTAAAACTATGGTGTTAAAAATAAGTAATAAAATTTTGATTTTAGTTGATAGATGATTTA
This sequence comes from Octodonta nipae, assembly GCA_034190945.1. Taxonomy (NCBI): domain Eukaryota; kingdom Metazoa; phylum Arthropoda; class Insecta; order Coleoptera; family Chrysomelidae; genus Octodonta; species Octodonta nipae. The sequence goes on from CM067216.1 coordinate 83,976,692, forward strand.
CCCCAAAAAGTTTTTTATCTTATGACGATTATTTTAACTAAATGTCATTAATTGATATGTAAGTAAGCGGCAATCTTTGAATTAAAATATCTGATAAATAATATTATACTATTTAACTAAAACCGGTGGCGACCATTGTACCCTTAGATGTATTTGGCGTACCATGCTGTTGAGCTTCCACGGAATCATCCTCTTACATTTTAATTTCCTACCAATCATTTCTCAAATGACATATAAACAAAGTTAACGCTGTACTATAGGCCCATTTTCCAATTTCATGAATTTTGTTAATTTCACATTAACATGAGTAGTATGAGTACTCTACTAACAAATTAAAGCTCTCTATGTTTCAGTATTGTCATTGGGTGCATTCAGGGAATTGTAGCTTTAAGCGCTGAGGCTCCACAGAGTTTTACTTTCGCTAATTGAAGTTTTTTGGTACTAGTTCGTCGTATAGTTGACATTTGTTAATTGTCAGTAGTTTGTGGTGACGATTTAAATTTTATCAAAGTTTGTAGGCTTTCATGGCTGGTGTCAATGGATGCACTATATGTTTCCAGGCTATTTTTCCGTGTGGTCTATGGGAATGTGTCTTCCGAACGTTTCCTCTGCAACTGCGGCAGTCATCCTTGAATGCACCCCTTGCATTTCAGTATATACTATATTACAATTCGTGAATCTGTTAAACTGGATTAATTTTTAATGGTCTTATATTTTATCTAGCCACTGTTATAAAACAAATTACTTTTGAAGAATTTTATTTATCCAGCAAAACAATGCTGTATAGAACGAACAAAATAATTAGACTTTTCTAAGCACATAAGTCATTTGTTCATCAGAAGCTGAATTTTAATTTCCTCTGTAAAATTCACGAACAACTTTCGAGCATTCTCACAGTTCCATCTCGAACGAAAGTTCCATTTCCTAATCTACCTTTATTCTAGCGAATTTCTTGTTACCTCCCAGACTAATACCTCCATAATATTCAATATTCAACAAGCGAAATTCTATACGAATGGCCTTCTTCGCCGACTACCTACCGACGAAATTGGATACAAAGGGTCGTTTTCTGCCCTAGCCCGTGCTCTCCCGGATGAGATCAGGGAAAAATAAATGAGAACGCTAGGCCGCGTTATTTCTTATAGTTCTTATGTACGTCCTCAATCTACCCTCTTGACAAAGCAAGAGGAAATAAAAATCTTTCCTATTCCGGTTGTTCACTACACGATTCGGTATGAAAATTGAAATAAACGATTTTGCTGCACGTAGCGCAAAGCCAAATACGAATGTGATATTCCAGTGAATTGTTTGTATACAATTTGAATAGTTTGTTTGTTTGTGAATATTTTTATTACTACTCCGTATAGTTATTATTACATAATTTTGTGACATTTACCTACTTGGCTCTTTATACGACGCCTATTTATTTTAATATATATAAATATTTACTCCTTCACTGCTGATGAAATATACGGTTACACAAGAGTTAACTTTTTATTAGCCAAGTATCTAAAACCTTTATCAAATATTTTAAATGAGTGGCAGTCATTTGAGACTGAATAGTGGAAGCCAGAGCTTCTTACGAAATATATTTCCCGGCTCTCGTTATCTCTGTATCTCTGTTTCCCTTTCTTTGTCTAAGTCTTAATAAAGGACATAAATTTCAGGCAATCTAAAATGATTCTCACAATTTGATTAAATTTCAAGTATTATACCTAATGTATAAATAAGTTAGTTCATAATTATATATAACTGTAAAGGAACATATGACGTGTAAGTTAATTATTAATTAAGATATATAACTTGTTAATTAATAATATTTCCAACCTATGTCCACCTATTTAATAATAAGCAATAAAATATATATATATATATATATATATATATATATATATATATATACATATATGTGTGTGTTTTAGGTGGTTTCCGGGAATTCATCCGCGTAGTTGATAACTGATCCCTGCAGCGATCGATGGTAAAATGACGACGTTTCGGCAGAGTCACATCTGCTCTTCAGCTTTCGTAGCTTTCTGCTCTGCTTTCGATCAGTTATTCAACTATTTTGCCGAAACGTCGTCATTTTACCATCGATCCCAGCAGGGATCAGTTATCAACTACGCGGATGAATTCCCGGAAACCACCTAAAACATTTAGTGCCCGAGAAAACTTAAAAACAAATATATATATATATATATATATATATATATATATATATATCGAGGTCCCTTTAATTATTACATATTAAATTACAGGAATATTATTTAAGTAGATATTTTTTAAGTATCAAAACATCTCTAGACTATTTTTCATAATAGGTGATGTTTTGTTTTTTTTTGTTTTTATGATATTTTTCAATTCAATTTAATTTATTAGCAAAAAATACAATTATAGTTGTTGCAATAAGATTGTCTCTAACATTATTACCAAGGTAACAGTAATAAGTAAAAATAAAGAAAGGTAAATAATAGAGGAAATGGAGCTTGTTCTGTGTAAATAGTTTAATATAATACATATTAAAGCAACTAGTTATCCTGATTTAGAACTAAATTGTATAATGAAAAACATATGTTACCTACATGTAAACGTATTTTTCCTGAGAATATAATTTTTGAAACCGCAGCTCACTTACCTATAGAAAATATTTAATTCGAATGAAATATTTATTATATTTATGATAATAAGTTCACAAGTTCACAAGGTACTCAAACATGATTTCATAAATAATAAATTTGTCACATAAACCGAGATAAAAATGCAAAGAAACTAACTTTTCGTTTTGTTCCTATCTCCAAATATTTTAGAAAATACCTAATACCGCAAAATGTTAACTTTTGTTCATGCTCTTAAGCCCATATGAACTATATGCTCAAAGGTCCGTTATTAATGTGCATTGGACACAACCTCCAGGAATATCTGGTCGAAAGTTCGATAATAAGGAATTTAAAAAGAGGATGTTTAACTCAACTATTATTCAGTAGTGTTAATATGAAATGTATATAATATGAACTTGGTCAGCATGCATATGTAATGAAAATTTGGTAACTAGTAACTATAGCTGGTAACGTTGCTCTTTTTTGTAGTGTTCTGACCTTTTACTTACGTCAAGTCTATAATTTAAAATATCGCAGATATAAGTTTTTTAGAACGAAAAGGAAATTTTGTAGTGGTGTTGTATGTTAATTAGCTGTTATATTTGCTAATATAATACAATTTATTGATTATCTATGAAGAGAAAATTATGGTTTTCGTGTCACCGTTTGGGCAGCTTCCTAGAGTATGGCAAAATTCCTGAAAGTTTAGCTTTGGCACGTAAGGATTTATTCCATATCCAGCCACAGAAAGTTTTTACCAAAACAATAAAGTTCTAAAATTCAAAATATATATTCCAATTTAAATTTAATATCTTTCATCAATTTAATTTCTACAATACAACTTAAAGATCTATAAGTTTTTAAGGCCCAGTGGCTATTTCTTAACTAATTACACTAAATGTCTACTAATCTCTTGCCATGTTTGTCGTAGTTCTCAAAGACTTAGAATACTATTTTGCTATAGGAAAAATTTAAATCCCCTGTGAACTGAACCATATGGAATAAAAAAATCGCCTCCTAAACTTTACTAAAAATTAGATTATGAAAGAATGTTTGTTAAATTCATCTCTCAAGTACCAAAAGATAAAATCTTGGTGGCACTGCCAATTTGGCTTCATTACCAATGCTGTTCTCATAACGGCTACTGACTTAATTTTTTTAACAAAATAAATCACTAGCTTGTGTTTTTATGATGTGTTTGGAATAATGCCTAAGTTGTTGAAAGTCTGTATAATTCAAATTCTGCAAACGGTTCAGGGTCTAATCCAGGCCCGTTTTTAAATGCAATAACGAATTAATACAACTGAATAAAGAAATTCAAAACTGAAAAGTTGGCAATGACAAATTTAGCATTCACAATTTGAAATTAAATTTGCCATTGCCAACTTTTTAGTGTTTAATTTCTTTTTGAGCTGTGTTATTTTTTTATGGCCATTGAAAACGTAGTCTGATTTAGATCTTGAAACGCTGGGAGTATTTGAAATATACAGGAAATTGTGGTGTTATTCCGAAGAAATCATAAAAATATAAAATAAATCACCTAAAAATTTTCATTTTTTAAAATAAACATTTTATATAAAACAGTATTAAATAAATAAATCATTTCTAGCGAAGATGCTTCAGACTTACGCCACATGTTCACGTAAGAATTTATAGAATTAAATTAAAACGTAAATCTAAACAACATAGTTATAAACAAGAGAGATATTGAAATGGACGCTTGGAGAAAACAGTACAATGGCCTTAAAAATGTTGAATATATATAAAGATACTGTAGCAGTTAAAGGGCATACTAAATATGAATATGTATCCCATTCATTAATTACTTTTGTCTCAGAGTATCAAATACGGTGTAGATTTGGTTACAGGATTAAAATTTTTCTGTTCTATTTCGTTACAGGTGGTTATATCTACTCAAGTAGCTGTTGACGGACCACTGCTAGCAATTTCCGATAATATGTTTGTACATAACAATTCGAAACATGGACGAAGAGCAAAAAGGCTTGATCCTACTGAAGGTAAGTAATTAGTGTTTATGACATCTAGTCTAATTTGCATATCGTCCAACAATTAACAACATTTGAAATATAATTATATAAAGTATGGTCTGACCTTAGTTCTAGGTCTATATAAATAATTTAAGTTCTTACATGTTTTTTTTAAATTCATATCAAATGTATTTCCAGTTCAAGATAAGTAACTAGTTTGTAACAATTTTGTGCTCGTAGTCTGGCATTTTTAAACAAAGATTAATTAGTAACATGGGATTTAAATTCGCATTATCGTTCTGGAAGTTAAGTATATGTAAAATCTCAAAAATACAAAATGTCGAAAATACTAACTAGTGTTAAATACAAATACTAGATATAGTTATGAAAGTAAAAATGGCAGGCGTAAAACTAAACACGGGTTTTAGTACACAAATATTTGTATTTCTGGATTACTTTAAGAGTTTTACATAGTCCCAGAAGTGTTAAAATTTAAAGCGTTCTAGAATCTTTATTGTACCGGAAATATGTTAAGCTCTATTAATTGACTGTTGTGGTGAAAATAATAGTAAATTCTTTAATTTGAATTTTCAGTCAATGTTTCATCATTGTTGTTATTTGTTAACGTGAATTTGTTGTGTGCACAAGATTGTCTATGTTGATTAAATTTTGTCTGAAGAAATCACATCTATAAGTCTACTATGTACATACTACCCTGTACTACTTCAACTTACTATTTATTTCCCTTCTTATGTTCTGGCACATATCTATTTAATAAATATTTGCCGTAAAAAAAAATGTCTACGGCAGTAATTTTGAAAAAGGATGAACTTTTTAGACACAAGAATTTGCAAGTTCTTGCTATTTCTGGTATGCCTTAAGATCCTTGCAGCTTATTCAACATAGGTTCTTTTAAAATATGTAAGAATTATTTAATTAATTTAAATCAGAAAATCTCTAAGTATTTTCAGGTAGAAGGTGACAGTGTTTTTCAACTAGATATTCTATATATTATTATCCTGACCGCTAAAGTTTTCGACATTTTCGTTGATATCCTCTTCTATATTTACTGTGTATACGCGTTAATTAGTCAGATGTCATATTGCTTACTTTATTATTGTATTTATGTGTGTTGGTTCAACTGTGTTTAGGTATTAGTTTCTGACTTATAATCTATTTGCCTATTTAAACGGAAAGTATCCCATGATTCGTTGTCAAGCAATCCTTTTTAAAATACTAGTAATATATTAATAAAATTATTTATGAAATACCGCTATAATATATCACAGTGCCCCTAGATCCACAATCAATCTAGAACTACATAAATTTCTCTTATTTGGCTCGACACTTTCCCAGTATATGATATAGATATTTCATACCTAAACTTTTTAATTTAACCAGGATGTACTTTAGTCAAATGTAATTCAAAATTAATGCTTTGAGCTAAATAAAAGTTTGAAAAGGCTAACTTAATTTTCAAAAATCTTCAAAATCAAAACGACGAAGAATGACTACAACATGTGCAATATAACTGCAGATTAACACTCCATTTAGCAGTTGTTTTAAAAATATTGAGGCTACACACACACACCCCTTGCGCGAGACCGGGAACTGAGGCTACCCTTCGGTTTATTCGAGAAGCACCCCCAGCCCCATTTCCACCACCCCCTGGACTAAAGTCCAGGTCCTCACTCTACTCAGTTACCATCCTGTACAGCCCCGTCCTCTCTTGTGGTTTCTATGGCTTAGTTTGTTGTTCGCTTTGGCCTTCTAGGGCTTGAAAACCATTGTCTTCTGGGTGTACGATTATCTTTCTGATTGCTTGTGATAAAACACTTCCCTTTGCGGGATTATCGTCTGTTGTTTGTTTTTGTATGTGTGTGTGATCCTCTTGGGTAAGGACCCGGGTTTGCAGTGTATTTATGATTCCTGAAAGAAAATCCTGAAAAGAAAATTCTGGAAGAGAAAATCTGAAAGGGAAAGTCATATTAGTAAATGGCTAACCCTAATCGTCTTGGGCTTGCTCTTGGTGGTCGTCTTCAAAGTGTAGTTGATTCTTCGGCCTTTTGTATTTGTCGATGAATCTCGGGTCGTAGTCTAGCAGTTGTGTGTTGAGGCTACTCGTCAGTTACTACCACGTTTTTTCAGACATTTGGTCAGATAAGGCAGGACGCTATAAAGCTTAATGTAATTGGATAAAATAAAATAAATTAATTTTCATAGTGAATTGCCAGGCACCTTTGTGTTTACATTATTCAAGTGACATAGGTACCTATCACGTGATAACATAAAAAATATCCATAGAAAAATGATAGGTATAATTTAAACACTCACAAAATTTTCATTATAATTTGTACTTGTTAATATCCACTTTAGACTGTAAGCCATTGGATAAAAAAAATCCAAGAATATTATTTCAAGTTTATTTAGAAAAACGTATTAGGACGCCTATGTCAACAGATTCGTGCAACGAACTCGTCTCGCGGAAACATCTCGTTTGTATGCGGACCCTCAGTGGATCTGAAACTTTGTAGAATTGGTTCGCGATCCAGTTCACTGGAGGAAGGAAGTGAAAATGTCAAGGGTGTTGGGAAACTAGGAAAGTACATGCGACTGGAGAGGTTTAAATTCTGGAAATTTTATGCCTTTGCACCGATTCAACGGACGGGACGAGCTCGCAATTTTACTGGTCGATAAATTTCAAATTAACATAATATTCATAATTTTCGTGAGGCACACTTTTTAAAACCTTAAGTTAAACAGCCGTTGAGGAAGTTTAATTTCAGATATTAAACTGTGCCAGTTTTCAGTCCTAAATATGTAGTCGGCAATAAACATCTGAATTCACAAATTATACGTTAATTGTTATATTAAATTTGCTTTGAGTATAATTGATTTAACTGGATTATGTACAAACAGTTCAAATCTAAAATATATAAAACTAGGGAATCTGTATATTTCTGTTCTCAAAACTAAAAAATACTGAATCGATTTTCGAGACTTTGGCTGCAAAATGATTCGTGTAGTTCTGAACAGGCTTATAGCTGATATTAAAATTCGAAAACAGTGATGCAAAAAAATAGTCTTTCTTTAGTGATATATAAAGAAGTAAAATTTGTATATTTTTTTGATAGCTTCATTATTTCGTAAGCAGAAAATGATACAGAATTGATAGGTAGATTATTTCTTTTAAATTAATAAATTTGTGACTAGTCGTTTTAAAAACTGAATTATTCGATGGAATCAATGGAAGTCACTATTGTTTTTAAGAAAATTTCATATTTTTGAAACAGAAAGTAATAGAGGCGCGATTACTGGTATATAACTTCTGGTTCCAAAAGATATATATTAGACTTTAATCATTTTGCAAAAATTGAACTATGTAATCAAAACAGGCGTCATTAGTCATTTTGCGAAAATTCAATTATTCGATGAGGGGGGGGGGCAATGCAGTTTCTATTGTTTAGGGGAAATCAATTTGTCGGTAATGTGGGAGAAAATTGGTGTATATAGTCTTCCCTCAAAATTTAATTATAAAAAAACTACAAAAGTGACAAAAATATCATAAAACTCAAAATATTAAAAATACAAAAATCTTGTAAAAATGTCACGTAATTGGTAAACAATTTCAAAATGTCAAAAATCCCAAAATTCAAAATTTTTAAACATTAAAAACATACTCAAAATCATAAATGCCAAAATTATCAGAAATCTCAGTGTGAGAGAAATGTCATAACTCCAAAATTTGTAAATAGTATCAACATTTATGTCTACAAAGAAATAACTAAAACCTGTATTTTTTAATATTTTTAGAACACGTAGCTTTATAAATCTCGTTGATGAAAGATGATGCCCAAACTGATTTCTCAGAAGAATCTGAAAATTTGGGAAATGTGAACAATTCTGTTAAATGTTAAAAAAGTCAAACACGCCTAAAATATCTAAATATACCAACATTTTAAACTATAACATGACGAAAATATTAATACCTAATGACAAGATGTAAAGACAGCTAAAATAAAAAATTAAAGTAAAATAGAACTTTAATATGAAAATAAAATAAAATACAAAAATTTTTGTTTTTATATAATTCACACTTCACATAAGTAATACCAACAAGTGTGGTAAAAATAAAGGTATTAGCAACGTGGGCTCATATTACTCTTTTTTTCTGAGCCATAGCAATGCCTGGTCGGGTCTAGTTAGTTGTTTGTACTTATTGATTACGTGGATGTTTTCCAATGGTGGATTTCACTTTATTACGCTTGTAATATTTATAGATCACACAGTTGGTCTTGCACTTCACCTGAACAAGTACTTATTCCACTTGCCAAAAAGCGTCCAACCAAACAATATTTTAGCGATGTTGACAGTAATATATGTGACAATATTACTGAAATTCGGTACATCACAATGACACTTCACATCAGTTATTGAGACGCTATTAGAGCAGAATAATAAATATTTCGAATACTGAATATTCGAGTGACTAGAAGCGAAAGCAGAAGGCTACGAGAATTATGCCAACCGACCTGAAGAGGGCAGATGTGAGTCTGCCGAAACGTCATTTTACCATCGATCCCGGTAGGGAGCAATTATCATCTACGCGGAGGAACTCCCGGAAACCATTTAACACATTTAGTGCCCGCGAAAACAAATATATATATATATATATATATATATATATATATATATATATATATATATTTGTTCAAAAGTTTTCGCGAGCACTAAATGTCGGGATAGATGGTAAAATGACGACGTTTCGGCAAAGTCACATCTGCCCTCTTCAGGTCGGTTCGCATAATTCTCGTAGCCTTCTACTTTCGCTTCTAGTTACTCGAATACTGATATTTTCAGGAGCGCGCACGGTGTTATATAGTCGCGGCTCGGCGCCTAATGGTTGGCACCGTGAACGGCTGCGTGTGATTGGCCCTGGGCTCTCAGTGGGCGCGCCTCCCGCCTGCTGATTTGTTATTTCCGGTTGAGTTGTTATTGGACGGGTCCGGGCCGATACGGTGTTTAATAGAATTTTCCAACAATTCGATAAGTTCTGGATTTCCTATCCTATCTATAGAAGAAAATGAGGCCTCAAAACAACTTCGCCTCAACAAGGACATTATCATTCTACCTGCGGATAAAGGAAATGCGACTGTAATTTTAGATACAGCGGATTATTCAAACAAAATTCAAACATTGCTACAAGATCCAGCATATAAACATATAAACCACCGACCCAACAACTTATCTGGAGCCAAAATCCAAGCAAGTAGGATCGACAAAAATCTCCAACTGCAACTCATTCCGCGTGAAAAGTCATCGAGATGTCCGAAATTCTATGGGTTGCCAAAAGTACATAAAGAAGGTGCACCTTTGAGGCCAATAGTAAGTTCAATTGGATCCCCAACACAACAGCTAGCCAAATACCTAGCCCAACAACTTCAAATGTTTGCAGAGGGGGCAGACTCATATGTCAAAAATTCGACACATTTCATCGAAATACTTAGAAAAACGGTTTTACAACCTGAGTGTCTTCTGGTCAGTTTTGACGTAGTGTCCCTTTTCACCAACATCCCTATCGAAGAAGCTTGGATATCTTAATAGAAAAATACAAACCACCTCAACAAGTTGTGGACTTAACAAGGCACTGCCTGATAAACACCTATTTTGTTTACGAGAACCAACGATACAAACAAGTGAAAGGAGCTCCAATGGGATCGCCACTCTCACCAGTTATAGCGAACCTTTTTATGGAGAACTTTGAGGAGCTGGCACTAAGAACAGCAACTCTTAAACCCAGTTTATGGTTGCGATATGTGGATGATACTTTTGTGATTTGGCCTCATGAGAGGGAACACCTCAACACATTTTTAGACCACCTTAATGGCATCCATCACAAAATATAATTCACCATGGAGGTTGAAGCCAATAATCAACTGCCATTCCTTAATGTTCTCATAAATAGGAAGGAAGATGGAACCCTTGGTCATACAGTATATAGGAAAGAAACTCACACCAACAGATACCTTCATGCTAATTCTCATCACCACCCAGCCCAACTACAAGCCGTCGTCAAAACTTTAGTAACCAGATCACAAAGACTAGCTGACCAGGACAACATCAAACAGGAAATGGACAGTTTAAAAACAGCTCTGAGACAAAACGGATTTACAGACCGAAATATTCAAAGAGCCCTAAAGTCAAAACCGAGACGAACAGACGAGGAGCATGAGACACCAATAACCAAGGCTTATTTACCGTATGTCAAGGGTACCACGGACAGTATTGCAAGAATTTTACGGAGACACAATATCGATACTATTTTCAATACAGACAGAAAAATAAGCACGGTGTTGAGGACTCCGAAGACGAGGATCCCTTTAGAACAACAGGGAGTGTACGAGATTCCATGTGCAGACTGTCATAAAACCTATGTGGGGCAAACTAACAGAAGAATTCAAGCTAGACGTGATGAACACCAGAATGCAATAAGAAAGCAGGAAAAAACAACATCCATTGCTGAACACGCCACCACGACGTCACACCGAATAGACTTTGAGAACACCAGAGTACTGGCAAATATAGAACACCCGAAATTAAGACTCGTAAGAGAGGCAATTGAAATAGCGAAGAGGCCTCACAGTCTAAACGCACGCAATGAAATCCAGAACTTATCGAATTGTTGGAAAATTCTATTAAACACCGTACCGGCCCGGACCCGTCCAATAACAACTCAACCGGAAATAACAAATCAGCAGGCGGGATGCGAGCCCACTTAGCGCCCAGGGCCGATCACACGCAGCCGTTCACGGTGCCAACCAATAGGCGCCGAGCCGCGACTATTTAACACCGTGCGCGCTCCTGGAAATATCAGTATTCGAGTAACTAGAAGCGAAAGCAGAAGGCTACGAGAATTATGCGAACCGACCTGAAGAGGGCAGATGTCGTCATTTTACCATCGATCCCGGCATATATATATATATATATATATATATATATATATATATATATACATACATATATATATATATATATATATATACAGGGTGTCCCATGGTTCTGGTCTCGGACGATTGCGCAGTTATGATAGAAGATAGAATTTTCAAAATTTAGGGGTATAACTTCTCGATTGGGATCTATCCAGGTAAAATATTTTCAAGCATATACCACTTCCGGTTATAGCGGAAGTTGATACCAACTTGCTTATTTCAAATGGAACACCCTGTAAATTATTGTATTTCTGAATTCTACGAGTAATTTTAATACTAATTCATGTATAACACCCTATACATAAATTCAGCCCTTTTCGAGTTATTCCAAAATGTTTTTTGAAATTCACATTTTAAGGCCTTCAGATAATTGCAAATTATACAACAACGAAGAGGAATTTAGAAAAACCATTTGTTGAGAGGGTAGAATAAACTTAGTGCTTCCAGAATCTGTGAAAAAAAGTATGGACATTATCTACAGAGTGTGTACAAAAAAATCCCGAAAATTGAAATACAAAATCTGGAAAAACTCAATTTTTTCAAATGGAAACCACTATTTTTTATATCATAATCAGATTGAGCATCGAAAATAAGAGGTACTTTGTAAATAAGTACCTATACAAAATTCTGATAGTTTTCGACTTATTAAAAAAAAATAAAACATTTTCAGCATCTTTAATAAAAAGTAAGCTTAAGAACATAAGTTGGCCATGACGGTTGCTTAGGACTCTACGAAAATGTCATTTTAACAAATGTTCACTTCTAAGCACTTATTTATTCTTTTAATAAATGAATTACGAACTTTATTTAATAGTTCTGGTTCAGTTATTGCAAATGCATTTCTTATTCTTTCTTTCATATTCTCTTTACTCGTTACTTCCTCTTTATACACAATATCTTTTATGTAACCCCAGAGAAAAAAATCCGTTGGGATTAAACAAGGTGAACGTGGAGGCCAAGCAACTGATCCGTTTCGTCCAATCCAACAATCACTAAACTTTCTATTTAAATATCGCCGAACTCTTCTGTCATAATGAATTGAAGAGCCGTCTAGTTAAAGCCACATTTTACTTCTTATGTTTAATAGAACGTCTTCTAATAACGGCTGTAATTGGTTTCTTAAGAAATCAAGGAATTTGGCTCCATTCATTGTCCCATCAAAAAAGAAAGGTCCAATAACGTTACCCCCAACAATACCAGCCCACACGTTTAAGGACCATTTAGTCTAAGAAGTTGTTTTAAAACCTTTCGGGTTTTCATCACAATAGTAATGAAAATTGTGTCTATTTACGAAGCCATTTTTATGGAAGGTGGCTTCGTCTGAAAGCAAAACATATGTTGAAAAGTCAGCTTCAGTCTGCATTTTAACTCTAAACCAATTACAAAATTCTTCTCTTTTTTCATAATCTGTATCAAGCAATTCTTGGTGCATTTGTATTTTATAGGGGTGAAACTTGTACCTCTTTATAACCCTATGAACGGCACTTTTACTAATAGCTTATAGTTCTAACGCTACATAGTGGATTTTCCATCACAGATTGCATTATCATAAATTCGTTTTCTTCAGTAGTTACTCTATTTGGAACATTTCGTTTACCATAAGAAACATTTCCAGAATCAACAAATTTTTCATAAAGTTTTGTAAATGCCTTTTCAGTTGGATGCCTTCGATCTGGATATTGAGTGTAATACACTCTTGACGCGGGCAAGCTATTACGTTGACATTCACCTAATGCAAATATCATGTCCACCATTTCTTCTTTCGTAAAATTCATTTTGTTTAAGGATAATTATTTATATCAAGATTCTGAACTGACGTAAGAATATACTGAAATGCTTATTATAACATAATAATAATTTAACTAGTAATATTTGACATTTGTCATGATTTCATAGCACTCTTTAACATCGCAACAGAGAATCAATCCTTTGGTTAATTTTCACATATGAGACTAAGAATAAGAAATGCATTTCCAACCATTATTTACGAACTATTAAATAAAATTTGAAATTGATTTATTAAAAGAATTTCGAACATTTGTTAAAATGACATTTTCGTAGAGCCCTTAGCAACCGTCATGGCCAACTTATGTTCTTAAGCTTACTTTTTATTAAAGATGCTGAAAATGTTTTATTTTTTTTAATAAGTCGAAAACTATCAGAATTTCGTATAGGTACTTATTCACAAAGTACCTCTTATTTTCGATGCTCAATCTGATTATGATATAAAAAATAGTGGTTTCCATTTGAAAAAATTGAGTTTTTCCAGATTTTGAATTTCAATTTTCGGGATTTTTTTGTACACACTCTGTAGATAATGTCCATACTTTTTTCACAGATTCTGGAAGCACTAAGTTTATTCTACCCTCTCAACGAATGGTTTTCCTAAATTCCTCTTTGTTGTTGTATAATTTGCAATTATCTGAAGGCCTTAAAATGTGAATTTCAAAAAAGATTTTGGAATAACTCGAAAAGGGCTGAATTTAAGTATAGGATATTATACATGCATTAGTATTAAAATTACTCGTAGAATTCAGAAATACAATAATTTACAGGGTGTTCTATTTGAAATAAGCAAGTTGGTATAAACTTCCGCTATAACCGGAAGTGGTACATCCTTGAAAATATTTTAGCTGGATAGATCCCAATCGAGAAGTTATACCCCTAAATTTTGAAAATTCTATCTTCTATCATAACTGCGCAATCATCCGAGACCAGAACCATGGGACACCCTGTATATATATATATATATATATATATATATATATATATATATATATATATTGATTTTAAGTTTTCACGGGCACTAAATGTTTTAGGTGGTTTCCGGGCACTCATCCGCGTAGTTGATAACTGATCCCTGCCCGGATCGATGGTAAAATGACGACGTTTCGGCAGAGTCACATCTGCCCTCTTAAGGTCGGTTCGCATAATTCTCGTAGCCTTCTGCTTTCGCTTCTAGTTACTCGAATACTGATATTTTCAGGAGCGCGCACGGTGTTATATAGTCGCGGCTCGGCGCCTATTGGTTTGCACCGTGAACGGCTGCGTGTGATTGGCCCTGGGCGCTCAGTGGGAGCGCCTCCCGCCTGCTGATTTGTTATTTCCGGTTGAGTTGTTATTGGACGGGTCCGGGCCGGTACGGTGTTTAATAGAAGTTTCCAACAATTCGATAAGTTCTGGATTTCATTGCGTGCGTTTAGACTGTGAGGCCTCTTCGCTATTTCAATTGCCTCTCTTACGAGTCTTAATTTCGGGTGTTCTATATTTGCCAGTACTCTGGTGTTCTCAACGTCTATTCGGTGTGACGTCGTGGTGGCGTGTTCAGCAATGGATGTTGTTTTTTCCTGCTTTCTTATAGCATTCTGGTGTTCATCACGTCTAGCTTGAATTCTTCTGTTAGTTTGCCCCACATAGGTTTAATGACAGTCTGCACATGGAATCTCGTACACTCCCTGTTGTTCTAAAGGGATCCTCGTCTTCGGAGTCCTCAACACCGTGCTTATTTTTCTGTCTGTATTGAAAATACTATCGATATTGTGTCTCCGTAGAATACTTGCAATACTGTCCATGGTACCTTTGACATACGGTAAATAAGCCTTGGTTATTGGTGTCTCATGCTCCTCGTCTGTTCGTCTCGGATTTGACTTTAGGGCTCTTTGAATATTTCGGTCTGTAAATCCGTTTTGTCTCAGAGCTGTTTTTAAAATGTCCATTTCCTGTTTGATGTTGTCCTGGTCAGCTAGTCTTTGTGATCTGGTTACTAAAGTTTTGACGACGGCTTGTAGTTGGGCTGGGTGGTGTTGAGAATTAGCATGAAGGTATCTGTTGGTGTGAGTTGCTTTCCTATATACTGTATGGCCAAGGGTTCCATCTTGCTTCCTATTTATGAGAACATCAAGGAATGGCAGTTGATTGTTGGCTTCAACCTCCATGGTAAATATTATTTTGTGTTGGATGCCATTAAGGTGATCTAAAAAAGTATTGAGGTGTTCCCTCCCATGAGGCCAAATCACAAATGTATCATCCACATATCGCAACCACAAACTGGGTTTAAGAGTTGTTGTTCTTAGTGCCAACTCCTCAAAGTTCTCCATAAAAAGGTTCGCTATAACTGGTGAGAGTGGCGATCCCATTGGAGCTCCTTCCACTTGTTTGTATCGTTGGTTCTCGTAAACAAAATAAGTGTTCATCAGGCAGTGCCTTGTTAAGTCTACAAGGGGTTGAGGTGGTTTGTATTTTTCTATTATGATATCCAAGGCTTCGTCGATAGGGATGTTGGTGAAAAGGGACACTACGTCAAAACTGACCAGAAGACACTCAGGTTGTAAAACCGTTTTTCTAAGTATTTCGATGAAATGTGTCGAATTTTTGACATATGAGTCTGCCCTCTCTGCAAACGGTTGAAGTTGTTGGGCTAGGTATTTGGCTAGCTGTTGTGTTGGGGATCCAATTGAACTTACTATTGGCCTCAAAGGTGCACCTTCTTTATGTACTTTTGGCAACCCATAGAATTTCGGACATCTCGATGACTTTTCACGCGGAATGAGTTGCAGTTGGAGATTTTTGTCGATCCTACTTGCTTGGATTTTGGCCTTAGTTGTTATCTCCAGATAAGTTGTTGGGTCGGTAGTAATTTGTTTATATGCTGGATCTTGTAGCAATGTTTGAATTTTGTTTGAATAATCCGCTGTATCTAAAATTAAAGTCGCATTTCCTTTATCCGCAGGTAGAAAGACAATGTCCTTGTTGAGGCGAAGTAGTTTTCGAGGCCTCATTTTCTTCTATAGATAGGTTACTTTTGGGTGGTTTAGACTTTCTTAGAACATGTGACACATCTTGTCTGATTATTTCAGCGGTGTTCGCATCTAATTTTGAAACTGCTGTTTCCACGCCACATATTATGCTCTCTGTTGGTATGTGAGAGGGAGCAATAGCGTAATTGAATCCCTTAACCAACACGCCAATCGAGGTAGAGTTCAATTGGACCGAAGATAAGTTATAAACGGTTCTATTCGTTTCCAATTGCCTTGAGGTTAGACTGTGACCGTTATTTAGCGAGAAAAATTCGTTTTTGGGCTTCTGTTGGAGCTTCAATTTGTTAAATTTTGACTGATGTTGCAATGTTGTCAACTCTGCATTCGTAGAGATTCACTATATTTGTTTTTAAGTTTTCGCGGGCACTAAATGTTTTAAGTGGTTTCCGGGAATTCATCCGCGTAGTTGATAACTGATCCCTGCCGGGATCGATGGTAAGATGACGACGTTTCGGCAGAGTCACATCTGCCCTCTTCAGGTCGGTTCGCATAATTCTCGTAGCCTTCTGCTTTCGCTTCTAGTTACTCGAATACTAAGAATTTCTGGGGCGAGCGGGCTGTTATATAGTCGCGGCTCGGCGCCTCTCGGTTGACACCGTGAACGGCTGCGTGTGATTGGCCCTTGGTGTTCAGTGGGCACGGCTCCATCCTGCTGATTTGTTATTTTCGGTTGAGTTGTTATTGGACGGGTACGGGCCGGTACGGTGTTTAATAGGATTTTCCAACAATTCGATAAGTTCTGAATTTCATTGCGTGCGTTTAGACTGTGAGGTCTCTTCGCTATTTCAATTGCCTCTCTTACGAGTCTTGATTTCGGGTGTTCTATATTTGCCAGTACTCTGGTGTTCTCAAATTCTATTCGATGTGACATCGTGGTGGCGTGTTCCGCAATAACCGAAAATAACAAATCAGCAGGATGGAGCCGTGCCCACTGAACGCCAAGGGCCAATCACACGCAGCCGTTCACGGTGTCAACCGATAGGCGCCGAGCCGCGACTATATAACAGCGCGCTCGCCCCAGAAATTCTTAGTTTTCGAGTAACTAGAAGCGAAAGCAGAAGGCTACGAGAATTATGCGAACCGACCTGAAGAGGGCAGATGTGACTCTGCCGAAACGTCGTCATTTTGCCATCGATCCCGGCAGGGATCAGTTATCAACTACGCGGATGAATTCCCGGAAACCACTTAAAACATTTAGTGCCCGCGGAAACTTAAAAACAAATATAGTGAATCTCTACGGGGAGAAAATACTTTTCATTTGTGTAAAACATTTGAGAAATTACGCGCGAAAAGAAGCAAACTTTTGTGCGATCTACATTTTTTACAACGATGCCGCGATGAAGGAGTTATTCCGAAAAACATGACGGTTAAGTTCTGGAAGAACAACAGAAAAACACAGAATATCTTATGGAAAGCTAGTTGTGCTCTACTTAGGGAAGCCATACGTGATGTCAGAAGAGATTTGGATGTTCTTAATACTAAACTCCTAGATATCCACCTACAGGTAAGCAATACACTCCACCCGATAATATGGGATAAATTCGATGAGATTAGCGAATTTAGGGCCGAAACGAATTCAGAGTTAACAACAATTCAACAACAGGCAAAATTTAACAAATTGAAGCTCCAACAGAAGCCCAAAAACGAATTTGTCTCGGAAAATAACGGTCACAGTCTAACCTCACGGCAATTGGAAACGAATAAAACAGTTTATAACTTATCTTCGGTCCAATTGAACACTTCCTCGATTGGCGTGTTGGCTAAGGGATTCAATTACGCTATTGCTCCCTCTCACATACCAACAGAGAGCATAATATGTGGCGTGGAAACAGCAGTTTCAAAATTAGATGCGAACACCGCTGAAATAATTAAACAATATGTGTCACATGTTCTAAGAAAGTCTAAACCACCCAAAAGGAACCTATCTATAGAAGAAAATGAGGCCCGGCAGGGATCAGTTATCAACTACGCGGATGAATTCCCGGAAACCACTTAAAACATATATATATATATTTCGATAAATAATTGCAATAATCCCCACCTCAATGATATGGAAACTGAAGAAGTTATGAATGTGTACAGGCATGACGTGCAAGCAATCTACAGGAAATAAATCATGTTCAGCAGATTTACGTGGAATATTAGAAATATAATAGAACAGATGATAAGCAGAAATTACACAGTTAAATGTTTATGATGTGGAAGCACAGCTAGAAGAAGTACTGGTGGGAATTCAACAAAGTTAGTGACAGGTCAATCCTACAGGGTACCACCTATGACAAAAGCAGCTAAGTCATCTACTACCATGGTGCTGCTGTTGTATCTATATCTATAATACACCATGAGACAGTACTGGACCTACGATTAGGTCTCTTAAGAATTTGTGTTACAGACATTGACGATAACTCTCATTTGTAACAACCTGCAACCATCGGCACCAAGAAAGCTTCCAAAACAAAAAAATCCTCATTTAACCGAGCCCGGGATTGACTACTTCTCAGAGTAGGTCCAAGTACCAAACCTAATAAACCTAATCCCGCAAATAGATCAGTATCAGTAGCTGCAATACCTGATGTTTCCACATCTGTCAATACAGCCCAGGAAGATATATGAATAAGGAAGAAAGTAGCTAAGGAAAACCTTGAGAGTAACATTGGTAAAAACCTATAATATGGATCACCTCTTCGCTGTACATAGCCAGAAAGACTCCCAGCCAGCATTTCCACTGGTAGATAACCTCCTAAGAAAATTGTGATAGTGTGGACAGGCTATGGCGAAGGAAGTGTATGAATCTAGTATGGCTAGCCCTATGGGATTGAGAGAGATTGCAAGAACACACTATGACGTTAATTAGGTGATTTTTACACAAGAAATTAGGCAAAATTTTATTCACCGAAACTAATGAAGTAGTCATAAAAAAGGATATTGGTATATCGTAATGAGCAGGAATTTTTTAGATAGATTTGTAGCATATGTAATTAGAGTCCAAGTTGCATAGTTACCTAGAATACAAGTAGTAGTCACTCTGAGGTATATAGTAACTAAAGTGAAAGTCGATCAAAACTGTATTATTTAGTACATAGAACTATTGTATTGTACAGAATAAAAGTGATTAGATGTTCGAAAGATTGTAATCAGATACATAATTGTGATGAGTAATGAAATTCCAATAATAAATTTCAATCTTTTCTCTACAGGTCAGTTTCCAGGACTATATCCTCCCCTACCAGTCGCCACACCTTGTATAAAGGCAATAAGCCCCAGCGAAGGATGGACGGCAGGAGGATCAACGGTTATTATAGTAGGAGATAACTTCTTCGACGGACTGCAAGTAGTTTTCGGGACAATGCTCGTATGGAGTGAGGTAAGACATTTCTCCAAGGCATACAGTTAAAATGATATGTAGACTAGTATTGTATATTCATATAGTACTTCCGCCTTTACATTTGCAATTGAAATATTAATAATCGTTTTTCATTATTTGCTACTTTTAGCTCATAACACCCCATGCGATTAGAGTTCAAACACCTCCTCGGCATATACCGGGGGTTGTGGAAGTTACACTTTCATATAAGTCGAAACAATTTTGTAAAGGAGCGCCTGGTCGCTTTGTATATGTATGTAAGTATTCTTTTATTGATTTACTAACAAGTTACTTCATTAATAGAAATACAGTTCTACGTTAGCAAATTTCACTCACATCAGTTTATAGAAAGCAATTTTATTTGAATGAACATTTATTAAAATATTAATTTTAATAAATGTTCATTTATATTTTCAGGGTTAATACTAAGTTATAGGGGTAATCATGTCAATAGATGGCGCTAAAGATTTTGACATTTTTTTATTCTGATTAAAATTGTGTTAACCCAATTCTTGACATTACTATTGAATGTAATAAATTACTATTTTCTGTTTCTCACACCTATTTCAAGAACAAAGCGTATTACCTTTTATGGTACCCAAGCAGCTATGGTTATACTATTATTTTCGGAAGGGAAAATTCTTTCTTATAGATTGTTTACTTTTTTAGTTGTCGTCTATAGTTCTATAATTTTATCGATATATACATTTGTTTAATATAGTTACCCTTCTCTTACATCCCAATTAATAAAACCACTTTTTGCGTGTAAGTACTTTGGTGAATTCGTCTCGTTTCATCAAAATCTTCGTCAACATTTTATTTTGGTTAATACTGCTGTATCATTTCTTCCTCTATGTTATGAAGGTTTAGGGTTTGCAATACCTTAAAGGCAAGTGATTGTCAGGTCTCCCTATGTTGCTTATAAGTTGATTACATGGTTTTCATGCTTCATTAATTCAACTTTTCTGTTTATATAGTTTTATATTCCTCTTGTTTAAACAATTGATGAAATTTAGACTGTATTATTTGTTCTTTAGAATTAGAATTTTGATGATTATTATGCATATTGGAAATCTATACTTCTGTTGTAGGTAGGAGAAAAGGGAAGTGCTTTTAGGAAACTTCATTATTATTTAAAATACATCTAAAATGTCAATATTTTGGCAAATGGCCGAAATGCAGAACAATATCAAAAATCACAAATCAAGCTTTCAAAAGGGCCATACGTTGAATTCCAATAAAGTATTGGAATAATAACACATTCATAAGTACCAATGCTCACAATTTTCAGTAGTAGGAAGTCACCGGCGATAGCGATAGCTTCATATATATATTTCCAATGTAGTAATGTGATGAATAGAGTTGACGTAATATTCAACCCATTCATCTTAAAGCAATTTCAAGTTTTTGTCCAGGTTTCAAGTAGACAAATGCCCGATAAACTTGGTTAAAATGGATCACAAAATAGAAGTTTTCTGTTACCAGAGTCCATTTCCTTCATTTGATAAATTTTAGACTATCTTGCTCAAGTTGATTAATTCTGTTTTTATATAGTTCACAGATGCTCCAATGATTCAACAGACACGTCTTCTGGTACATGCCAAACCTTAATATTATTAACCAATCCGGTGTAATGATCGTTCTAGCCGTTTTACCTGCTAAAACTTGGTAGATTATTTATCTCCAACTTCTTGCAGCTAATGTGTATTCCTTTATATCCTTTTTCCTGAAATATCTATTAGTAACTGTAAGATTATAATATATAACAAATTTTCATAATAATGAGTATTTTATTTAAATATTGGTATGTTGCGGATTGTTGGTACATTGCGTAATATACATTAATATAGTGATACTTGTTTGGAGCATACACTGCAATTACTGTTCTGCCTCTAATTACGTTTAGACTGACTGATAGTGTCCTGTCACTTATGAAGTACTAGCCTTTTATCCTATAGTTTTGTTTATTGTACATAAGTAACTCACACTTGAATTTGCTCATTAAATGAAAACATGTGTTTCAGAAGTTATTTGGACAAACGTATTCAACAAACCTATTAACTTGTTTGGAAATATAATTCTATAGAAGATTTAGAAAAATGTTTTGGTAACAATAGAGTATAAAATATCTTATTGAATGTAAATCGATATCCTTCAAATTTTTATGAAAGTTACGGACACCAGCAGACCACCGCAACGTACCACGGTTTATTTTGGTATACAATTTTCTCAGTCCATGCAACTCCGCCAAATTTTGTTGCTTCTACTATTTTAATCAATTTGGTTTATTGCATAATAACCTGCTTGAAACGATAAATTTAATTTCAAGTATTTTAGGATGACATAAGTATAATATTTTTTTTTACATTTTACTTTATTAGTTTCTTATATTGTAAACAATTTTGCTTTTTTTAAATACATTCTCAATTTCGTATATTTAATTCATTTCTTTAATTATTCGTCAGTTGAATCCCAAAATTCAATGTTAAAACCGAATTATCAATATAAAACATAAAAGCGTCCCTCTTAGTTAACGTAATTTACTCATTTTAAACTGAAATTTATTTAGAATTGAATGTGAAATTAAAGTATAGATATCAATACAATCTTCGACATTTTAAACGAACAAGCTTTTACCTGTTAATTATTCCACTCACATACTAGATTGCACTGTGTATAGGAATTCACCAGATCCCTTATGTGAAAACAAATTAACAAAACATAGAGTTTAATTAGTCAGAGTCATTTAAGCTGTACACTCACAAAAATGTAATCCCGCTTGAACCAATGAAACACGCGAACTTAACTGTTACAGTTTTACTAGAGAGCATTTAGTTAAATTCCATACATATTCATGATTTTAAATCAAAATTTTAAATTTTTATATCAAAGATTATTGTGTTTACAGCCCTCAATGAACCTACGATAGATTATGGATTCCAAAGACTACAAAAGCTCATCCCCCGACACCCAGGCGATCCTGAAAAATTGCCAAAGGTGAGTAACGTACTTAATGGTGATTCTGCAAAACCATTGTAAATGCCATTAAAATAATTTTATTATAGGAAATTATACTAAAAAGAGCGGCAGATCTAGCAGAAGCCTTATACTCTATGCCAAGGAATAATCAACTTTCACTGTCAGCTCCTCGATCACCACCCATGGGCAACAACGGGATGACATCTTCATTCAACGCGTACACAGGTCAGCTGGCGGTTAGCGTTCAGGACAACGGAAACGGTCAGTGGACAGAAGGTGCTGTTCCTTCCTTGCTTTAATTTTTGTGCATTCACGGCATGATTTTGAACATAGTCGTGAAATCGGGCGTGTATTTTTCTGGCATTTCAGGAATAAAACGAAACAAAGGCAAACAGCCTATACAGTTAACATTTGATCAATTAATTGTAACTCAGTAATGACATGCAACGTTAAGACACCTAAAATCAAGGCAAAATCATTTATCCGCCAGGTATTCAATATTTTAAAGTCTTTCGATCGCAATGATTCAGTGTTCTTGTAGCGGTACTATATAAGACATATTTGCAATCTAATAAAACTGAATTTTAAGCCATTTTGTAAGCTATTCTCGTCAAGTATGGCGGATCAGTCGTTGTTATCTCCAAATTAGAAAAGGAAGAGCAGACATACATAAGTTAACTAAATAAACTGAAACACTGAAAATGGAAAAAATCATGAAAATTCTAATTTCAAATCATGTATTACTAATGTTTTGAAAGTTGGAGAAACGCTCACCAGCTTCATATCGCTTTGGAATTTTTGTTCTCTCTAACCCCTTTTTAAATTATATTACTATCGCTGCACCTTTGTTAATAAATTGATGCTGTAATGTAACTAATTACAATTAGAAATATGTAAACCATCTTAGGGTCAGTTTCATAAGTACAGCATAAATCGGCTAGAAGCTATTTATACTACTTATGAAATTTACAAAACGTAGTCAAGAGAAACTAATAGAAATAAATTTGCAATAAAAATTAGTTACAGATAAATTCGTTGATCTCTGATGGACACTGTATATAACTATTGATTGATTTTCACAAAACAGTTATTTTGCAAATTCTATTTAATTTTTAAATACAACAGTTTTTGACAAAGGTATTATATATTGTGAGTTGATGTTTGCATAACACTTATTCTGAAACAGCAAAATTAATGTAGATTCTAATTGTTATTTTATATCTGCAAAATTCACAATCTGCCATCATCGAAGATAATGCAAGAAATTCCCCGTTAACGGTGTTTATCTTTTTTATTGGTTTATATGTATCAGTTATTTTTTTAGGGAAGTAACAGTATATATATATATATATATATATATATATATATATATATATATATGGGAAAATCATAGATTCTTAATTACTCTTCAAAAGATTCACAGAGAAATTTAACATTGAAAATAATGAGTTTCAGAATAGCTGTTTCTTTGAACTTCAAATAATTCAATATTAGAAACAAAACATAAGTGTATAACGATTTTTAAGCAAAATCTTAGTTCAGAAAACGATTTTATTTGGTTACATATTGTTATTAAATTTTATCAAAATACGAAACGCCAGAAAAATATCCGAGATTGAAAAATTAATGATATTTTTAATCTAACATCTACGTTTGCAAGTGAATTAAAGTAGGAAAGACAGTGCAACAAAATTACTAAAAGCAAGCAACCAGACAATACATCAATAAATATCACTAGCATTTAGTAGAGTTTATAGGTATTCCATATAATGTAAAATCTTATATATTAGCTTTAGCTAAGGTATTTATGAAAACCAAAAACTTGGGGTATTATGCGTATTTTTAAAACCTTCGCCAACAAAAATGGTTATTTTTTTATATAATAAGTCATTATTGGTTTTTCGGATGAATACAAACTATCCAAATTTATTGTAGCATCATGAAAAGATATGCAGGCAATTAGTTTCGCTTGCTCTATTTTTTTTTTCTCCCATCGGTGATTGTGGAATATCATTCTCGCGTTTGGTCTAGTCCTTAAAAATAATAAGAAGTTAATGGGGCTCATTTCAAGAAAATAACCTGGTTTGAAAATCTCAATTCTATTGCTGTTATCTTAAAATCAACGACATGTCACGGGAACAGTTGCCAGAAGCTTGGAATTTCGCCCAAACACCCTGATTGTTGTAGGAAGATTCCCTTTTGGTATTAGTTTCAGGAAAATCCTTTTTTACCAAATTGAAGCTGTACATATGATATCCAAGCCTCCCGCTAAGATAACTTCTCCTATAGTAAGCTAGTAACATTTTCTCCATGTTTTGACAGTTTTTGACAGCAAACCTAAAATAAATTTATAATGTAATCCAACATATTAAAAAATCTCACTGCATGTTTTCTAGAACTTATTTTCCAATACTTGTGTATACTTAACTCCTTGTAAGTTAATTCACGTTCATATCAATGCATATTGTTAAATTTTATACCTGATATTTTAGCTTACAGTTAAGATACAAACAAAATTAATTGCAGTATGAGAACTACAAAAAAATATTAAATTTCGTATAAAAACATGCTTCACTAGCAAGTCCAATATTTTTGTGAACACATTGAGATGTTCGTTCTTTGCTTGCAAAATTGGACGTGTTTTTTCTGTAATTAGATACTTTGTGTTAAAGATAATCGCTTGTTTTAAATAGTTTTTCATTTTGATTACCAACACAAATACACGCAACGAAGAAAACTTTTTCCCTAAATCATAAAAATATATTGCGATAATGCTCTTGACTTAAAGATAACCCAAAACTTGGTAAAACGAAATCCAATCCAAAATAGGTGGACATGAAACGAGATAAAACATTTAGGATAATAACAATATTTATACAAATAAAAAATTACCATTAATTTTTCAACCAACTAAAAATACATATGAGTGATTGTTTTAGTGTATCTATTTCCTCAACTTTAAGCTTTAAGTTTATTTAACACATCTTTAGAAATAAACCACTAGACAAATAATCTTCCAGAACCAAACTTTACAGAATCAATTATTAACGATTGACATAATGTAGGAAATCCTATGGCATAAATTACCATTCAGTTAAATATTCTAGTAATATTTTGGAGAATGATGGCATACTGATACTGAATTTTTACCTTAGGGTTTTTCTTTTAGAGGATTACGGACGGCCACAAAGTAGCAGTGTTTCACCTCGCGGCGGAGGTTACTGTTCCAACGCGTCCACACCTCACTCTTCAAACGGAGGAGGAGGTGGATCATACACAAGCAACATGAACGGATACGGTGGCACTGCTGGTACCACCACACCAACTAGTACTACGTCGCAATTGTCGAACATGCTGCCCGGTTCGCCGTCCGCCGGTATCTTCAACACCACACCCAGTAAGTACAAAAAATTTACTTAATGCTACTTATTCATAAGAATCTATGAGTTATTTCAAATGTACAATGTTTTACAAAATTTTTAGCCCAATAATGTATCCAACAATTCTAGGAAGAAACGACAAATATCATTTACCTAACTGGAAAAAATGTCTTCTACACAGGGTGAAACATAATGCAGGTCATGTATTTATTTACTATGACGCAAAGGTTATGGTTTGTTTATGAGAAAAAATTATTCAAAATTTTCATTAATCAACTTAATATAACAATAAATACCTTTACCATTTTTATTAAATGCAGGGATATTTAAGGCAAAATTAATTTATGTTTTCAACACGGTTAATGAAACGCAATACAAGTGTGCAAGTGCTAAACATCGAATAAAAAACAACTAAAGTTTTGGTGAGTTTTATATGATAATGCAAAATCATGTTACTTGTAAAATTTCTCAATTCTATGTTGGCATCGAGAATGGTACTTTTGAGGTACATTCACTTTGGAAATTTCAATGTAGTTCAATTTGCTGTTATTACTAATTGCTTGCTTAGTAGAGGAAAAATGAAAAAGAACAAATCTGAGTCTTATGAAAAATTTTATTAAAGACCTATTAAAAAGGAGCAGTCCTATAATGTCATAAATGAAAAAATAGACACAAAAACTATATATTTTTAAAATCCATCATACATATTTAAAAGTTAAATACATTTCATTTTGTAGTGTACTCGTTCCTTACCGTACAATCTTATTAATGGTATTGGACCTTAATTATACAAGATAGATATATCTTTTTTTAGGGTTTATCATACTGATCAGCACTATCACCTACCAAAATATCTGCACTGTGTTACATTACACCTTGTATATTGCTTAATAGCCTCAAATTTTACAAATATTGTGCTCCATATATAACCTTCTAAATGTTTTTTAATATAATAAACTAAAACTCAATGGATATTAAATTAAAAAAGAAATGAAAAAAGCATGATTGATATTAAAATTCCTGTAAATACAAATAATTGTGAAAAGTTTCAATCAAAACATACAAAAAACGAAACAAGTACATTTGAATTAACTCCACCTAAATGTAAGGTTTAACTCATTCGCTTTACAATATCACACAAGCACATTTATTTTTATTTTGCCTAATTATTCCATTTTAGTTTCTGCAGATACAAATCATTATAATTTTGGCTCGCCTTATACTCAAAAGCACTCCTCGCCAGATAATGAGAAAAGCGCTTTCGCCCCAGTCCTGAGGGGCGGTCAAATATCACCGCCACCCCCTTGCACACCGGCACCAGCGCTTTTCCATCATCAGCCCGTTACCGGTTGGCACCACTTGGCAGCAGTACAATGTTAGTATGTTGTTTTTTTTTTCATTGATTTGGTTTGTATGCATCCTTTGTGGTAGGTTTTATGAATTTTTAGACTTACACATAATGCACGCACAACTTTGGGCCCAATAGGAACAAATTAAATTAATGGGAGTGCAAGTAACGGATATAAAATGGTGTCTCAGGAGTATGGAAACCGCTTAATAACTCATCAGGAATATATTTTTGGAAAAATATTTAACATAAAAATTTCATATTTTTTCCTAGCTACTCAGTGGTGACCTTAGATTTGATTCTGAGCTGGACCTTCAAGGTCATTTCTAGGACAAAGTTATCAAATCCAATTTATCTGTGGAATAGTTAAACAAAATTATGACACTATTATATTCAATATTTTCCAAAGAAATGCATTTTAGTAAGTTATTCAGGGGTTTCCATAATTTTGAGAAACCGTGTTGAATATACAATTGAAGATATTGTTGAATACCGTATATAAAATGTTAAATAACGCTAAAAAAGCAACATTTCGGAATTAAAGCTAGATGATATGATATACAGATTCTCTTTAATAACAGTCTCATAGGAGAAGAGATGATTTCTGAACAGTTGGAGGAATATTTTCCTAATGAATTTTCTGCTAATAATATAATAAACGCATTTATTTAAGTTTTAAAATCTATTTATAATGCGAACGATATATTTATTATAAAACTATATACTTATTATTATTTACATAAAATGGTCTAGCTGGGAAGGAAAAATAAGATAATAAACCTATTTATATTTTCCAAGTGGACATTTTTCAATATATTACAAAACTGTGAAAACAATTATATTAATGTGTAAACTACAGTCACAAAGATATACATAACACCAATGTTAATTTAATTTATGAAACGTAAATAATCTGTGCCGTTAATCAAAAAGCAACTATGAAATATTTGATTTTAACTTAAGTTGAATTTGACGCCGGTTCGTATTTGGACTTTCAGCAACAAATCCAATTGCTACGAAATCATTTTCTTTGTTATAAGTGATATATTTGATGCTCTTTCCTGGTTCATATTAAGCGTATTAAGTGCTTCGCAAAGCTAACAAGTTTAGTAATTTTGTGCGTAAATTCTACAGGTTAATAATCAATTTTTGATCAAATTCACCAACAACAAATAGGTACGCAGTACGTTCCATTAAATTGGAAATTTTCTTTTCCAACTGTGGAAAAAATATTTCACAGACAGAATAAAATGAAAAGTCAGTCAGAGATTAAATTTTAATTAAAAGAATCTGTAATTTATTACCATAGTCCACAATCTATATATAAATAGTTACCATTTTCTCCTCTGTCTCTCAACCGATTTCCTTTTTGTTTTGTTTTGTTTAGTAGCTATTGACGACCTTCAGTGCAGAATACTAAAATTAATGTATAACTAATTTAAAACAAATTTGGAACCGTTTAAAACAAATTTGGAACGGTTTCTAAGGTTCTTCCATATCGTCATGCTATTGAAACAAAACCCGGGAACATTTATATTACTTAATAATCGCCATTTATTGGGCTTTCGCAAGTTTGCAACTTTCATTGCTTTGTACATATGGTTTGTCAACTAAAACCAGCATTATGATATTTGACCCAGTTATTACTGATAATGTTAAATAATTTTTTTAATTTTAATATTATATATTTAATTTAGATTCTTTTTATTTATATATATATTTTCATTTAATTTCACTAACATTAGAAAAATCGGGAAATTATACACAGACCGTAAGATGCAAGACAAACAGTTAGATCTGGCAGCCCTGATAGTCATAGGTACCTTAACTCAAATTTTGACATTTCATAATATTGTTAGGCGTTTAGTTTTTATAATACGGTGGTAATGGTAAGTTTTTAATTCAGTCAGTATAGTTCAAGATTTGAGTTTCAGTCACAGAGAAAAGTTTCCAAAAAAAATGGGTATTATTTAACATTAATTAACAACAGGTGTATTGTATTTCTTTATATTTTCCATACAAAACAGAAATAGTCATTGTTTACTAAGGTGTTTCATTAAAATTAATGAAAATTAAATTGAATTTACGGTTTATTAATAGGTTCTTATGTTTTGAAGTTATTTGGTAATACTAAAACTAACTTCTTGAGTTGGTTGCTTGTTTATGAGGTGAAATCCTTAACTGTGAAATGTTAGAATAAGGATTATAATTCGTTTTATTACTCAATTTAAAGCTGTTAAAATTTTGCAGTCTCATATCCCCAAATATATATTAACTAATAATTAAAAATATTATATTTACTATTAAGTTAGGGGAATAGGGATTTTTTTTTATGTAGAAAATTATAATTACATATTTAAATATATTTTTAAAGGCCCAACTTTTTTACTGTTTTCTGTCCATGGATTTTATCTCATAGATTATTTATTTTACATTACATGAGCTAATTCACGAGCCCGTTCCTGCAAAATGCTGGCTTTTTAATAAGGTGATAGAATTTTAAGTCAAATAAACATCTCATTGACATTTTAAGGTGTGTATTATTAAAAATATAAAGAAATTTACTGTTATTGTAAGTTAGGTACCTACACACCTATTCTAGAATAAAATGTATTTAAACAACATATTTTTCCCTCGAAATCTTGCATAGCTGGCCTATCTTTGATAATGCAGCATAAAGCGGTGTTATTATTTATTGGTAAAATACTCAATGTAGTAGATTAGTGTTGATTTTTCCGACAAGCTGCAGAAACTGTCATATTAGATATTCTGTTTTTGATGTGAATTTAATTGTTTTATTAATATACTAGCCGTTACCCGCGGTTTCACCCGCGTACGGAATGTTCAAGCCTTCGCAAAAAGAAATAACTTATGAAACATATGGGTTATCCTATATAAAAACCTTCTAACTTGTTTGAACCACCCTACTTAACCATAAATCCACCAATTCTGTATATATTTCACCCAAACTGCAAGTACTTATGGGCCACCCTATATAACTATTTTATTCGACATTTTTTTAATCACCTTTCATAATTGTAACTCTACTTCACCCTATATTGCAACCATCCCGTATATGCTGCTGTTTTATAATTTTAGAACTCTTGACTATCACTTTTCTGTACGCTATATTTCAGCTATGCAACTGCTTATGGTGTACCTTCTATAACAATTATTGCTGATATTTTTTAACCACCTTTCTCTTTCTCTTTACTCTATATATTAATCAACCTTTATATGAGCTTTTGTAACATTGTGTTACACACTCCAAAACTATAATCTTGCTTCTCCCCATATTTCAGATATTCCATATAGTAGAATGCAACTGTTTATGGTCTACTCTATATAACAATTTTTTTAAACTGTTTTGATCCATCCTAATGGAAATGATGTGGAACCCTTCGTGAATCACAAATATAAAAACACAGTTTTGCACCCTAACACCAAACTTTTATTTAAACCCTCACTCAAACTGCAACTGCTTATTGGCCACCCCATATAACAATTTTATTAAAAAAAAATTTAACCGCTTTGTATAACTAATTCTACTTCCATCTACATTAAAACCGTCCTGTATACACGGCTGCCAATTTGTCAAACATTACAACTTATTTTTGAACCATCATATATAACCATAATTTTACGCTACAAAATATTTCAACCACCCTGTATGTCCATCTACTTAGGGGCAACCAAATATGAAATTTTTAAATACTTCTATCACACTGTATATACTATAAAGTTACTTCGATCCATGTTTCAGATATTGCAGATATGCAACAGCTCATGTTGTATCCAACAAAAAAATATATCCAACCTGTATGAATATAAATGTACTCCACCCGCTATTTCAATAACTTTGTATTTGCAACTACTTATCGGCCACCCAGTATAACATTTTTTCTACCACCCTATATAACTATAAATCCATCAATGCCAAATATATTTCACCAAAACCGAAACTGCTTATGGGGCACCCAAAATAACAATTTTGTTCAACATGTTTTTGAATCACCTTGTATGTTTTACAACTACCCTTTATACGCTACTGCTTATTGGCCAACCAATATAACATTTTCTAAATAATTATCATAACACTTCTTCACCCTATGTTTCAGCTATCCTATATTTGCAACTTATTATAAACTACGCTATTTCACATTTTTTCCTTATATTAAAGTATAATTTCCCTCCACACTTCATTTAAACCACCTTTCATTAACAACTTTTTCTAACCTTGTTTGAATGACACTGTATAACTATAACTTTACAGCGCACCATACTTCAGGTACTCTATATATGCAAGTGCTACATTTTTCTAGCATTTTTTACCCACCCTGTATAATTCTAACTGTAAGCCACCCTATATTTCAACAACCTCTTATATGCAACTACTTATTTGCCACCAAATATAACATTTTTGTACGACCCTGTATCCTTAGAATCCTACCCCACCCTATATTTCAACCATCCGGTAAATGGAACAGCTTGTAGATCATACCATTGCTTGCTTTAAAATATTTTTAAACCCACCTGGATAGCTGTAATTATACTCCGCTACATATTTCAACCATCCTGTATATGTAACTACTTGTGGATACCAAACAAGTTTTTAATCACAACATAAACTCCACTCCATCTTATATTTCAAACACCGTGTATAAACAGCTGCTTCTAACATTTATTTAACCCCTTTATATAACTATAGTATCTTATGAACATAATTCAAAGATCGTAACTGCTTACGTAAGACATTTTTTTAAGTTTTTTTATTCACTGTATAAATATTCTACCCTTTTCAACCACTTGGTATATGGAACTGTTTATGGCCCACTCAATATAACTTTTTTGGACAACCCGTATAACTAATTCCACTCCTCCTTATTTCCACCACATCGTATATATCCAGCTGCTTATAGGACACCAAATATAAGTTTTTTTTAGATTTTTTAAATTCATGTAATTCTACTCCGCTCTAAGTTTCCTATATACAGAACACCCTGTAAAATTATGTTTGATATATATATGATTTTTGTTAAATCGAAACATGTTACATTTGCAAGTACCAAATTTTGAATAAAAGCTAAGCTGATGCCAGTATCTAATATTTTGTGCGAGCGGTGGAACCAATTGAGTAATTGAAATACCCAATATGGTAGAAGTTTTTTCGCTATATCTACCGTTTCTGTCAATTTAGAGAGGTAATATGTCTACCAGATTTTAAGTAAAACTATAGGCTCCGCAACAAAAAAAGATTCAGCAAAAAAAGTTAAGTGGTTCTTACGTGATGCCCGAACAAACAAACAAATAGACACACTTACAATTTTATAATAGTATAGATTATTATCACAATCTACCGAAGTTGTTGTGTAAAAAAGTGTCAGTCAGCAGACAACAGAGAATATATTAAAGTTCTCATAGGGTTGTTGGTCATCTCTTTTCTTTAAAATTTATGAACTCGATTACAGAAGCTAATGAAGGAAACTTTTAGGTTGCAAATAAAAATATTCCAATTATTATATCGAACATTTTACCAGGAGCGGTTCCAGCCAAAAATTTGGGGGACATGTATTTTTCAAAATATTTCAAAATTGTTCTATATTTGATATTTATTTTCTTTTTATATCCATTTCACCTTAACTTTATTTCTTATAGAAATATACTTTTGTCAAAAAAACCAATAATATTTAAAATTTAGACCACTGGGCGCCCCACTAGTTATATTACAAGTGCAAAACCTTATGAATATATGCAGACATAGTAACATATAGAGGAAAGTTGTTAATTAAAAAATCTAAAAGCAAGCATTTTTCCGTACACACTCTCAACAAACTTTTCCGTGTGGGTAATATTTGACTTAGAGGGACGTAATTTTTTTTCCGTATTCCTCTGGACTCTTTCATTAGATTTCCTTATCATGGGGGTGCATAAAAATAATTGGTGAGCCTTCTTTGGGAATCGGCCATATTGGATGTAAAATGATATCACTTAGTTAACCATGCATTGTCATTTAATCCAAGCGTGCACGATAATTTCAACGT
This sequence comes from Octodonta nipae, assembly GCA_034190945.1. Classification (NCBI taxonomy): domain Eukaryota; kingdom Metazoa; phylum Arthropoda; class Insecta; order Coleoptera; family Chrysomelidae; genus Octodonta; species Octodonta nipae. The sequence continues at coordinate 84,010,192 of CM067216.1, forward strand.
GATTGGGGGTAACTGGTTTAAAATTTAGTTGCAGTATTTGACATACATAATAACAAGACAAGTCAAATAATAACTTGTAAAATAGTCATGCTTGAAATTTTAATTTATATAGTTTTAATATCAAAACTTTTCAATATTTTTGAGTGTTCATATGGTAGCGTTTATATGCAGTTGCACAAGAGTTGGTATTAACGGAAATTTTTTAAATAGTTAAAAAATATTTTTATATAATACAAAAATTATATTTTGAGATTATTTTCTATCATTGCCTTACCAAATTTTAATTGTTTCTTATTATTTGTAACAGAAACAAGAACCTCTAATTCTACTTATAATCCGATGTAATAGTTATTTGGTCTTTCAATTATGTATATAAGAAGAGTCCGACATTAGTTACGTTACTCTAATTTTGATAATTTGATAAAATAATTAACTGATACTACAATTGCAATTTCCACAATTTACGTTTTTTAAAAACTGTCCGCCGCGTTTCGACTAATGTCTTTGTCAAAGAACTAGACTTACTGGGTATTTCTTGAGGAAGTTGTATTTATATTCAAGGAACAGGATTATTTAATTAAATAATCCTTTTCAATTGTTAAGTACGTGGTAATTATATCACTCCTAGAAGGAACAAGATTATTTAATTAAATAATCCTGTTCAATTATTAACTACGTGGTAATTATATCACTCCTTGAATATAAATACAACTTCCTCAAGAAATACCCAGTTAGTCTAGTTCCTTGACAAAGACATTAGTCGAAACGCGTCGGACAGTTTTTAAAAAACGACAATTGTGGAAATTGCAATTGTAGTATCAGTTAATTATTATAATGAATTTCCAACAAGTATCAGCCGAATCCATTCAGTATTATTTGATAAACCCTAAAAATGCAAGCCTTATTTTTAATTTTTATATTATTTCCAAAACTGATTGGGAACGATGTTTTTTCTTCAAATACGGGGTGATGCACTAAAAATATACTGCTTTTTTATAAAATTTTCTTAAATGGTTTGTAGAATTGTAAATATTTTGTTGAAAATTCTCGTATTACGTACAAGTGAATAAAATCTCGAACACAGCATAAGTCCAAAAAATTGATTTTCACTTATTTTCTAGAGACTGCCGGCTACTCTCAGGAATTAGCATCACATTTAGTATTTTAGTAGCAAATACAATTTATGCATTTTGATTTTGCAAGAGTAAATTTTGAAAGACTTAAATGTTAACAAGATTCAATGTAGCCCTTTGTCAACATGTGAATATTTATCGGACATTTTGTTATGTTTATAAATATAAAATGTCCCATTGAAAACATTATTTATACATGATGAAATACAGAAGGTATTTATTAACTCTCATTATTTAATAATAATACTCTTTTTTCATCCTATATTGCATGCTGCACGTTCATATTTCATAAAAATACTACACTAGAACGCTGTAGCTCCAATAGTAACATTTAACTTTATTAAAATTAAGTCATTGTTCCAGGAATGAGTCTGGTATCATCACCGTTCGCCTCGATGAATCCCTTCGCGTTGTCTTCATGTAACTCTCAAACCTACGGCTGCGCAGCTTTAGTTGGCAGCACCAAGTAGCCAGAGGTTTGCGATGATAGCCCATCAAGCCAAAACAGCCGCAATTCCTCGCCGCAAGAGGTTAATAGTGCAATGTATTCCGAATAACGTATACCAAAGACATAATTAGTTCGTTAGTAAGATAGTCTATGATATCGTGCTTGGTTATTCCCAAAAGATAAGCAATTAGTATTCAGTATAATCAATTAGTATTTGATAACAGGTAAACAAGCTCAAAACTAATTAATTATTACGCAAAGCTGGATCAAAAATCTGTGGTTATGCGCATTACCAATGCATTGTATAATTCTCAGTTAAATAAAAACTATTCAAAGGTTAGTAGAAATATTATTAATTGTAAAGCGTTAATATTTGACATTTTGGTATTAAAAAAGAAACAAGCAAACCTTTAGATGTTTGGTCTAAATTCCGTCAATATGAATGCAAGAAAGCTTTCTTTGACATTTTTGCACATATGCACGATCACCTTCCTCTATTTCAGAAAATTACTGACACTGATTTCATTAACCTCAAATTTTTAAGATCAATCATCAGGTCTCTTGAAGTAGTAAGATTAACAATACTGTTTGTAGCTATCTGTACACTTAAAATCATTGCTCAGACACGTGTCTGAATTAAAAAATAACCTTTGAATTTATTTCGAATAAAAAACTTCCTATCTAAATTTTAGCAAGATTACTTCAGCTGATTTATTCTCATATAAAGGACATGACATTTCCACTCATCCTTTTTCATCCCTGTAGGGTTCGAATTTACTAAAAAATTCTAGACTAAATTCATTCAAAAAACTCAAATAGATAGTGGTATTACCAAGATAAATTATTTATATAAATTTGATAAATATTTTCAAATGTTTTTGAAATATGCCAATAATCCGACTTAAGTCCAATGAACCGCATAATTCTGCCAGGCAATATTGAAAATTATTATGCTACAACTCTTTGAAAATACATTTTATAAACTTATTTCCAAAACTTCTATTATTAAACTTGAAAAAATAAATTATCAGTATCTTGTTTTTAAACTTTATTTGCTTATTGACATACAGTAATTTAGCCACTATAAGGAACCTGTTTTAATAAAGCCTTTTTAGGAATAACCTTTCACGATTACAGAATCAACAATGATTTAATTCGGTTTGAAATTTTGATCGAAGACATTGCGTATGTGTCTTAATACTGTTTCATTATTATTTTCTCCAGTAATGCATTTATACTTTCCTCCTAAATAATATACCTACTGACTTATATTGAGAGATATTGCAGCAATTCCATTATTCCTAAACTTCCACTATTGTAAGAATCTGTTTTGAAAGAAGTTTGCTTTATGTGATTGTTGAGTAAAATTTGATACATGCGATTACAAATAAAAAATATATTATATTGAAGGCCGATATTAATAACGGAATTACCCTACAGTGTAAATATATACCGTTTTAACAAAAAGATCTACTAGTAAGTGAAAGTAAAGTTTGTAATAAAATAAGCTCGTGATCAAGTAATTTCAACATATACCATACTCTTGACAGATGGTTCGAGTGTTTTATATAAAAATACATAAGTAAATATATATACACATATATCCACATATTTAGAACTATATAATTCAACGTATGACAGCCGTTTCGAACCAGGAGTTCTCATCAGATACGCTTCCTTGAATGACAAGTGAAATACTTGGATGTAATACACATCAGTAAGACAACAGTCACTGTATTGAACCTAATAGATGTCGGTGACAAGAGCTGTCAAGAGTATGGTATATGCTATAGCATAGTATGCCTTCATATACTTAAATTACTCACTAGACGATAGATGTCACCCACATCTATTAGGTTCAATACACTGACTGTTGTCTTACTGATGTGTATTACATCCAAGTATTTCACTTTAGAACTTTTCATTCAAGGAAGCGTATCTGACGAGAACTCCTGGTTCGAAACGGCTGTCATACGTTGAATGATATAGTTCTAAATATGTGGATATATATCTGTATATAAAAGAAATATTGCCGTCTGCATATCTGATTTGGGTAACCAATAGAGAACATTCTGAGTACAAGAATAAAAAATTCTAATTACTCTCCTCTAGCACTGTTTATTATTTTGCTCTTATAGACTCCTCAATAAGTTCTACTATAAAACGAACATTGTTGGTTCCATTTTACGCTGAGATTAGTTTCATATTAATTTGTAACTTTATTGGTTGGCATTTTCTCTGCTTTTTAGTGGAAGATAGTCAATTTAATAACATCTCAAAAATGTTGACATGAAACCAATGACATCATAACATCATCGACAGTTTATCTGACAATTACGTTAGTGTGATTTATGTGTTTATATTTTTTTATTATCAATATTGTATTTGATATTTAAAATTTCTCTTATTAATCAATGGCGTTACGTCTGAATATTAAATAAATGGCAGCGATTATCTTACTTGTGATGTTCTATTACATGGAGTTAATACTAGAATTTACTGGGTTACTTACAAATTACACATCTCACAAATAAAATATTCCTTACGTTTTTTGTTACAATTCATATTTTTAGGAATAATATCAGCAAGAATAATGTCGTTTTCTTCATAAATTTCGCCTTTTCCAGTTCTAACTTTAGTTTCTATTTCCTTGTTTAATGTTTTACTAAATTTGCAAAATCAGGTTTACTCAAAGTAGTTATTTTGTTTTAAAAACTGGGAAATCGATAAATTTCTTGGATATGTTCAATGTATACCGCATGAATCAAATTTTATATCAGAATAAATTAGTCCTTGTTGTACGGATCATTTGAAACTGTGCTGTATTACTGTTTCCACAAAATCCTACTGAACTGTGATTCCAATTATACTTATGAAAATTTCAAAGAAATCGTTCGTTCAAAATAAACTTAAAATTTACTTGTAAATGTACAAATTAGTGTGAGAAATCATTTTGCATATCTACATCTTACTGAAAAATACATATCGCTTCTGAGCTGGGAATTATATGAATTAAATTTAGTCGTTATAAGTTGTAAATAATATTTAAGACGTTTGTACAAATTTGTACATTAGTGCTAAAGGTGAAACAACGATAAAACAATATATTTTGTAAATTAATCTAACGTCGAAAGCAATTTTCTTATTTTCTATTTGTAGAACTGTACATAAATATTAAAAAAGCAATTTAGTGACGAATTAATTTGAGTAAAATTTGAAAATGTTGATCCAATAACAATTGGAGAGACACCTTGTATACGAAAGCATTGTTCTAAAAACATTATTTAAAATCACGTTTATAAATGATGTAAAAAATACCTCAGATATTATAAATATTTCATATTACTATACAAGCTGATATTCGTCATTGGGTTACAGTCGTTTTGAAATGAGCTTTGTATTTTTTGTACATAAGAATGATATTTCAATGTTGTTTTTATTTTGGATTTTAATTTTTCGTTAATTTTATACATTATTGGTATTTATTTCGTTAATGTATCACAAAACATTTTTTGTTTAACATTTGGATGTAATATAAAAACATGATTTAAGTTGTGTTTTTGTTCACTGAAACCTTCAAAATTCCTTCCTCATTTGATACCATTTCAAATAGACGATATTTTATTCCTAAATCTTACAACAATTTTCAGTGCATGAGACTATTTTACTTATTTATATTGGGACAAAATATTATAAATATTTAGACGACATATATAAAACCAAGGGAGGGAGCGGGCTAACAAACTACAAATTAACTTTAACAGAGAAATGTAAAAGCAGAGACGAAAACTGAAAGAATTTCTGAGAACAGAACATTTTTTAATATTCACGGACTCAAAGGCATAACCTTGATTGGGATTAATAAATATCCTCCAGTAACTAACAGCCAATCTAATTGAATCAAACTTTATGCACATGATAGTCCTTCTCATAATTCTTTTCGGAGCATTAAATTAATTCTAACTTCTAACTTAATTTAAGTTTCTCATAAAATTATATATATATATATATATATATATATATATATATATATATTGTATCCTATATATAGAGTCTTATAGCTTGATCTTATTTAGGAAACAGTAAAAATAAAATATTGGTTGGTGCTGCGGTAAACGTGTCAGTAGACTTCCGAAAAGTGTTCTAAATGTTGACCACAACTGAAGTATGTGTACTACAAATGAAAATTAAAGTAAGCATCCAAATGCAGAATTCGATTTACAAAAACCAGCTCTGTTCCGTCTGGATCCGTTTGTAAAGCTGCAGAATAGTTTAACGGAGTTAAGGATTTATTAACTTTTAGTTATTTTTCAATTTTTTTAACCAACAGAAACAGAAATTATAGCAAATCTTGAACTCACATTTGATAAGTATATTAAGGTTCAATATTTAGGAATTTCGTATAAGCAGTTTACATTATTTCTTCTAATCAAATAATCCTGTATATTTCCTTTAACTTCCAAATTTTATTGCCTTATAATGTTATGGGCTTATTCTGCAATATTTGATATTTCTTGACAAACAACCTTCTCCTCTTCGCGACCTTAGCTCTTGTTATGTTTGACATTAATCCATATTAGAAACAATTCTACAGCTAACTAGTTTTATACTTTATACGTCTATCACGGGCAAAGACTATTTTCCTTTATAATGGGCTTGATTGTATTGGTATTCGTATATTTTTCACTACAGCATTAGCAGCATTAAAGTAATTGTTAAATACCTCTTTTTATATAAATAGAAACCAAGGTGCAGTTAAGAGAAAGAATAAATGCACTTTTCAAACAATGCGGGATGAGATGCGACTAGAGACTACGACTGTAGCAGCTAGAAAAACATGTCGCGCTTGCATCCGTAGAGGTGAAAACCCGTTGAAACAAAAGTTAAAACAAATTGAGAACGTAAGTTTTTGCGGTCAGACTCGTAGCTTATTCTGCTCTTTTCGGATTTAGACAACGTCACTTTTTTAATTAATTTATTTATATATCTGAACCAACATATAAACAAAGATTTCCGACGTTTCGCCCACACTTATAACGGGCTTTTTCAAGGATGAGAAATACAAATGCGACTTACCTTGAGGAGACTATATTCATTTAGTATTTTTCTCACAAACACACTTTGAAATCTCAATTTATTAAACTTCTCACACTGAAGTGAAGTCTGATGATATATTATTTGCTGTTTATATTATATCTTTAAGTGATTGTTGTAAAATTCAATTCACTATAACCTTGTATGTTATTACACCTAAGTTTAGAGTTATGTTCTGCATACCGTTGTATGAGATAACATTTATTCACATAGATAGGTTATATATAGAGAGATATATGTGTCTTCATAATATTTTTTTATAGACAACACTATTTTACACTATAACTAGTTATTTTATAAAAGCAATTTCTGTACCAAAGATTATACTTGTGAATATCACTAAGTTTAATAGTTGTTTACATAATAAATAAAACTTACTTTGCTGTGAGTTGATACCTTTATTTTACATTCAAAATATTCAAAATACTTGGGAATATCTTGAGAATTACATACATAATAATTATTTTAAATTCCAGTTAGTTGAGGGGAGTGCAACTGATGAAGGTTCTCGACTAGAAAAAATATATTGTCTAGTGTTCAATGGATTGAAAAAATCTTTAAGACACGCTATCATAAATAATGCAATTTAAAATATATATGGCGTGTTTATTCACAGTATTTGAATGATATTTTGATTTAGCTACATAAATAAATACGTAAGAAGAATTTACTATCATTGGCAAGATAACAAGTAGTAGCGTATACTTTTTGGCATTGCTCATAATATAGTAACACAATATGTTTCACTACGTTTACTTTGAACATGAATTCTTCTCGTAAAAGTATAGTACAACGATTTTTTGTTTTAAGGGACACTATTTAAACATAATTACTGGCAGAATTCAACCACCCCTCGCTTCTACTCATATATTGTCTCACAACAATATGCGGTATTTTGAGTGCTAAATTCTCCATACACCATATGGGATACGATAACATACAAATCGGGCACTTTTTTAAACAGCCACTCCAGCGCTCACCCCATTATTGTATGAAGCAAGAGTAAAATCCACTTGCGATCGTGATAGATAAACAAAACAACAAAATCATGGGGTGATGCGGATGAAACAAGAAGGTTTAGAACTTGATGCTGGTGGCTTCCTCTTCTTTTGGCTCGCAAATTAGTTGGTAGAGTACAAATTATTTAAGAAGTTTATATATATATATATATATATATATACAGTGATAAATAATATTTAAACATTTGGCTTATCTGGTTAATATTAATGTGAATAAATAATTGCACTAATTATTGTAAAATATTGTTTGACTTGTGCATATGGCATGTATTATAGAAAGTTTTCAATAAATGCCATGGCGGCGGGGCACTTTTGCATAACTAAAAAATTCTATAAACCATCAAGGAGTAAACGAAACAGTTTGGTTTACTCCTTGATGATGACAACTTGAAACGGCGTTGAGTATTTAAAATAAAGGTTTGGTGTTAGGGTGCAAAACTGTGTTTTTACATATATACGATACTTGACACTAATTTTCAAAATTTTAAAAGCTGTTGCTCTTTTATCTACACAACACGAACGATGTTTCTTAAATATGTGATATTTTCACGAAATTCGTGGAACTGTTTCAAAGGTATAAATTGTTAATATATTTTAACTATCAGGCTAAGTCCAACGTAAACGTGTAATGCGCGATGCGTCATGTGACAAGCTACATTCATACAAATTTATATATTAACCGGCAAGAACTCTATGAATAATTTTTATATTACTTAGTTGGTGACTGTCATATTGAAGCACGCGAGGCACACCCGCACCGCGTATATCGCCGTACTCCTCAAAAATAGCGGCTGTCTGGATAACAGAATGCTGACTTCGGTGGAAGGATACTGTTGCCCACAGTTGTCCAAAGAACTACAGCACAAAAAACATAACCATTTTAACAATAGTAACAACCCAACGGCACACAGTGTTGTACAGCATCAGCAGCCTACGTTCATAGGAAGAAGATACATTGCTCCTTACCAACCGTCATTGGTAAACGTAGTATGTTATGTTTCAGAACCACAAATATGTCGAATCAATAAAATACGGAATTGTTTCACAGGCGGATACAGAAGCCCACACTCCGAAACAGACAATTCTCAGGGAGTTAGTAACTAGTAACATATCACTACTGAACACTGACCAGTCTCAAATTATAAAAGTTGCCAAAATCAACTGGAATACCATTGCATATATAAGTCAACATAAGAGGAAAAGAGCAGTAATGACAATTGAATCAGGCAACCCGCAATATCTATTAGAAGGTCGTGAGGAGTATGCTTATTGTTTCATAAAAGATGAACCAATAAAATCATTATATCAATGTTATGGATGAGGCCTATCATATGACCACTGTACTACGTAGATATTTAATGGAATCATAATTCAACCGAAATCGAGTAAAATTTACAGATGAAGTGACTCTATTTTATAAATCTAAATAATTCCTTCCAAATGTTTAGTTTGCACACAAGAACTTACTTTTGTAAATCATTGACGATGGTACAAGTATTTTCTTGGTATTACTAATTGCCCCAGTTATTAAACATTAAATTAGAAACGAATAAACTGCAAAACACCTATGTAATGAATATATTTTATTTTGATTCAGTTTGGAGTTACTAGGGCCCGTACGAACTCTTGACCGTTCAGTATATTTATACAACGATAAATAAATTTACGAAATATGGAACCGTACATACACTATTGATAACCGCAATATCCACAGTGCTAACAGCAATTGAACCAATGCTGACAGTTTTTACTTTATAACAATGAGTTTTCCTGTCGATCATGCTGGTGGAGACCGTTTCATTATTTGCATCTATTATAAATAGAAACTAACAAGGTAAATACAGTCAGATTGTTCTGCTGAAATATGTACCACCTTGTTTCTGTGTTTAACAACTTCTTAAATAGTGAAATAGTAATTCTATTCTAAGGACGAACATTGTTTTTGGCACAGCATGCCTAGATTAAGACTCACTTATTAAAAGGGGCAAACTATATACAAACGAAAGACTTTTCTAAACTAAATACTGTTTGCGTAAACTAGTTTTGAATAAACTGTTGACAAAGATAAACTTAATTCAATAAACTTAGGAATCTGGAAAGTCGAAAATACTAGCTAACTGATCCAGTAAGGCCGAGTAATTTTGAAACACAGTTCAAAACAATATTTCTTAATTTCAAATTGTGCAAGCAAACGAAGTAAACGTAGATAAATGAAAATTCACGGGTTATCAAACGCTATCCTTAATACTTAAATCTTTATTCAAATAGAGATAACACTGTTTAAAATATAAACGTCTTAACTTACATGTTCTTAAAAATGATGTCCCAGTAATCTCTCTGTAAACTGGATATGACATAGCACAAACACACAAGTCAAAAAAAGTTTATTTTGAATCCAGTTCAAAGATTTACGTCTAAAGAGCTCTTAAAGACATTATTTTTATGACTTAAATTCGGAAATACTGCTTCAGAAGTCGAAAAAATTGAAATCAGAAAGAAGCCATTTTGATACTTCTATAAGAAGTTGGAAAAATTAAATCACAAACAAAACTTTTTCCTGAAGTTCTGTTTCTTTTGAATAATGCATAATTGTAATGTATGTCATAACCTAATATTTCCAATTCGGTACCCACAAAGAATTGAACAGCCAGTGAACTGAGGTGAAGTGTCTCTCTTCTTAATTTTTATATATCAGAGTGGTCATATATGTTCCATCAAAAATATTGTGAGTCACTCTCAAATTTTTTTGACACCTAGAAAAATTGTACCAGTCCGAAAGTTTGCGAATATAACTCCAAAATATAGTGATTGATAGCACTCTAGATTTGAAAGTAAAATGTCTCTAAACAATATAAATAATCACAATAGACAAAACACATATTTATATACAGGAATACTGTATTTTCATATTGTAGACATCTCTTTCTCTCAGATTATATGTAAGGCAGACCTTCTGTAGAGACTACCAATAATCTGGAAATTCGAAAATGCCTTACTACACTTTATTTGCCATTTACACATTTCAAGTACTCATGTGTTGCTGAAAACAGGCCAAATACAGGAAATACAGGAATTCATTGCAATGCTATTGGAATAAATGAGCACTTAAGAAGTATTTTATGCAATAAAAATTGAGTTCTTTAGTAAACTTGTTTAAGTCAGAAAAATGACTTCTTTATAAAGTCAGAAAAATAACTTTTTTATGGGCTGAGAAAAACTATTTTTAAATAAAGTTAAAAAAATGACTTCTTGATGAGGTCCTTTTAGAAGTCATTATCAATTCTTTTTGACTCTGACTTGGACGACCAAATCTTAAATAACTCTTTAGTTTATAATGACGTCATGTTGTTCGATGAGGGGCTTCATTTAAATCAAAAGGGAATATGCTCAAGTGGAAATATCATTTGAAGAAATAAACAATCCTCATTATTATTAATAACACTATTTATATCTACTTCAAAAGGGGTGATCCAGATTCGCACCAAATTCTAACGTAAATTATGGCAAAGCAAATTTTCAACAATGGTAAAACTATTTCCGTAAATAAAGTTGTTCCACATATCCTAAATTATTCTGAAATACTGCGTTCACTTAATCGAAAACCAATAATGTAAATTTCATTCAGAAAAATGCTGGAGCACAAAGCGCACGAAATTGAAATTGACACCAGTAGCGACTAACAAATAGAAGCAGTGGAATTAGCCTTCGGCTATTAGGGGTTTGTTGGGGTGCCCTTAACAAGGTTGACAGATGGTCGTCGAATATAAAAGGTCATATTGATGACGTCACATAATACGAATACAATTTTGTGTCACACTCAATCCGACCTCGTATTGTTCTGTATTGTTGTTAGGGTTTCGACAAAAGCACGTAACTCGTCACAAACATTTTTTTAAATCTAAAGGATGTATATATATCCTAGACATAAAAATTGAAATTTGTAAAGTAATGCAAGAAAATAACATAAAAAACTTAAAGTCCAACCTAAGTAAATTGGAATGAATATAAAATGAATTCATAGTAGAAAACTGAGTCACTTTGATATTTGTTACAAATTATATTCTCAATTTTATATGTATGACGGAACCGTTACATAAAAAGAGTATGCAAAATAATGAGCCACATCATACCCATATGCTCCACTACTGCCAACTCTTTCATCAGCCTTCTACTTTCGTCCGTTTCTGAACATTCGAATTTTTCATTTTCTTGCCATTTGTCTCTATCTTGTGCTTCTCGGTTGTATATAAGTCCAGTACCTCTCTTTATATTGCCCATCCATTGTACTGGGGGCACCCTTATGACCATGGTCTCCGAAGAAAATGTAACATTTTTCGCCAAATCAAATATAAGACTATGTATAATTTTCAAATTGGTTTGATATTTCTTTCTCTTACCGACCCAGAGATCTGAATTAGAAGTACAATCACGATTTTCTGAGTCCCGCATTCTGGAGTATTGAAAGGTTCTATGAGGTACTTACAATTCATGGAAAAATCCTAGAGTTTCTTAGGAGATTTTCCTGTAAAAATTAGATTTTCAAAACAATTAAAAAAGCAGGTGCTGTGACGATTTTCTGAGTAGTGCCCTTTTATAAAAGATAGGTTACCATCGATTTTATCAGGGAATTTTTTTGGCAGGAGGGTAGAAATGGGTATAAGGGTTGAAAGGGATATATGAACATGTATTTCTGGAAAAACAGAATAAATATGAAAATTTTCCGAACAATTTTCCAAGTGAAAATTCATTTGTCCCATAGGAGGCGTCATGTCAATTTTTTTTGTCACTTTGATATAAATATGTTTGATTAATTTAGTTAGCAGTATTCAGAAAATCATTCAAAATTAATATTTTTTCTTACATGTTTACCTATATAACGATTTCAGACCTTAGACCAATTTCTACCCTCCTCCCAAAAAATCGATGGTAACCTATCGTTTTATTAACTTGGCAGTACTCAGAAAATCGTCGCAGCACCTACTTTTTTTTGTTTTGGAAAATCCAATTTTTAAAGGAAAATCCCCTAAGAAACCCTTGGATTTTTCCATGAATTGTAAGTACCTCCTAGAACCTTTCAGTACCCCAGAAGGCAGAGCTTCTAATTCAGACCTCCCGGTCGATTGTGTTTGCTTGACTAACTAGTATTGAATTCCTCGAATTTTTCGTAATGATAGCGGAATCACAGTAATGAAGCACAAGCTGGAAATTATTCTTATCTATTGTCCCGAGACGTCACAATAAAATAGAGAATTCCTTCCCTCACTACCTAAACAATGTTTGCATCTACGGCAAGTGTTATTTTCACAAAATGGGTTGCCTAGATTTCTTCTATCTAAATGTTTCATCGCTGTCTTACTAGAACATACTTCTCAAACAACAATATTATTTTCACCAAATAGAAAGGGTAGCCATGGGATAGTCCAGTGATAGTCAACCTTTTCATTTACAAGTTGTATGTTTGCGCAACAAAGTGTTCAAAGAATGTGCAGGAGTCTAACTGTTGCCTTCGCCAAGTGGATGCAATGTTTGTGATGTGGTGAAATGGAAAGAATCAAGGTTTCTTACAGTTACTAACTCGATTAGCATATAGTATACTGTTCATATTGGACACTGAGAAGTATCAAACACACCTTTCTGGAGATTTTAGTTGATACAAAAGATAATAAGAATTTAGGACATCCTGTCTATCTTGAACCTATACACACTGAACAATAACAGAATCATCTATTTAATATCACCATCCAAAACTGTATCAGAATTGGATAAAAATTAAGAAATAACATCACTATGAAAAAGCATATTCACTACCATTTTTAAAGCAAGAGGGCTACAGCAGATCTGACAAATATAGAAAAGACTATCTTTCGCATTTGACACATGTGATGTGGCATATATCGGATTCACAAAACGTAACATTAACACCCATATAAAAGACTGCAAGGATAACTGCATATAAGTCAAGGTAGAGAAATATGCAGTGGCAACAGATGATCTTATGGAATGGAAACTTATCATCGACGGCACACAAATCCTATGGAAGAACGAAGTTAAATAGTCATGAGTCATCATCGAAAATGAGTTGACTTTCACAAGACATGTTCAAGCGATTAGTAACTAGTCCAAGCAGACCGTACTAGACCTTACCCATTGATGGAAGTGGACGCTGAAAAACAACCTAACTCTCATCAAGGCAAGTCTTTCCAATGTTGACCTTAACGCCGTATCCAGCGGGGGGTTCGGGGCTAAGACCTTGACTGACCTGCGCCTTAATCGCATGGGGGCATACGAACAACACCAACAAACACCACCCAGAAGCAGGAGAACCTATGTCTACGCCTTGCAGTTGATGACTCTTTAAGAACACCACCAACCACTAGTTATTATGAGGAGAAGGCCAGAGAGGCATATGCCAAACTGGAACACCATCCAAACTTTCACCTACGACAATTGGTCGTCTAAGATCATAGATATATTGATAGATACAAGCTGCTAACGAACCAGCTCTACCTCAGCAACGGCGAAGGAGAAGATACCCAATAATAAGGACAATACTTCCTTTTAGTTTTCAGGAGACCGTTGGTGAGATCGGGGGAATCAATACGCAAACAAAAGAGAAGACAGAATAGACGTACTCAAACACACAAATGACGACTTAAAAATCGCCTGCCGGAAAACAGAGGGAAAATGATAAGATACGTAAGACAGAGTTGCAAAGGATCTAATGGTCATGGCCATGAAACCACCGCGAATACAACGACAATGCAAAAGAAAAAGTGTGGTGGTTGTAGGCAACGGAAATGGAAGTGTCCTCTGAAATTCCCGAAACGCTACTTCAGTTCCTAGACTTGTGTGAAAAGCAACATTGTTAATAAAATGTTACGAGTTTAAAAAAAAACAACAAAGCAAATGGAAATCGGGGTACAGGCAAATCGTCTAAAAATTTTGTATATTGTGCTTCTTGACATACTGATCAGTATTTTATTTAACGGTTAATTTAGAACATTCGTATAATTATGGACACTCCCTTAAACGAGCTCTAAATCCTACCTTCAGGTTCACCATATAAGCCTGTTCACAGTGGCAATACGAGGTCCAAATATATATAGGCCCTTAGGTAACTGAGTAGTGACCGATGTATCAATTACTTTGGATCCCTTTTCTCCATAAAGTGCCCTCTAGTTTATCGAAATAATTCAGTTGCAATATGCTAAGTATTATGGCTGAGCTTGCGGGGACACAGTGGTGGATACAGCCCCTTGAAGCTTTGTAAAAATGGTAAAAATATTAATAAAGGTACACACTAGACTGTAATTAATAAACTCAAAGAGTTAAGTTACATGATTGTAAACAGTAGACAGGAACGCAATAACTTGTTAATCTGAAAGAGTATAGGTCTAGGTCCAAGTAATTACCCTTGGTAACGCGTCTTATTATGACAAGTTTCAATTTGCCCCCTCCCCCCTCAGAAAACTTCTAGATCCGCCACTGCGGAGACATCTGGATTATAAGATTAAAATCTAAGTGTATTATGTTACTACTATTCTTTTATTTGTTAATGTGATTAATTATGTAAATTATCAGCGCCTACTATATGCTCATGTAATGTAGTGATTGAATACTTGATATAAGGTTGGTGATGCACATAGTCTAAGGGTCATAATGCCCTTGAAACATGGACAGAAGTAATAAATCCCAAACACTGGATACATAGAATTTTATCTGTAATTTAAATTATTCTAAATTTAATTTGAAATGACCTTGATATGGACATTGAAGTCATGCTTCAAAAGCATATTATTACGTAGATTTTTCAGATCAGGATATCAAGAAGTCCAGAATACTAAATTTTAGCCAATTTGCCTGTTTAAATATGACTGCCCGATTGTACATTGTGTTGTTGACTTCATTTATCACTCTTAGCGTTTACAGAAACCTAAAAGGCTTTATTAATCGAAAGGATTTCTAATTCGCTCAGAACTATATTTTTCCCAAATATTTTTGGATCTATCGTTGGGAAATAAGTCCTTCGGTCTACTTCAACCTAGTGTCTGAGCAATACTTTTGGAAATCCTACATTAAAATTAGTATTCGTGATGCGGAAATAGCTTCCACTATTGTATTTTTCCGTAAGTGAAAAGTTGGAAAATTCTTCTGACGTATTCTTAAGATGATTCAGAATATCTACAAGAGCGAATCTACCCATAGTGATTTGAACTCATTGACATTTTCAGGGCTGGCTATAAAATCTGGCTCTAAACAATGACTTCCCTACACACCCTCTAGGGCTTGAAATAGGCTTTAAAGACTGAAAATAATATAACACGTACGCCCAGTCCGAAAAATGGCATCACTCTGTAGCCTATCAGTGAACCAAGCAGCAATAATCAGAAAAGTGCCGCATAATGAATAATAAACAAAGAGGCTTGAAAAATACATATACATCGAAATCTCTGCTTTGGACTATAAGCTCTTTCTATCTGACACAATTTATCGTATTTGTACATTATTTACTTTCAATTTCCTCTTTAACACTAGAACACCTAGGAGAAAATATAAGATTCGATATTAGAAACACGTGGTTGAACTTGCTATATATTATAACTTCTAATCACCTGCTATTAAATAGAAAACTCAGTCAATAAGTATATTCTCTTTTACACTATCAAAAACACATCTAAATTTATTTCAGGTAAACCTACAGGGCTTAACGTAAGAGTTTAAGCGAAATACATTTAGTATAGATTTCATAAATTATTTACCAAAGCTCACCTGTTAAATAGAGTTTATTCAAAATTTTATATTCCATAAATACCGATGAAATTATTTTCGTTTGCCCCTTAAAGAGCTTTCACATACACTTATCTGACTTAACACAATATTGATTATTTAACATCCATTATTTTCCATATATCGAATGACATTATTAGTCGCCGTATGACGGATAACGATATTATTGAATTACTCAATAAGTATATTGGCCTCATAATATTGTTAGTATGTATTTCATCATCCCGCGACACACATGTAATTTTGTTACTTATACTACTGATGAGAAATGAAATGAGATTTCATGCTTCTTTAAGGAAGCTCCCTCCGTAATTGATTTTTATATTGGACCAATCAACAACAATAATTACAATCACATGTTATCTTTAGGATCTCATTCATTCTCCCTTTAATTTGATCTTCGTTTCAATGATTGACTTGTCACCTTTGGATAATTTATTATACATTCTAACATTTCCAAACATACTCTTATTACTAATCTGTTTAGTTTGTCTAAAATGCAAAAATTTACTAACTCACTCAAACTTATTGTACTGGCAAAAAAACTAATTCGTATATTTTCACTGAGCCTAATATATGAAGTCATTATACCATTATACAAAACTTTTAGCTGAAAATCTGCATACATTGTTTTCAATGGCATATTGTACGTTTATTGTTTTTTTTATATTAGCAAATTTTATTGCAAGAGATATTTCGACTGAATTTACTAATTTATTTTAAAATAGAAAATATATACTTTTTTAAAACAATTAGTTTTGAATCTTTAACTACTGTTGGAGTCACCTTTATATATGGTTACCTGGAAGATGCCAAAAATTCTGAAAAAAGTTTTTGATGACAACCGTTATGTGAGTTATTAAGTCCCGGGACTGAAACACAGATGGCTGATTATCATGTGATAATCGAACACCTTTTTAATGGGAAAGTATAGCGTTCAACCCCGGCAGTGGTCTGAAACGTATTACCAGAAAAAATACCTAACTAAAACAACTATTGATTGGACGCGGAATTTAATACAATATTATAAAAAGGGTAAGAAATGTCTTTTTCCGATTTGGGTGCCGCGATTGATTACAGTCGGACTCAAAACAACTGCAACTCTAAAGTGATTTCTAAATGACTGAAGAGGCAAAGATCTAGTTATATTATTTATACAGGTTTTCTCTCTTCACAAGGATTTCTGGAAAACAGAATAGATACGTAATCGAAAATCAACACACTTATTTGTCTCAATGTGACATTTCAATTCCATCTCAGGAAAAGTTGTCGTACAACGACTTAATGGAGTACCTTGTAATTATTGGCTTTGCTTCACTTTTCGTAGTTGTCAATTTTGTTTGACTATTGTGAATGGTTCTTGGCCAACTGATTTTGAAGTTTACTTTTTCATGCTCATTTGGCAGGATCTGTCGCCAAGTTACATTAATCTCTATATAAAAACATACAAAGACTTTGATTTTTCATTTTTTAGCCCAGTATTTCTTAAGTAATATATTGATCTTGTTCCAGCCCTTTTTGTGTATACCACTATCACTTTGGTTTGCCAATCTCGATATGTCGATATATGTCTTCTCGATATATATGTACACCGTACACACACAATTTTTGAACTTTGGGTAATCGTTAAATGTCGAATTTAATAAAGACAAACTTTGTTAAATTCGATCCCAGGGTATATTTTGTTTAAAAAATCCTTTTACATTGTATTTACGTCCAATAAAAAAGCCTGAAGCATGGTGGTGCTATGTTAATGACATTTTTTAATTATGGGAGCTTGGCATGGAATATTTATACTCCATTTTGGATTATATTGATAACAAGGAATCAACAACTAAATATAATCTTGAAATTGAGAATGGAAATAAACTTGTATTTTTGAACGTATTGATTGAGCCACCAAATAACATTTTCACTAGAAGTATTTAATGAAAACCAACATATGCCAATACCTCTTTAAATTTCTATTCAAATCATTCTTGAAACGTAAAAAACGACTTCTTAGTTTTCAACTGCTAAAATCGCTGTATTGGAAAAGGCACTTATTGGCCTACTATGGGGACCATTTGAAAATGCAATATTTATAACGCCCGACTAACGATTTGGGAAAACGTGATTGAATGAATTAAGAAATCCAGGACAAGCGCGGCCTTTGAAAAATGGTTGTCACTGGACATTTGTAAAATTCTAATGATTTTTAGGTGTTTCATAGTTTGGTAAATACTTTTAATAATTTTGTTGTGGCCCATTGACGGTTAAACACCCTCAAATGTTGCACATTATTTGGACTATTCCTGTACTTGATAAAATGCGAAGGAGGCAGGATATAGGACAAATCACAACTAATTATTACCCAGACAATTTAACAAAACTAAAATAACTAGTTAATAAGCTACATACCCATCCAGTCAATGTTGTAACTCAAAGCATGCTTGGTCATGAAATCAACTATTTCTTAAAGCATTAAAAATAATTCTTTTGGCAATAACTCCGACACAAAGGAAGATAACAAAAAAGGCTTTTATGGTTTTCTCTTACAACTCTAATCTACCTTCCGGTTGTGATAGAATAACAATACTAATCAATTTATAATTCTATCACAAAATAAAACCAAACGTAATATTTTCAAACAGTTCCTTCTCGCGAAGGCTGCATTAATAAGTCCGCGATTTTTCTTATTAAACAACAAGGTATTTTTTCTTAAAGGCAGCCGGGTTTTCAATTTTTTTTTCAAACTACGGTCTACGATAAATAGAACTAAAACAAAACGTGCGTAATTTAAGTAGCATTGTAAGATCTTTTTGACACGTTATACAGACATTTTTTCAGAAGAGTTGCGACCTCTAAACTATTTCCACAAAGTGTTTTGACCACATTTCTTATTCTACCCTGAACCCTCGGACTAATTCTTTTGATGCAGCAAAGAGAATGTTAGAAAAAGATCTTGAAACTTTGGATGTCTATTATAAAAAATGGAGACTAGTTCCAAGTTCTAGCAAAACAGAGTGTTCCTTTTTTCACCTAAATAATAAACAGGCTAATCAAGAGCCTGAAATATTCTGGAATGGTGAACGCCTTAGGTACAATCCGAACCCAAAATATCTGGGTATTACACTGGACAGAACGCTCTCTTTTAGGAAACATATAGAGAACACGGCTGCAAAAATTCAAACGAGGAATAACATTCTGGAAAAGCTCTGTGGAACCTCATGGGGAGCAACTGTCGATACCTTACGATATTCGGCAATGGGTCTCGTCTTCAGCGCGGCTGAGTATGGTGCTCCAGTATGGATTAACAGCCACCATTGTTGATGTTCAGCTCCGCAGGAGCATGCGTATCATAACGGGATGCATAAAATCTAAACCAACTTACTGCCTCCCAACTCTCAGCCATATTATGCCGCCAAATATCCGACGGAAAGAAGCTCTCCTACGAGAATACGAGAAAATAATGGATATCCCGGAGTTGCCCATCCATGAGTATATACCAAATGCTTGCCTCACCAGACTGAAATCCAGACATCCACCAATCAGGACTGCGAAAGCGTTACATGAAAGTGATTTCAGGGGTCTCCGGGAATGGGATGCACGTTGGAGGGAGGATGCCCCTCCAGAGGTACTCGATTATGTGAGCATCCATGAGGAACCTGCGGGTTTCGATTTACCTCGCAATATATGGAAAACGGCAAATAAAATTAGAACGGGACACGGCGTCTGCGCAGATATGCTGCATAAATGGAATAAACAACCCACGCGCAATTGTGAATGCGGGGCAGCCTATCAAACAGTTAAACATATATATCAAGACTGTATACTTACGGCCTACCAGGGAACAATAACGGATATATATATATATATATACATATACTTTCTCTCCTGCAGCGACTGAATGGATAAAGAACTCATCTGTTAGTTTGTGATTACTATGTGTGGACTTGTTATTTACAAATGCTCTGTTTCTGTTTTTACTCTGTACTATTCTTGTTCTTGTGTATTGTTAGTGTTTAAATGTAATTTCGTATTTTTATATTACAAGACCAGTTCATGTATACTATTGCCATACGCTAAATAAATAAATACCCTCGGACTTTTACTCTGTTAGATACAGTACCTGTCGACTCTTAATAAAACACCCGGTATACCAACTTGTGGAAATTGATTTATCTATAGCTACATCAAGATGAGTCAGTTTTTTTTTAATTTTAATTTCCATTTTAAATTGATTGTTGGTTTATTATTAGTGATGTAATTCAGAAATGGGTCTTCTAATTAAAAATTACAAAACTATATCATCATATGTCAGTGATGCTTTTGGTTTCGTACTTTAATTCATAAAAAATGTGGTTAAATGTATCCAAATCACGGATCGGACATTTGCTACATAAACTAATTTTTCCGATACAATTTAATTTCAATTCTCTAGTATTTGTTGAAACAGTCTATAATAATTCTACTTCATATAATATTTGAACCACTCTGTACATGCAACTGCTGATGAACCACCCATTATAACGTGTTTTCCCACATTTTTTTAACAATCCATATATAACTAGAATTACACTCTACCATATATTCCAACTGTACTATATATACGACTGCTTATGGGGCACCTATAAACAATTTGTTTCTAAAATTTTTGAACTATCCTCATTACCTATAATTCTACTCTGTCTACAATTCAACTAATTACCTATAATTCTACTCTGTCTACAATTCAACTATCTTGTACAGGCTAATCTTTGTGGGCTACCCCAAAAACATTTCATTTTCCAACATTTATTTAACTACCCCTTATAACTAAAATTTCACCATCCACCCCCTTATATTGCAAGATTTCTAAATACGCAACTACTAATGGGCTACAAAATATAACACTTTTGTTCTATTTTTTTTACATTACTTAGTATTACTATAACTCTGCTCCTCTGTATATTTCAACCATCCTATATTTGCATCTGATTATGTTCACCCAATAATACTTTTTGAACCCATAGTAGCAAACAAGATTTTGTGTTGAAGCAAAAACTGCGTTGCTAAGGATTTTTTGAGGTTATTTTAGTCAATAAACCCAAACGCATCGGTAAAATATTTTATGCCAATTAGTCACGTTTTATCCATAGAACACGTTCTACATTTAATTTTGTCACAAGAAAGTTTTTTTCTGTAAATGACCTGAGGGAGTTGACTCTCAGTACTGAAGGATCCCTGTTGTTTACTAAAAAAATTTAAAATAATTTTTACAACAATTTTCAACTTATTCCAATTATTTACGGATTGCAATGTTTTTTCCACATAACCCTTATTTTTCCGAAAAAATACACGTTATTAAAAGGAAAAAAAAAACTATGGAAACCTGTTACAAAAATAATTTCTACGGGTTGATTATTTCAACTACTCACAAGTATACTACAGAAATAAAGTATTTTCAAAACGTATTAATTTATTGGCAGATAATGTTCATCAAGATTTGTTTCTTTGATATTTGATATACAAGGCAGATGATAACAAAAACAATATTGTTTGGGACTTTTTCGAGGAATGAGAGAATCACCGCTGTTATTTAATTACACCGTGTATAAGAAATAAAGATGCAACAGCATATCGAAAACTCTGAAAATTGTGAACATGCTTGGAACCTGAACTTCCAAATACAGTTTCACATTTAAGGTAAATTACTTAAGGCAAGGTACTACATAATTAAAGAAAGCAATTGCATTACTTCTAATTCCCTAGAGTTCTTTCGTTCCTATTTGTTGATGATAAAGGATAAAGTTGTGTCAGTGTCCTTGAATATAACTGTTTCAGGTTCATCCAACTTGAAAGGCCTTTTTTAACGATCTTTTGAATTTTTTATGTTACCCTATATATACGCAGATCTTCAAAGTGTTACTTTCTAAATTTTTACAAGCTTTTTCTCAACTGTTGTGGTTATTCCCGAAAAATTGATAATCTACAACTACCCTTCAGAAAACTAAAGTCTTTTAAGTAAACATGTCGCTGAATATAACGAAGCTGTAATATAAATTGTCTTGCAGGAAGTTCCTGAACAGAAGTTGACATCATTCGAAGCTTTCCCCATTACAAGTTCATCCTCAGAGTGTTTTGACGAAATGACCGATAAAGCCACCCACGTTGACTCATCCCCAAGTAATTCATCTGTAGAAACACCCCCTGCTACAGAAATATATGAATAAATTAAGGAGCTTCAAGAAAACTGCAAACGCTTGTTTCATATCTTTGCGAAAAACATCAAAAACGAGGAAAATGTTGTAAGAATGATGAACAAAGTAACCTATCGAGCCATGTGCGGCATTCAGAACATGTTGCTGTACGCTAAATATTTTATCAAACACCACCAGTGCTTAGAGAAATGCGATGACAGCTATATGGATGTGCTCGAAAAAATTCTAGGTGTTGTCGGCAATGCCCAAGCTAATGTTCGAAGCTACGTAGTCGATCTCTGTTTGTTGATTGAAGATATATTTCAATTTTACTTTATAAATTTATATCCATTGAAAACGAAATCCGACAGGATTTTGAAACGTTTGGTTTTAAAATATACACAAGTTTGAACTCTGATGTGGTATTATTCCCAAGAAAATCTAAAATAATATAGTCAAACAGTTCATCGCCGATTCTGGAACGAAAAGCGAGTACGTCGAAATCGTTCCTACACTAATTGAGAAATTGAAGAAATATCAATCTGAGCCAAAGGTGGATCTGTTGAAAGCTGCTAAAAAGAAGGTAAAAAATTGTTTTCTACATTTTGATTTAAACTAGGTCCCTTAAGAAAATAAAAATTTAGTAAAGAGTTGACTTATCTAGCCGTTAAACTGCACTGCTAGACATAGGCCTCTCCCATTAATTGTCATCTCTTTCTGTCTTGTGCAGTTTAAAATCACTTATTTCAGATTTTCAATGTACTGAGTAGGTGATCTTCTACGATTATCGGATCCTGGACGCAATTGAAACAGTGTCTTTATTTATGTATTATTGCTATTCCATTTTTAACATGTTCTCGAAGAAATATGCATAGCTTTGACTTCCTCATCCTGCGTTGTGCAATTTTCGTTCAGAGGTTAGAGTTTCTGCATCATAGGTCAAAACAGGTATTCTGCTAGTCAACAATTATATCAACCTCTATTTTGGCTAGGAACTTAATTGACATTGAATAAAGGAGTTTGAAGTAATCATACTTTGGAGTCAATTCAAATTTTACTCTCTGCACATAACACATTAAAGTGTGAACAAATTTTTATTTTTTAAATAATACGGAGTTTCTAAAGTTGCAAAAATTGTAATTTTATCAGTTTTGGTAATTTATCAGCAACAATATAAATAATTTTAGTGTCAAATGTAAGTTTGGTGGTTAATCAGTTATTTTTTTGGAAAGTTAATAAATTCCATCGTGCATAGCTATTAATTGTTGTGTTAGCGCTTTGAAACTTGACAAAATTTTTGACATATATAATTAACTGATAAAAATTCATGACTGATATGTTTTGTTTTTCGTGAGCATTTCATTTTGCGTGTTTACAAAGCTACTGTTTGGCGACAATTATTTTTTAAATAATCAGAAAGGAAAATAATAATTTATCTACTCTTTAAGAACAACGCTTCAGAATTTAGTATTCATTGCAGTTGATTTTATTATCCAGAAATCAAGTTTAAAAGTTAATGTTTAAGTTGCGGCATAGAAAAAGTAAAAAAGAACCTATGACTTGTACTGAAAAATTAAATAAATACTGTGTTCCTTTCAGATTGTTAAAAAATAATTCGTCACAGAATGGGAGCAATGAAAAGATCCCATAAAATGTAATGATCTCGAAAAAAAATATATTTTCTAAAAAAATAACAAGGCCACGAAGTTGAGTTTTCGAAAATGAAATTTTCTACTCAATTTCAAATCTCTAACACTTTTTCCAGAATAAAGATGAACGATTGAAAAACTATGGCTGAAAATCACAAGGGTAAAATTTAAAAAGTTGGAACATTACACACTGCCTAATTAAGAAATAAAAATCTGTTAACAATATTTTCTCTGTATTATACGATGTTTCTACTTCAAGAAAAAATAGTGAAATATTGTTGAAATTAAGTAGTTACTAAGTGGGGGGGGATCTACTCTAATAAGTTATGGAGTTTTACGATATCTTGACCAGTGTCCTCGACACATAACGTGATCGATCGTATAAGTTCGTTCGTTTGTGGCGGCTGATATAAGCTTCGGCCAAACCTTCGGCTGAATTTTGGCCGAAGCGAAAGTTGACGCCGAAGGTGCTTTTTTTGGCGATGACCGAAGCCGAATATTCGGTCGGACCTTAATAACAATTGATCCCAGCCAGTGTCAATAGATAAACAATGATTTTCCGGGCTGTTTTGCCGTTGTCTATAGAATTTTCCTCTGAACATTTCATCTGCACCTGCAGCAGACTGCTCGCCTGGAAAAAGTTTTTTAAAATGACAATGTATAATTTGAAATTCCATGTTTCATATTATACAATGACATAACTAAGAGAATTAATTATCACTTGATAAATATTCACATTTAGGGTGGATAAAGTGTTCTATCAGGATCTAAAGTTTCGGATAAAAGTTGTAGAATTTCAAGTGCGCCATCAAATAGCTCACATTGCGAATTGCGGTGTGGATAGGAAACGACATTTTCTGACCGGAAGGCTTTCTTACTTACTATTATGAAATTGTAGTTTGTCTCATTGTTTGTTTGCTTGTTCGGGCATCACGTAAGAACTACTGAACTGATTTTCCTGAATCTTTTTTTTGTTTTTAAAAATCTGGTATACATTTTATCTCCCTATTTTGACAGAAACAGTAGATATAGCGAAAAAACTACTACCACGTTGGGTAATACATAAGTGCACTATTGGTTCCACCACACCCACCAAATTTTAATAATTTTACAGGGTGTTCCATATATAGGATAGGTGAAACGTAGAGTGGAATAGAATTACATTGGTTTAAAAAAATTTTAAAAAAGTTATATTAGGTGTACCTTAAGCAATTGCATTATATACAATGTGGTAGGAAATAAAAGGGAGTGGAATAAGTTATATGTAACGGGTGGTTCAAAAGCGTTATAGGGGGCTAAATATTTATACGGTGTGTAACAAACTGTTGCATTCTTTGGCTTATGAATAGTTGCATATTAAATGTGGTTGAAATAAGGGTAGAAAGAATTATATTAATATAGGGTGAATAAAAAACATAGAATATATGTGTAATGAAAGCAGTTACTATATTTGAATTATGTTCTTCAGCTATTATAATTATTAAACAGGTTGAAAAATGTTAGAAGCAGTTGTTTATAAAGTAAAATATAGTTTATAGCCTGCTTAAAAAATGTTTAATATTTACAAGTAGTTACTTTAAGATGGTTGAAAAATGTGGCGGAGTATAAATACAGTTATACAGGAGGGTTTAAAAAAATATTACAACGAAATGTTATGATCTACAAGCTGTTTCGTATACGGGTTGGTTGAAATGGGTGTAGTAGATTTCTAAGTATACATGGTGGTACAAAACTGTTGTATTGGGTGGCCCATAAGTAGTTACATATACAAAGTTACTCTCTTCGAGGTGTCATTCCTTTGTACGCAAGACAATATATATTATATATAAATATAATATATATTGTTTCTGGGCGGGAACCTTCATCAGTTGCGCTTCTCATAATTGAATGTCCTCTCGAACACTTCTTTATGCATTTGATGCATTTCGTTAAATTTGAAGACGCGAGATGTAAGACCGACATTTAGGATTTTCAAGAGAATCAGTACACAGAGGTTCCGAATCTGGAGCCGTTCCGTGTAATTGCTGTTCTCCCTTAACTCCTAGGACAGAATGTCACGATAAAATTTTCAGGTTACTTCACCTGTCAGAGATATTGAATACTCTCTTCGAGGTGTCATTCCTTTGTACGCAAGAAAATATATATTATATATAAATATAATATATATTGTTTCTGGTCGGAAACCTTCATCAGTTGCGCTTCCCACAATTGAATGTCCTCTCGAACACTTCTTTATATAATATATATTGTCTTGCGTACAAAGGAATGACACCTCGAAGAGAGTATTCAATATCTCTGACAGGTGAAGTATCCTGAAAATTTTATCGTGACATTCTGTCCTAGGAGTTGAGGGAGAACAGCAATTACACGGAACGGCTCCAGATTCGGAACCTCTGTGTACTGATTCTCTTGAAAATCCTAGATGTCGGTCTTACATCTCGCGTCTTCAAATTTAACGAAATGCATCAAATGCATAAAGAAGTGTTCGAGAGGACATTCAATTGTGGGGAGCGCAACTGATGAAGGTTCCCGACCATAAATAATATATATTATATTTATATATAATATATATGTCTTGCGTACAAAGGAATGACACCTCGAAGAGAGTATTCAATATCTCTGACAGGTGAAGTAACCTGAAAATTTTATCGTGACATTCTGTCCTAGGAGTTAAGGGAGAACAGCAATTACACGGAACGGCTCCAGATTCAGAACCTCTGTGTACTGATTCTCTTGAAAATCCTAGATGTCGGTCTTACATCTCGCTTGTTCAAATATACAAAGTTGTTGAAATATAGGATAGAGCAGAATTATAATTATACAGGTTGGGTTAAAAAATGGTAGAAATATTTAGTTTTATAGGGTAGAACAAGAGCAGTTGAATATACGGAGTACCTGATATACGGAGCGAAGTAAAATTATAGTTACACAGTATGATTTAAAGAAGGTTAGCTAAAGTTTCAAATGAAGGGTGATTCAAAAATTATGAGCAAAAATTATGAAATAGCATAGCTCATAATCAGTTGCGCAGATAGGATAATTGAAATATAGGGTGGAGTAGAGGTATAGTGAACTATTTATAAAATTGTATGTTAGGTAAACAGTAAACAGCAGCATATACAGGATGGTTGTAATACAGGTTGAAGTAGAGATCACATAGAAGGAAAAAAAATGTTGAACAAAATTATTGTATAGTTAAACACTGTGGATCAAAACATCTTATACTGGAATATGTAGTTGCATATTCAAGGTATATGAAACAGAGGAAGGAGTAGACTTATGGTTAAACAGGGTGGATAAAAAAATGTTAAAAAAAATTGCAGGATAGAACATGAGCTGTTGCATATATGCAATATCTGAAGCATGAGGCGAAGTAAAATTATAGTTATACAATGTGATTAAAACAATGTCAGAAAAGGTTGCATATAAGGGGTTGTTGAAGTATAAGGTGGAGACAAATTATACGTTCCAGGGTGGTTCAAAAAATATCAGAAAAATGGATGCATAAGATACTTGAAATATACAGCGTGTAAACGGTTTGAGTGCAAATATTTTGAGGAATTACAGGTTAGGTAAAAAGAAATCAAACAGTCTTTTTACAATAAACTCACCTACACATAATTTTGTTTGCAAAATGCTTGTACAGCTTGATATATAACTTATAAACAGTTTCTAGGCCTTCACCAATCCCAATTTAATTAAGAAACCATTTTTTCAGTTTTCAAATTAAATGAAAACTCAAAATAAATCTACCCAGAAGATACGGCAACGTAGCGCATCGCATAAGAGGCCTGCCGCTTACGCGATGCGCCACATGTTTATAAAGTTTAACCCTAGTTTTTTAATTTTCAGATTCCTGTTTGTTACCTAATATGTTATGTAGAAAAACTGTTTGAATATCTGTTGTGAAAATTTTGGAATTTATTTGTTGTGTAAGTAGGTACTTTATTATCCAATATAAGTAATAATATGAATTAATTAGATAGTTTGGAAATATGCAAATTAAAATAGGTGCTCGAGAGATCTTTTGAAGTATTTTGTGAAAAATTATTTCTAAATCATAAATAAAATGCTTTTTATTATTGTGTTCTGTAACTTAATACATAAGAAGTACGCAATTTTTAAAAGTTACCCCAAACATTTGTTTTAAGAATGATAATGTTTTTTTTGAAAACGTTTATTTCTTAAATGTTTCATTTATCCAAATCAAGCAAATCGTCGACAAAACTAGTAAGAGAAAAGAGTAAAGTGAGTGTATCGTCTGAAAAGCGATGTTGTTGCATTGACAATAATTTGCTTAAAATATATATTGTCATAACTTGATTATTAAAGTCCATTTGACCATTGATTTATAAGGGTTTTTTGTTTTATTTAATGTGGACTATCTCCACCTAAAATATATGCACTCATACTGTTTACACCCTGTATAGTAAAGCAGTGTGATAGTTGAGTGTTTCAAAAAATGTTATATTTGGTGGTCCCTAAGCAGATGCATATACAGGTTGGTTGAAATATTTTGTAGAGTAAAACTGTGTTTATACAGGATGGTTCAGAAACGTATGGACCAATAAGTTATAATGGTGGACTGAATGGTAGAAGTAAAAAAGGATGATTTAAATATAAATGGAAGTACAGTTATAATTATACAAAGCGGTTAAAAGAAAAGTTGAATAAAATTGTTATATAGGATGGCAGTTGCAGTTTGGGAGAAATATGTAGAGGATTGGTGGATTTATAGTTGTACAGAGTGGTACAAAAATTGTTATATTGGATAGTTGTATATACAAGGTGGTTGAAATCGAGGGCGGGTTAGAATTGTAGTTATACAGCGTTTTGTTTGTGTCAAATTTGCGATCTGATCCATATTCTGACGTTTTTTGTTGTTTTTCATTTATCTTTCGACATCAGCGGTTTAAAATTAGCTACTTCCGTAGAAAAGAGGTCATTTCCTGACCCAAAAGGAAGTCGAAGTTGAGCAATTTAATGACCCACTCGAAAACCCACAATTTTGATCTGAAACAATATTCTGAAGAAAGTATGGGAAGAGCAAAATAAATCTTTAGGTATGCATCGTCATGAAGCTGTTTCATACACAGGGTAAGGTCAAATTATTTTTTTTATGCGAACCTCCAATTTCAATCTCAGAAATGAATAGAGCAGAATTTACTTCTTCAGATATGACTTTACTCCGGAGTTGCTGATTGTGGATTTTCGAAAAAATTCTTTCTGTTAAAACAATAAGTTTATTTTTTTATAAAACCAATCATATGTTATGTGTTATGCTTATGTTATGTTTTTTGCTTTTAAACATTTTTTTAACTTGCACGTATCCATATTATCATATTTGCTATCAAAATAGTTTGATAATTAAACAGTGGTGCACTATTTATAATTAATATTAATTAAGGATGGGAAATTTGATATTTAAGGTCTAATTTTGACATATAGATAAAACTTTTTTTTGGTAAAATATATTTTTTTGCAGATAAACGTTTTATTGGTCTTGCACGGAAAAAACGAGGCAGTCTCATGTTCTATTGGTGTTTGTGTAGAACATATTAAAAAATCTCTAGAAGATACAAGAAATCAGGTGAAAGAGGCGATGACTTCTCCCATGAAAGATATTGGAGATGAGGCAGATGACGATGAGGAAGGAAAGGCCATCTATAAATTGATCCAAAACAGTGTTATTTTGCTGGATGATATTGAAGCAAACATGGATTACAGTGGAAATATGAGTTTTCAAAAGTTATTTCCCCCTATAAATTCTAATAAGATTTGTGAATTATTACCCCTATTGTGCCTAAAATATGAAATACTATAATTCTGGACTACTGAATTTTGCTGCTGTCAGTGTGGATGTTTATGTCTCGAAAGTAAAGTAAAATTTTATATTTTCTATTCATTAAATGGTTTCATTGTAATGCATCGAATTAATAGAATATTTGTATATGCTTACATATACGTGTATTTACCCTGAATTGCTTTTGATGTTTTCATATCGCTTTTACATGTTTAGAATCACCCTGATAAACTTTGGTTTTTATGTTACAATGAAATTATTTATTTTTAACATACTACAATCCAATCTTTACCTACAGATATTATTGGTTTGATTTTTTTATTGTTGTGTATTTTTATTTACATTTCAATATATATATATATATATATATATATATATATATATATATATATTGTTACGAAATTTACCATAAGCCGACCCTGTGTCATTTCAGCACGACAACAAACGCTATAAGATAAAAAATACGATTCTCGAAAAGACTCGGCAGCGGAAGGAGCGATGATGATTTCTACTGGAGAATTCGACGCTGGGATTATAAAAGAAGCACGACACGATCGCAGTTGAGTGATACCGCGTCGACTAGCGTATATGAGAATGTATTGTGAATCAGCTGTTTTAATGTAAATAAAGTTCTAGAAAAGTGAAAGTAAATATTAGTTGTTATAATTCTAAAATTGAACCCACGGACTATATTACATTTGGTGTTAGAAGTGAAGGATTAAGTACATTGAAAAGCGTAATTTGATTTATGGAAACTCGAAGTATGGAAAAAACCGACGAAACTACCAGAAAAATTATCAAACAGGTTACGGAGGGACTAGACGAAAAAATAGCACAGATTCTAGAAAAACGTGACAAGAAGCAGAAACAAAATCAAGAAGAAATTCAACAAAGGTTAGTGAAATCTTTTGATGATAAACTTAAAGTTGAATTAGGAAATCTTGTCACTAATATCGATGAAAAACAACAAAATCTTGTTTCCACGATGAAAAGTGAACAATATAATTTAATTGAAGGATTGTTCTCGAAATTTGAACAAAAACAAGATCAAACTGAAGAAAAAAGACAAATGCAATTTGAACAACTAATGCAAATAGTATCACAAGTTAACGAAACAGTTAATGAAAGAATACAAATTGTAGAATCAGATATAAAAGAGATAAACGACGACATAAAGATCCTAAAAAATAATGTGGAGGCCCTTGAAACCAAAGTAGATGACATCGATTCCATACAGAGCCAGGTGAAATTTGAAATCAGTGCTATTCAAAACAAGGTAGAAACAGAAATCAAAAAATGCAACAGGACTTACAGCGAGGAAAATACCAGAACACCGTGAGTACCAAAGGTTCCTTTAGTAAACCACCCACATTCGACGGCAGTTCATCTTGGCCCATGTATAAACGGCAATTTGAGGCCGTGGCTACAGCTAATGGATGGGATAATCAAGAAAAATCTACTTCTCTGGTAATTTCGTTAAGAGGTCCGGCCCTAGAACTCCTCCAAAGCATTCCCGTCGATGAACAAGGCAATTTCGACAAGATCATCGCCATCCTAGACAAACGATACGACAATCAATCCTTGAACCAGGTATATCAAGTACAACTGAGTGGAAAAACGCAAAAATCCGGTGAAAGCCTCCAAGAATTCGAGGCAGAAATTAGACGGTTAGTTCACTTGTCCTACCCAGACCTGCCAGAGGAAACGAAAGACCAGTTGGCCACACAGAGTTTCATAAACGGCATCAGAGATGTGGAAGTACAGCGAAATCTAAGACTAAGTGGCGTCAAGAAAAGTAATGAAGCTCTACTTCGGGCTTTGGAAGTAGAGGCCGTCATGAACATGTCCAAGCCGAGAATCCGAGCAGTTTCCTTCAACCAGGAAGAGTCAGAGTCACCATTTCAAGCGCTGCTGGCTGGCCTGAACAAAATACTAGAACGGTCACAAAGAACTGGCAGCAGAGGGGCATGTTATCGCTGCGGACGGAAAGGGCATTTCCAACGTGATTGTCGAGTGAGGCCACCTGAACAATCATCGACCAGGGGTAACCAACAAAACAGCCATATGTCCAGGGACCGTCAGTCAGTCAGCATAGGGGGGCGAATGCTGGCTGTCCCTCCACCAGCCCCCAAAACGTTATCCATCCGGGGATTTTGCCGAGATAGCGGCAGCCTAGTCATCAGAGGCACCATCAATGGGCAAACAGTTACCATCACCATCGATACCGGCGCCGCTGTGTCCATTGCCAAGTCCAGGGTTTTGAGAGCGTCAGAAATTCGGCCAGTTACCAATAACATCCAGCTCAGAACAGTCACGGGCGAGTCCATGTCAATACAGGGTGAGGCAGATGTCATGCTACAGATAGGGGACAACATGATCCGGCATAGGGTCCTGGTAGCGAATATTGAGGACAATTTTATACTGGGAATGGACCTAATTAGCCAGCATGGATTTATGTTGGACCCGAGATATGATGTTCTTCGGTTCCTAAATGAGGAATTTGTGTTGACACGGCCCGTCAACACATCAGTCACCCCCATAAAAATTGTGGCAAAGTCTTCAGCTAGAATTCCCGGTCGAACGGAACAGATTATTCATGGGCAGTTAGACAGCAATCCTGGGAGCTGCGTTGGGATGGTGGAGCCCGTACACTCAGCTCATGACTAGTTAGTTGGACGGGCTATAGTTAAAACCGGACGAGATATACCAATCAGAGTCCTGAATCTGTCCAACAACGACATTAGAATTACCAATGGTCAAGAGATAGCTTGTTTCGAGCCAGTAGAGACCATCATCAATTGCGAAGAAGAGTACCAGACGTCGGTGAAGGAGCCAGGGCCCGATAAAGAGTTCCTACAACAGTTTGCTGACCATTTGACACACTTGACACCAGAGAACCAGAAGAAAGCCAAGCAATTTATCACAAAACACTGGAAAATTTTTAACAGTAAAAATGGAACCACCGGTCGCACCAACATCATCCAGCATCGAATAGATACCGGAAAGGCTCAACCCATCAGAATACCACCTAGACGACTACCATTGGGGCAACAACAGGCAGTCGAGGAAAACATCGAATCCATGTTACAAAATGGAGTTATTGAGCCATCCATCAGTCCATGGTCTGCTCCCGTCGTGTTAGTTAAAAAGAAGGATGGAACCACCCGATTTTGCGTGGATTACAGAAAGCTGAATGATGTCACGAAGAAAGACAGCTATCCACTACCCCGAATCGATGACACTTTGACCACACTAGCAGGCTCCCGTTGGTTCTCCACACTAGACCTAAAAAGTGGATATTGGCAGGTTGATCTACACGCAAACGACAGAGAGAAGACAGCGTTCTCCACCAGTAAAGGGCTGTTTCAGTTCACGGTCATGCCTTTTGGGTTATGTAATGCACCCGCTACCTTTGAGAGGCTAATGGAGTATGTACTGAGCGGGTTAACATGGAGGACGTGCTTAGTATACCTCGACGACATTCTAGTCATGGGTCAGACGTTCGACGACCATCTGAAGAACCTGGACGAAGTATTCTCCAGAATTAATAATGCCAACCTGAGACTCAATCCGAAGAAGTGTTCCTTGTTCCAAAAAGAAGTAGAGTTTTTGGGTCACGTAGTGTCTGAGTCAGAAATCCGCACCAACGAAGACAAGATAGAAGCGATCCGTGATTGGCCAGTCCCAAGGGACAAGCATGAACTCCGAAGCTTCTTAGGCCTCTGTTCATACTACCGGCGTTTTGTTGAGGGATTTGCCACCATTGCCGCCCTCTACATCGGCAGACCACAGAGAAGGAGACCTTCCGTTGGAATCAGGATTGCGAAACATCATTCAGGCGACTGAAGGCAGCACTATGTTCCAGCCCAATCCTAGCCTTTCCTACACAGTCCGGCAAGTTCATCTTAGACACCGACGCCAGCAACACAGGTTTGGGGGCCGTCCTATCCCAGGTGCAAGATGGTGAAGAGAGAGTGATCGAGTATTACAGCCGTGGATTCTCGAAACCGGAAAGAAATTATTGCGTCACCAGAAAAGAACTTCTTGCAATAATAAGGGCTGTAGACCATTTCCAGAAATACCTCTATGGTCGTCATTTCTTAATCCGAACAGATCATGCCGCACTCAAATGGCTGCTGGACATGAAGACACCGGAAGGACAACTGGCCAGATGGATGGAGAAATTACAGCAATTCGACTTCAAGGTGGAACACCGTGCCGGCCGTTTGCACAATAATGCCGATGCCCTATCCAGAAGACCCTGTAGAGCGGAATGCAAGCATTGTCTGAAGACGGAACAGCGAGAGGGTATCTTCATCAGGCAGATCCGAGTGCAGGCCAATGAAGACTGGACAACGGAACAGTGCATCCAGGACCAAATGGCTGATCCAGACATCGAACCAATCTTGTCACTCAAAATGAGAGGGGCACCCAGGCCACGATGAGACGAGGTAGCTAGATACTCCGGCGTGCTGAAATCGTTATGGGCTCAGTGGGACTCTCTAAGAGTAGATAATGGAATGCTCAAGCGAGTTTGGGAAAGCGCTGATGGACGAGAAACCAAGTCCCAACTGGTAGTTCCGAAGAAAAAAGTACCAGCCATCCTGACCGAAGTGCATGATGGAATTACCGGAGGCCACCTGGGCATGAATAAAACCCTAGACAAAGTTCGCCAGCGGTACTTCTGGGTGAATTACTTCGAAGACGTCAGAGCTTGGTGCCGCAAATGTGCCACATGTGCCGCCAGTAAGGGCCCGAAGACCCGGACCAAGGGCAGAATGCAGCAGTACAATGTGGGCGTCCCATTTGAGAGAATCGCCATCGATGTCGCAGGTCCGTTTCCCGAGTCTGAGAGGGGGAACAAATACATTCTGGTCGCAATGGATTACTTCAGCAAATGGCCTGAGGCATATGCGATACCCAACCAAGAGCCAACCACGGAAGCGACGGTGCTAGTAGAACAACTATTCAGCAGGTTTGGCGTCCCGATGGAATTACATTCAGACCAGGGGCGTAACTTCGAATCGAATGTATTCCAGAAGGTCTGCACGATGTTGGGGATCAGAAAAACGAAAACAACACCATTACCCACAGTCAGACGGAATGGTGGAAAGATTCAACAGGACCTTGGAACAACACCTATCCAAGGTCGTCAGCAATAACCAGCGTGATTGGGATGAGCATATTCCCCTATTCCTGTTGTCATATCGCTCTGCTGTACATAATAGTACAGGCCTGACCCCAGCCAGGGTCCTATTCGGAAAGGAGCTGCGATTACCATGCGACTTGGCATTTGGCTCCCCCGAAGAACCTCCCCAAGACGATTATGCCGACCAGCTCCGATATAACATGCTGGCAATACACGAATTAGACCGAACACAGATGTTGGCCACCAGTGACCGGATGAAGACGCGATACGACCTCAAGGCCAACTCAGTCGGGTTCCAGGAGAGGGACAAAGTCTGGTTGTACAACCCCCAACGAAGTAAGGGTAAATCCCCAAAGCTTACACCCGCCTGGGATGGTCCATACGAGGTGGTCAAGAGGCTTAATGACGTCGTCTACCGGATCCGTCGAAACCCCAAGGCTAAATTGAAGGTGGTTCATTTAGATCGACTCGCTCCGTACCATGGAGGGGATGTTTCTGATCGGGACGATCAGAATTAAAGGGGGGGCAGTGTTACAAAATTTACCCAAAGCCGACCCTGTGTCATTTCAGCACGACAACAAACGCTTTAAGATAAAAAAATACGATTCTCGAAAAGACTCGGCAGCGGAAGGAGCGATGATGATTTCTACTGGAGAATTCGACGCTGGGATTATAAAAGAAGCACGACACGATCGCAGTTGAGTTATACCGCGTCGACTAGCGTATATGAGAATGTATTGTGAATCAGTGTTTTATTTTAAATAAAGTTCTAGAAAAGTTAAAGTAAATATTAGTTGTTATAATTCTAAAATTGAACCCACGGACTATATTACAATATATATATATATATATATATATATATATATATATATATATATATATATATATGTTTTTGTCGCGGGCACTAAATGTTTTAGGTGGTTTCCGGGAATTCATCCGCGTAGTTGATAACTGATCCCTACCGGGATCGATGGTAAAATGACGACGTTTCGGCAGAGTCAAAACTGCCCTCTGCAGGTCGGTTCGCATAAATCTCGTAGCCTTCTGCTTTCGCTTCTAGTTACTCGAATACTAAAATTTTCAGAAGCGCGCGCGCTGTTATATAGTCGCGGTTCGGCGCCTACCGGTTGGCACCGTGAACGGCTGCGTGTGATTGGCCCTTGGCGCTCAGTGGGCACGCCTCGCGCCTGCTGATTTGTTATTTCCGGTTAAGTTATAGGACGGGTCTGGGCCGGTACGGTGTTTAATAGAATTTTCCAACAATTCGATATGTTCTGAATTTCATTGCGTGCGTTTAGACTGTGAGGCCTCTTCGCTATTTCAATTGCCTCCCTTACGAGTCTTGATTTCGGGTGTTCTATATTTGCCAGTACTCTGGTGCTCTCAAAATCTATTCGGTGTGACATCGTGGTGGCGTGTTCCGAAATGGATGTTGTTTTTCCCTGCTATCTTATAGCGTTCTGGTTTTCATCACGTCTAGCTTGAATTCTTCTATTTGTTTGCCCCACATAAGTTTTATGACAGTCTGCACATGGAATCTTGTACACTCCCTGTTGTTCTAAAGGGATCCTTTTCTTCGGAGTCCTCAACACCGTGCTTATTTTTCTGTCTGTATTGAAAATAGTATCGATATTGTGTCTCCGTAGAATTCTTGCAATACTGTCCGTGGTACCCTTGACATACGGTAAATAAGCCTTGGTTATTGGTGTCTCATGCTCCTCGTCTGTTTGTCTCGGTTTTGAATTTAGGGCTCTTTGTATATTTCAGTCTGTAAATCAGTTTTGTCTCAGAGCTATTTTTAAACTGCCTATTTCCTGTTTGATGTTATCCTGGTCAGCTAGTCTTTGTTATCTGGTTACTAAAGTCTTGACGACGGTTTGTAGGTGGGCTGTGTGGTGATGAGAATTAGCATGAAGGTATATGTTGGTGTGAGTTGCTTTCTTATATACTGTATGTATACATACATACTCCGAAGACGAGGATCCCTTTAGAACAACAGGGAGTGTACGAGATTCCATGTGCAGACTGTCATAAAACCTATGTGGGGCAAACTAATAGAAGAATTCAAGCTAGACGTGATGAACACCAGAACGTTATAAGATAGCAGGGAAAAAGAACATCCATTGCGGAACACGCCACCACGATGTCACACCAAATAGACTTTGAGAACACCAGAGTACTGGCAAATATAGAACACCCGAAATCAAGACTCGTAAGGGAGGCAATTGAAATATCGAAGAGGCCTCAGAGTCTAAACGCACGCAATGAAATTCAGAACATATCGAATTGTTGGAAAATTCTATTAAACACCATACCGGCCCGGACCCGTCCTATAACTCAACCGGAAATAACAAATCAGCAGGCGGTAGGCGTGCCCACGGAGCGCCAAGTGCCAATCACACGCAGACGTTCACGGTACCAACCGGTAGGCGCCGAGCCGCGACTATATAACAGCGCGCGCCCTTCTGAAAATCTTAGTATTCGAGTAACTAGAAGCGAAAGCAGCAGACTACGAGAACTATGCGAACCGACCTGAAGAGGGCAGATGACTCTGCCGAAACGTCGTCATTTTACCATCGATCGGATTGTGTATATAGACCATCTATATACACAACAACCCCAATAGTATCAACAAAAAGACAGATCTGCAGAACCTCAACATCATTTACAGTTATCTACTAGAAATTGATAACAATAACTCCTATAAACCTAACCAAACGATTTGTTCTGTTGATACTATTGATTGAAAATTGATATTTACACACTTCTCCTTCATTTTCTTCCATTCACTCAACTTTTTAAGAAATTGTATCAATTATATTTCTATTTATTTTAATGTTAGTTAACAAGATTAGAAGATCAAAAAAAATTCAAAAATAATTCAAACCTTAATTTCAAATATTCGTACATTCTAAATCATTTCTGTCTATCATAGTATCATTTTCATAGCTTGGTCCGTATAAAAAACATTTTTTGACCTTTCTAATTGACAGACAATTCTTGTCAATTCACATACTCACAAAGTATGAAAGTATTCCTATATTAACATTATTACCTCTAATTTTTTAAGTGAAGTACCATCTTTTTATATTATAACCTCGATTATTGTAACTCTTATAATAATGTACATTGTATAATTTAGTTATTTTTAGTGACTGACGAAGGATAAAAGTATATCCGAAAGCTTTCATAATAAAAAGAGTTTCCTAAAACCTGTATTTTTACCAGGCTGCTTTCCCATTAACTGAAGTTTCTGTTTTGACTATTCAGCCGTTACAACACATTTTGTTTATATATATATATATATATATATATATATATATATATATATTATAATAAAGTCTTTCTCAAATTCATAATAAATAAATAAACTTTATACTTTTAAATTTTTTTGAAATAAAACTTTTCACTTCATTTTTCTGTTTTAAGATTTTAAATTACTAATTATTAAATTTTCAAATTTTCAATTAAGTTACAATTTATTTATAATTTTCTACAATACAATTTTGATATAATCTTGCTTTTAAAACAAAATAAACTTGTTACAAAAATGTT
Organism: Octodonta nipae; assembly: GCA_034190945.1. NCBI lineage: Eukaryota > Metazoa > Arthropoda > Insecta > Coleoptera > Chrysomelidae > Octodonta > Octodonta nipae. The sequence goes on from CM067216.1 coordinate 84,048,990, forward strand.
TTAATCCTTCAAACACAAATATTTATTATACTAAATTTTAAAAACCTTTATTACTATCACTGATTGATTTTTTTTATAATCTGTTTACTAAATAATGTTTCAAAAACTCACAGTTGCCTGGCTTTAATTTCCCTTCTCCTTGCTTTTGGTTTTGAATAATACTTCCTGATTTCTGATCTTTGTAATACTAAATTATTCTGTTTTTTAATTGACTTTTCGGACTGTTTGTACCAATACTTATTTTCTTCCAACAAAAATGATTTTTATTTCTCCATTCAATGTATTCCAAATAATTCCTTTTATGGAATATTTATTATTATAATTTCAAATTGTTTATCAAAATACTTCAAAATTTACTTCAAATTCAATTTCTTGTCAAGTTGACATGGAACACTTATTTCAATGATACCATAGATCTTGTTGCCATGGAAACGTAATTTTACGAGAACGAAATTTTGAACTGCTCTGGTCGACGCTTGGTGAACAAAGAGAACCTTTCAATGTCAGATTTTCTATTTATGTAATATAATTTGCCACCTGCTATTTCCATTTCCGCTTTTATTTATTTTATTAATTTCCAAATATGTTCCTTTTAAATCATATGCAAAAATCTAAACAAATTTTAATTTGAATTTCAATACCGTTTACTCTCATAAATTTTATCTAAATCAATAATTCATATTTTCAAAAAAAATTGATTTGACACTTGTCACCTGTTGGCCACCAGTCATTTAACAGGTACTTTAAAAAAAATTGGATTTTATTAGAGTTAAGACTTAATATCTTTTGAAGTATTGAATTTGCATAAACTATGCTCTAAGCTCTTTCTACTGGTATAAATTTCTTTACTGTTCCATCATTCCTTAAAATTTATAACGGTTTTTACAATTCTGACGTTTCAATTCTCTCTTTATTTAACAAATTTATGTATTTAACACTTAATTTTGATCTAAAATGTGTTATATACAGTTTTCTCATGGCCTAATATGTGATCTATACATGTTTTACAAACTCTACTGTGATTTTCATAAGTGAATTTAACCTTTTTGCTGTTTACCTAAATATGACTCGCTGCATAGATTTCTTTATGTAAGTATTCAATTTCTATTAAAATCTGCATGATATAATATCTAACTTTATATGCCTTCTTTTATCCTTTCAACAATTTGCTTTTGAAACATTCTTTTTACATGGTTTGTATTTTTAGGATAACTTTTTCTTTGAAATGATTTCTGCAATTTCATTCCTTTGTTATATATGTATGCATTTTATTTACATTTTCCCAATCATTTAATGATTCAAATTGCAAAACTTTTATATTATCTTATGCCTGTTTAAATCCATTACAATATATATGTATATATAATTCTACAATGCTATCGGGAAGCAGCCAATATATAAAAGTATACTCTTTTAACTAGATTTTGAGAGCTTTCGAACTCGTTTATTTCATCATCAGTTAAAAACTACAATTAACACAAAAGCTCTTAAAATATAGTTAGAAGAGTAATCTTTTATATATTGGCTGCTTCCCGATAGCATTCTAGAATTTTGTACTGCTATACAGATTTCCTTTCTGGTTTATATATATATATATATATATATATATATATATATATATATATATATATATAGATATATATATATCACCCCTCTCACTTACCTTACGAAAATAATTTAATTTCTATGAATTTTTTTTTAATTATGTTAATAAATGTGTAAATTCACAAATTACCCACTTATGAAAAATATTACTCCAAACCAAAAAACTTGATTGGGTCTGTTAAGCTACTGTATACTACTTTTAATTTTTTAAATACCCTTACTAGTTATTTAAAATATTTGCTATAAATCTTAAAAAATGCCTGTGCCTAAAAATACAAATGTGTAAGTTAGTGTGATAATATATCACTCATGAAAAATATTTTGCTACATGTTTTCTCTTCAACTCTTAATATTTGTCAAGTAGATGTTCGTCAAACCTAATAAAAACACTCCTTAGATTTGTCTGCTGTGTTCATGTTAAAAAATCTTATTATATATCCGATTATGAACAAAAAATAAAGTTTGTCTGTAAAGTATAAAATCAAACTATTGTAACATTTATTTTTATGAAATCAGAATTTTGTAAACACAAAAATTTGGTTAAATTATTTTCTCACTTGTTATTGCACAATACATTGGAATTCGTACTGTAAATATCTTCACTTTAACCAAGGGAATGTTCACTCTTTGAAAAATTAAATATTTAGTTTAACGATATCAAGGGAATCATCATCATTTAAATGATTAAATATTTCTTTTAAAGATATCAGGCTTTAAAAACTCATTTTTCACAATTTTTATTTTAATGCAACACAATAAAACTTTGTAAAATAAACTAACCTTATGTGTGCAAATGTATATTTGAATATCAACTACTCATTGCTTAACAGAGAGAATATGTAGTTACTGAAATCTAAATTTATGCTATTCAAGACTCATTTCACATATCCAGACCCCATTTAAAATTTGTTTCACTAGGCCTTTCAACATTAGATATCAGATCAACACCATATGTTGAGCTACATACCAAACTGTTAACCATATAGTTTATTAAAAAACTCAGACTTATATTTCATGTATATTTGAAATTTTGGTATCGAACTTACTTCATCACATTTGACAATACTCGACTAACTTATTTTCTTTTAAAGGAACCTATTTTCTTTTCTCTTCTTATTTCAAAGGTATGATATTTTAGTTTTCATATTATGCATGCTTTGTAAAACGTATTTCCTTATGGTTAAATCAGAAAGATACCCTTGAAAAATGTTTGACACTATTCTTATGTAGTTTTAAAAAAATATTTTTTTTGTTTTACATTATACATGTAAATTTAATTGATAAATCACAAAAAAGGAAGGTTATTAAGAGGGTATCCCGCACCTTCCTTATGGAAAGTGGTCCCCGGTGAAGTTGGCTGAAATTTTCACATTTTGTAAATTAACAAATATCTTCATGGCCTCAAAGTCAAGTAACTGTAGTCAATACGTATTTAGGAAACTACTGCGAGTATTAATCTGAAACATAGTATTGTGTGGGCTTTCGAGGCACTAGTTTTAGTTAAAATAATCTCAGTTTTCCAGTTTTACCGAAAGCGGACCCAAAATGTGTCTTGTAAAATGAAACTTTATTGGAACATCATTTGTTTGAAAGGCCCCAGTTGAAAATTATTCCTTTTTTTTAATTGGCTTGAAACTTTCTTAATCCTTGGAAACTTTTCAAAAAATCATAAGGAGTGCTTTGTGCGCCGAATTCGGCTTCCCCGAAAATCGTATAACTAATTTTTCAAACCGCAACCCAGTGGATTCTACGCTACAAACAAAGGGAGTTTATGCTTACAACCCATTACCAAAATTAAAAGGTTTTTTAAAAATTTGGAAAACTAAAATTTCCCTATATTTATATGAATTATCAGTTGGCTTTTCTGAAAGAATCAACTAGAAACAAATTCTGAAGTTTCAACAAACAATATTTGCTACAAATTTGTCGTAATTATATGGAAAGCATTTATCACATCCCGTTTTGGATTTAGAACGAAATTTACTTCAATTTATTAATAATCTACTGGGAATGTCATGTAGTTATTAAAAGAGCCTGCGAAACCTTCCGTTCGCGATACTGGGAGAGACCAACACCCACTCATGACACCCAGACGCGGCTCCTTCACAATTGGAAAACACACGGGCAGTGTTTCAAAAAGGAAAAAAAGGAAACATGTCGTCAATAATAAAGGGAATGAACTTACAGTATTGACATATTTCAAAGCGTACACAGAAAATTTCATAGTAGATGCAGAAAGGGAGATGAAAATACCTGCGATGGGTATTCAGAAGATTAAAAAATATATATCAGGACCGTCCGTATTCATTCTAATTAATTCAGAATTTAAGAGGTGACGCTCAAAGAAGGAATGAAGTTTACGAATTCATATTAATAGAAATTCAGAAAGACCAACATTTTTTGCACAAATGATTTGGAGGGATAATGCAAAATTAATGAAAAATGGGATGTTGAGCAGCCGTAACTTACAGTACTGGAGTGATGCTGATCCACACGTATTTAGAGAATGTCAGTTTCAAGGATACTGGAGTTTCAATGTTTTTGCTACAATAAAATATGATGGTGTGCTTGCTGTGGATTTGTATGATGAAAATTTGAATTTTAAACTTATTGGAGATCGAATGGTGACATAAAAAATATTTTTCGTTTATTTTTAGGTCAAATATATCTCGAAATTTTAGAAAATTATTTACATCCATTGGATTTGAGATGGAATCAGCTGTGGTATCAACAGGACGGAGCTGTTGTTCCTAATGTTGTCTAAGCTGCATCACTAACAACAAAAGAAAATGGCGAGGAAACAGCTAGGATTGCATTTCGACATCTTTCTCTACAAGAAATTCAGATTGCCACACTTGTGGGATTTTTAAGAAGAATTCATAAATGTTTGGAAGTTGGAGGCAAGGCAACCACTTCGAATATTTACTTTATGTTGATCAATTTCTTGTTTTTCCGCTCTGTGTGTTTTAATATTGTGGATCATAGGCAGCCTTTATCTACGACAGTTAAATTTTGTTCTCCTTTTTAACCAAATGAGTATGTTTTACAGATGGGAATGATCTGCGTCAAGATGTTATGAGTATGCTTTGGTCTATCCGGATATCGCGAAGGAAAGGTTTCACAGACTCTTTCAATAACCATATCAAATTCTCCATAAATGAATAACAAACTAAAGTGTTGTTCATTTGTTTTTTGTCGATTCTTTCAAAAAATCCCACTGGTAATTCAGATATCTCTAATAACCATATGGACATTTTATTTATTTTTTTTTTCAAGTGTATGCAAAAAACGTTTAATTTAGGTATGGAGTTCTAAGTACAAACCCTGGGTTTTAGCATAGAATCCAAGGGTGTTGATAAAAAAGGAATTGCCATTTGAAAAAAACACAGTTCCTGAAGATCTTCCTAAATCTTCAGGAACTGTGTTTTATCAAGTTTTATTCAGGAGAATTCTAGTGCTTTTGACTTGGAGGGAGATATTAATAAAAATATAAACTAAATGATCCACTCCCCCCTTTATATCCGAAACTATAACACCTAAAGTTTTACAGGAAAAATAACTAGAAAACACTAATATTAATTTTAGGAGGCAAATTACATAGTTAAATGGAAAACATAAAATTAAAATATTCTCAAACGCGTGCTGTAACATATCAAATGAAAGGGCTCGTTATGGGAAATACAAATAAATATTTTCATCTTTTTAAATTAATTTGTATTAACAAAAACAATTAGACATTCTTTATCTGCAAAAAATAAGACCAGAAATGTTAAAAAAATTAAATACATAAATAAGCCTCACTTGAATTTTACAGAAAAAATAAAGCGACAACCCTTATATTAGTTTTGAGGGACTAATTATAGAACTAAATGTATAAGAATTTTTGTTTACATATAAAAAACGTCCAATGGGGAATACAAATAATCGACCTAATGCCCCGTTTATTTCCAAAATAGATGTGTCTAAAATTTTGAAAAATTGGCAATAGAGAATTTCACTTAAATATTTCAGGAAAATTAAAGAGGAAATACTTATATTGAGGGGCAGAATACAAAATTTAAAAACATATTTTTAAAGCCCATGTAATATATCAGACGAAATATTTTACTTGTATTTTTAAAATTTTCTGTTCAAGAGATTTCATATTTTAATACTCTACCTATTTCGCCCTTTATCTTCGAATCAACGAGCATAAAATTTTCCTAAAAATAAACTTTTAAAAAATCACTAACCGACTTCTAATTAGAACTAACAAGTTGGACATAATTAACAAAACATAGCAGTAAACTATAAAGAGCACATTCACTGTTGTGAGGTACCTAAATACAAACGAAAAATATGTTCTCATTCTGTTCAAATTATTACCTACCTAACTAGTATATTTTTGAAATCGTTGCCAAGCAAACCTAAAATCCTGAATGGCTTACTTATCTACTGCTTTATCAAACTTGAATGTTATTTGATATCAATTTCAAAAATACACTAGATAGGTAGGAAATTATTTTGTACATAGTGAGAACATTTGTTAACTTTAAATGAGCTGTTTATAGTCAAGTGTTATGTGTTGTTAATTCTAGTATTAAGTAGGTTAATGTTTTTTTTTTAATGTTTAATGTTCAACTTTTTAGTTCTTTTGGATCTGTTATTTTTTTAAATATTTTCTTTTTAGCGCTTTAGTTCTGTTTTAGTTATTTTGCATGTATAATGTTCACAGACCGGGGCCAGGTAACACCGAATGCCCCCACATTACAGAATTATGCATTTTCCTTTAATTTGACAGGTAGGTAACAGTTATACGAACAAAATGAACTTCCTAGGCGTTGACTTTTGTACGCAAGACAATATATAGAATATATATTGTTTCTGGTCAGGAAACATCAGTTGCGCTTCCCACAAGAGAAAAACTTTCAGTGTCTATAGTTACATCACCACGATGGTATTTGTGATAGGAATATTGGATTATTTGAAAATTTTCTGAAAAACAGTATGCTACAAAAAATTCTAAAGTATATGACTACGTAGGGATCTTCCTTCATATAATGAAATTGAAAAAAATGAGAAATTAACCAATCTATTATATATATATTAGTCGATTTCCATGCAAGTATGTGATCAATCCCAAATTTCACCCTTTTACAAATTTGATTTGATTTAATTAATTATTAATTAATTATACTATACTATCTGCTTGCGATGTACATAAAAAAAATAAAAAAAAATATTTTCCGAACATTGGAAACGTTTTCGTTTTTTTTTATATTGAAAACATGGATATACAACAAACAAGCATACGGCAACATAGATAGAGGTGCCTTGTATTATGCAGTGGAAAATGGCGATACCAATAAAGTTAATTAACCTGTGAAGCGCTATGGCGAATACCTTTTTTAAATAATTAAGTTTATATATTTTTTAAATTTCTTAAATTACAAGCTAATATAAATTTTTTGTCTTGTTGAATTTATAGTTATGTTATTTTTTTATATAAATTCCATCCTTAATGCCAAATTTGAATAACCTTGTTTTTCTAATCTCTATATCTGTGCCGTCATTTTCAAAGTTTACTTAGAAGAGATCTTTGTTTTAGAACAAAAAGTGGAATAAAATTTGCTAAATTCTCCATATGTCTTATGTTTTCGTTTAATTATCTCTGAAATTGAAATTAAATCATATTTTTTTTCTCCTAAAAGATTCTTTAATTGAAAATAGTCTTTTACAACACAAATTAAAATACCTGGTTCTAGGAATATATTAACTGAACCAATATTCAGACTTCTTTGAAATACTCAGGGAAGGGTTTACATGCAAATTGTTGTTCTAGAATTTGCATTTTCAAATTTAAATCATTTTAAATTACCATATTAAGCTCAAATGTCCACCAATTGACCCAAACTTTTCGGATTAGAAGATTTTAATGTCACTATAATAATGTTAAGTACAAATATTATCAGAATAATTGTAAAACCAAACTCATTCAGCATATAATTTCAGCTAAAACTTGCCAAAGAGTTAGTTGAGTTCTGAGTGTTGAATTATAACAAATGTCTTTAAAATTCTTTATGGCATTGAGAAATGAAGGTGACAAAAAGAGAAAAATTCCTCATGCAGGCAGCGAATGCTGGAAATCATTGGAGCCAACCATACAAAACTCTCCGGATAAAACTTTGCATGTTAGTTTGCTTGAATTTTTTTAGAGAAATGTTTGGTTTTCGGTTTTTTAATTTTGTTTTTTCTAATTTTTTGTTCCCCATTCACTTGTGTTTAACAACTACAAATCATTCCCAATTACAGTTCCTTCCGATTCATGCGGATTTCTATGAAACCCACAGTTTATTTTTAGAAAACGACAAAAGTATTATATTTCGTCACTGTTTAGGCACTTTTTGGGAAATGACACAACAATACACGAAATTACTGTATATATCCGAACGTTAGGGGCGAGTAGTATTTAGTTTGAGCCTTTTCAACTCAGTCCGTTTTGAAACAGAGATTTAGAAAAGAAATATATTTGGTTTTATAGCTCTCTATACTATAGACTTTTATAAAAAAAGTTGTTTTTAATATAGCTTTATAGCTTTTCACGAAAAAATGCATCGTTTCTCCGTTCGTTAACCTTGAATCTTTCAAATTTTAATGTTTCACAAACAAGACCAAACCTTCAGCAAGCCATAACTCTGTAGCAAAAAAACATTCCCTTTGTTTATTATAAGCTGCAATTTTAATTTATATAGATTTTTTCGTGTGATACGCGAGAAAATGTTTAAAAACGCATCTTTTGTGAGAAATTCAGTTTACTGAAATACCTTACATTCACCTTATGATTTTGGCAATTAGGAGCAGACAGGTTGATTTTCATATATTTTGTATTATTTTTTAAACCTTGAATAATAATAAAAAGAATGTATTCATATTTGTTTTTTCAATATCTTTCATTTGCATGGTATATAGTCGTTGTCTAATTTGCCCCCAAATTGATGTAAAGTATAATATATTACTTTCTCCTAACGAAGATCCCATTTTTAATTTATCTATATTTATCATTTGAGTTTTTAGTTTGACTTTTAAAATTAATATTAGACTTTTTGTTTTGACATTTCTTAAATTCTAAAATTGGATTCACAATTTCAGGAGATAAGTGGAAATCATTATACACGTATTTTCCTCAATATCTTTTAAAAAATACATATTTAAATTTAAAAAAATATTCTAATCAACTTATATACTTTAAAATTTTCTATTAAGCATAAGACGTTTTCTTATAGACTGTTTGAAATAAATTTTAATTTGCTTCTTAAAATTATTGATTAAATTTTTGCATAAGTGTTTGTAAACAATGAGTAAGTCTCCCATGTACCCTAATATTTAAAACTTTTAGATTGGAAACTAATGAAGGTTATTTGTAAAATTGGTCATCTAGGTTACCGTTATTTATTATGGTACACCTAATTCGATGATCTGATTATGCAGCAACTTTTGACATTATATTTGTTCTGGAGTACATCATTTCCACTGCTGGATTCTGGTAAATACTGCCGTAACGTTAGTGTTGAATCTTTTTTAGCATTTCCCAATAATTTGTATGTAATAAATTCTAAGTGAACTCCTTCACCGACACAGGTATGGTGATGTTTTATTCCGGTTACCTGTATATATTTATAAATATGTTTTATTCAAAATACTGCCAGTCTAAATAATAACGATTCATTAATAAGGAGTTCAACAAAACAAAAATTAAAACAAATTTTAACAATCCACAATTTTATATTAATACCACATTCAAACCAAGAACTACAATATATATAGATATATATATATATATGTTTGTGTATACTGTTTCACGGATGGAAATATGTGGTTGATGATTTATTCCGGTGTACATCCTTTCGTCTGTATTCGTTTGAAAAATCACTTGACGTTTCGCCAAAATCATATTTGGCTTTCTCAAAAGATACTAAGTAACTGAAGAATTTCTTGTTCTTGATCTCAATTTATACCTGCCCTGTGAGCCCTCATTAGTACTTAATCTCTCAGGTACTTTATCTTGTTTATTAGGTTGGGTTAACTGATGGTCAATTAAAGTGCAATTACGGTGTTTATGGCTTTTGTCGGTAATTTGGGTAATCCCATTATTTGGGTTTATTGCTGGTGGTAAACCTAATAAACAAGATAAAGTACCTGAGAGATTAAGTACTAATGAGGGCTCACAGGGCAGGTATAAATTGAGATCAAGAACAAGAAATTCTTCAGTTACTTAGTATCTTTTGAGAAAGCCAAATATGATTTTGGCGAAACGTCAAGTGATTTTTCAAACGAATACAGACGAACGGATGTACACCGGAATAAATCATCAACCATATATATATATATATATATATATATATATATATATGTAAATATTACTGAAAAAATTGAAGAGTGGATTGTTTGAATAAATTTTACGTGGTCTTCGGTACAATTTTTTTTTGAAAAAATTTTCCCCTAGATGTTACCCCCACCAATTCCCAAAAAGATTATATTTCTGTATATTAAGCTAAAAAAAGAAAATGATAGTTTAACTAATCGACAGTTTTTTGTAAGGTCATGTCATGAGATAATTAACACCTAAGACATTTGTTCGTAATTTTTTTTTCCATTAAATTATTCTCTTCATAAAAATATTTGTAAAAACTCCAATCATTTACTAACTTTTCAATGTTTTCAACTTTTTCAAAATACAAGTATTTACAAGAAAAAATGTACTAAAATGCAGTTTTAAAATGATGAGAGGTTTGCAATAGAATCCATCAAAGTTACTTTGAAAAGGTGTATGACAATCGATGGGTAGGTTGAGCAGGACCTCTGAACTGACCATCTCATATATCTGAAATCTCTTATCTATACAAGCTCAGTTGAAAATTTGCATCGTTTACGAAGCCGCATTGTAACAGGATGTTTAATGGTAAAAAGTTCAACAGCAATATTACAATGTAAGTATATGAAAAAAAGAGTAGACCTTTGTATTGAAGCTGATAGCAGCGGTCCTCTTCATCATTTTTGTGGATTGTATTGTCAATACTCTACGGGTTTTAATTTTTTGTTATTGTCATTTTATTTATTCATCTTTTGTTCACTCTCATTCTCAGTTTTAAACTTATTAGCCTAGAACAGTCATTGTTCAACTATATAGTTGACTGTTTTAATAAATATTATTTAAAATGATCTTTAATGTTATTCATCTTATTATTTATGCTTTTGTAATATGATGTTCTCTCTAATAATTATTTTCCCGAAAATCATAAACAGATAAAAAATTAGGAAATAAATGAATTTTTATACAAATTTTTAAAATAAAAAAAATCGAAAAAAATTCTAATCCTAATATATGACGGGTTGATTATTTCAACCCCTCACAAAAATACTTCAGAAATAAAAGTATTTCAAAACGTCTTAATTAATGGGAAGAAGGGAAGAAAATGATCACTATGTTTTGTTTTTTTATTTTGACAATAAGAAAAATATATTATTTGGAACTTGTTCGAGTAGTGTAACAGGCTAGAAGAGCGTATATTCGAAACAAATAGACCAGAGATCTTTATTTATAATCAAAGAATCACCCCTTTTATTTAAGTAAAATTTGTGAACATGCTTGGAACCTGGGGTTCCAAATACAGGTTCATATTTCAACTAGATTACCCGAAAAATAACAACAATGCAATTAAAGAAAGCAATTGCATCGTTTCTAATTCTTTCATTCCTGATTGTTGATCTTAATATAACGGATGAAATTTGTGCTGGTATGAGTAGATAGAACATGTCATGACTACTTGCGGGGATATAACGACACGTTAAAATCATATATAAATATGTTAGTTTCATGTAATTTAGTGAGAGTTATGTATAATTGATTGATATATGATAATAGTGATCTATGTTTAGTTAATTGGATAATTACGTGTATAAAAGGTTTCATAATACGGTTTTGTTTAAGGTCATAGTAGTGTGGGATGTCTATTGTATTACTTCAAAGGATTTAAATAGCCGGCCAAACTGTCGTAGGTATTTTAACAGATTTTCTTTATTTAGTGAGCAAATGCTAAAATGTAAAACCTCAAAAGTTCGATTTTTCAGCTTTATGGGTGTGTAACTATAAATAAAATGTAGGTACTAGTAATAAATTTTACGAAACGAAATCTATTGGAATAAAAACTGGACGTCGAACAAAAATTAACCTGCATCTGTACCTGAAAAATATTACGTTATTCTTGTTGTCTAATAATAATGATATATTACCTTTTTTTTCAATGCAATGCTTATTCCTTGATTTTCAGTGTAATATTTCAAATCGGTGTTTTAATTCTTGTTGTTTCATTAGAGTATTTATTTCTCTAGTGCAGTATTTCAAATCTATGCAGGTTACCCACTATTTTGTGACCTTCTTGGTGTTTTATTGCTTTATGAGTTAGAATAAAATCCTCTTTTGTTTCTATATATTCTTAGTTGTTTTATCATAAAACTACTCATATGTGAGTTTGTAGTGTTCAATAGATTTTTAAAAAACCATTCCTAAGAATTAATTTTGAGTATACCAGTTATTACCGCTATTTACTATTAGGTTATATTGGTTGTTATTGCATGATTTTCCCTGAAGTATTTCAAATCCGTGTTTTAATTATTTTTGTTTTGAATAGATTATTTTTTTCGCTAGCGAAATATTTGAAATCTATGTAGATTGTCCATTCTTTTGTGACCTTATTGATGTTTTATTTCTATCTGTGATATAATAAAATCCTCTTTCTTGTTGTTTATAGCAACTTATTTATTTCGCTAGTTGGTTGTTGTTCCCTAGAAGTTTCTAAATATTTTTTTGTTTGCTGAATGTACTGCTCTTACATATGTTTATATGAGATACATTCCAGCAGGTTAGATTTCGCTATATTGTTATTCTTGTTGTTGTTTCTTTAAAAGGGAATTTAAAATTTTGTTACCCAATATTCGAATATTGTTGAAATTAACTTTTGTCTATGCTATGTTTAACAGCATTTTCTTCTTCTTCAGCGTAGTAGTAAAAAGCAGCAAAGCAGTATAAAGCAATAAAACAAAATAAAAACGTAAAACGTAACAGAATTAAAGAGCAGCAGCACAGCAGCATAAAGAAGCAAAAGAGCTAAAGCAGAGTAAAAAGTATGTTCACTATTATTGAAGCGAAAGCTTCTTAAGGGAGGCCCACACTTGCACATATGAAAATTGATGACTAGGGGAATGAAGTGCATATCTTGAAATGACATGTGTTCCGAGACGGTCAGACCGACTTGAAATACCCATACCCATTTTCCGTGTAACAAATGGAGACCATGTATTAAATTAAGATACTCTTCGTTTTTAGAAAACTAATAAATTATGTCAAATTAGAACACTTACGCCACAAGTTAGAACACCACAAAAAATGACAGTGTTATCAGCTGGGGTTACCAATTACCAACTTAGAGTATATACGTCTTGAGATAGACTGCAATGCACAAATATCATGACAAGACTGGAAAGGGAGGGCAATGAAGAGAGCATCATGTTATATCCCAATCGAGTGAAATAGCCTATTATTGTCTCTATTGCCCTGCCATTCTAGTCTTGTCACGATATTTTTCAATTTGTAAGGTATCGAATTACGAAGGATAATTTACAAAGGATAGCTCGACAGATGTAAATTTTTCCGAAAGCATACGTTACAAAGTGGCTGCTAATATTTGCACCGTAACCTTTTCTAATTAAGTTGTTATCAATATCAAATTAAACAAATGAAACAGACAAAGCGCCACAACAACTCGATAGCGCGCTCAACACACAGTGATACGTCACAAGGTGGCAGGATTTTTTTCGAAAATTTATAACATTGATCAAGCAATCGTTTGTAACATATCCTTGCCGAATTACCCATTATTATAATTTAGTATTTGAGCACGGGACACGCTGAGGTACGCACTAATAAGTAAAATATACAAATTAAATGAAAATACACAGCCACAAAAGTGATAATCGATTGTAGATAGTTAAGAATTGATGTTCCATCGAGTGCCGATAATAAAGTTTTTGATAGGAATTACGCCTTCAAAAATTAAATTTCGCGAAAAATACCGTTGAAAGTTATTTGCTGGTTCTATAAAATGTGTAGCTGTGAAATAGAAAAATTTGTGAAATTCAGATTTATCAGAAACTCCGCATCTTATTTACATAAATACATTTTTAAAAATTGTGATAAAATACGTAAAAATATTAGGAAATAAGAGATGCATTAAAGTGCACCAGACCCTTGTGAGCATAGTCCGGAGATGCTTTAATATTTAAAGAACATCTTAAATAATGTTCCTATAAGTTAATATGTTATAATTACATAAGTGAAGTAGGTTTGAAATTTTGAATTATTATAATTCAACAGATTTTATATTTTAATTAAAAAATAACTTACAAGTCATATGTTCGGTTGCAATTATATACAAATTAAGAACTAAATTACACATTAGGATTAATATTTGAATCTTATCAAAATAGTGAAAATTAATTCAATTTTCTTGAAATTTATGTCCATTACTAAGAATGTCACAGAGAGAAACAGAGACAGTGAAATAACGAGAAATGGGAAGTATATTGTTTGGTATGAAGCTTTCGGTTCCAACGTTCAGTCTTGAATGACTGGTGCTGTTTTTTTTTCTATAGACTTCATTCATATAACAGTATTTTATTGTTCCAGATAAGTTTCCTTATTGACATTTCCTCCGCAAAGCTGGTGAACAAACCCATCATCAGAGTGCAGAATCGGCCAGTTAATAAGAAAAACAAGATACTGTCAGACAAAATTGTGAAGACTCGCTACGAGGAGAGCATATTGCTTGAGTTGGAGGAATCTAAAATTTTTCCACTGAAGCGAGTTACGGAGGGTTTCCAAGTACGCGTCGATAAATTTTCGGTAGGCACATTCTAAATGACGATCACCAGACTACAGGAGCTAAAGAGACTTCAGCTAAGGACTCTATCGAGGAGTATCACCAGTAATAATAACTTTGCCAGTTTTTCCATCGAGGAGCATCACCTGTAACAATAACTTAGACTGTAAGTTTTTTATTAATCACTCATTTTTTGTTTTTAAAATTAAAGAAGTAGACAGCATCTTATCGGAAAAACAAAACCGTTATTACAAAAGAAAATAGAGTTAAGTAAACAACAAACTAAAAAATTATAATAATACGGGAATGGGGCTTTTGAAATCTAATAATATTCACAGTAAAGTGAAATGTGAAGATGCAATTTCATCGTTAAAAGCAGAGTTAGGAGTGGGCCCATAATAAAGAAATCTCAAAAAGATATTTTAGAGTTTTCAACGACTGCCGTCAGCTTTTTATCATTACAATAAGAAATATTTGAAGAAAAATGAGTTCGCTCAAAGTCAATATTATTTTTGTAGGGAAGTCTCTCATATGTCTGCAAATGAAGAGATTTTACTCAAAACGTATTTGGTACAACAAATGATGTAACTGATTTTGGCACAAATTTGTAATATTGGTTTGAAAGTGACGTAACAGATCGCATATTAAATAAGCATTCGCAACCGAAGAATCAGATAGGTGCTTATAGCAAATAATTTCCTTGGAAGTTAATACATAGCTATACTGTAGAAGCAGGAATAGGCGCCTCATCTTTTGTTGATTTACCCCAGAAAATTAAAGCAACTAAGTCCTGTATTAACGTGAAAAACCTACATGACGAAGCTTGTTTTATGTGGGTGATAGTGTCAGCTTTATTTCCCACCGAGAATCATTCAAATAGAACCAGCTCCAATATGGAGATATATTAAATTTGAAAGGGTTATGCTTTCCTTTGACTATAAATCAAATTTCTGTGTTTGAGAGGATTAACGAAACATTATTGGTCACTGTTTTTGGATTAGAAATCTATACGCATTCTAAGTTTTCTGTTGTCCCCATACGTCTCACAACAGAAAAGAGAGATCACCATATAATTTTTCTTAGTACAATATAAGTATTACCCCAAATAGAATGATTTTGAAGATGACGATGATTGTACGGGATAATGATGAGAATAAAGTATATCATGAAATCGATATCATTTCTGCGGGAACAAAAGCCTTTCCCGGCTTTTATATAGCCAAGTTAAAAAACACAGTGCAACGAAATATGTTTGCTATAGATGTCTAAACTATTATTATTTAGAGAAAAAAGAGCTTACATTTTAGTGCACTCAGTTAATTGACTGAAAATAGAATTCCCTCAATTTTCACAAGTAGAGTTCAAAAGTTCCATGTTTAAAGGAATAGTAACTTTCACTGTTAATGCTGATTTCAAATCTCTTTTAGAATCCTATGATGACAAAAATGTTACAAGCAAAAGTGTGTATCAAAAGCATAAAGCTTATACGGGCGGTATTATTTCAGATGTAGTTACAAGAATAACTACTCGCTCTATATAAGTAGCAGGGGTTTATATTGCATGTCTTGGTTTGCTGCAGAAATGAATATCGAGGTACATTTAAAGGATGCCACAGGCGGTTGTCTTATCTTTCAGAAACCCTTTAATCAACGAGATAAAATAGTTAAAGACTGTGATTATCTTACCGGGAAATTTACAAGCTTTTCGTACAATCAATGCATTTTTAATATCGAAAATCTTTTGTAATCGATCGCTTTTCATAATTTGTGGGGCTGTAACAATCATTTTATTATCGGATATTTAACTAAACGAAATAATATTACATTATTCCCGGTAAATAAGGAAAAATATATGTTACTGTGCACGATCAAAACACAAAAATAAAGGTTAGATACACTGACTTCTTTAAGTTTATGGGGGATTCATTGGATTCTTTCCACACTTTAAAATTTTAAGTTATTGCAAAGAAAACGCGTATTTTTCTTCGACTACTTAAATAAAATAGAACATTTACAAGAAACTGAATTGCCCAAGAAGAACAACAGACTTAATGCCGAACATATTGATGGCAATGAGTATCAACATGCTAAATTAATTTGGAAGAAGTTCGTGATGAAAAGTCTTAGGGATTATACATGAAAACAGACATGTGGTCACTACTTGGTTGTCGAAACCTTTTGGAATACCTGTCACAAGACATATGGTTTAAACCCCGCTCATACCATCCCTGGATACACATGGGACTGTATGCTCAAATAAAGGAACTGAAGACTGGAGACAGTTTACGATGTAGACATTTTGCTTTTTATTGAACGTGGTATACGTGGAGGTATATCGGCGTGCTGAACTGCTATGGGGGGGGGCAAATACAAGAACCCAAAAACTAAAAAACTGAACTTTTTTAACCACTCTATATTATACGGAAAAGTATATAACCCAATACAGAAATCTAAAATAACTAAAATACATAGAGTTTTGGAATTTCAACAGTCAGCTTGGCTCAAACCATACATCAACGTGAACACTCAAATGCGAAGTCAATAGAAATCATCAAAGTTCGAGCAGAACTTCTATAAAATCTTATGGTTACTGCTGAGTTAGGGAGGGTAGTGCAGAATGTTCAGAATCATCGTAATGTGAAATTGACCAGAAGTTGGAACGATATAAATTGGGGCAAGAAATTTAATTTGAAGTCCCGGTTTTCATAGCAGAACGATCTTTTGATGACGATCTAATAGCTGTTGAGCTAAAAATATCATTATGATTGATGTTGAGAAAATTTTCCTTTGAAAACTACCCTATATTGATACTGACAGTTTAATTTATGAAATCCATTGCGATGATCTGAATGAGGAATTTATTAAAGCTGACATACATCGTTTCGATACCAGCTATTATTCGTCAGATAATCGTTAGGATATACCTTTGATAAAAGGCAAAGTACTTGGTCTCATGAGGAAAAAGAAAATTTTTATTATTGTTTGTGGGTTTCAGGTCGAAATAGTATACCTATAAGATTCAGGGTACCAAAATCTGCTTTAAAAAGGCCGAAGGGTTAAAGAAATCTTCCAAGCTTATTACAAAATTTCACCATAGGCTCCTTTACACAAAACTGCATTCTTAGCAAGACTGAACACTGTATTCAATCAAAACTGCATGAAGTTTACAGCGATGTGCAAAGAAAAATTATTAAATCCCTTCTATGATAAACGTTTGCTGCTCCCTAATACTCATGATTCTTAACAGTGGGGCCACTACAGTATCAATCAATTTTAACATATTTACACTGCAAGAAACTTCAATTAAAGCAATTTGTTGTAACAATGGGAAAATTAATAGATTCCACTCCCATGATATTTAACTGAACAAGTATAAAAAAAATTAGCCCACTATAAATATCAACAGTTCTTGTTAACATATTCAAATACAACTCTAGATCATGATGCTGTACTAGAGTTGTTTGAATAGGTGTATGCAGCTGATATGTCTTTTGAATTAAAAGTAGTTTTGCTCAATTAGGTCCATCTAGAACTATACCATAGGTGTGTTTTGTATGTTGTCTAACACTAAAAGACGCTTTTGAATATAAGCAAAAAGAATGTGGGCTTAAAATCCGAAAATATCACGTAATATGTGACAGCAGGGATCTACATCAAATATATAGAAAGAGAATGCATTGGTGTTCTCTTTGTGGGATACCAACTATCTGAACTGAAAAGACGTGAACAACTTATTGAAAATGTACATGCTCATAAAGTATTTCAATTATGCTAATTATTGCTACTTGCATTGGTTGAGTCATAGGTATAAGTTGCATTCATTTATATTTATAATTGTATAGGTAACAAAATTCATGTATTACAGCTATTCTTATGCTTATAATTTTATTACGATTTAGAAAACTTGTTCATTACCGTTAACCTTATACTTGTAAAAATTACATTCCTACAATTGTATAACGATTTAAAATAAAATGTTTATTACAATCAACTTTAATCTCTTAATAATTGCATTCATATATTTGTATAATTAGCTTATGCAACATGCTAAATGTCTACGTGGTAGAAGTGCAACAGATATTTCATTAACTAAACAACTTTTACAATGTAAAGTAGTAGTGGACGTCAACTTCAGCAGCTTTTTGAATCATCAGACGGTTGCTGAACAATGACAAGTGTTCGCCAAGTCATTGGATCTCTGCTTCAAAGCTATGGGCCAATTTCCAAACGTTGACACTCTGTTAGACAAACTCGCTTTAACTCTGTGAACAAAATCTCTTTTTCTCTAAAACCAAAACAACATTTCTGGAGACGCTGTTGTCCATAGATGAGGATTTTTATTATACCAATGAGGACGCAACTGATACATGTTTCTTTGAATAATTCACACATACCCAAAAACAAGTACAAGACAAAAGTTTAAAAGAGATAACAGTTGAAGTAACGCCTGTAGATTTTCACGGCCGTTGTCAATGGATAAACTATGGTTTTCCGGCCCGTTTTGCCGTGGTTTATTGGAATTTCCTCTGAGCGTTTCATCTGCAACTGCGGCAATTTTATTTAATGTAATGTTTATTGCTAGAATAATAAATTTGTCACATATATAATTCATGGTAGATGGGTATAATTGCATATTTGAATGTAGTCTTGAATTCTAATCAACTTTTTTTAATAACCAACTTTGTTTTGTTCAAAAATAAAGGTACTTTAATCTTGATTAAAGTTAATGTTTTTTGACAAGCCTCGTATACTGCCAAAAATTAATATTGGATGGTCGAACTTTAGGTGTTACCCCGTCCTAGAAGAATAACCTTTTTTTCCTAATACTAATAATAAACAGGTTTCCCATTTGAAAGAAAATAAGCGGGCACACTGTATTGTAAATGCCGATTTTAGATATTTGAGTAAACTGCCCATACATCTATGGTTGATTTTTTTAGATAATTGAGCAACAAGAATACATCAAATACTTGAAGGATTAACTGAATTCTAATGCAATGGATTATAAGATGAAACATCTCTTTGTAAAATAATAATATACTTGACATTCTAATTATAGAAAGCATTTTTAAATTTGTAAATGCCTATATATGTATTGTATTGTAATATTACATATAAATTTAAAAAGATGGTATGTAATGTTATATTAATAAATATGTTTTAGGAGTTAATTATGTTCCATATGAAATAACGAACATTTAAGATAGGCTTTCCTTTCCAGATTTTTTATTGTTCATTACCTGCCAAAAATCTATATATACAGTTAATAACTAAATAAAGTAAAGTTATAATAAAGTAATTTTGCTAACATATTAAATCTACCCAAATGATAATTAAGGATATTAAAATTAAAAGTGATATCAAGATTTAAATTTAACTAAAGAACTAATGTGGTGACTTGGTTAAATTCGGACAAGAAGACCTATTATTGAAAAGTTTCTATATCTATTCGAAAAACATGTTAGAAATTAACCCAAATATCAAAAGTTTCATAGTTACATAGGATCTAAAATCTGCACAGATTTTTTTTAAGAACGTAAATTAAGTATTGAGCGCTTTTATTAGACGGAACCATTTAATTCATTTTTTGTTACTAATTGTATTGACAAATTACTTATAAACAATGAAAAGTATAATAGACTACAAACACAAATCCTATGATAAAGTGTTTCTAATAAACTTTATTAAAAAGGGTAATGAAGCTATTGCTCTTTTTAATGTTCACTTTATCGTGACTGTTTACATAAGTAAAAGTGAATATAGTGTTAGCAATAGACAACTAACAGTGCTCGTTATAAGTAAAACAAATATATTTTTTCATTTTTTTTTAAAGTAATTTGTTTAATAATAATATATACTATAAAGGACTCATGCCCCTCTTTATTTCCAAAATAATAAGTTTTGAGAAAGAATGAAAATGTAGGGCTTGACTTAACCTTTACAGAACAATAAATCGAAAACCCTAATGGTAATTCTAGGGGCAAAATTATATATCAATTGGAAAATAGAAAATTAAAATAATCTCAATGGCAACATGTAAAATATCATGTAAAAGGACTCATGATATAGAAAACAAATATATTTTTTCATTTTTAAATGAATTTGTTTACAAGATATTAACAAAATAATCAAAAATGACAAATTCTCCTTCAACTGCAAAATTTAAGACTAAAAACTAAAAACATAATACCCCACTTGAATCCTACTGGAAAAATAAAGCGACAAACAAAACACTACTTTTGGGGGACTAATTATACAATTAAATGTATAATAAACAAAATAATTTCTTATACTTATATAATATGACAATCAGGAATATAAATAATATTTTTTAGTATTTTTATAATACCTTGTTTAAAAGTTATTAACGAAAATATGCAAAAATCGACTTAATCCCCCTTTTATTTCGGAAATTTTGTGCCGGAAATTTTGAAAAGATAAAGAATAGAGTATTCAGATAACAACTTAAACATTGCAAAAAATAATGGCATAAATGCTTATTTATTTTGAGAAGCCGATTATAGAATTTGAATATTTTTATTTTTTAAGTGCATCATGTAATATATCAGAGAAAAGGGTAGTCGAAAAATATACAAATACTCTATTTATATTTTTTAAATAATTTGTTAAATTTGTTGTTATCTCCTAAACACCTGAGTACAAAATGTTGAAAAAATTAATAAATAGAGCTTCGTTGAAAGTTGATTAGCAAAATACAGGAAAAATCCCAATAAAAATGCAAATAGACATTTGCAAAAATATCACATGCATGATGTACCAAATCAAATCACGTAGTGACAAGTAAAATATGCATTTTTTATAAGTTTAAAAGGCATAGTTTCAAGGATATTAAGGAAAATATAAGCAAATGTTCATTCCGTGCTCATTTTAAACTAGAAATTAAAAAAATATATTGTAATTTACCTAGATTAAAACCAAAATGAAATGCCGTACGGGAACCTTAGTATGCGAGTTGTAACTCGCACTTGATCCAATTATTTTGTATACTTATCAGTTCTAGATCCATTTATATCCCAAGTCTGATTCGTTGTCTACCATTATATGCTTTAGTTATATGTTATTTATAGTACATTGTTATTCTACCTATTTTTGCAAAAATGTTCATAGGTGTTTGATTGAATTTCCTAAAAAAGTAAATAGCATAAAATACAAGAACTATTATTAACACATTTTTATTCCTTAATTAAAGTCGCAAAAATCGCAGTTTTGGCAGTTTTTGTAACGTTTCAGCAACTGAATGAAATTTTCAATGTCAAAAGTAAGTGTATTTTATAAGTATTTTCTATAGACACTAAATGATAGGTTCGTCTCTCTGACTTATTAATTAGTTATTAAGTTATTTGCAAAATAAAAACAGTAAAAAATTCCCATATGATAACTTCATGGGTTTAAAGGATTTCTTGCAAATTTGATTTTCTGTCGAGAGCGTATTATTTTACATGAAGTTTACAATGCCCCTATTTTATGACAAAGTAATTTTACAACCATTTGAAAAGAACAAAGCAATTTGACGTTTTTTAGATGGTTTTCGGATAGGAATATATATTAGTATTTTTTATAGATTTGTATGGACAAATTAAATTTAAAAAATGGCGATAATAATGAATATGCAGCTATATAAACGTTTAGATTCATATATGTATTTATCAATTTGCTAATAAAATTGTCAAATGTAGAAAAACAAAGTTTTTGCACCCTAACACCAAAGCCTTTATTAAAACATTTAACGCCGTTTCAATAACTCTAAGGTGTCGTCTTCGTGGAGTAAACCAACATTATATTAGAAAAACCTTTCAAGTACAAACGAAAGAAATGTGGTACAATCAGGTACCAACAAAAAAGTACCGTTAAATTGCTAAAGGACAACATAAGAAAGGTAGCCAGTTCAATAGTCATAGTTTCAAAATTTTAATTATAGTACTGAAAAATGTGCGTATATCTTTAAAAAATATTCCGATCTACTTAATTAATTTTCCCTCGGTATTCGTAAACTGGTCTTCTCCTACATTTCGGCTTGACGTTGAATTTTGGGGCACTTATTGTTCTGAGATTGAGACTAAGAATAAAAATCAAAATATTGTAAAAATCCGAATGTTATTGCTATCAGTATAATGTACAAACTTAGCATTTATGTATGAAATGTGATTATATATAAATTTGTTTGTATGAATTCTCAAGTAGATCAACAAAAAATGTGTTCAAAAGATGATATAACAGTTCAATGAACATTAAAAAAAAACTATTTCCAACGCCTATGGGAAAATGAGGCTACCGTATTAATCCTGCCGAGCGGGCTCAGCACGTGCCTAATTGACAACGACACGAGTATACTTGAGAGCCCATTGTCATCCGATGTCAATCTAACACTGCTATTAGATTATAAAACGGAATCATCACGACTACTACAAAACGAATGCAGTTTTTTTCGAGTTTAATCGGATTTCTTATTGTACAAAGCACCAACTCTTCCCCTGGTATATTTAGAAATTCATCGTCTGTTCCTTTCTATCAGAAGCCTACTTGTAATGATTGGTTAAACAACTTTCGATTATTTGATGAAGCCATCTCCCATGAAATTTTGTTCGGCGATCGTATTGTGAATTATTTATGCTTATTAAATATTGAAGAGGCTGAAATAGTAGAGATGATGAAACCAATTTTCATACAAAAATAAGAGGCGTATGGAAATGTATTTATTTGAAAGTTTTTCTGAGCTGGTACGTATTTTTCCTCAATGTTATTGAGTTTTCTGCAGTTCATTCATTAGAAATTATAGTTATCAGAATATGTCTAATTGGAATTAGTATTTTTGTTTTACTATTAATAATTTTTAGTCCAACACTTTTTCCTTATTATTTACGATTTGTTTTGATCATTGTTAATGGGGATTTCGAGTATGTAGGGATAAATTGCTAATGTTATAATTATTTTACAATATTTCGTTCATTTTTATTTTTTCTATAGAGAAATTCCTCCCAATAGATATTCTGCGAGAAAGAGATCTGTACAATATATATATTTATATGTTGTAAATCACTTTAGAGTTTTAAAAAAAAATTATTTATTGAAATTAAAACTTTAAATGAAACAGTAAATTGAAAATTAAATGAAATGACTAAATGGTACAAGTATACTAGATAAATGACGACCGTGGGACCGCGGCGTCGCTCTGATTTATAACATTAAAAAGCTGACTAGTCAAAAGAACGGTCAAGTCGATGCGTTCCCACGTTTACATAGTGAAGCAGGAAACTGGTCAGCGAAATATGATACTTTGTATCTTACACGTGCATGATATTTACGCCTAACAGCTCCCCTTTACCAAGAAAAGTTGATGCTGTAACATCAACTTTTGGAATTTACTGGACTAGCTAGATAAGCAAAAAAAAAAAATACAATTATGGAAATAAAATAAAAGTAAAATGAACATAATGATTAAGACTAAATGGGTTACATAAAAAGACAAAAAAAAAATTAAACACAGAAAGTGAAATTAGTCTATAGAAAATATCAATAAAAGTTCTCACTTCTATAGGTCTGGATGTTCTGGTTCCTCTCCGATGTGGGGCCTCAGCTTTGGTATGAGCCTGGAGAACGGTTTTGCCAAGGGTCTCAGACTCTCTGGATTAGAGATGTCGTTTTTCGGAGGTCTCTTAACGTGCCTTATAATTTTCAAGGAGCTGTATACAATAACAATTGTTACAATGATAATTATTGTAGTATATGTGAACCAGGAAATGTTTTTATTAACGAAGGGTTGGTTGATGAGATCGTCAAGATCCCTTGAATACTGATCCAACTTGTGGTTGGCTATGGATAGTTCTTCCATGTTTAAATCGTCCAGTTTAAGGGGTTTAAGTTCTGGAATATCTAGTTTTTCGGGGTGAGAACTGCAACAGTTGTAAGGGATTAATACAGGGTATGAATTGTCGGAAATGTTTATAAGTTTTTGAGGTTCCGCTTGTATTTTTGTGATTCCCACGAAAGCACTGTAGTCTGATTGTAAGCGAATAATGGTATTGTTTGTTAAAACTATTGTCTTAGTATCTATTCCCGCACAATTAATTGTCACATGTAAGGGCTCGGACACTATAACAATCCACGTGTTAGTTTCTAGTCTTTGAACATTGTATCCTTCACTGAATACAACGGAGCTTTGGCAACTCTCCGGTACACTACGGATGTTCTTCAGAAGTTGAGCTTCGCAGGGTGCATTGGAGTCGATGGGGTAGGCATATAACTCAGAACACAGTTTTTGTTGTGGAGTTAGTGGCTTGCATACACTCAAGTCCTTAATGGGTATGTACATTAGAGAATCATCGTTTCGCGCAATATATTTTTGGGTGAATGAAAGAATATGATGAAAACCAGTTCTGTCATCTAAAATTGGGATAGGATATAAGTGGTAGGCGGTGTAGAGTTGTTGCTCTACAAGAGGAATTTTTAAAATAAAGACTAAATCTGAATTAGTTTGAAACGCTTCTAATTCGATTACTTCCAAATATTGGGCGACACTTGAATATCTGACAGGTAACCGTAGATTGTTTTTGACAAGATTTTGCGAAATTTCCTGTAGTGACTTTATCAAATGATCAGGTGTGATTATTGAGGAATGAATTATTTTTAATCGAGCAAATGTTATGGAATTTAAAATATCATTGAGGTTATCCTCAAGAAATAAATAGCTTGCCATTAATTTTTCGCATATTCCCAAAAATGACTGTTATGCTTGGATAAGGGCTATTTTGTCGTTTAGGGTATGTATTGCCAAATTGATTGCGTCAATGTTTTCGTTAAAGTTTGCTTCGTCAATTTGGAGTTTCTGAATGGTTTCATTGAAAGTTTTGATAATAGAAGTAGTTACGCTTATTTGATTTTTTAGGAGATTCTCTATTTGTAATTGTCCCTGATTAAGTTTGTTGATACTATCTGTGAAAAATGCGCTATCGGTTGCGTCAAGGTTTCCAGTGATGGCTTTAAAGATAGTTCCTACACCGTTAATTAGTCATCGTTTGGATCTTTTAGTGTCCATGAATATTTCTGAAAATTTAGTTTTAATTGAATCTGAAATTTGGGATAAGAGACTGATGTGAGTTTGTACATCAATTCGGAATGCACTTGTGTCATGAAATTTGAAACCTGGGATGGGATCGACAGTGTTTTCTAATGTTTTGAGGATTCTGTTGTTGTTTTCAAATATTTCTTTGAGTATCGTCAAGTTACGATGAACTAGTAATGTCCATTTATAGTTGGAGATGACTATTCTAGTTTCGTCGTGATAGTAAATACCAAGAGTGTTGTTTATTGGTTTGATGTTGAACTGTGAGATTGCTGATCCGAACAGCAGTAGTAACCTGAAAAGAAAGTTAGTTTTCAGAACAGAGTTTCATTCTGTCAAAGTTAACTTTCGTTCGTTGGTTTGTTTTGAGATTTAAGAGTGTGGCTGAATTATTGTGAATGTCTAAAATGTGGAATGGACCGTTGAATTTATTATGAAGTTTGTCTTTAATTTGGGTTTCCTTGATGTAAACTTTGTCACCAATTTTAAATTCGGGAAGTTTGTCCGAAACGTGTTTATCAAAACGTTCTTTAGCCTTTTGCTTTTGTAAGTTAGTTTTTTCGCGGGCTACTTTGTAGTAATAGGAAATCCGATTGTTCAAGTCTCGTATATATTTACTAATCAGTTCCTTATGGTTGTAAGTGGTTTCAGGTGGTCTGCTGGACGTATGTCCAAACACTAGTTCGTAAGGTGAAAAACCATGGGTTTTATTTGTCGAGTTATTGTAAGCAATAACCGCATACGGGAGTACATTTAGGGGATGTTCATCTGGATTTTCGGCTTTATGGATTCGAATCATTTCTAACAAAGTAGAATGAAATCGTTCTACAGAGCCATTTGTTTGCGGATGTCCTACGCTTGAATAAGTTAGTTTGATGTCGTACAGTTTACACAAGTCTTTGAATATGGCGTTGTCAAATTCCCTACCATAGTCACAATGGATACGCAATGGCGTACCAAAATGTTGGAAGTATAACATCATAGTACTGACAACTGATTTGGCTGATTTGTCTGCCAAAGCATAAGCTTGAGAGTATTTTGTCAGTTCGTCTCTTACAGATAAGATATAGTTCCTGTTAGGTATTTCTAGTATGTCAATATTAATTCGCTCAAATGGTGTTTTAGGCGTTTCCGTAATGACGAGGGGATTGTCTAGGTTTTTGCGACACGCTTTAGTTTTTTGACAAATTTCGCAGTTCTTAACGAAATTTTCAATGTCTTTTGTGCAACTTGGCCAGGTGTACATTTCTTTAATACGGCGGACGGTTTCGTTAATGCCGCGGTGCAAGTTATTTTTCCCGTTATGATATCGTTCAAGGATAAGCGGTATTTCGTCTTTTTCGGGGGTTTTGGTAACGTTTTGGCAAATTTTCCATTTGATTTCTTTTTCAGCGAAAATGAAAGAGAGCATCTCTAAAATTGGAAGATCGAGATTGTTTTCGACACAGTATGTTTTAGATGGAGATAAAGTATCTTGATGTTTGTATATTGATGCAAAAAGAACTTCATTTACAATGTCAGGATCATTTGGAAGTGGGATTATGAAATATTGCCTTCTGCTTACGGTTTTGCTGGCGAATACATTAATTTTAAAGGTTTCGAAGTCAGCGACTTCTTCGAAAATGTCTTCGAAAATGTCGTGATGAAATTCCTGAAGATTGGATGATTGGGGGAAAATTAAAATGTTTTTATTTGTTTTGTCTAATAGTTGACAGTTGGAGAATTCAATTTTGCTGTAGTCAATTAAAGAAGTAGTTTTATAACGTTCTATAAAGGTTTTAAATTCTTCGGACATAGTTTCAAGAGATATTTCATTTTGTTCGGGTTCAGGACTGTCGTCTTCGGATTCGTCGTTTAGGGGTAGGACTTTGAAGGGTGTTAGTTTTGATTTTGACTGAAATGATGAACATTCGTCAAGATGGTTGATTTTAATCCGTGATAAAGCATCAGCGTTCTTATTAACTTTACCAGGCTTGTAAATAATTTCATAGTCGTATTCTTCTAGTTTGAGTCTCCATCGGGCAAGTCTACTACCGGGATCTTTTATAGAAAATAGCCAGGTTAACGGGCGATGATCGGTCAGTAGTAGGAACTTACGGCCATAGATTATCGGACGAAAATGCTTAACCGCCCAGACAATGGCTAAGAGCTCTCTCTCAATGGTGGAGTACCGGGTTTCGGCTTTACAAAGGGTCCTAGAAGCATATCCCATCGGTAAATCCTTACCTATTGGCCCTTGAGATAATACGGCGCCGATAGCAAAAGCGCTGGCGTCTGTAGTCAGTATAAACGGTTCGTCAAAATTTGGGTAAATGAGTATAGGGGTGGAAGTCAATGTTCGTTTTAGTTCATTGAAGGATTTTACGCACTCTTCGTTAAAATTGAACGGTTGGTCTTTTTGTAATAGTTTCGTTAGTGGTCTGGAGATTTTTGCAAAGTTAGGAATGAACCTACGGTAATAACCAGCAAGCCCTAAGAAGGATTTTATGTCTTTGGGGTTCTTTGGTTGTGGAAAATTTAAAATACAGTCAACTTTTGATGGATTGGGTTTTACACCGTCTTTAGTTATAAGATGTCCTAAGTAAGCGACCTCCTTGCGAAGAAATTCGCATTTGTCAGGCTGTATTTTAAGGTTAGCCTTTCTGAGTCTTTTAAATACGTCTGTCAGTCGTGATAGATGGTCATGTATTGTAGGCGAGTAAATGATTATGTCATCCATGTAAACCAGACATCTTTCATTCTGGATTCCCATAAGAATGTTATCCATCACCCTTTGAAAGGTAGAAGGAGCATTCTTCAATCCGAAGGGCATCCGGACGAACTCAAAATGTCCGTTCTCGACAGTGAATGCAGTTTTCGCGATGTCTTTCGGGTCTATTTCTATCTGGTGGAAACCAGAGGCGAGGTCAAGAGTCGTAAAGTACTGGCATTTGCCTAGTTGGTCTAGTAAGTCTGAGATGTTAGGTAGGGGGTATTTGTCATTGATTGTAAGTTCGTTAAGTTTGCGGTAGTCTACTACAACACGCCACTTCTGTTTTCCAGAGGCGTCTAATTTCTTTGGTACCACCCAGACGGGAGAGGACCAAGGCGAATTAGAGGGTCGTATAATGCCTTCATCGAGCATTTTTGCTACCTGGGACTTAACTTCTTGTTTGTGTACTTGGGGATAACGGTATGATTTTGTATAAACGGGTTTCGCGTTGTTGGTATCAATACTATGTTTGATTTCGTTTGTGAATGATAAGTGATCGCCTTCGAGGTAGAATATGTCTGAAAAGTCGAGGCATAATTGTAAAATTGAGTCTGACTCTTCGTCGTTTAAATGTTCTAGTCGGAGTTGTTTAACAATTTCTTCTTCTCTGCTGGGTTCGTTATAGTTCAAAGGAGTAGTTTGCGAGAGAGAATTCACAGAAAAGTTTTGTAACGGTTCGAGTTTTAGATTTGAAAAATTTACTATTTTAGGGATGGCATTCGCATTTAGAATAGATGTGAGAAATTGGCCTTTGCTGTCTACTGTAACAACAGCATTGGGGAGATGAACTTTTTCAATTTCCATACCGGTTAGAAGGGCTTCGGTGTTTCTTAGTTCACAGCTAAGTTTAAAGATTTGTTCGGTACGGGGTTCAATCGAAATTGTATTAATGGACGTATAAGAAGGGGGACATTGTATAGATTCAGTGGCATTGATTATATCGTCTGTCACTTTATACAGAGGAAGTGTCTTAAAGTTCGTTACTAGTTGTTTTTTGTCAAAATCTATAATGCAGTTGTAGTGCTCGAGAAAGTCAGAGCCTAACAAACCGTCGAATTCTATATCATGGTTGCAGATGTAAACCTTGTGCGGATCTTTTATATTAAAAGGGACGAGGGTCGATTCGTTTATAAGGATTTTCTGGTTGGTAATTCCCTGAATTACTACGTTTTCCTGAAATCTTTCTCTGAAACGTGTGCAAGTGTCTGGTTTGAAAATAGAAAGACCAGCACCGGTGTCTATCAAGAGTTTATATGTGTTAGAAGAATCTGTGATGTAGTATAAATTTTTAGAATTTACGGTCAGAAGCGGTCTTATAGAAAGCTCTGTTCGGGGAAGTTCAAATTCGGGTCGAAACTGTCTAGATTTAGTGTTTGAATTTGGGTCTGAAGTTCTGTGATTTCCGGGGATTCCGTTTGGAAAGGGAGATTCTGAAAATTTACGGATGAAAATTCGTGTTCATTTTCAGCATAGTTGTCACATTCTGCGTTATCTGTTTTTGAGTAATAGTCGTAATCGGTATGTGTCGAGTCACAATAGTCTTGGTCGTAACTTTCAAAATCGGTATTTTGGTATTGATTTTCGTATACGTTAGTATTGGGTTGATCGTACCCATAATTATAAGAATTGTTTAAGTGATGTGTTCGTTGTTGCCGGAAAAAGTTTTGATTAGGTTTATATTGACTTGAACTTTGGGGTTGTGTATTGGTTGAAGGATGAGGTTGTTGAAAGTTTCTGTTCTGCTGGAAACTCTGAGTATTGGGTTGGAATTGTGGCCTATTCTGGAATTGGCCTGGTTGTTGAGAAAATGGGTTAGGACGTATGTTCGAAAAGTTTTGTCCATAATTTTGCGTTTGTTGCATTTGTCTCGATTTGGTGAGACATTCGTTAACAGTATGCCCCATTCTTTTACAGAATGAACATTGTTTTTGTACTGGAAACTGGTTGGGCTTTCGAGGAGGTGGACCTGGGTTTCTAAAATTTGAAAATTTTTGAGATTCTAAGTGATGGAGTTGGAGTTCACGTTTTATGCGTGAAACGGCGGTGAGAATGTCTTTAGGATCGCTAGCACGAACTAGTTGTCCTATCTTTGGCTCTAAACCTGTTAGGAGGCTATTTAGTGCCATAAATTCGATCAAGTCGATTTGTGCCTGTTTCTCTTTTTGAGTCAAGTTTTGTTTGTTAACCGCAGCAAGCATTTTTGCTTGGTGGGTTTGTAGTCTGGCTGAAAATGTTAAGGGGGATTCGGAATTTAATTGCCTCATTCTTTGAAGATCTTGTATCAAGGCTGAGAGATCTCTAGGATCTCCAAAGTGGTTCTCTAAGAGTGTCTGAATTTCTGTTAGTTGAGTCGGGTTGCGAGAATTTATTAGTTCGGCAGCTCTGCCGCGAAGTTTATTTTTTATGTGCAATATTAAAAGCACTTGTTGATAGTCGGTTGCCATACTATGTGCAGTTTGGCATGAAGAAATGAAAGTGTTTAAGAATATAGGGTTTCCGTCATATTCCGGAATTATTGCGAAAATTTCTGATATTTTGTATGGCTCTACAGTAGGAGTGGCCGCACCTTGTCTTGTAGTTGCCATTTCAAATATTCAAGTGTAACGAAAACGAAAATAAAAATTTAATAAGATAGTAAAACGGAAGTAAGCAAAGTAACACAAAATAGTTTATAAAAATTCAAAATTAAGGTATGAGTAAATTGGTTAAATAAATTCAACAGTTTGCGAACATAAAATAAAATAAAGCGTGGTAAAATAATGCAGAATAATAGTAAATGCGTTTCAAAAATTATTCAATAGCTTAAAACGTAATTCAAAGGAATAAGAAATATATGGAAATTTTAAACGAGAGAACTGATAATAATATAAAAATAAATATAAAAATCGTTTCAATTGGTAAATAATTGAATCAAAAACGAGATGTTTCTACATACGTTATTAGTACCCTAGGCATGAGACTGTTCTGGAGAAGCTGAGGACTGGTTAGCTGTAAGGTTGCGTGTTCCAGGTTCTCGCTGCCACAGTTGTTGTCTCGGTCTGGAAGTTCTTGTCCACAAGGATTTGGAAATCGACACAACTAGTGAGTGTACACGTGTTCTAGCTGTGTTGGACAATCCTACTGACTGCGCCAATTTTATATGTTGTAAATCACTTTAGAGTTTTTAAAAAAAATTATTTATTGAAATTAAAACTTTAAATGAAACAGTAAATTGAAAATTAAATGAAATGACTAAATGGTACAAGTATACTAGATAAATGACGACCGTGGGACCGCGTCGCTCTGATTTATAAGCTGACTAGTCAAAAGAACGGTCAAGTCGATGGTTGCACCCATGCAGCTGGCTTTCTTATGTTATCTCTTTTTAACCGACTTCCAAAAAGGAGGAGGTAATCAATTCGTCGCGTATTTTTTTTTTTCGCTTTTTTGTATGTATGTTACCTGATTTCTTCTCCTGTGGTGCACCGTTTTGAATAAATATGGTCTTGTTTAATAGAGTATACATCCGGATTGATGAAACTTCAAATTTTGGAAAAGAAATCTATTGGTAAAGTGATAAAATTTGTGAATGAACACATGCGTGCATGGAAATCGACCAATATCCCTAATATTTTAGTCGATTTTTCGCTAACTCCTTATGGATATGTATAGTTTTTTAACGTTTAATCTATTAAGGAAGATCCTTAGGTGATCTCATATACTTTTCTACGACGTGCAACTTGCAGTTTTGCAGAAAATCACCGAAATTTCCAAAATTCTTATCAAAAATTTCATCGAAGTGACATAACGGACATTTCCACATAAATATTTTAATTCCAACGTAATAGTGCGGTAATTTTAGGCACTGGAAGTTTTAATTGCGAATTTAAAAAATTTCTATGTACATCTCAAGCATATAGGTAGTAAATCATAGTATTTTCGGCTCCTTAAATCAATGAGTACCAAGCTCGTTTTGTTTGTATACCAAGCAAATACCTATTAAAATGCAAATTTTTCCATTTTGCGAAGACGGTGCTTTTGGTTGTCATATTCTCCCGGCCTAATAGAAAATTCAGTGACAACACATGTCAAACTTTAAACTGCTATTTGTTGCATTTATAGACAGGGTGTTTAGTTATAGCAAACAAAATCACAAAGTAAAGTGATAGAAGGAGTTGCATTTATATGAAGATTGAAATATAGGACGGACTAGAATGATAGTGGTCCGTAGGCAGCCTTATATACAGAATGGTTGGAATATAGGGTGGATTGGACGTTTGGTGGTATACAAATGTTGGAAAAAATGTGAAATTAAAATTATATAGGGTGATTAAAAAACTGTTATATGATATAGACATAAGCAAATCATATACAGGATGGTTGAAATATATCATGGGGTTGAATTCTATTTATACAGTGT
Source organism: Octodonta nipae (assembly GCA_034190945.1). NCBI lineage: Eukaryota > Metazoa > Arthropoda > Insecta > Coleoptera > Chrysomelidae > Octodonta > Octodonta nipae. The sequence goes on from CM067216.1 coordinate 84,081,739, forward strand.
GATTAAAAAAATATTTCTTTTATAGCCCATAAGAAGTTGCATAAAGTGTAAGGGGAATTAATGTTAGACAGGGCGATAATATAAAATGTTAAAAATGAAATAATTTATGGGGTAGCCCACAAGGAGTTATTGAAATATAGGACGGATTTGACTCCGTAAATATGGGATGGATTCTACTCCGTCCTATAGTTTACAGAAGACAGCTAACAAATTTATGCTTGTCCGTGGGCAGTCGTATGTACAGGATGGTTGGTACATAGGTTGGAGTGGAATTATCTATAGTTATACAGGGTTGTCAAAAAAAGTTGAATAAAGGTTACATGGCGTAGTCCATAAGGCATAAATATATTTTGGACTTATTAAGTCAACGCGTACTAGTACATTTTGTTCGTAAAGATTTACCTGTCACTTTAAAAGAGAAAGTATCATTGTGTAATGTTGAGGCTTTCGATGTTACCTGGTTCTGTCTATTAAGATTATACATACAATATAAAAAATAAAGAATGAAAACTACCATTCAAGTTCAAAAAAACTAAAATGTTGAAAATAAAACATTTTTAAAAAAAATCTAACCGACTTCTACCTATAACTAAGAAGCTAAAAATAATTATAACAAAATACAACTCTAGCAAATAAATACCACATTCAATGTTGTTAGGTACCTACCCAGGGAGTAAAAAATGTAAACATTCTGTACAAATTAATTACCTACCAATCTAGTATATTTTTGAAGTCGGGGCCAAGCAACAATCAAGTTTGATGAATTAGTAGACAACTACACAATGAAGGATTTTAGATTTGCTTGGCACCGGCTTCAAAATATACTAGATTGGTAGGTAATTCATTTGTACAGAATGAGCACCTTTTAATGTTTACATTTTTTACTTCCTGGGTAGTTACCTAACAACATTGAATGTGTTATTTATTTACTAGAGTTGTATTTTGTTATAATTATTTTTAGCTTTTTAGTTATAGGTAGAAGTCGGTAATATTTTTTTAAAAAATGTTTTATTTTAATTTTCGTGTTTCTACAGGACTTAGTCTATGGTTGCCGGTAATGGTTAATACATGGTTGGCTGAATTTAAAGCCTTGAAGTCTCACAGTTATATGTATGGCTACAATCACAAATATCATATAATATTTAAGGGAAAGGATTTTTGTACAAACAACCCGTTATCCGGTCAGTTTTTCGAAATTACATGTTACATGAAAAATCTGCCGAAAGAAATTCTAAATGAACAGAAAAATTAAATATTGAAATACTTCCTCAAAAGTATTCTCGAAGTTACTTACTTTTGTTACAATTTGTGCGGTGTATAGGTCACCCTGACTACTAAATGAAATAAAATCAAGGAAGAATATTTTTTGGGCTCGACTTTCATCATCTTTGGAAGGGTCCAACACCTTATTGTTAGAATAGCCAACAATGAAGCAACGAAATGAATTTTATGCTATCTGTTTTCCTATTTGATGTATATAATTTGCAAGTAATGCTTCAAAATATGGTTCACCATATTTTGTTCATATTTTTTAAATTAACCTACGTCAAAAATTACCAAAAATTTGAAAATAATAAACAAAGATATAAAACAATATATAAAGTGCAAATGATTATTATGTATAAAGTAATTACCTACCTATCTAGTATATTATTGAACCCGGTGCCAAGTAAATTTACACTCAGCATTATTTAAATATCGCCCATTTCTTCAGACTTCTAATAGATTTCTTAGTCCAAATCCGGTTTCTAAAATGATATTGGCTTGGCAGCACTTTTAGAAATATTAAAAATAGGTATTTAATTTGTATTTACCAAGCCGGGGTTGTGTTGTGTTGTGTTGCTTAATTATTTAAACGTTTTAATTCTTTTTAGAATTCGGCTTGTTTAAAAATCGCTTTTAGAGTTCATAATGGTTTTTGTATTACAGAATTAAAGAAGAACTCCTCACGTAAAAATGTTCTTCGTAATTATAGCTCGCGCAACTAAAAAAAAGCACAGACAAGTATGTTTTGAGAAAAAGCCGCTGCGAAAGGCCATAAATTGATATATGAGTTGTTTTTTAAGTCGGATAATTTTTACATTACGAATTGAGTTCTTAATATTGTAATGTTTTTATTTACTCTTAGGGCTCTTATTTAAAAACAAAGTCTAACTCACTATAATTTATTTCCACTACTTTAATTTATATTCACACAATTATTTACAATTTATCTTGAAAAACCTGATGTTTAGTATAGGCAGGGCCGGATTTACATAAGGGCACTTTGGGCACTGGCCCAGAGCCCTCACCAACTGGTGACCAAAACTTAAATAAATATATATTTGAAGAAAAAAATTGAGCAAAAATTGTAAATGAAAGCCAAAATCCAAAAAATGTTTACAATCAAAAAATTGTTTATATTGTATGAATATTGATTTGAAAATTTGATAGTACGTTTTCGTAATCTCAAGCGTATATATAAATTATATTTAAAATTTTTTTATATATGAGGCAACCCAATTATTTTAAAATCAAATTTAAGATTTTTTTAATATGTGAGCAACCATAAGTAAGTAATATAAACATGAGATGCAATTAAATTAATAGGTAAGTGTAGATAAGACCGAGTAAAATACCTATTTCTAGCCAAGGGGAGGGCTACTCAAGCAAAACAAAGTAATTGTTGAAAATTATTTTCTAGAAGAGTTAGCTTATAACCGATTTATTTGAAAATTTGTATATGTAATTTTTTATTTTTTTTTCATTTCAAATTGTTTGAATGAATATATAATTCGCTTAACTTTATTTATTTGACGTATTTTATATAAGTATGTAAAAATCCTTTTAAATGACATGTTTTATTAAAAATAATAAATGTAAAATACAAATTTGACTGCCAATTTGGAATTCCTTAAGTAGGCCCCCACTAGTTTTGTGCCCAGGGGCCCCCACCAGTTTTGTGCCCAAGGCCCCCACCAACTTAAATCCGGCCCTGACTAGACGGCCATCGAATACTGAATGAATCCATCTTTTTGTCATGTCTTTATTACAAGAGCCATATTTTTTTACAAATTTTCTATTCCTAGTACATGTTTTGATATTTGTTCCCTGTTTTCTATGGATATATTTCTCTGAGCTTATCCTTTCGCCAGCTTTCCGTATTTATATATTTCTGCTCGGAATTCTTTAGAAGGTTTCTCGACCATTCGTGAAATTCTTAGGTCAAGGTCTTATGGATACTATTAGTTTAACTAAATATTACATCACAAGGTCACAACAAAACTAAATATAATAGCTTCTTGACAATTACTAAACGACAAAGAATACATCCCTGAAAAAAATATAATTTATTATTACTGTTTAAGGTTTAGGCAAACGTACTGGATTATTAACAATAAGCTTATCAGGGCTTGGATTAGACCTGGTTAATTTTTTTTATTTTTACATTGTTGCATAAAAACGTTCACTTCTTTAACTTATGATCAAAAGTTGCAGGTCAGGTACTACGTCAAATTTACAAAACAAAATCATTTTATCAACTAAAACCATATATAACTGGCTCTAACTCAAAAGGCTGTGAGATAAAAAAAATATTATTCTATGTGGATTTTTTATCTTCTATGTTTGAAATGTTTTGTAAAACATGAGAAGCTACTCATTTCTATTAAAAAATGGTTAAGGTTTCCAACCTGTGGGGCGCGCTCCCCTAGGGGGCGCCAGACCTTAGCAAGGGAGGCATACAGCTGTTTCCAAAATATTATTTTTGAATGTAAACCAAAAAAGTCGAATAGGTGTTCAAAAAATGAATCAGCAAAATAGGTATACGTAATTCACAATTAGATTGTTTTAAAAATTAAGGGGGCGCGACAATTTTTTTAAGGGGGGCGTCATCTATACTATTATAAAATTGTGTTTGTCTGTTTATTTGTTTGTTTGTTTGTTTGTTCGGGCATCACGTAAGAACTACTTAACTGATTTTGCTGAATCTTTTTTTGCTGCGAAGTCTATAGTTTGACTTAAAATCTGGTAGACATTGTATCTCTCTAAATTGATAGGAACGGTAGATATAGCGAAAAAACTTCTACCATGTTCGGTAATTCAATTACACTATTGGTTCCAATGCACGCACAAAATATTAGATACTGGCATCAGCTTAGATTTTATTCAAAATTCGGAATGTGCAAATGTAACATGTTTCGATTTAACAAAAATCAACATACATCAAGCGTAATTTTACAGGGTGTTCTGTATATAGGAAACTTAGAGCGGGGTAGAATTACATGGATTTAAAAAATCTAAAAAAAAACTTATATTTGGTGTCCTATAAGCAGCTAGATATATACAATGTGGTGGAAATAGGGTAGGATATTTATACAGTGAATAAAAAAACTGTCTTAGGTAAGCAGTTAGGACTTTGAAATATGTTCATAAGACACTGTAGTTATGAAATGGGTTAAAGAAATGTTAGAAGCAGTTGTTTATACTGACTGTTTGAAATATAAAATGGAGTGGAATTATAGTTTATGTTGTGGTTAAATTAAAAACTTGTTTTATATCCACAAGTAGTTACATATATAGGAAGGTTGAAATATGTAGCGGAGTATAATTACAGCTATACAGGTGGATATAAAAATATTTTAAAGTAATGGTAAGATCAACAAGCTGTTCCATTTACCGGATAGTTCAAATATAGGGTGGGATATATTTGGTGGCAAATAAGTAGTTGCATATAAAAGGCTGTTGAAATATAGGGTGGCTTACAGTTAGAATTATACAGGGTGGATAAAAAATGCTTGAAAATTTTGTTATATAGCACTTGCATATATAGAGTACCTGAAGTATGGTGCGCAGTGAAGTTATAGTTATACAGTATCATTCAAACAAGGTTAGAAAAAGTTGTGAAGTGTGGAGAAAAATTATACTTTAATATATCTTGAAAAAACATAAGGATAAAATGTGAAAATCGTAGTTCATAGTAAGTTGCAAAGATATGATAGTTGAAAGATTGGGTGAAGAAGTGTTATGATAATTATTTAAAAAATGTTGTATTGGTTGACCAATAAGCAGAAGCGTATACAGAATAGTTGTAATACATACAAGATGATTCAAAAACATGTTGAACAAAATTGTTATTTTCGGTGCCCCATAAATAGTTGCAGTTTTGGAAAAATATATTTGGCATTGATGGATTATACAGGGTGGTAGAAAAAATGTTATACTGGGTGGCCGATAAGTAGTTGCAAATACAAGGTGGAGTAGATTTATAGTCAACCAGGTTTGATAATTTTTTTTGTAGGATAGAACATGAGCTGTTGCATATATGCAATATCTGAAACATGAATCGAAGTAAAATTATAATTCATACAGTGTGATTAGAAGTATTTACAAATTTTATATTTGTTTGCCCCTAAGCAAATGCACATACAGGGTGGTTGAAATATCTTGTAGAGTAAAATTATGGTTATACAGGGTGGTTCAAAAATAAGTTATAATGATTGACAAATTGGCAGCGGTGTATACAGGGTGATTTTAATGTAGATGGAAGTAGAGTTAGTTATACAGAGCGATTAAATTTTTTTTAATAGTTTTATAGGTGGCCAATAAGCAGTTGCAGTTTGGGTGAGGGTTTAAATAAAAGATTGGTATTAGGATGCAAAACTGTGTTTTTATGTTTGTGACTCACGAAGGGTTCCACATCATTTTTGTTAGGATGGATCAAAAAAGTTTAAAAAAATGTTATATAGAGTAGACCATAAACAGTGGCATTCTACTATATGGAATGTCTGAAATATGGGGAGAAGCAAGATTAAAGTTTTAGAGTGTGTTAAACACAATGTGAGAAAAAGGTTCATATAAAGGTTGATTAAATTATAGAGTAAAGAGAAATTTTACTTTAAACGGTCGTTCAAAAAATATCAGGAATACTTGTATACAGCGTAGGCCATTAGCAGTTGCATAGCTGAAATATAGGCTAGAGAAGAGTTATAGTCAGGTGTTCAAAAAGTTATATTGGGTGACAAATAAACAGCAGCATACAGGATGGGTATAATATAGGGTGAAGTAGAGTGATTCAAAAAATGTCGAATAAAATTGTTATATTGGGTGGCCATTAGTACTTGCAGTTTGGGTGAAATATGTTCGGGATTGCTGGATTTATGGTTAAGTAGAGTGGTTCAAACAAGTTAAAAAAATTTGATATAGGATAACCCTTATGTTCATAAGTTATTATTTTGCGCAGGCTTGAACATTCCGTACGCGGGTGAAACCACGGGTAACGGCTAGTAGTTAATAAAGGGGATTGTTAGTATTTATTTTCTTAATTTCATCAAGAACTTACTCGATCTTAATCCATTTATATTTCTTCAACGACCAAACCATCCCAAACTATTAACAATTGTTGGTATATCTCTGCAACCAAATCATACACAATAACGTTAATAAGGTCAAATTAAGCTTATACATTTTAACAACCACTTTTCACTGCATCTCAAATTATCAGAATTTATATTTCGCCCTCTAGGTAAAACCAATCTTTATGTCCCACAAATAGAACGGCAAAGTATTCAAGATCAGATTAGACTGCCTTTATAAAGAGGTGGACTAAAATAAATGTTTTCTCCTGTTTTTTTTTTGCTAAGACTCAAGTAATTTGGAGGGCCAACTATGCGAGCTCTACTCTGAACAAAGAATCTTCTAATTAAACCAGTAATTTATCTTGTACTGACAAAAACCAGACTTAGAATACGGGTTATCAAATATTTGTGAATTGATTGTAAATCACAAATAAGTTCACAACCCAGAACACCTTATTCTAAAATAAGCTGAATAAAGATAAACGTGTAATGCTTAAAGATATTTAAAAAACAATCCTTCTACAAAGTTGGTTAAACAATTAACACGGAACAGTTTTGAAACAATGCAAGATAAAATATATTTAATTATAAATATTCATCATATATTAAAAACTGTTATACGGCAAGCACCACATACTACATTCGGTATTTTGCAAGCGTCCTAAACACCCCACATCACACGTCAAACGAATTAGAAACCTCCCTGCCAATCTTTTATTGAGACAAAAAAAAGGGTAGCTAGTGAACCATTCGAACGACGCGTAATGCCGTAATTGAACAAATGTACATCACAGATAACAATATCAGATTTCTGCCACGAATGTTCATTTTAGGATCTGGATTAGCGGGCCGTTATCAATGCACTTAATCGAGACTATAGAGCTCTTAGTATTCACCCTCTTAAATCGAACTGTAATAGCGGTAATACAAGAACGTTCGAATGCAACTCCAAACGTTTGCTTCTTAATACGTGTCCAGAAACACACTATTAGCAGTTTCAATAAGCTATTTGAGTTAAATGAAAATAGGTATAAGGATATCAATTATCATGTATGTCCATAGTTTTCGCAGAATTAAGAAAATCTTGTTTACTATATGCTACGAGTTTAAAAAATTTACAAGTGATTTATTTCTGACTATCCAATCAGAAGAACACTTAACAATTAAAAACACATTTTATAAGCTAAATCCAAGACGTCTATGCTCATATCCACAAGACAACACTACAGACATAGTGAGAAACCATGTAGATTATTTTTTAATAAGAATCGTTTTCATGTTGCTAAAGTAGCCGCATATTCTGGAGCAGACATTGGGTCCAATCCAATCCAATATGAAATCAGTGCCTTGAGAAAACGTGAAAAAAGAAAGTCCAAGAACAATTCACTACTAATAAACAATTGAAGAACAAAACATAAAACATGTAACAGAAAAATAAAGGTTCCACCAAACATAATAAATAGAGGTAGAAGAAAGCAGAAAGATTACACGAATTTCACTACTACACTACTCATATAATTTTCTCCAAAATTAACACAAATCACACATACTCACATCAGAACTCGAAAATGCTGTTAAAACTTCAAAACATGGAAAAGCCCCCGAAGACAAAGTCTGTGTTGACGTGCTAAAACTGTTGTTGCCCGAAACATCAATGGCGGGTGCTCCTCAAAATCGTTCATAGCAATACAAAAAAAAATAATAAAATAGCGACCATAGATTCTTGTGTCCTCTGAGTCAACGACAGAATCAGACCCAAATACTAGTTGATTATAATCTCACAGAGAAGGTTAGCATATTTAAAGATCTTGTCTGTACCATGACTGATAAGGTAGATAGGAAAAAAAACAAGATTTGTCAAATTTCAGAGATTTTTATGTCATATACTCTGACACTTGAGACTACAAGTATTAAAATGCTATACATGGCCCATAATACCAAAACCCAATGTGGAGTGAGAAATGTAGCAAGAAAAGGACAACTGCGCATTAACAACTAAGGAGGTAATCTAAGAATGATATACATGCTGTAAGCGTATTTATTTTACTTGAAGAAAAAAATCTTAAGTAGTTAAACAAAGAGAGTTCTGGACCGGAAGTGGGCATAAAGGTAACCAGTCATCGAGTTCTCGCCGGGAGCTGCTGCCGAGCTGTTGGTAGTTGTTGTTTGGATAAGAAGAAGAAGACATTGGGAAGAAGAAGACATTGGGGGTGGTCGTAGGGGTGCGCGAAAGACATTTGGGTGTGTCGCAGAGATGCGCGCCATCTGTTGTTAATAAATGAAAGCCATTGTATTGTGGGTTGCGTGTTTTGCAGAGGTGTGCGCCATCTGTTGTTAATAATTGAAAGCCATTGTATTGTGGGTTGCAGGGTGCACGCCATCTGTTGTTGGTTGTTATGGTTACAGAGAAAAAAAGCTAAATACTTGGCCGGGTATCGAACGCGGCTTGCCTGATTACAAATTCAGGTGTCCTCCGAGCTGCGCTAATGCGGTTAATCGAGAAATGTTTATTTGAAAAGGTATAGTACATGCCCGTTGCGCGGGCGCGTGTTTTTGGGCGTTGTTCGGTTGGATATTTGGGGGCTGGATGGGGGGATATGGTATTTTGTTGTCTGTAAAAAAAATTAAAATCGTGGTATTTTGTTGTCTGTAAAAATTTTAACATCTTTTGCTTAAGCCTGCTTACGCGAGAACGTTCACTCCTTCGAGTCTATAGTTTTCGTAAGCGAGCGCCTACCTGCGCAAGAACGGCAACTTTCGTCGGACGCCGAACGACTATTGTTTAAATAAGTTAGAATATAGTATACTATGAATATTCAGAACATCCTTAATACCTAAAACTATTTGTGATCTTGTCTTTGTACAAGTTATAGTAAGGCCGCCATCATCCAACCGCATATTCAGATTCAAAGAAGTAATAATTTATCTAGCGACTGGTTCAAGTATGCCTTTAATACCGTCAACGGAAATGGTGACCGCAACGAAAAGACACTGTGATATCATGTTTTGCGCTAAAGGATTTTTTCTTGTCAAAATAAACACCATCAAATATATCGTTAAAAGAAAATACCCGAGATTAATACTATCCAAATGTAATGCTCCCATAATATACTTAATAATGGTCTGTTATAATATTTTATTTCATACCCAAACACAACCAAATATTTTACCAAAATACCTGAGAATACCATCGCAATAGCATTCTCCAATTAATTTACTGTGTGTATATAGAACATTGGAAAATAAATAGCTCTGATTATAAATATATCTGTCTGACCTGAAAGAATTCAAAGATGACAATAACAAATATAAGGAAACTAAACCACACCTGCAAGATAAAAAAATGTGTTGTCACATTTAGAACAGAAAATGTGATATAAAAATTCAATAATTTGTAAGAAATTATGGAAATATACTAGGAATGGACAGCCAGGTTGGTTTAAATAAAAAATATTATTCGGAAGGGTAGAAATAGCTGCAAAGCGCTGTTAGAAATAATTGAATGGTTGAAGTAAGGGCGTTGCAAACCGTTACAAAGGCTAGGGCCGTAGAAACGACAGCAACCGTAGAAATGACTGGTGAGTTTAAACAAAGCCACTACAAATGCTAGAAACTGTTGCTACAAATGGTTTGAAACAAATCCGTTGGAAAAAGTAGAGACCAGAAATGTTGGAAATGGGATAGTGGGTATAAAGATATAACTTTTTGTAAGCCAGAGGTAGGAACAAACTTTTTTCTAAGACAGGTATTCAAAACTTTCTCATCAATCGGTTATTAGTTATAAACTTTTTCTAAGAGAAAACAAGAAACATCAGCCGTTTTGCTGCTACTCACTATAAATCTTTCTATCACTTATAACTTTTTCTAAGACAGAGGACAGTACAAACAAATCTTTTCTAGGTACTCAAAGCGTTTGTTTCTAACAACAAAAGGTACATAAATCTTTTCTAAGACAGGTACTTAAAGCTTATTCAGTGGTACATAAAAACTTTTTTCTAGGTGCACAAAAATTTAGCCATCAAAAAGAAAACATCAGTCGTTTGCTACAACAAACAAATGTTTCTATCACATGTAACTTTTTCTAAGACAGACGTCAGTACAAACAAATGTTTTCTAGGTACACAAAATGTATGTTTCTCCCTACGAATTGTTGATATGAGAGTAAAATGAACAAAGTATTTGAAAAATTTCACAGGTGTTTTACCTATATGTCTCTAACAGGACCTTATAAATGCTAGAAAACTGCTACAAATAGTAGAAACGTTATAACAGAAGCAAGAATGATAGAAATGATTGGTACAGGAACGCTACAAATGTTAGAAATGGGACACCTGCAAATACTAGAAATGATAGGTACAGGGACGTTACAAATGATAGAAAAGATATGAATGCTAAGAACAATCCCGGTGCAAATAACTGCGATAGACTGCTGTATTTAATTAGTATCCGCAATAAGGATGATGTCGGTATATCGTAAGATGTATATGAAGCAACAAGATGTCCAACTGCCTATCGAAAATTTCGACTTTGTTGAAGAATCGTTGTCATCAGCAAGTCGACACGGACAATTGTTACCAAATTCCCTACGAGCAGCAGTCTGCGGACCTAGTGGTTGCGGAAAGTTTCAAATTCGGAATGGTTGAAGTCTAGTAGTTAGGTTCTGGAAGGTCGTAAATTTTACTTGAAACGCAATATATCTAAACATAAATGTCATAGAAATTAACACTGATATATTATAATAAATCATAATATATTTTGTTTGAAAATGAATTCTTAAAATAATTTTGATTGTTGTACTATTTTTTATTGATTTAAGTGCTTCAACAGCGTCTTAATATTATAATATTATTAGTATTAGCTTTTATAACGAACCAAATCAGATAAAAGGAACATGTGTACGTTTTCAGAGATCTAAGGAAATATGGCAATGTTGCTTTATCACTCTAATCATATGACTAAAATGACGCATTTACGAGATCTAGGGAAATATGGTAATCTGGCGTCGCTGGCCCCTCTTAGCGGGCTTTTCGGTCATGACGTCATAAGCTGCACTCTCATTGGCTGGATTATTAGCAGACCACCTGCTAACCATCAGTTTGTTTATCTGAAATGCTTATAAAGAACAGATATGTCCTGATTTCAAAGTTTCCAAAGCAGAATTCTTTATGCCACTAGAAATACTAGAAATGACTGGTGAGTTTAAACAAAGCCGCTACAAACGGTACAGGAACGTTGCAAATGGCTGATGCCACTAGAAATGGTAGGTTAGTTGGAAACTCTAGAAATGGTAGGAATGGTGAAGCAGGGACGTTAGAAATGTTGCACAAGGGTTCGATATTTGGATATGTAATGATGACAAAGAGTTTTTCTAACAAAAAAAACCGGTACATATAGCTTTTTCTAAGACAGGTATTCAAAACTTTATCATCAATCGGTTATTAGTTATAAACTTTTTCTAAGAGAAAACAAGAAACATCAGCCGTTTGCTGCTACTCACTATAAATCTTTCTATCACATGTAACTTTTTCTAAGACAGGTATTCAAAACCTTATCATCAAAACTAATTTCAGTACCTACACATAAACTTTTTTCTAACAGAATACAACCAAAAAAATCAAGTCGTTTGCTGCGTTTTTCAAATGTTTCTACTAATGAATTGTTGATATGAGAGTAAAGTGTACAAAGTACTGTATAACATTTTATTCTTGAACCAGCTGAACCTAAATTAGGTCGATCCGTTAAACAAATATTTACCACAGAACGCTGTCTTTAAGGGGGAAGCTAAAAAAGGTAATTTAACGCGCATATGAAACGTAGGAACAATTTGCTTGATTTATGAATTACTAAAAATATTTCTTAAAGTTAAATATAAAAATATTCTTGACTGCTATTTTCATTTGAATAATAAACATAAATAAAATATAGAAAAAACATCGAAGCTCGTACTTACACCCCTGCCAGACCACTAGAAGGCTTTCATGCAGGATTATGGCTTGCTAGCTTTCGACATGTTGAAAGACAAAGCAACGAACCACCACACGCAGCCGAAACTGAGAATTTGTCACTGGAGAACGCTACTAGACCCAGTCACAACCAAAACAACTCCGGTAGCAGAAAAAAGGCAAGTTCAATTCATCATTCCACATGCTCATAACCCTGCTTTGATATACACAATCAAGATAAAACAGCCAAAGCATTCAAAAGTTTGTAAATGGAGCCACAACAAAATTCGTAGCATCAAATTAATATGTTTTCAGATAATTATACGCGTATTAAATAATCTATTGCAAGACTTAATGGCTGAGATTATTTCATTATTTATCATAGCTGAATATTTAGTTCAAAAGGCAGTCATTCAACATTGCACACAGACAACATCACACCACCGAAAAAGAAAATTATTTAAAAGAAATGTTGTAAAATACTGAGTAGAAATTCTTGTTAAATTGAAATTACTCATTCCAGTATTCTAAAAATATACGATGTTTGTGCTTTATTGGATATCTGCATCACTATCAATTATTGCGGTTTTTTAACCTTGAGTGAAGATGTTAGCGAAGTTATAATTTGTCAAAACAGAAGTATCCATTAGAAATGAATGTATTGGTATCTATCAATCAATCATTTGAAATACTGTAAGGGTATTTGATGTAACAATATTGTTCTTCCAATAACAATTTGCTTTGAATTAAATTACTGTTGGTGGAAAGAGTTGTCAATCTAAACTGTGAAATAAAAGTCTTATGGTTTAAATATTTTTTGTTTTGAATCATGTAGATTTAGAATTGAACATGGAGGGTCTTTCACATTCAAGTGTCGTTTCACCTTGATGGAGTGATGTGTTGGCATGTCATCCTTCAATATCAATGTGAATAACACGAATTTGTTTGTAAGATGTACGAGTGTTAGATAATAGAAAACACATTCCTATGCACGAGTTTATACATAATGAATAACATTTAAGAAAACGTAACCAACCTATTAAACTACACACATACAAATTTAAAACTAGCAACTCACAGGGTTATAATGTGAACATACTAGAAGCAATATAAGACAAAAGAAAGCTGTAACCAGGCCTCGTGTTATCCAATTATAATTATCGGTCAGCATCGATCTCCATCAGAACAAATAATGGAAACATAATCCATAAGTTTATAAGCATATTGTATGAAATTGAAATTTTTACTCCAGGCATATATATATTGAATCAAAAATGTGCTATTGAACAGCATTGTCATGAGTATCAATTTCTGTGACGTCATCACTGTCATTGTCTAGTTTATCAGCAGACCACCTGCCATTAGTATATATATAACTCATATGTCTGCTCTTGGATTATAACATAGGAAGCATTTGCCACTTAAGGTCAAAGCCATAATTTTCTGAGATCTAAGGAAATATGGTAATCTTTTTTTTTCTGCGGCGTCATTAGTCGGTCATTTCCTCTATATAACAAGAAACATAACCTGTTCAAGGAATATGTTGTCTCACTCTGTCTCACTAAAAAACATGAAAGAAGAAATCGGTTGTCAAATTACGCTTAAGTATCTATCGAAATGATTCCTCTGTCACTGGTTTATTCAAACAGACCACGAGACCCCAACATGTCAATCATTAGGGATGGAATGCTAGGACTCTAACACACCCTAACCTATAATAAGAAACCTTATTCATATAAGGCATACAATATATGGAAAATGTCACTTACTCTCTTTAATGAACTGTCTCAAAATGATTGAAGACAATGAGAAATACATAAGGTTAAATCATTCTGCACTGATTATAAAAGCTTTCGATTCAGCTTAGTGAAAAGATTTCCACTGCACGAATGCCACTCTTTAAAACAATTCAAGTGAGATTGTTCTATTTCCATTTAAATAATAAAAAAATTAGACAGTTGAGTACTAGTTACCGAGAATATGTCTATAGCATTATAGCAACAGTGTTTCATTTGTAAAATTTTGAATGCAGTAAGATCATTATTCCCAATTTGGGTAGTTTGTTGATATCAAACACAAACGTAAATAATTCGCTGGCCGTTTAATAATTCTGTTCAGGCATTCGTACTTTAAATGAGTAAACTAATGAAGTCTTTCTATAACGCTTGGAAACCTGTACAGTGAACAATAATTTTCTAGACATAAAAATTTTAAAGATTTGTTGTCAAAGGGCTTTGTCCATCTGCCATTTTTCAATCAGTAACTGAAAGCAGCTTCTGTGTACAAAAAAAACCATCAACAGCGAGAACTGCAACTACGGTGAAGCATATGAAACGAAACTGTTCTTCCAGTACGAAACACTGAAGACTACCTCTAGCAACAAATAATAGACTATAAAATTTTAAAGATTTGTTGTCAAAGAGCCTTTGTTCATCTGCCATTTATTCAATCAGTAACTGAAAGACAGACTTCTGTCTACAAAAAAAAATTTTCTAGACATAAAAATGTTGGTGAGAAGTTTTTATATTAAAAATAAAACACATTTAGAAAATACATGTGTGTTTGTTGATCTCACGGAAGTAAAAAACATTTTGAAGATCGGTGTTGTTGTTATCTTGCTTCTGATCTAGAAATCACTCAGACGTTATTTGCTACGTATTACTACTATCAAAATCATCAGATAGATGAATGTTCTCTGGAGTCTAAGGAATTATGGTTACTATTAGCAGCAAATGTTGCAGTCATCTGTAGCGCAAATATTATCGTAAGGGGTATTCAGATATACAATGGTTTGATATCCCCCACACAAGTCGTAAGAAAATCGTATTTTTTAATCTTGAGGTTAGGCACATTTACATAAGTGCGAGTATTGACTACACCGTCTCGAGTTTTTCCATAGTGATGTCCCATCATCTATCTTTGTATGATCAGTAAAACTCTATTATAAGTTTTAGCACAAATATTATAATTTTATTATTTGAAATAATAACAATTTAATATGTAGCTAAAATCTTGTGATTTAATAGAGTTTTAAGTTGATCATACAAAGGTTTTATATGATGGTACATACTCAATGCCGAAAACTCGAGAAGTCAGTTTATCAGTCTCGCACTATGTAACGAGTTGTGCCTAACCTGATTAAATTCGAAGTACCGATTTTCTTACGACTTGTGCCTGGGGGAGAAGTGATGTATATCTGAATACCTTACGATAATATTTGGAGCTACAGAATGACTGCAACATGGTTGCTTAGACATTTATTGTTTTTGATGTAAATCGTACAAAAACATAGTTCCTATAGAAGAAGATACATTCATCTATCTCCACAAATGTTTTTTACTGATGAGAAAAAAGTAAGTTTGTCCTGTGTACGTACTTAATAGCAGCAATAACTTTCGTCTAGCAAGAGCTATTTTTAGATCAGAAGCATGAGGCTTTTGATTGAATTTAAATTGGACGATCTTCTGATATAAAATAGTCTTTTTCGATCAATAATTACAATTATTTCTCACAGTACAGGGCTTTGATAAATTTGTTTCGTTATCGAAATCACCGTAAGGTAAAAAATAGTAAAAACTTTCTCAATGATATATCCTGTTGATGAAATTCTTTGTTTTGAATATCCATTATCCAAAGTCTGTCTTTCAGTAGATTGATAATAAATTTGTATGTACACAAGTAATGGACATATTTAGGCTCGATTTTACAAAAATCTTTATTTTTATGTTTTACTATTTTTTTTGCTGTAGACAGAAGTCTTCTTTGATTACTGATTGAAAAATGCTTGCAGTCGTACTGGAAAAGCTCTTTGACACAGACTTGGGTGTACTTTAGGAGGAGGTAGTCACTGTAGTTGTGCTTCATATGTCCCGTAGTTGCAGTTCTCGCTGTTGATGTTTTTTTTTTGTACACAGAAGCTGCTTTCAGTTACTGATTGAAAAATGGCAGATGGACAAAGCCCTTTGACAATAAATCTTTAAAATTTTTATGTCTAGAAAATTATTGTTCACTGTACAGGTTTCCAAGCGTTTCGTTTCATAGTCACCGTAAGCGTTATAGAAAGACTTCATTAGTTTACTCATTTAAAGTACGAATGCCTGAACAGAATTATTAAAAGTCCAGCGAATTATTTACGTTTGTGTTTGATATCAACAAACTATCCAAATTGTGAATAATGATCTTACTGCATTCAAAATTTTACAAATGAAACACTGTTGCTATAATGCTATAGACATATTCTCGGTAACTGGTACTCAACTGTCTAATTTTTTATTATTTAAATGGAAATAGAACAATCTCACTTGAATTATTTTAAAGAGTGGCGTTCGTGCAGTGGAAATCTTTTCACTAAGCTGAATCGAAAGCTTTTATAATCAGTGCAGAATGATTTAACCTTATGTATTTCTCATTGACTTCAATCATTTTGAGACAGTTCATTAAAGAGAGTAAGTGACATTTTCCATATATTGTATGCCTTATATGAATAAGGTTTCTTATTATAGGTTAGGGTGTGTTAGAGTCCTAGAACGCATTCCATCCCTAATGAGTGACATGTTGAGGTCTCGTGGTCTGTTTGAATAAACCAATGACAGAGGAATCATTTCGATAGATACTTAAGCGTAATTTGACAACCGATTTCTTCTTTCATGTTTTTTAGTGAGACAGAGTGAGACAACATATTCCTTGAACAGGTTATGTTTCTTGTTATATAGAGGAAATGACCGACTAATGACGCCGCAGAAAAAAAAGATTACCATATTTCCTTAGATCTCAGAAAATTATGGCTTTGACCTTAAGTGGCAAATGCTTCCTATGTTATAATCCAAGAGCAGACATATGAGTTATATATATACTAATGGCAGGTGGTCTGCTGATAAACTAGACAATGACAGTGATGACGTCACAGAAATTGATACTCATGACAATGCTGTTCAATAGCACATTTTTGATTCAATATATATATGCCTGGAGTAAACATTTCAATTTCATACAATATGCTTATAAACTTATGGATTATGTTTCCGTTTTTTGTTGTGATGGAGATCGATGCTGACCGATAATTATAATTGGATAACACGAGGCCTGGTTACAGCTTTCTTTTGTCTTATATTGCTTCTAGTATGTTCACATTATAACCCTGTGAGTTGCTAGTTTTAAATTTGTATGTGTGTAGTTTAATAGGTTGGTTACGTTTTCTTAAATGTTATTCATTATGTATAAACTCGTGCATAGGAATGTGTTTTCTATTATCTAACACTCGTACATCTTACAAACAAATTCGTGTTATTCACATTGATATTGAAGGATGACATGCCAACACATGGTTTAAGGGCTTTTGTTTGTTGCACAATGAAGTCCACCTATTCTTGACCAAGATTTTCTGGCCTGTTGAATGAAGCTTAACTCCATCAAGGTGAAACGACACTTGAATGTGAAAGACCCTCCATGTTCAATTCTAAATCTACATGATTCAAAACAAAAAATATTTAAACCATAAGACTTTTATTTCACAGTTTAGATTGACAACTCTTTCCACCAACAGTAATTTAATTCAAAGCAAAATGTTATTGGAAGAACAATATTGTTACATCAAATACCCTTACAGTATTTCAAATGATTGATTGATAAATACCAATACATTCATTTCTAATGGATACTTCTGTTTTGACAAATTATAACTTCGCTAACATCTTCACTCAAGGTTAAAAAACCGCAATAATTGATAGTGATGCAGATATCCAATAAAGCACAAACATCGTATATTTTTAGAATACTGGAATGAGTAATTTCAATTTAACAAGAATTTCTACTCAGTATTTTACAACATTTCTTTTAAATAATTTTCTTTTTCGGTGGTGTGATGTTGTCTGTGTGCAATGTTGAATGACTGCCTTTTGAACTAAATATTCAGCTATGATAAATAATGAAATAATCTCAGCCATTAAGTCTTGCAATAGATTATTTAATACGCGTATAATTATCTGAAAACATATTAATTTGATGCTACGAATTTTGTTGTGGCTCCATTTACAAACTTTTGAATGCTTTGGCTGTTTTATCTTGATTGTGTATATCAAAGCAGGGTTATGAGCATGTGGAATGATGAATTGAACTTGCCTTTTTTCTGCTACCGGAGTTGTTTTGGTTGTGACTGGGTCTAGTAGCGTTCTCCAGTGACAAATTCTCAGTTTCGGCTGCGTGTGGTGGTTCGTTGCTTTGTCTTTCAACATGTCGAAAGCTAGCAAGCCATAATCCTGCATGAAAGCCTTCTAGTGGTCTGGCAGGGGTGTAAGTACGAGCTTCGATCATTTTTCTATATTTTATTTATGTTTATTATTCAAATGAAAAGAGCAGTCAAGAATATTTTTATATTTAACTTTAAGAAATATTTTTAGTAATTCATAAATCAAGCAAATTGTTCCTACGTTTCATATGCGCGTTAAATTACCTTGTTTGTTGAGTTGCATTTTTTTAAGAGAAACTTTTGATGAGACGATGGTTTTGTTATCTCCGTTTTGAGGTTGTTTGCTACAACGTACTTCTGGAAATTAGGAGCCTCTCTGACATCCTGTTAAATCTTGTTTTTTCATAACTTTTTTCAAACTTAGAATTTCAATATCAACGAAGTTATTTCAACAATATAATATGAGATATATAATTTTTAAGCTTCCCCCTTAAAGACAGCGTTCTGTGGTAAATATTTGTTTAACGGATCGACCTAATTTAGGTTCAGCTGGTTCAAGAATAAAATGTTATACAGTACTTTGTACACTTTACTCTCATATCAACAATTCATTAGTAGAAACATTTGAAAAACGCAGCAAACGACTTGATTTTTTTGGTTGTATTCTGTTAGAAAAAAGTTTATGTGTAAGTACTGAAATTAGTTTTGATGATAAGGTTTTGAATACCTGTCTTAGAAAAAGTTACATGTGATAGAAAGATTTATAGTGAGTAGCAGCAAACGGCTGATGTTTCTTGTTTTCTCTTAGAAAAAGTTTATAACTAATAACCGATTGATGATAAAGTTTTGAATACCTGTCTTAGAAAAAGCTATATGTACCGGTTTTTTTTTTGTTAGAAAAACTCTTTGTCATCATTACATATCCAAATATCGAACCCTTGTGCAACATTTCTAACGTCCCTGCTTCACCATTCCTACCATTTCTAGAGTTTCCAACTAACCTACCATTTCTAGTGGCATCAGCCATTTGCAACGTTCCTGTACCGTTTGTAGCGGCTTTGTTTAAACTCACCAGTCATTTCTAGTATTTCTAGTGGCATAAAGAATTCTGCTTTGGAAACTTTGAAATCAGGACATATCTGTTCTTTATAAGCATTTCAGATAAACAAACTGATGGTTAGCAGGTGGTCTGCTAATAATCCAGCCAATGAGAGTGCAGCTTATGACGTCATGACCGAAAAGCCCGCTAAGAGGGGCCAGCGACGCCAGATTACCATATTTCCCTAGATCTCGTAAATGCGTCATTTTAGTCATATGATTAGAGTGATAAAGCAACATTGCCATATTTCCTTAGATCTCTGAAAACGTACACATGTTCCTTTTATCTGATTTGGTTCGTTATAAAAGCTAATACTAATAATATTATAATATTAAGACGCTGTTGAAGCACTTAAATCAATAAAAAATAGTACAACAATCAAAATTATTTTAAGAATTCATTTTCAAACAAAATATATTATGATTTATTATAATATATCAGTGTTAATTTCTATGACATTTATGTTTAGATATATTGCGTTTCAAGTAAAATTTACGACCTTCCAGAACCTAACTACTAGACTTCAACCATTCCGAATTTGAAACTTTCCGCAACCACTAGGTCCGCAGACTGCTGCTCGTAGGGAATTTGGTAACAATTGTCCGTGTCGACTTGCTGATGACAACGATTCTTCAACAAAGTCGAAATTTTCGATAGGCAGTTGGACATCTTGTTGCTTCATATACATCTTACGATATACCGACATCATCCTTATTGCGGATACTAATTAAATACAGCAGTCTATCGCAGTTATTTGCACCGGGATTGTTCTTAGCATTCATATCTTTTCTATCATTTGTAACGTCCCTGTACCTATCATTTCTAGTATTTGCAGGTGTCCCATTTCTAACATTTGTAGCGTTCCTGTACCAATCATTTCTATCATTCTTGCTTCTGTTATAACGTTTCTACTATTTGTAGCAGTTTTCTAGCATTTATAAGGTCCTGTTAGAGACATATAGGTAAAACACCTGTGAAATTTTTCAAATACTTTGTTCATTTTACTCTCATATCAACAATTCGTTGGGAGAAACATACATTTTGTGTACCTAGAAAACATTTGTTTGTACTGACGTCTGTCTTAGAAAAAGTTACATGTGATAGAAACATTTGTTTGTTGTAGCAAACGACTGATGTTTTCTTTTTGATGGCTAAATTTTTGTGCACCTAGAAAAAAGTTTTTATGTACCACTGAATAAGCTTTGAGTACCTGTCTTAGAAAAGATTTATGTACCTTTTGTTGCTAGAAACAAACGCTTTGAGTACCTAGAAAAGATTTGTTTGTACTGTCCTCTGTCTTAGAAAAAGTTATAAGTGATAGAAAGATTTATAGTGAGTAGCAGCAAAACGGCTGATGTTTCTTGTTTTCTCTTAGAAAAAGTTTATAACTAATAACCGATTGATGAGAAAGTTTTGAATACCTGTCTTAGAAAAAAGTTTGTTCCTACCTCTGGCTTACAAAAAGTTATATCTTTATACCCTTTATCCCATTTCCAACATTCCTGGTCTCTACTTTTTCCAACGGATTTGTTTCAAACCATTTGTAGCAACAGTTTCTAGCAAAGTTTAAACACACCAGTCATTTCTACGGTTGCTGTCGTTTCTACGGCCCTAGCCTTTGTGACGGTTTCAAACATTTCTACCCTTTGCAACGCCCTTACTTCAACCATTCAATTATTTCTAACAGCCCTTTGCAGCTATTTCTACCCTTCAGAATAATATTTTTTATTTAAACCAACCTGGCTGTCCATTCCTAGTATATTTCCATAATTTCTTACAAATTATTGAATTTTTATATCACATTTTCTGTTCTAAATGTGACAACACATTTTTTTATCTTGCAGTTGTGGTTTAGTTTCCTAATATTTGTTATTGTCATCGTTGAATTCTATCAGGTCAGACAGATATATTTATATATTTATAATCAGAGCTATTTATTTTCCAATGTTCTATATACACACAGTAAATTAATTGGAGAATGCTATTGCGATGGTATTCTCAGGTATTTTGGTAAAATATTTGGTTGTGTTTCGGTATGAAATAAAATATTATAACAGACCATTATTAAGTATATTATGGGAGCATTACATTTGGATAGTATTAATCTCCGGTATTTTGTTTTAACGATATATCATTTGATATATCATCATCATTTGATGTTTTGCATGAATTTTTTTTTATTTTCCGCTTAACTCTATAATTTAGCGCCCAAAATTAATGTTAGGGGTTTCTTTGCATTTTTCGTGTAAATAAAAAAATGTAGATCTTATAGTTTGGGGAATAAAGCGGGAATTTATTTTAAAATTATGAAAAAAATATATTTGTATGCGTCATAATGAGCTGCTTTGATTTGATATATTACATGATGCGTTATAGCTCGTTTTCATTATGCCCCAACCACTGCTGCTCACTCTGCAGGCATGCCGAAGTGGACCGGGAAGTAGGCAGGTAAAGCATGAAGTATATAAACACCATACTTCTCCTAATGTTACGAGTGCTACACGAACTGCTTAGTGCTCCCCAAAAAAGCGATTTTTGAGAAGCAGTCAAAGGACTGACGTGTTCATCGTTCGTTTATATTCCAGTTAAATTAAATAAATGCTGAAAAAAATTGTTTTCTGGTCTGGCTCCGGCTCGTTCATCGATGATTTATAGTCTAGGTGATTTAAATATATACTGGACAAAATTGAGATATGCAAAGGAACAATTATAGGCATTTGCCACAAAATTCAACATTTTTTATCAATGGATATTTTTTTATTAAACAATAAAAACGTTCAAATAGGGCCAAACATTTAGTTTATTGTTTTTTGTGCAAAATCTAATGGTAAAATTGCCTGTGGTATAATGGACATTGTTGAAGAGAATTAAAATATCAACAAAATGAACTACACTAAGTTTAATTTCCTCATATTTAAATAAAACACTTTAAACAAAAGGCAAACAAGGTCATTTTTATACTTTTATGTGGCTTAATTTTACTTTTAAACATTTTGATGTAGGTTCAGTAGTTGGATTAAAAATATTCAGTTAATTTTACTTTTATATTTCAATGTAATAAGAATAAGAAATAAGGTAATATGGGTTATATAATATAAAATTATCACTACTAAATAAAAAATCAAAAACTAGTGTTTAAAATTAACAGATATTTACTTATTTTATAAATAAACCCCAAAGATAGCATAATTAAAATATTCTTACGAAATTTACCAAAGCCGACCCTGTTTCATTTCAGCACGACAACGATCGCTGGGATATAAAAAAAAACTAGAAGGTCCGAACGGGAGAAAAAATTATCTCGATCATAACTCGACAACTGTAAAATTGACACTGGATTATACTAGAGAATTCGACGCTGATTTTAAAAGGAGGACCCATCCTCGCAGCAGTTAGTTAGAAAGGACTAGCGTATCTCGAATGTTAGTGTGAATCAGCTGTTCTGTATAATTTGATGTAAATAAAGTTCTAGAAAAGTGAAAGTGAATATTAGTTTTATAATTTTAAATTGAACCCACGGACTATATTGCAATTTGGTGTCAGAAGTGAAGGATTAAGTGCAGTTAAAATCGTAATTTGATTTATGGAAACTCGTAGCATGGTAAAGATGGACGAAACTACCAAAAAAATAGTCAAGCAGGTTACGGAGGGACTGGACGAAAAAATAGCACAGATTCCAGAAAAACGTGAAGAAATTCAACAAAGGTTAGTAAAATCATTTGATGAAAAACGTAAAATAGAATTAGAAAATCTTGTCATTACGATGAAAAGCGAACAACAAAATCTTGTTTGCACTATGAAAAGTGAACAACATAATTTAATGGAAGGATTATCCTCGAAATTTGTAGAAAAACAAGATCAAATTGAATTAAAACGACACGAAACTGAAGAGTAAAGACAACTGCAATTTGAACAATTAATGCAAATAGTAGCACAAGTTAACGAAACAGTTAATGACAGAATGCAAATAGTTGACTCAGACATAAAAGAATTAAATGATGACATTAAGACCATAAAAAATACGGTGGACACTCTTGAAACCAAAGTAGATGACCTTGATTCCATCCAAAGCCAGGTAAAGTTTGAAATCAGTTCTATTCAAAACACAGTTCAAGATAAAATCAGTGCCATCCAGAACAAGGTAGAAACAGAAATAAAAAAATGCAACAGGACTTACAGCGAGGAAAATACCAGCACACCGTGAGTACCAAAGGTTCCGTTAACAAACCACCCACATTAAATGGCAGCTCATCTTGGCCCATGTATAAACGGCAATTTGAAGCCGTGGCTACAGCTAATGGATGGAATAACTAAGAAAAATCCACGTCTCTGGTAATTTCGTTAAGAGGCCCAGCCCTAGAACTCCTCCAAAGCATTCCAATCGATGAACAAGGCAATTTCGACAAGATCATCGCCATCCTAGACAAACGATACGACAATCAATCCTTGAGCCAGGTATACCAAGTCCAACTGAGTGGAAAAACGCAAAAATCCGGTGAAAGCCTCCAAGAATTCGAAGCAGAGATTAGACGGTTAGTTCACTTGTCCTACCCAGACCTGCCAGAGGAAACGAGAGACTAGTTGGCTACACAGAGTTTCATAAACGGCATCAGAGATGTGGAAGTACAACGAAATCTAATACTAAGTGGCGTCAAGAAATGTAATGAAGCTCTACTTCGGGCTTTGGAAGTAGAGGCCGTCATGAGCATGTCCAAGCCGAAGGTCCGAGCAGTTTCCTTTAACCAGGAAGAGTCAGAGTCACCATTTCAAGCGCTGCTGGCTGGTCTGAACAAAATATTAGAAAGGTGACAAAGAACTGGCACCAGAGGGGCATGTTACTGCTGCGGACGGACAGTACACTTCCAACGTGATTGTCGAGTGAAGCTACCTGAACAATCACCGACCAGGGGTATCCAACAGAACAACCACATGTCCAGGGAACGTCAGCCAGTCAGCATAAGGGGGCGAATGCTGACTGACCCTCCACCAGCCCCCAAAACATTATCCATCCGGGGATTTTGCCGAGATATGGGCAAACTAGTCATCAGAGGCACCATCAATGGGCGAGCAGTTACCATCACCATCGACACCGGCGCCGCTGTGTCCATTGCCATGTCCAGGGTTTTGAGAGCATCGGAAATTCGGCGAGTTACCAATAACATCCAGCTCAGAACAGTCACCGGCGAGTCCATGTCAATACTGGGTGAGGCAGATGTCGTGCTACAGATAGGGGACAACATGGACAACATGATCCGCCATAGGGTCCTGGTAGCCAATATTGAGGACGATTTTATACTGGGTATAGGACCAAATTAGCCAGCATGGATTTATGTTCGACCCGAGATATGATGTTCTTCGGTTCCTAAATGAGGAATTTGTATTGACACAGCCCGTTAACAGTTCAGTCACCTCCATAAAAATTGTAGCAAAGTCTGCAGCTAGAATTCCCGGTCGATTATTCATGGGCAGCTAGACAGCAATCCTGGGAGCTGCGTTGGAATGGTGGAACCCGTACACTCAGCTCATGACTACTTAGTTGGACGGGCTATAGTTAAAACCGGACGAGATATACCAATCAGAGTCCTGAAGTTGTCCAACAACGACATCAGAATTGCCAATGCTCAACATATAGCTTGTTTCGAGCCAGTACATCAATTGCGAAGAAGAGTACTAGACGTCGGTGAAGGAGACAGGGCATAGTAAAGAGTTCCTACAACAGTTTGCTGACCATTTGACACACCTGACGCCAGAGAACCAGAAGAAAGCCAAGCAATTTATCACAAAGCACTGGCAAATTTTTAACAGTCAAGATAGAACCATCGGTCGCACCAACATCATCCATCATCGAATAAATACCGGAAAGGCTCAACCCATCAGAATACCACCTAAACGACTACCATTGGGGCAACAACAGGCAGTCGAGGAAAACATCGAGTCCATGTTACAAAATGGAGTTACTGAGCCATCCATCAGCCCATGGTCTGCTCCCGTAGTGCTAGTTAAAAAGAAGGATGGAACCACCCGATTTTGTGTGGATTACAGAAAGCTGAATAACGTCACGAAGAAAGAGAGCTATCCACTACCCCGAATCGATGACACTTTGACCACACTAGCAGGCTCCCATTGGTTCTCCACACTAGACCTAAAAAGTGGATATTGGCAGATTGGTCTACACGCAAATGACAGAGAGAAGACAGCGTTCTCCACCAGTAAAGGGCTGTTTGAGTTCATGGTCATTCCCTTTGGGTATGTAATACACCCGCTACATTTGAGAGGCTAATGGAGTATGTACTGAACTTGTTAACATGGAGGACGTGCTTAGTATACCTCGACGACATTCTAGTCATGGGTCAGACATTCGACGACCATCTGAAGAACCTGGGCGAAGTATTCTCCAGAATTAATAACGCCAACCTGAGACTCAACCCAAAGAATTGTTCCTTGTTCCAAAAAGAAGTAGAGTTTTTGGGCCACGTCGTTTCCGAGTCGGGAATCCGCACCAACGAGAACAAGATAGAAGCGATCCGTGATTGGCCAGTTCCGAGAGACAAGCATGAACTGCGAAGCTTCTTGGGTCTCTGTTCCTACTACAGGCGATTTGTTGAGGGATTTGCCACCATTGCCGCGCCTCTACATCGGCAGACCACTGAGAAAGAGACCGAATGAAGACGCGATACGACCTCAAGGCCAATTCAGCCTGGCTGTACAACCCCCAACGGAACAAGGGTAAATCCCCTAAGCTTACACCCGCCTGGGATGGTCCATACGAGGTGGTCAAGAGGCTTAATGACGTCGTCTACCGGATCCTTCGAAACCCCAAGGCTAAGTTGGTGGTCCATTTAGATCGACTAGCTCCCTACCATGGAGAGGATGTTTCTGATCGGGACGATCTGAATTAAAGATGGGGCAGTGTTACGAAATTTACCAAAGCCGACCCTGTTTCATTTCAGCACGACAACGATCGCTGGGATATAAAAAAAACTAGAAGGTTCGGACGGGAGAAAAACTCATCTCGATCATAACTCGACAACTGTAAAATTGACACTGGATTATACTAGGGAATTCGACACTGATTTTAAAAGGAGGACCCATCCTCGCAGCAGTTTATTGTGAATCAGCTGTTCTGTATAATTTGATGTAAATAAAGTTCTAGAAAAGTGAAAGCGAATATTAGTTTTATAATTTTAAATTGAACCCACGGAGTATATTGCAATCTGAAATTATTTTTGGAGTTGTATTTCTTGGGTGGTAAAGCGATGTAATTGGAAAATTCTAAAATATCAACAAATTTTCAGGTTTTGTTTTTTTTTCTAAATTAAGTGAAAATGCGTGAAATCAGGAAAATCTAAGTTTCTTGTTGATCGCTTCTAAAATGTATGTTAGAGTAAAAACATATGTTTATGAAAGTTGAAGGTAAGTAAAAGTACAGTGTATCGAATGACAGCATCAAAGTTGTAAAATATTGTTTTGTTGCAGTGCAGATTTCAAGAAACCCTTTTGTGTTGCGAAATTATGCAAGATTTTTTTTATTTTAAAAATTACTTTTTTTGGCGCCTATTTCTAGGCTCGTACGATAGTAAATTTAATTAATTCACAAGCACGCAGTAACCAGACTCTTCCCTGCTGTAAAGTCAATTATGCAAGATTACCCTTATGTTTGTGGTAAATTGAGTTATTGCTAAAATAATGAATTTTATCTCGAAATTGCTTACATTAATTTAGCAAGTCAAGAGCTATTTATGAAAAAAATATATTAAGCTTATAGTGCTTTTCCATAGAAGTAATTAGTTCTTGCAAAAACCATGCTTTTTGCAATGTGCAAAGCAACAAAAGAAAATGTGTCGCTTTTATTCCATAGATCTTTCTGTAACCTAGAATTTTTGTATTCACATATTGTCATTACAACTTATTGCTCAAGGAAAAATATTAACTTTTAAGATTTTATCAATTTATACTAATTACAAAAAACAAAACCTGATTTTTTAAAATATTTTCGATTTTTTCATATATATCGTTTTAACACGCCAGAAAATCAAGTAAAAAATTTATGGTTTTTCGTGTCACAGAAAAAATTATCATTATATTATTTTGGTTATAAGTAGGAACGTACTATATTTTTATACTATGATTTTTTTTCTCCCAAAATGTTGTATAAAACTTAACATATAATATAACAATCTATCGGTCTTTCACTGCCTTTTCGATATTGTAACAAAAAAGTACAGGTCCATATTAAAAAAAAATAACTTCCATTTATTGTTTTCAACGATACTTTGAAAATATTATTCCTGGAGATAAAAAATTTGTGAAATTAAGAAATGTATAGTTACGACTCTAGGTTTTTTAGTAGTAATCCCGTTTCGTTACCCAAAACAGTAAATTGGCATAATACGAGTTTTCTTGTAATCGGGCCTTAAACATTGATTTGTTTTCTCAATTTTTTGTTTCGATTTTGGATTTTTGAAATTACCAGAAATATCAATATTTTTATTCGTCAAAGTGCTTACTCTTAAAGGAAATTTAATACTCTACAAAAGACATTTTTTTATTAAATTCACTACTTGTATAGTTATTCGTTATCAAAAATAATTTTGAATTTAATTTCAACTTCGAATAACTTTAATGTTAATAACCTTTTTGTAGAGTATTATATTTCCTTCAAGAGTAACTATTTTGATCATTAAAAATATGGATATCTATGGGTTAACTAAAATCCATAGTCGACCACCGGCTGAATGTAAACACTCACTTTCGCTCTCACTGCCTATGACTTCCTTACAGAAACTGCTCTTTTGAAGAGTATCAAGGAGTGGCAGTAGCAGTGTCAGTAACTAGAGAAGTATAGTGTTTACATTCGCGCATTGTCTGCTTCCTTGCCCAATTCCCTGCTAACTTCGGCATAATCAAAACGAGCCATTAGATATAATGTTAATTTTATGTTTTCCATTTAATGCTATAATTTGTCCCCCAAAAATTAATATTAAGGGTTTCTCCTTATTTTTACAGTAAAGTTCAGGTGAGGTCCTATTTCCCTAATTTTTTTCAAATTTTCGTGTCTTAAAGTTTCGGAGATAAAGGGGAGGAATGGATGAATTTTGTTAATATCTTTTAAATAATTTATTTTAAAAATATGAAAAAAATATTCTTGTATTTGTCATAATGAGCCCTTTGCTTTGATATATATATATATATATATATATATATATATATATATATATATATATTACGTGATGCGTTAGAAACAATTTTAATTATACATTTTTTTGAAGACGCGAGATGTAAAGACCGACATCTAGGATTTTCGGGGTAACTAGCACATAGAGGTTCCGAATTTGGAGCCGTTCCATGTAATTAATTACGAGAGCTGTAGTCGGATCTTTTTTGCGAACTGACAGAGAAAATTCATATACTGGATGGTTGACGCGCCTTTTGGTTCGACCGATGTAACTTTGGGGGCAATCGCGACATGGAAGTTCGTAAACTCCTCGATCCTTGTTAAGTCCTTTATCTTTAGACTTCCCGGTGGTTAAGTTGGCTATAGTTTGAGTGGTGTTGAAGACTGTCTTTATTTGATGTTGATGAAGAATCCGTGCTGTTTTGTCAGTTTTCCGGTGTTCTTGGTCTGTTGCTAATGGGGATGGTGTATTCAGAGGTTGTTGAGATTTACGAATTATGCACGCAATGTGGTCCGGATGATAACCGTTTTGTCAAAGGATTTGTTGAAGATTATTAAGTTCGTTTTGTCTATTGTTAATCGAATAGATCTAAGATCCAAAGATTTCATTACAGAACTCAATTGGGCAGGGAGATGGCGTGATTGGTCATTTAAGTATCGATTGGTATGGGTTGGTTTCCTATAGATGGTATTTGAGAATCTGTCATTGTTGGTTTTTGTTATGAGGACATAAAGAAACGGGAGAAAAGAATTCGCAGTGACGCCAAAAACTGTCCTAACTGAACGAATCATTTCTCAAGTTGAGGTAGCTATGGTTGAACTAACAAATATGAGCCTGAAGATACTCGTCAAGACATTGCTAGAGTACTCCGCACATCAAAGCCACACATCTTCCTCTTGACTTCGGAAAGATCATCATTCCTAGTGAGAAGTCTTCTAAACTTCCGAAAATTTACAGACTACCCAAGATTCATAACCTGGACATTCCTCTTAGGCTCATTGTCAACTCGATACAATCCCCGACCAAAGAATTAGCCCGGTACTTAGCTAAAGCCCTTCAACCTCTAGCCGAGCAAGCATCCTCGTACGTAAAAAATTCTTGTTCTTTCCTAGATATGAATTATGTTAGTAAATTCCGTTTTTTGAGCCAAATTGAACATAGCCTACACCCAAAGAAAACTCGAGGTAAGTGAGACTCTTTTCCAATCAAACCGATATTTCCTCTGACAGTTATCATTCATATCATTCTTATTTTAAAAATAAATTATCTATCATCATGAGTCAACCAACGCAATTGCCATCCGCGAACACTTCCCAAAGTTCACAGGTAGCAATTGATATAAATTTAATTAAATATTTTGCTGAATTCATTCCTGAATTTGACGGTAACACTTTGGAATTAAGACAGTATATTGCCCAGGTAGAAAATATGTTTGCAGAATTTCCCCAACCTACTCACAAATTTGTTTTTGCTCATGCGCGACAAAAATTATAAGGTGCCGCAAACATAACTTGAATCAAGCTTTTCCTAAACCCAATGAATCTCTTCTAGCCTCTGGTTCTCGTTTGCAACATATGCGATCCCAAATAATTGATAAGATACACCTAACTGAAACAGACCGTAATAGACAAATATTAAAAATTGAATTTTGTGAAAGCAATGCAAAAAACCGCTTCATAACTTTCATCCCCGAAAGATACCAAACTGACTTAAAATTATCTAACCCTGTTGCCCTTGAACAAGCCATCGATTTATTTTCTGGACTTGAACAGGAATATGAAAACCGTATCGCTCACAGAAATCTAGGAAATCCACAACAGAGACAGACAAACTCTAAACCCCAATTTCAAAACAACAGAACTTCTCAACAAAATCATAATTTTAATTCCCAAAACTCTAATCCTAAATATTATCACCAAAACTTTTCTAGAAATTTTAGAGGAAAATCTTTTCCGAATCAGCACAATCAACCTCAACAAAGATCTTTCATCCCTCAATTTACAAAAAGGCCCAACTTTAATAATCAACAAGGATCAAACCCAAACAGAAATGTTTTTACCCCAAACAGACATTTTAAACCGCAACCTCCTACCCCTATGTCTGGTTTGGAAAACTATGCTCAGAGAAATACTAATAATTTCCCAGGACCCTCGAGACAAAACTTATCTAGCCCCTATGTCTGGCGTAGAAAATTTTAATGTTGATAATATCAATCCTGAACAATATTTTGAAAAAAAAACAGATATTCCCACCAACAAAACACAGATTATTTAGAAGAATCCCCAAATTTTAACAAGGATTTTCCAATCGATCACAATTCAAACAATCTAACTTAACTTATGAATTAAACCAAATAACCGCAAACTCATTACCTTACATAAAAATCCAAATTAAAAATAAAATCTATAAACTACTAATTGACACCGGATGCTCATTTTCAATTATAAGACCCTATATAATTTACGAATATCACCCTGAATGTATTTATATAAACAGAACTGAACTAAAAACTTGTACTGGAAAAGCCATTGCTTAGTACAAAGCATCAGTACCACCCTTTGCTGAATTTAATACAGACCAAAACATAGAATTTATTTTATATGACTTTCATGACTATTTTGACGGACTAATAGGTTTTCGAGATCTTCAAAAATTAAATCTCTCAATTGATGTAGAAAACAATCGACTCGTAAATAAATACACTGTCATTCCCCTGTATTCCCGTGAAGACTTTTCAACCTATACATTTGATCTTAACCCCTTAGAAATCGTAACAAAACGTATACCAGTGAATATAAGAGAAGGACAAATACTTATTCATTGTTACAATAAAAATGGAATTTATATACCAGAAATTCTTACATATTCTAAAAATGGTTTTGCAAAAATCAAAATCCATAATACTTGTTCAAACCAAAATTTAATAACATTTACCAACCCTTATCCTTGTACCCCAATTACCGACGAACACGAAATTTATAATTTCAATTTAATTCCACCTGAATCAGATAAAGTAGATATTTCATCCCTTATCAGAACAAATCACTTAAACCACGAAGAAAAAAATGTTCTATTAAACTTATGCGAAGAATTCAAGGACATTTTTCAAAAACTCAAAGATCAACTTAGTTTAACAAATATTGTTAAACACCAAATTAGAACTAAGGATGAAGAAACCTGTCATTCAAAAAGTTACAGATTCCCTCAAGTACATAAAGATGAAATTCACAAACAAATACAACAAATGTTGAATGATGGAATTATACGACCTAGTCATCCCCTGTGTGGATAGTACCAAAGAAATTTGACGCATCAGGAAGAAGAAAATGGAGAATAGTAATAGATTACAGAAAAGTCAACGAAAAGACAATCGACGACCGCTACCCTATTCCAAATATCAATGACATTTTGCATCAATTTGGAAGATGTAGATATTTCAAAACTCTGGAAATAGCTTCTGGTTTTCATCAGATAGAGATGCACCCAGACAGCATAGAAAAAACCGCATTTAATACAGAAAATGGACACTATGAATTTTTACGTATGCCCTTTGGTTTAAAAAACGCACCTGCTACATTCCAAAGAGTAATGGATAATGTTCTCAGAAATTTTCAAAATAAAATCTGTTTAGTATATATGGACGATATAATAGTATTTTCGACATCCCTTACAGAACATATAAAAAACCTGAAACAAATTTTTCAAACTCTTAGAAATGCCAACCTAAAAGTACAATTAGATAAAGGCGAATTTTTAAGAAAAGAAGTAGAATTCTTAGGACATATTATTACACCAAACGGAATAAAACCAAATCCAAAGAAAATTGATGCAATTAAAAGATTTCCACTTCCTAAAACTCACCGCGAAATTAAAAGCTTTAGCTTTTTAGGACTTATAGGTTATTATCGGAAATTTATAAAAAACTTTGCCAAAATAGTAAAACCCCTTACACAAAAATTAAAGAAAGGTGAAAAGATAATCATTGATTTTGAATTCGTGAAAACGTTTAATTATTGTAAAACACTTTTATATAATGAACCAATTTTATCATACCCAGATTTTTCGAAGGAATTTCAACTAACGACGGATAGTTCAAATTTTGCATTAGGAGCAATTTTATCACAAAATGGACACCCTATCAGCTACGCTTCAAGAACTTTAAACCCTGCAGAAATAAACTACTCAACAATAGAAAAAGAATTACTTGCTATTGTTTGGGCATGCCGTTATTTTAGACCATATTTATATATTCAGATGTTTACAGCCTTTTTGACCACAAACCCTTAGAATGGTTATTTTCCCTTAAAACTCCAAACTCAAAACTTCACAAATGGAGACTAGAATTGGAAGAATTCGATTTCAAGATAAAATACAAGAAAGGAAGAGAAAATCAAGCCTCAGACGCTCTTTCAAGAATAAAATTAGAAAACAACCCTAATATGAATGCCATTGGAGATGAAAATCAATCGATGAAAGCGAATGATGGATAGGAAGATACCTATCGACAAATTTTAGATTTAGCAGAAGAAATCGCTGAAGAGGAGAATCAACAAATGAACAAAGAAACATTAAACAAAAATGACGAAAATCAACCCCTAGATTTATACACTTCATCCCCTCCTACTCCAAATATTCCACAGATTTTAAAAAATCAAGACGATGAACTTGCAACCCAACATACTTCTCGCGAAAACCCTATTTTAGAAATACGACCAACGGAAAGACCCACTAACTCATACAAACAACAAATAATAATTTCTCATAATCCAAACGCCATGATGTCTAGCATATCAGCCAAAAGAATTTTTGAAAATTTTAGATACACTTTAACTTTAGCCAGATCCGCAGACGAACAAGAAATAACGAATAGGTTTAAAAAACTATTGCCCCTGATAGATTATATTGCCTTTACTTTTTTAATGAACACTATAAAGCCAAAATCATAACTACCTTACAGAAAAACTTTACTTCCCTTAATCTTGTCTCATCTTCAAAACTACTTCAAGACATAACAGATAAAGAAGAACAACAAACTTTAATAAAATACCAACATGAAGGAAAAGTTTTCCATAAAGGAATTCATGAAGTAAAAAATTCTCTTAAAAAATACTATTGGCCCTCTATGGAAAACGACATAAAACTTTACATAAATACTTGCCAAACTTGTAAATACGAAAGACACCCTCAAAATATAAAACTTCAATTAACACCTACTCCTAAACGACCTTTAGAAATAATTCACATTGACACATTTTTCTGTGAAAATAAAACATTCTTAACAATAATGGATTCCTTTTCGAAATTTGGACAAGCACTACCCTTTAAAGATGAAAATTCAATTCAGATATACGATATTCTCTAACTTTTATTTCATTTTATGGAATTCCCATAATGATTATTTGTGATAATGGAACCGAATTTAAAAATCATTTAGTTGTTGATTTTTGTAACCTTCACAAAATAACCTTACACTTTATTACCCCTGGAAACTCAAATTCTAATTCCCCGGTAGAACGATTTCACTTCAACCCTACTCGATGAACTTAGATGCTTAAGAAAAGATAACCCAACGAAAGACACTGAAACTTTAATAAAATTTGCAATCATTAGTTATAACAATTCTATACACAGCGTTACTCAACAAACTCCTTTTAATATTATACTTGGACATACCGACATAAATCCATTTGATCTTTCTGAAAAAACTATTACTTCAGAATATGCCCAAAGTCACAAATCTCTAGCAGATAAAATATACGACAGAGTTAGAAACTCGATCGAACTTAACAAAAACAAAACAATTTCTAAAATAAATGAAAAGAAATCCAACCCTGAAACGGTAGAAACTGACCAAAACGTTTATATAAAAACTAACCAAGGTAGAACTAAAACTAGACCAAAATTCATTAAAACTCAGGTAATCAAAGATAAAAACATTATTGCCAAAATAAAACTAGGACTCGTACATAAAAGTAGAGTAAAGAACAAACGATTTATTCCAGGAACACCTACAGAAACACCCAGTCGAGACAAAGATGAAGAACAACCAACTACTAGTAATACTTAACTGTATTTTGACAATCCCTTTAATAAATACCCAAATAACTATAACCCCTATTAACAATTATATATATACTCAAGAATTAGGTTCAGCTAGAATACCCTCAACATATCATAAGTTTATTCACTATATTAACCTCACTGACTTAAACGTAGAATTAGGAAATAATGAAAATGTATTAATATCCTTACAGAATATTATAGAAAATAAGAAATTAAAAAACAATTCTATTAACTTAAATATATCACTTAACCATATGGGATTTAATCAATTGGTAACCCATAATCTCAATCAAATGTTAGACATAAGAAATAGAATAGCCGCTTTTACTTCAAATCGCGTACGAAGAGGATTAATTAACCACATTGGAAATATTCAAAAAATATTATTTGGAACAATGGACAATGAAGACCGTGAATCAATCAATAAAGCCCTATCGACCCTAGAAGAAAATCAGTATAAGATAGCAAAAAGAATTGAAGTCCAAACATCAATTACAACTAAACTTCTCGAACATTATAACAAAACAGTTTCAACATTAGCTTTAAATCAAAATATTTTAATGAAACAATTAGAAAATGCCTTGAACAAACTCAAAATGACAACTAGAGATCATAAAATTATAACAAAAATCCAAAACACATTTTCACAGCTTTATATGAATTTAGATAGAATAAAAAAATTTATAATGACTATTAAAACGCAGTAAGTTTTGCTCATCTCAAAGAATTACACCCAGGAATTTTACCGAAATCAGATTTACTTTTAATATTAAAAGAATTAAATACAATTTTCATCCAAAACCAAATACTTTACCTTAAAGACCTACGGAATTATTATAAAATGCTTTCAGTAAATATTCACACTGAAGAAAATTTGATCTATTTTATAATGTAATGTATCATTATTTGATGCTACACAATATAATTATTTCCATTCGTTCCCTATTCCATGGAAAAACCGAACCCTTATAATTCCACATCCATATATCCTCATGAGTCTTACTTCTTATTTAATACCAGCCGAAAATTGCCCAAAAATTGAATTGAATTGCATATATATGCCGAGGACAGCCACAGCCTATAGATGATAGTTGCGAAATTTCAATAATTTCCAAAAGTGACTCATCTCAATGCATCGTACTACCAGGCTTTCAGCAAATATAATCGAACAAGTTGCCCAAAACGAAATTATTGCCGTTCCAGCAAATCCAATTAAAACCCCTTTTAACTGCAAAAATGGAAATGGAATTCAGTTAATCACAGAACCGAGTATAATCAATATTCCTGAAGGATGCCAAATAACCATAAATGGTCAAATGTTCGCCCATAGCCAAGAATTTCCGAAAACAACCAAATTTTCACTCCCAAAAATACAAATACCGGAAGATTATGAAAGTTCAACCCTCAATCACATACAGCTTCGCCAAATCAAGTTATATGAAATTTCAGAGCTACACAAATTGTCTCATGAAATTCAACCCTTGGAATTCAACCCCTTGAAGAAAACTAGCCACCCAATTAGTATTACAATAATACTAATAATTATTTCAGTACTTGTAATCATTGCATTCAAATTATACAAGAAGTTCAAGCCATGGTCAAGAAAACCCAAGCCAAAACGCCAGGAGTCGTCAGAACTTCATGCCACCCCTGAAGTTTCATTTCGCCAGGGAGAAATTATGTTAGTAAATTCCACTATAGATATAAATTATTATGTATCTTGCACATCCTGTTATTATTAATCTGCATCTTGATGATTGTACAAAACTGATTATATTATTTTAATTGTCATTGTAAAAGTTGTCTTCTTACTCTCAACACGTTCTCAAATACAAAATTGGTAGATTTTGAGTTGTTAAATTTTATTTTTTTAAAAACTAACTTCCCAAACAAACAACCATTACTTATGTGAGGTGCTTATAGAATTTCAGAAAATGATATCTCAGTTAGCTTCGATGGTAACGCATTGAGAAAGCCAAGTCAGAACTGATGAGGGTAGAGGTGCCTCTGCCGACACGTAGTTATTTTACCATCGATCTAGGCAGGGATCAGTCTTCAATAACGCGAATGAATTCCCGGAAATCACCTGATACATATAGGACCCGCGAAATCTTTAATATATAATCCCCGGTGGCTAAGTGGAAATGTCTCTCTTATTTGTATAAAAATTGGAGCTTGATAAGAAGTCTTGACCCGGGATTGAGTCCCAGCCAAGTCAAGGTGTTTTCAATTAATAAAAAATTGTAAAACAATTCCGAGAGGTAGCTACAGTCATCTCTGATGTAACTGGCAAAAATCAGGGGTATCGACATTTGCCCCTTACCAACCCGCACTGAGGCAGGTGGTATTGTATGTCTCACATCCCCTGTAAAATTCTAAAAATATTGTGCATCTCAATCTGAATCCTTCGAAATAATTCTTCCGACTAAAAGACCTCAAGCTCTTCATCTGTTCCTTCGAGCAAGTTCTTCATTTCAGTTACTCAAAAAAGAGACCATATCTTCACCTATCGCAATTGTTCTCACAGTTGTTAAGCTCTTCTTCATCGTTTAAGAGGACAAACCAGGAAACGGATGTACACCGGATACAACAAAGAAAATAATATATATATATATATATATATATATATATATATATTTGTTTTTAAGTTTTCGCGGGCACTAAATGTTTTAGGTGGTTTCCGGGAATTCATCCGCGTAGTTGATAACTGATGCCTGCCGGGATCGATGGTAAAATGACGACGTTTCGGCAGAGTCACATCTGCCCTCTTCAGGTCGGTTCGCATAATTCTCGTAGCCTTCTGCTTTCGCTTCTAGTTACTCGAATTCGAGGAGTATTCGAATAACTAGTTCTGTTTTCAGATTTCAACTTTTGAAAATGCCAAATGAGATTTTGGCGAAACGTCAGGTAAAATGTTCTTTTCAGAGCACAAACCGAGAAACTGATGTACACCGGATACAACAAAGAAAAACATATATATATATATATATATATATATATATATATATATATATATATCATTATGGAGAAATAAAGCTGCAATATAATTGGAATTAGTAAATTGAAATAAGTATCAGCCTTAACTAATTTTAACAAATTCGATTTCTCCATATTTCATATTAAATCCTCTATTCGAAATTTTTCCGAGGGAATAATCAAATGTCGATTTCCTCTCGTGGCATATGACACAACTGAAATAATCTTTCAACAACAAAATGTGAGTTAATCTTTGAATAGTAATTGGTTTATTGGTAACCGGAGAATCAAGAGGGACTGGTTACGCAATTAGAATTGTAAATTACATGTCATTTCATTTTGCTTGGCACCCTCTTCTTATTCGTTATATGCTCTGGAATTTTATGAATATTATTTGCACAGAGCAACTTTATTATTTATTAATTTTCAAAAGATTGTTCAGAAGGTCTTTCATTATTTTTCTGTTGTTTTTTTTTCTTTCTACAACCCATAGGTATTTGAAATTGTTTATGAGAAACAAAGCCAAGTTCGAAAAAAATGCTCGGATTACTGGTTGTCTGTACAGAAATTTTTTCTCACAGATATTCTGTGAGAATGAGATGGCTAGAATATGATCAACCTGTACAGGCAGTAATAAGATTTTGAATATTGTGAGGAAACTTATGTATATTTCAAGACGTTTCAACCACAAAACTGGAGTCTTTGTCTGTCCTGGGCTTTTTAGCTGATTGTTCATTCTTCAATTTTGTCGGTTACACAATTATTCTTGCATGTCACATTTTTTGACAGTGACAATTTAGCGGTTAGTGATCACTTGAGACTGAGCGTACCGTTTGTTTGGTTTACTAGGAATACATTGTTTCCATCCTTAATCCTAGTCAATTGAAGATTGTTTGTGGCGTTGCTTACCATCACAGAGCTAGCTGCCTTTAATTATCTCATTTTTAAATTTTCTTCTTTCAAGAAGATCTTTGTTTTATTTCAATTTCTGTTTTGGCTGCCGGTACTGGATAATACATGGTTAGTCAAATTTGACTTAACCACATATTTTCTCTCGAAATATTATGTTGATATTATTTTCCCTTAAATCTAGAGGTCTTATTATTATTTATTTTCGAATTTCTGATTATGAACGCAACTTTCAAATTCATTAACATTCCCTAAACGAATTTCAAGCATTCTGAATTCCTGTTTGAAAACATTGCTTTAAGCCCAGTTTTCACCCACACACAAACTCATATATTGAGAACGCAGGTTTTTGCGGCAAGCAAAAGTAGAATAAGCTATGGCTCAATGATATAATGGATATATATATATATATATATATATATATATATATATATGTTATATAAGTTAATTCCATCGACTTATATGAAAACACCAAGCAACAAGTTCCCAACTGACTCAGCATAACACGTGTCGTCTCCAGTTACCCGCAGTCGAACATCCGTGAGAACTGCAAGCGCTGCGACACCTTAGTCAGCGTTCTTAGGTTATAAATTATACTTTTTCCTTATATCATTAGTCATTATTACTTACAGTTCTGTCTAGTTTAGTTTACCACTCATTTTTTGTCATTTTAATGGTTATAAAGTTTTATTGTTATTTTAATTATTTTCAAGTTTGTATTGAAAGTTATTATTTGTGCAAGTATAAATAAAATCTTTTTTAAAAAGATAAATTTTGAAAGTGTGATATAACAAATTGGCGCAGTCAGTAGGATCCTATCCCTCAACGGAACAACGAACCTGGAAGAAGTCCTCACTGCAATCAAACGTAGAACACGGCGCTTTCAATGTTCTTGTTGATGTAAGTAATGGTGAATCGTCATTCGTTTTAAGTAAATATTATTTGATTCATTTTATTGAATAATTTATTTGATTTGATTGATATCGATTTATATTATTATTTGATTTTACATATTTATCAATTAGATTTTTATTTTGACATATTTGATTCAAATGAAACATTGATTTATTTCATTAAATGATTTATTTTATTCTATTGATATATTTATTTGATTTCTTTTTTATTGATATTGGTATATTTGGTTTACTTATTTCATTGATATTTTTTTGAATAACTGATTTATTTGAGTTTACTATTTTAATTGGTTAACATACTGTTCTATCATTCAAACAATCGTTGTTCCCATTAACGTACTCTACAGTTTATTAATTTTCTATACCTTTTAACATTTCATTTTTTTCACCCTTGTTCCAATTCTTTTATATCGACTAATAAAAAAATGGCACAAGCTTCTTCAACACCGGTTACCAATGAAACCGAGAGATATCGGTTAACGGAAATATTTTCCGTTATACCCGAATTTGAAGGCGACCAAATTTCCTTGGGAACCCCTATAGATGCGTGTAATTGCGCATATAATATGTCCACGGCGGATCAAAAGTATTTGTTAGTGATACATATCAAAAACAAACTAAAAGGGAAAGCGGCGCAGTTAGTTAATTCAAGGAACCCCGGATCGTACCTTGAAATCAAACAACTCTTGACCCTACACTTTGGAGATTCTCGTGATCTCTCTTCCCTTATTCACAACTTAAAACGTCTAAAGCAACTTTCGAACGTTTTACAATAGACTCCAGGTATTGAGTGCGAAAATGCACTCCTGTATCCACAAAACTGCTGGGCTTAGTCCAGAACAAAAAGACCACCAGACAATACTGGAGGATACAATGGTGATGAATACCCTTCTTACGGGATTAGAACCCCGTTTAGGTCAGGTAATTCGTGCCAGTAACCCAAAAGACTTTCTAGAGGCACACTCCCGGATTAGGAGAGAGCTACAACTTTCTTATTTCGAGGTTCAGAAAACGAACAAATCTGTTCCTCTCAAACCCAACTTTCAAACACGAAAGCCGACACAACCTCCTAAGTGTCTTCATTGTGGTCGATTAGGCCACATAGCCGCAAATTGCCGTTTGAAAACACAAAATAGTTCTCAAACATTTAATCCAAACTATACACCAAATCCTGTTGGGCCTAATCAACAAACAAGGCCAAATTTCCCTACAAACAATCCCCCCGTTCAACAAGGACAACAATTTCGTCCTTCAAACTTCCAGAGACCCCCTTTTAGGTCTCAAATGAACCCGAATTATTCTCGACCTTCTGTCATACAGAATAATCCAAACAACCATCCAGAAAGGATCCACTTTAACCAACATCAAAATGATGGTTATTCCCACTATCCAGATTACAATTACTATACCGAGGATAGTAACCCTTACGACTACGAGGATGATGAAAATTATCCTATCGTTGAACAAACTTTCGAAGATACCCCTATCGAGTATTTTAATAGCCATCAATTCCAGGATTTTCTAGCGCTTCCGAGCCTAGACCAACCTCCCGATTCGACAACAACTTTGTGCGAAGTCGAAACCCAAATTCAAAACCTGAATCTGGACGATTTGAACCCCGACTTGAACTTCCCGGAGCAACTATTTCTCTAAGCCCCCTTCTTACCGTTAATTCTAAAAACCTTTACTACATTCTTGACGCTTATTCTAAATTCAAACTACTTATTGATACCGGAGCTGGTATCTCTATCTTCAAAGAAAATACCGTAAAGAATTTCACCCAAAGATCTCCTGAAAGGGTAACTATTCAAGGAGTTACCTACGAAAAAATCCCCATCTCACAATCTACCCTAATTTCATTCGCTCCACGTAACCCACATAAAGTTTTCATATACGATTTGGACTTTGAGTTTGACGGCATACTAGGGTTAGATTTTCTTGAACACTATGAATGCATAGTTGACTTAAAATCTAAACAGCTAATAACAAATTTTAAAACCATCCCTTTACACAAAGTTCCCGATAACG
The DNA here is from genome assembly GCA_034190945.1 of Octodonta nipae. Lineage (NCBI taxonomy): Eukaryota > Metazoa > Arthropoda > Insecta > Coleoptera > Chrysomelidae > Octodonta > Octodonta nipae. Next base: position 84,123,365 of record CM067216.1, read on the forward strand.
ATCAACCCTTGACTGATGTACCCGACACACCCTTGTCAAGCCAAATATTACTTCACAAACACCCGCACAAAACAAAATAACCATTGAGGCACGCACAGAAAAGATCTTTAAACTTAAATGCGATCTCTCTAACATAGACGCCATCTTACCAACTCAAGAAATTGACAGAGTATGACTTCCAAACGCACTCGTACACATTAACGCAAATGGTGAATTTCTATCATCAATGCTAACGCGATGCTCAAAACAGTAAACTTTTCTGATTTAAAACTGGAACCACTTGACAAAACTCACCCTCTTCTGAATTTAAACACCGATGATTATCATGATTCTCCATACACAGACAGAAACTCGACTATTAGACAACATATTAGAACTGACCATCTCAATGACGAAGAACGCGAACAAATCACCAATCTATGTTTGCAATTTCAAGACATTTTCTATCTTGAAGGTGACGTCTTGACTTTCACTAACGAGGTTAAACATTCGATTGATACGAATAATGCAAAGCCCGTTTTCACTAAATCATATAGATATCCTCAAGTTCATAAAGAGGAAGTGAAAACCCAAATTGGAAAAATGCTCGAACAAGGTATCATTAGGCACTCCTCATCTCCTTGGTCCTCCCCTGTATGGGTCGTCCCCAAGAAGCTCGATGCTTCTGGTAAACAAGTGGCGAGTTGTTATCGATTACAGGAAATTAAATGAATTGACTGTAGATGATAAATATCCTCTGCCAAATATCTCCGATCTTCTCGACCAACTTGGAAAGTGTCAATACTTTTCGACACTGGATCTCGCTTCCGGGTTCCACCAGTTGGAAATCCAAGAGGAAGATATTTCTAAGACTGGCTTTTCTGTCGAAAATGGTCATTACGAATTCGTTCGTATGCCATTTGGTTTAAAAAATGCACCTTCTACTTTTCAGAGGGTCATGGACAATATTCTTCTGGGTATCAAGAATGAACCTTGTCTCGTCTACATGGATGATATCATCGTCTACTCTCCGACCATCCATGAACATATTTCCCGGTTAACAGAAGTTTTTAAACGACTTCGGAAGTCTAACCTCAAAATTCAACCTGATAAGTGCGAATTTCTTCGTAAAGAAGTGGCTTATCTTGGCCCTCTGATCACACAAGAAGGTGTAAAACCAAACCCTTCAAAGGTTGAATATATTCAGAAATTTCCGCAACCCCAAACTCCGAAAGACATCAAATCTTTTCTTCGTCTCGCTGGGTATTACAGACGCTTCATACCAAATTTTGCGAAGATCTCGAAACCTCTAACTAAACTACTCCAAAAAGACGTCAAATTCATCTTTGACGCAGATTGCAAGTCTTCATTCAATGAACTGAAGCAAGCCCTTGTATCTGACCCAATCCTGATATATCCAAACTTTGAAGAACCCTTCCTGCTCACTACTGATGCTAGTGATTTTGCTATTGAAGCGGTTCTTTCTCAAGGCCCTGTGGGAAAAGATCTCCCTGTTGCATACGCTTCTCGTACCCTCTGTGCTGCAGAGACACGATATTCCACCATCGAACGAGAATTGTTGGCCATAGTTTGGGCTGTTAAGCACTACAGACTGTATCTTTTTGGGAGAAGGTTTACACTTCTGTGTGACCACCGTCCGCTTACTTGGCTCTTTTCCATCAAAGATCCTGGCAGTCGTCTAGCCAGATGGCGCCTTAAGCTAGAGGAATACAATTATAAGATCGAGTACAAGCCCGGCAAGGTAAACCAAAACGCAGATGCTCTTTCTCGCATCAAAATCAACCAATTCAAGCAATGTGCTGATCTCCTTTCCAAAATCAAAATTTTCGCTAACAACGAAACTTACTCCGAACAACCTGAAAACCCTGACAATGACGACGAACATGACGAAAGAATTATCGCTGAGTTTAATCGATTTGTTCAACTCTAGAAAACTGAGTCGATAATCGATTACTCTAAAATTGAAATATCCAATTCTCAATTTCTAGACAAGTCCCACAAACGCATAGTTACATTCTTTTGGCAAAACAAAACTAACGACTTACACGACAAAATTATTGAAGACTTTTTCGAAGAAGAACCTAATTTCAGTAATGACACTCTTAACATCATGGCCAGTAAAACTGTTAGGCATAGAAAGTACTTACTTTTACCTTTGCCCTTTGACCCTGAAACTGTCGTCTCACATCTTTTTAAAATTATTTATAACAACCAAGATCAATTCAACGACTACGAAACATACTGCATAGAAAATAACATAGAACTTCCCATTCTTTAAATTTTATCCTTCATTCTCTCCGACAAAAAAATCAAACTAAAAATCTGCCAAAACATTGTTACAACTCCTACCGAAGACGAAATTCCTATAATAATACAACAATACCACTCTGGTAAAAACAACCTCTATTGTGGCATTAACGAAACCATCAGACGTATTAGGGAAAAATACAATTGGACCGGCTTAATTAAAACTGTAGAACAATTTATCAAATCCTGTGAAACTTGCCAAAACGTAAAGTTCTGTAGGAAAAACTTAAGTGCACCTTTTGTTATTACGGAAACACCCAAGACCCCTTTTGAACGTATTAACATTAACATCTTCGAATTTTCCATCTAGAAATCATGCACTGACTATTAGGGACGAACTTACGAAATTTACACAAGCCTACCCCATTAACGACAAAACAGCTTCAAGTGTCGTAAACACTCTTCTGATTTTCTTTCAACATTACGGAACTCCACTTCGCATCCATTGTGACTATGGACTTGAATTTGACAACACCTTAATGCGGGATTTATGCCAATTGTACGACATAAAACTGACATTCTCCAGCGTTCAACATCCCGAGTCAAACGGTTCTATTGTAAGATTCCACGCGACCTTAGCAGAAATGATAAAGGCAAATACAGCAGAACATCCAGACGACGTTCCATTTAACGTCCTCCCTTATGCCATCATCTGTTATAATAACACGAAAAACAAAACCACCGGTTTCACGCCCTATGAACTCATATTTGGGCACACTTCTAGTAGGCCTCCAGAAACCCTTTACTACCAGGAAAAACTTATTTCGAAATACGTAAGAGACCTAAATAACAGAATGGACTATTATTACAGACTCGCCCGTACTAAAACCGAAAGACAGAAAGAAAAATCTCAAGTGCGATTTGACCAACATGTTTCTACTAAACAACCCGATTACAAAGTAGGCGACAAAGTCTACATAAAAGAGTTCCAAATCAAAAACAAAGCCGAAAACAAATTCAACGGCCCCTTCGAAATTACCGCAATACGAAAGAACTCTGCCACCGTCATAAATTTGCAAACAAACCAAATAACTAAAGTTAACTTAACAGACTAAAACCTTATTTTGAATAAATCCCTTCTTTTCAGATTCTGTGAACTGTTTTCAGTCGTGAACCTTCAACAGTACTCCATTACGCCTGTTAAAAATACTATAGGAGTTTTCTTTCATGAAGAAGGAACCCTTAAAATTTCTAATGACAAATGGACACTCCTTGTTTACAAAGATCTAAACCCCTTTCGAGACGCTATTTCTAACAACGAAAATATACTAAACAGACTTTTAGAAACTGTTAGCGACAACAAAACCAACATTAAAATCTTCAAATCAAAAGTACAGACTCACGTAAGCCTCCTGAAACAAATATCTAAATCTGTTAACATCAAATAAACAGAAATTTTCGCTGACACTGAGACTTACAGTACCAACAGAAAGAAACGCGGACTCATTAACGGACTGGGATCAATTTGGAAATCTATTTCCGGTAACTTAGATGCAACAGACGGACAATACTTTAGTGACTCTATCAATAAAATTACTAAAGACCAACATCAAATTGAAAACTTAATGAAACGACAATTATCAGTAACAACTTCGGTCGCTAAGAACCTTAACACCACAATACAAAAATTTCAGTCCGAAGAGAAAATATTTTCGGAAAATATCGAAGCAATTAGGAAGTCAATTGAGTTCATTACAGACGATTTTGCTTTTTATGAACTTTGAACGATCTGCAAGTAGTTTGTTGCAGATATTGAGCCGAAGAAAAACTCGGTTTTCTTAACGGCTGTTGATGTTTTTAAGTGTGAAAGAAGTAGACGAATTTACGCAACTTTCTATTTAGGTATAACATGTTATCAGTACAAGTTTGAGTTCAATACTGAATTATGAAATCTTATTCTAAAACTAACTAAACAAAATTCTTAAATCTAGGAGAGGAAACAACGAATAGAATTTAGGGGTGTACATGCAAAGATAGCTAATTTGCAGAAGGGAATTCCGATATTAATTCAACATCTGGTCATCTGAGACCGGCAAGGTCGGAAATAACAATAGCCGAGGAAAGTTACAGTTTATCCTTAAAGTGGTTGTAAGCCAAACAATAGTATTAACAATACTAACAACTATTTGTGTAATAAATGCAAAAATAAATGGAATTTAAAAATAAGCTTGTTATCGGATTGCCTAAATAAAAATTAATACTATAAAAATTTGGGAAAACCGGACCCATCTGCAACGGTTGTAAATAAAGAATTTTATCTTATGGAGTACATACACAAAAAGATAAACGTTCTATAGTAAAGTTAAAAAATATACAATATATAGAATTAAAACAAAAACACTAGCGACGCATCATGCCGCCCCCTTGAAAGATCTGCGTTCAAAAGGTAAACTAGGTAGAATATAATCAATCTATTGGTAAAGGACACAGTTTTTTAGCGCACCGTTTCTGTTCACCACTATTGGTTTTCACTGTTACCACACGAATAGTTCCATCTTCACCAGGATGAGTGGCGATGATACGTCCCAAAGACCACTGAAGGGGTGGCAGATTGTCTTCTAAGATTAAGACCAAGGATCCCATTTGCAAGTTAGTGGTCTATTCTTGAACTCTATGAGGTGATGCAAATATTCTTTATGCCATCGGGACCAGAAGTGCTGCTTTAGTTTCTGAGCGTGCTGCCAAGCAGATAACCGATTCGCTGGAGTAGGTGTGAGGTCAGCCTGTGGAAAGCTCACCAGTGGATCACCAGTTAGGAAGTGTACAGGGGTAAGAGGGAATAGATCATTTGGATCTGTGGACAAAGGAAATATGGTGCGAGAATTCAGTATCGCCTGTATTTCTATAATATAAGTATATAGTTGTTCAAACAAAAACAAGGTATCACTAACCGTGTATAGTATAGGATGGCTGAAGACATCAGCTTTCGAAATTCCTCCAAAATGAGAAGACCACGGAGGTATAAAATGCCAGGCAATTTTTAATAAGAATGAATTCTTTAGCTCGCGAATTGGAAGCATTGTTTGAGTAAATAGCAAACGACATTCCTCTTCTAGAAATGAGGGACTTGAGACTTGCTACTAAGGCCTCAGTAACAAGATCGGTTACCCGCTGTAAATGTACGGCCGTAACGGATATGTACATATAAATTGAGACATACGCTTTGACCCGTTTGCGATTGTGAAATCGTTTTTCTGCAATGTGAAGAAATGGAGTAAGTCTGTATTTGTGTAAGGTACCCATGTTAAAACCGGAAGGACGAAGTTTCTTGCAAAAATAAGAAATGTATCGATAAATTAATTTTAAGGTAGTGTTACGAATATGTAAGGACCGATAAACCTGAAGATCTGAATAAAGGGTGGCCGGAGTACCGGCATGCATTAGACGCAAATGTTCTTGGCGTATGATTAGCCTCGTAATGTGAGGATCAGAAGGTAGCAGGATTGAATGTCGCTGCTCTGCGGAAATGGGAGCACACTGGAATTTACCACATACTCTTAGGATACCATTGCAGTCAAGATTTAAAGGTTTTAGTTTGCCACTGATGGACAGACATTCAGTTAGAGCATATATGTGGGAGTCTTGCAGTTTAGAGCGAACAAATATTGTTTCATTTAATGAAATGCCTTCAGAATTTTTAGCACAGGCGTCGAAGACGACAGGTGTATTAGCTGTAATGCTACATTGATTTGATACCGCGTGATTAGAAAAAAGGAACCCGGAATTATTTAAGATCAACTTGTGATTTAACTCTTGATATTCCTTTAAAAAGGCAGCATAATCGCTATGAAAATTGGAAATTTTCCGATATCGATTATCTAGAGAACGGAAACGTCTCATTGAAAAAACATAGAATTTACCGAATTTATGTTTTCTAACAATATATCGAGCAACTTCATTTCGTTGAGTATGGAGCTTATAATGTTTTTCGCCTGCTTTTTTTTCATTAGAGAGAGCATGAGCAGATGGGTTTTTCTCAATTTCACAAACCCGAGTAAGATTGATCTTAGATGCTGTAGAATAGATTTTTAAATGACATGAGATATATGAATTCCGTGGCGAATTATTTATTTCACCAGCTACAATCCATCCAAGTTGTGTCTTTTGAAGAACTGCGTCAGTATGATTTTTTAATGAAATTTGACCAAAACTTAATAGTTTGTAAAACAATTTTACACCAATAAGGGCATCGCCCGCGATGGTATAAAAAAGTCTGGATCTGCTAGAGTGATATTTTTGGGTATTTCAAGACGAGAAGAATCTATCGGAATGAAGGGCATATTGCCGCTGATTTGAGGAAAAATAGCAAACTCTAGCTTCTCCTGAAACCTGCTGAAATGAGATTTTAATATAGCCATAGATAAATGTTTGCTATGAGTGTAAGTATCGTCTACACCGGTAACGGAAATATTGATGGATTTTCGATTTAGATTTAGAAAATGGGCTTGAGAGCAGCATCAAGGAAAACACGACAAGTGTTAGTTTTGCCTTAATCATTTATGATATCTACAATTGCCGTAGGTAATAGTGCTTCCGAAGGTATATGAGCGTGTAAATTCACGATAGCTGAGGAAGTGGTCATTGATGATTCACTAGCGTTAGAGGCCTTATTTTGTGATTGATGATCGACATGTAAAAGAGTATGCCTTTGATTAGAGGAACGACAAGTACCTGATTTACATTGAGAGAAGCGATGACCTTTTCGTAAACAGTTAGTACACCACTCGTTAGTTTTAGCAGTTTCATAATGTTGATTTGGTGTTAAAGCTAAAAATGTGGAACACGAATTAATATAATGAGTTCCTTCACAGTGAAGGCAATTAATGTGTGAAGTTGCAGTTGCATATACTTGCTGAGAATGTCCGATAGGTTTTGATTTAGACAGTACTTTGCCATCATAAAGATTGTGAGATTTAGTTGAGAGTAATTGAGATTTAGTACTCTTAAGTTGAGAGATAGACCCGCTAAAGGTGGGCAAATTACTTGTAGGCAAGCTTAAAGCCGAGTTATAGCTATTTGCTGTTGGCTTAGGAGGTTCTGGAGAGAAAAGAAGTGTAGCCTGTACGGCTGAATTAGAGTCAGAATGTGAAGCAATTTGGATTCCAGACGAATTGTTGGCAATGAGATGAGGTGCAAAAACTGCACTCTTAGTTTGATTTAATGAAGCAGTCGAGTATGAAGTATTTGCCGATCGCGCAGATAATAGATTACTCGCAGTGGAGTATGCTTCAAAATATCGTTCTTCGAAGTCAATTCGGGCATATTCAATGGATTGAATTTCTTCTGGGTCTTCAAGAATCAATTCCAATTCTGATTCACAATTTTCGAATGTTTCGCGAACTATATCAATTTCTTTGAAACGCTTTTCTAGTGTTAGAATGTCGCGTAAAGGATTAAAGCGCTTGAGAAAATTTTCATACCTGGTTAAATACCCCTTGGCATTTGCTACCTTAAACTTCGAAGACTTAACTGGATTGCTCGACATTTTGATTGTACCTTAATTGACGTTCCAACAGTTATGAATAAATCACAAATTAATAATAATTATTAATGAACCGATTGAAGCAATGTTAAATGTATGTTGAAAGTAATTATAGGTTGTAAATATATAGTGTTGAATTGTTAATATGTTAAAAATCGAAATATAAGCGATACGACTAAGTATAGGATTGCAAAAATGATCTGGTAATTCACTGACTTACCTTGAATCTAAGGCTGATTTGGGCTGCATATGTAGGCGATGACCAAACTGCTGTTGATGCAATCTTGATTGGTTGTGCACTGCACTGCACACTGATTGATTTGTATAGAGTTGTAACTAACTGTGCAATTACAGTTAGTACTTGGTCCGGAACTACTTGATAATATTTTAAGTATGTCCGAAACGCGATAAACCAATGCTGGTTTTCAAAGATATTCGACTCGAAGGACCAATGAACGTTCTGCAACTAGTTTGTTGCAGATATTGAGCCGAAGAAAAACTCGGTTTTCTTAACGGCTGTTGATGTTTTTAAGTGTGAAAGAAGTAGACGAATTTACGCAATTACAAACTGTCTATTTAGGTATAACATGTTATAAGTACAAGTTTGAGTTCAATACTGAATTATGAAATCTTATTCTAAAACTAACTAAACAAAATTCTTAAATCTAGGAGAGGAAACAACAAATAGAATTTAGGGGGTGTGTACATGCACAGATAGCTAATTTGCAGACGGGAATTCCGATATTAATTCAACATCTGGTCATCTGAGACCGGCAAGATCGGAAATAGCAATAGCCGAGGATTAGGAATTAAAATTACAGTTTATCCTTAAAGTGGTTGTAAACCAAACAATAGTATTAACAATACTAACAACTATTTGTGTAATAAATGCAAAAATAAATGGAATTTAAAAATAAGCTTGTTATCGGATTGCCTAAATAAAAATTAATACAATAAAAATTTGGGAAAACCGGACCCATCTGCAACGGTTGTAAATAAAAAATTTTATCTTAAGGAGTACATACACAAAAAGATAAACGTTCTATAGTAAAGTTAAAAAATATACAATATATAGAATTAAAACAAAAACACTAGCGACGCAACAAACTTCAAGCCAATGTCTTGGATTTGTGTGAAAGCTTAATGGATAGTTACATATACATTGAAGATACTCTCAACGATGTATTAACTGCAGTCTCTTTCGCCCGTCTAAAAATTTTACATAGCTCAATTATAAACCCAGTAGATTTGGTCGACTCCCTTCAGAAAATATCACAGTCACTTCATGAAAATAATTTACCACTTCCAACCTATAGTTCAAATGTTGCTAAATCCATCGATCTAATAGAATTGTTTTTGTACTAAAATTCCCTTAGTCAATCCTGAAACTTATACACTGTACCGCCTGTATCCTATCCCAGATTTGGATAATCGAACAGGATTTCACCATATTCTTCCAACAAAATTAAAATATATCGCGAGAGATGACGATTCGCTATTGTACGCATCTTTCGAAGACCTGAGTGACTGTAAGCCATTATCTAAAGAACATAAGATCTGTTCCAAAGTTATTCCACACACCATAGACAAAGAAGCCCTTTGTGAAGGACAGCTTCAACGTGTGAACCTGTAATATTATATGCCGAAGAATATAATATTCAAGAGATTGACCCGAACCTTTGGTTAATCTCGATTTCTGGACAGTTGCCCATCAACATCAAGTGCAAGGGAGAAGATGTCGTTACCCAATCCATATCGACAAATTCTCTATTGACCATCCAACCCAGTTGCAATACCTTCATCGGAAATACCAGGGTTCATGCCAGAAAAACCACCAACAACGTTGACAACATCACATTCAACAGTCATCCAGTCAACATCCCCTACAACTGTTGCGACAACCTGCCAACCATCAGTCAACTTCCAAAGTTGAAACCCATGAGACTACAGGAATTGGATGCCAGAGACCTGAATATCGCTAAACATAACCTTGGCCAATACTCCAGGGAATTGGAAAAGCTCCTAGACCAACCATTCTTGGAGAAACAGACCTCCTGGTTAACGATCATCACAATCGCAACAACCGCAATTGTGGTTACCCTCCTTTCCATCAACATCATCAGAAAGAAATTCCAGAAGCCCCAACGATCAGCCCTTCTGCCGATCCAGCACCACCACCAGGTCCATCAACCATCAAGGCCAAGGTAAAACTGCAAAGCCTCCTTAGTCCTGTTGAGGATATTGGATTGCAGAACCTCCCTTAAAAGTCGATGCTGTAGCATCAACTTTTTATTATGGATGGGAGTTGTTATATAAGTTAATTCCATCGACTTATAGAAAACACCAAGCAACAAGTTCCCAGCTGACTCAGCATAACACGTGTCGTCTCCAGTTACCCGCAGTCGAACATCCGTGAGAACTGCAAGCCTTGCGACACCTTAGTCAGCGTTCTTAGGTTATAAATTATACTTTTTCCTTATATCATTACTCATTATTACTTACAGTTCTGTCTAGTTTAGTTTACCACTGATTTTTGGTCATTTTAATTGTTATAAAGTTTTATTGTTATTTTAATTATTTTCAAGTTTGTATTAAAAGTTATTATTTGTGCTAGTATAAATAAATTTTTTTTAAAAAGATAAATTTTGAAAGTGTGATATATATATATATATATATATATATATATATATATATAGGATATATTGAATTAAACGGATTTACCTATAAAGATATTAAAATGGAATGAAACTAACGGTGATAGATTAGATTATCATGAAATAATTCATTTTTCATGATTAGCCAGTACCTAAAAATATTAACGCATATCAATTTTGATTTAATACAGGCCATACGCAAACTTCTTTTACATTAACATTCTTCAAAATTAAAAAAAAATGAATATTCAGCTTTTCACTTCGTTAATACATTTCTTCGTGCGCTTAGTTATTCAAAGGCCAATTCCTCTACCACGAGCCTTTAGTTCACGCTAAAAACTCCCAAAAAATTGTTGTTCTTCTCGGTCTTTCGAGCCAGTTTACTCAAGCAACAAAAAATAATATTTAATGAGAACTGCTATTGCTACATCTGGAAACAATTTATTTTATTATGGCAACACACCTAGGCATATATAATTATGCTTCCACTTCGATTTTACTTTTTTTGCAAAGTTATTCAAAAACAAACTAATGCATACATAAAATGGTAACTATTTTAATATCATAAATTCATCTAATATAAAAAGCCCAAACTAAATCGACATTCTCCCAGTAAGCCTTCTCGCATAAAGGAAATCTAAAGTTGGATATCGGGTGAGGAAGGAGGCTACTAAATTCAACCTATTCGTCCTGTTTAGCGATCTGGTAACATTTCATTTAATTTCGGGAATAATTGGGAGTACGCGTTCCTGTTATAATACGAATTCCTCTTGACTGTATGTCAGATTAACTTTAAAGCAAATCTGCAGGGTGTTTTGTAGAAGATGGAGGGCAGTTAGGTGGGCCCATGTGCTATATTTGTTGCTTATATAACATCTGGATAGCTAACGGTTTTTCTTTTTTTTGTATTTTTTTTTTTCTTAATATCAGTTACCGTATAAGTTTTTTAACGGTGCTGAAGGTGCTTGGCATAATGCAAGTAAAACATGTACACGCAATAAAGTTTATTTCTACACTGTAGAGAAGTTGAAAGCAATCATTTACCCAGTCCTGATCGTGAACTGTTTCTGAACCTCAAATATAATAATCATAATTACCCCCAGTTTAAATTGTTTAGCAAATATAAAATAAGAATTAACTACATTAATTTGACAATAGAGGAAAACGCTTTTCTACAGATCCTTAATATATATATTTTTAAATGTTTTTTATTCCCGGGCGACAGAGCTACAATTATTTTTATACCTAGCGTCTTCTGGGTAAACAAATTGAGCGACTTTTACGAAATTTCTGCAAAAACAACATTTTTGTTGCCTTTTTGGTAACCGACAAATAATTGGTGTTAACACATACTCAATACGACAATACATTTTCTGAGAAAAGTATATAGATACGGCGGTATTCTGAATATAATTACTACAAAAGTCCATCGTTATAAACTATAGTTTACCGGCTGTTATTAAATAATTAGGTAAAGTGCGAGTTGGACTCGCATACTAAGGGTTCCGTACCACCTTCAAGATTCTAATATTCCAGTTTCAGACAAGCAGGGAATGAGAGCATTTTCTTATATGTACCCTAATATCTTTTAAAGGAAGCGTTTTAAATTTATAAAAGTGTACACTTTGATGTTCCGCACATTCATGGACTTTTTATTTTATCTGCTTCAGGATTCGCTTGAATTTTATCAGAATACATATGTATTTAATTTTCTAATTTGGTCGCCAAAAATTAACATTAGAGTTTTATTTTACTAATAAACTTTCAGAGAAGCCTTTTATAATCTACTGTCTAAGTTTTGAGGCTCTGTAGATTGGAAGATAAAGGGCAAAAACTAATTATAAATTATTAAATCTGTTATTCAAATTATTTAAAAATACAAATAAAATATATTTTTCAAAATTTAAATAATGTAGTTTCTAAAGTGGGGAATTAAGTCGATGTTTAATACTTTTGATAATATTTTTAAACAAATGATTTAAAAATATGATATAATTGTAATTCACATAATGAGCCTTTTATCTGATATATTATATGAAGCCTTTGAAAATTGAATATTTATTTCCCATTTAATTGTATAATTTGTCCCTAAAATTACTATGGGGGTTTTCTAATATTTTTTCTTATAAATTTCAAGTGAGCCCCAGTACACCTAATTATTTTCAAAATTTTAGGTTGCATGGTTTCGGAAATAAAGCGAAAAATGAAAATTTTTTATATCTTTATTTTAATATCTTGTAAACATTTAATTTTAAAAATATGAAAAATATATATTTGTTTTCCTCATAATGAGCCCTTTCATTTGATGTATTGCATGATGCGTTAAAAAAATATATTTTTTTATTTTCCGTTTAATTCTATTATTTGGCCCCCAAATTAATATTAGGGATTTCTTCAATTTTTTCCTATAAATAAAAAAATAGGTATTACAGTTTGAGGAATAACGGGGGGAATGGGTAATTCAGTTTAAAATATTCATTTTAAAAAATTAAAAAAAAACATTTGTATTCCTCATAATGAGCCTTGTGATTTGATATATTACATGACCTGTTAGAAATAATTATAATAGGAATATTAGGGGTTTCTCCTTATTTTTCCAGTAAAGTTCAGGTGAGGGGCTATGCCTTCATTTTTTTTTCAAAATTTTCCAGCTTATGGTTTTGGAGATAAGGGGGGGGAATGGGTAAAAGTTTTTATATTTTTGTTAATATCTTTTAATTAATTTATTTTAAAAATATGAAAAAAATATATTTGTTTTCGTCATAATTCATTTGATATATAACATGATAAGTTAGAAACAATTTTAATCCTATATTTTTCATTTAATTCTGTAATTTGCCCTCCAAAATTAAAAGTAGAGGTTTCTGCTTAATTTTCCAGTAAATTTCAGGCCAGACCCTATATCTTTAATTTTTTTCAAAACTTTACGTTTTATAGTTTCGGAGATAAGGGCGGGGTGGGTAAATTTTGGTATATTTTCTTTTTAACTAATTTTTTTTAATATGAAAAAAATATATTTATGTTCCTCAGAATGCGACCTTTCATTTGATGTATTACATGATGCGTTTGAATTATTTTTTTTTTTAATTTTCATTTAATTCTATAATTTCCCCCCAAAATTAATATTAATGGTTTCTCCTTATTTTTCCTGTGAAGTTCGTTTACCGTTCTATATATCCTATTTTTTCAAAATTTTAGGCTCAGTAGTTTCGGAGATCAGGGGGGAACGGTCGATTTTTTTAGTTTTTCCCCCCACAAGTACTTCTAAAATCAAAATTTCTTAGATTTTACGATATGTACTCCTGATCGGGTCACCAAACCATGCATTGATACCAAATTTCAACCTCTTCCGTATATTGTATATATATATATATATATATATATATATATATATATATATATATATATATTGTATATATATACTAGCCGTTACCCGCGGGTTCACCCACGTATGGAATGTACAATTCAATGCAAAAGGCAAAAGGCTCATGACAAATCTGGGCTATCCTATATAACAATTTATTCAAAGTTTTTTGAACCACCCTACCTAATTATTATATTATAAATCCACCAATCCCGAATATATTTCACCAAACTGCAAGTGCTTATGAGCCACCCTATATAACAGTTATATTAAACATTTTTTAACAATCCTGCATGCTGATGTTTATTTGTCAACCGATATAACATTTTTAAACATCTGACTATAAATCTAGTCCACTCTATATTTTAGCTAAGCAACTGCTTATGGCTATATAATAATCATTTCTTATAATGTTTGCCTTGTTAACTATAATTCCTTTCCACCCCCTAGTTTAACCTTCCTTTATATGATTTTTTTTTGTTTCAGATATCCTATATAGTAGGTTGCAGCTGTTCATGGTGTATATATAAGGGAAAAAAATACGTTTTTTATCCATCCTGTAAAACTATAATTCTATTCCGCCCCTAATTACAACAACTTATGGGCCACCAAATATAACATTTTTTTTGTACCACTCTGTATAACTATAATAGTCAACCATTATAACTTATTTGTCTATCCGTTTTTGAACTATCCTGTATAACGATAATTTTACTCTACAAAATATATCAACCACCCTGTATCTACATCTGCCTAGAGACCACCAAACATAACACTTTTTAAACACTTAACTGTAACTCTGTTCCACTCTATATTTTAACAATCTAATCTATGCAGTTGCTGTATAACCATTTTTCTGATATTTTTTAATCACCTTAGAAAGTATAATTTGTCTCCACCTTATATTTCAACCACCCCTTATATACAACTTTTTCTAATATTGTTTTAATCACACTGTATAACTATAATTTTACCTCGCCTCATGTTTCAGATATTGCTTATATGCAACAGCTCATGTTCTGTCGTATGAAATTATTATATTATTTTTTATGCATCCTGTTTAACTATAATTCTACTCCACCCGCTATTTCAGGCACCTTGTACATACAAGTACTTACCGTTCACTCAGTATAACATTTTATACCACCCTCTATAAGCATAGAGTCCCAATATATTTCATCAAAACTGCAACTGCTTATGGGTAATAACAAGTTTGTTGATCATTTTTGGAATCGCCTTGTATATTTATCTCTACTTCAGACTGCATTACCACCATCCTGTACAAGCTGCTTATTGATCACCCAATATATCACTTTTTAAATAATGGACAATTACTCTACTCCACCCTATATTTTAACTATACTATCTGTGCAACTGATTATGAGCTACGCTATTTCAAAATTTTTCCTCATATCTTTTGAACCACAGTATAAAGTATAATTTCTCTCCACACTTCATTTAAACCACCCTTCATATGCAACTTTTTCTAATCTTGTTTGAATCACACTGTGTAACGCAACTTTACTTCGCCCCATATTTCAGGTACTACATATATGCAAATGATCATGTTCTACCTATATAACAAATTTTACTTAGAATTCCACTCTATAGTTCAACCATCCTGTATATGGAACAGCTTGTAGATCATACATCTCTTTATAAGATTTGTGAAACCCACCTGTATAACTGTAATTATTCTCCGCTACATATTTCAAGCATCCTATATATGCATCGACTTGTGGATATAAAATATTTTTTTAACCAACCTGTAAGCTATAATTCCAGTTCATTTTATATTTCAACCACCCTGTATAAACAACTGCTTCTAACATTTTTTCAACCCATCATAAATAATAATAAAAGAACAGAATTCAAATATCCTAAAATAACACATTTTTTCAACGATTTTTTATCCACCCTGTATGACTATAATCTATACTATTGTTATTTCAACCACATTCTATATGCAACTACATATGAGCCAAATAATATAACTTTATGTTATCCACCCTGTAGAAATATAATTCCCGTACAACCGTTTTTCAGCCACCTGGTATATGCAACTATTTATGGCCAACACCATATATCTAATTCCATTCCCTCTTCAACCACATTGTATATATGTATAAACACAAAGTTTTGTACCCTAACACCAAACTTTTATTTTTGCCCTCAGTGCACGTTTCATCAGGGAAGCTGTCATCATCATGGAGTAAATAATAAAGAAAATAAAATAAAAGTTTGGTGTTAGGGTACAAAACTTTGTGTTTATACATCTGACACACCAAAGGTTCTACAGTTTTTCCAGCATATTGTATATATATGCAGCTGCTTATGAGCCACCTAATACAACTTTTTTACGATTTTTTTAAATTCTACTCTGCTATATGTTTCACCTGTCCTATATATGGAATACACTGTAAAATTACGGTTGATATATCAGTTAATTTATTTTGAATCGAAAGATGTTAGTTATATTACACCAGTTTATAGTGCAAAATTTAAGTCATTTTCGGACATAAAATCAACAGCAATTCGGTTATACCATCTCGTCTGTAACAGTTTATCAAGAATTATTGTTAAGACTATAACAGCAAACTGGTAGAATAAACGATTTAAATAATAAAACGCGCAAAATACAAATTTCTATGTTTTTTTGATTATATAATGAAAAGTAATCAAGGAATCGTAATGCCATCTACAGGAAAGTAGTAGAGAATAAGAAATCCGTCTTAATGAGTATTTATACATCCTGATTGAATCATTTTTTACCGAGTAAACTCAGAAAAACTGGTCAAAAGTAGATTTTTCTCAAAAATTTATAACTTTCAGGTAACTAATACTGGAATATTAGTCTTCGTCAAAACGATAGTTTATAATATCAAGTTTATATAGCCTCACGATGGATACTATTGAATAAGTAGTTTTTGAACAATTCGATTTTAAATAATTTGAAGAGCTATTTTGCACATCCCACCGTATTAACGAGACTAGTCTGACAGGGATAGACTAAATATATTTTGAAAGTTCATAAATTCCACTTCAATTTATCTGTCGTGGTTTTTCGCTATAATGCCTAGAAGTTGGTTTAAAATAATAGTAAACATTGCATTAAATGTCCGAATATGCTACAGCCAGCCAGCGGGGCGTTGACAATAGCTGTCAAGCCACATGGACGGATCTAGAATTTTTTAAGGTGGGGGCAGTTTATTACGTTTTTATTTATATAACTATTGCCTGCTCATATTGGAATATTTTTTTATTGGTTTATTAAGTTAATTGTTTCCTGTATACAGTTTACTGGTATTAATTAAGTGCCTTTTTTCCACTGTCTGCATCAGCCCCTGTCATAACATCGGAGGGTCCATCGTTTAAGCCAAATTTCAAAAGTATTAAAACATTTTACGGCACTAGGACAAAAAAAAACAAGATATACGAAGTGAAGTGCATTTTATAAAGTTTCAAAATATATTTTGCATTTACACTATAAGCAAAAACCGAAAATACCCTATATTTTTTGGGGTTTTTAAGGCTCAAATAATTTACTTCTACGAGTTTGCTGTTAAAATTATGCCAGTTATGACTTATAAGCTATTATTTACGCGATGGCTTATGCGGTTTGCTGTTGAATTTTATGTCACCGAAAAATCTCTATCGATTAGTGTATATTGGCATATTCCGAATTTTTTATGAAAACTAAGCTAATGCAAGTATCTAATAGTTGGTGTGTGCGGTGTAAACAATAGAGTAATTGTAACACCGAACATGGTAATGTCAATGTAGGGAGATAAAATGTATACCCGATTTTAAGTAAAACTATAGGCTTTGTAACAAAAAAGGATTCAGCAAAATCAGTTCAGGAGTTCTTACATGATACCCATCACATCAATTTTACTATACTTTATCACATCTGAATATATACATATAAATATATATATATAAATATATATTAGCCCCCTATACGAAGACAGCCAAACTTCAATGCTACTACAAAATTCCAATAGTTGTGCCTGATAGAAATTTCACACAACCAGTTACCTGGGGCTAGTAAGTTGCGCTACTAAGCCATAGATGTCGCAGAGCATACCATATTTCAATAACATATATTAATATATTTCCAAATATATTTTTTCAACAGATTATCTTCAAGATTATATAATTTTTAAATGGAGATAACAGTTAAAAAAATAACATTTTAATATCTATTTATAATTTTCTAGAAATGGTAAACAGATTTAAATTACTCACGTAACGTTTCTTACAATAATTTTGACGCAAACAAACACGGTTACTGAATCAAAAAGAGCGGCAATCATTCGAGACTGAACCATAAAAGCGAAAGCTTATTACGAAATAGTTTACCTCCCGTCCCTAGTTATCTCAGTCACTCTCTTCTTTGTGCCATTCTTAGTACCTAATGGATATAAATTTCAGGAAAATTAAAACAACTGCTACTATTTATTTTAAAAGAATATATAAATTTTCAAACCTACTTCACCTAGTTAATATTCCGGTAATATTTATCAATGTCACTTTAATTATAACAGATTAAATTATGCAAACACTAATAAGTAGACCAATTTTTTAAATATCAAAGTATTTCCAAACTGTTCTTCAAAGTAGACTTTGTTAATGAATTTTTTTTATTATATGAAATATTGCTTAATATTTGCAACAAGATTGAGTGAAGCATACGAGTATATTACATTTACACCAGTTTATACAGCAGAATTTAACTCATTTTCGAACATAAAATTCAACAGCAATTCGCTCATACCATCACATAACAGTTAATAGATAATTATTGCAAAGATTTTAATAGCAAACTCATAGAAGTGAACTATTTAAATAATTATTTTGTTTTTTACTCATATAATGAAAAGTAATGAAGGAATCTAATGCCGTCTACAGGAAAGTTGTAGAGAATAAGAAATCCTTCTTAACGAGTGTTTATACATCCTGGTTGGATCATTTGTTACGGAGTAAACTCAGAAAAACTGCCCAAAAGTGTATTTTTTTCAGAAATTTATAACTTCCTGGTAACTAATACTGGAATATTAGTCATCGTCAAAACGATAGTTTGTGATATTAAGTTTATATAAGGTTCGTTCCTTCAACCGATTGTCGACCGATCGGCAATTGGTTAATGCATCGGTACATGAACCGTTTATTGCGCAACTCGATGCATGTACCAGTCGGTGGCTGCACCACCGGTTCTACCCTGAAGCCGGTGATCGAAATTACCGTACATTAACTGGTTGCGAATCAGTCACCATGTCACTTGGAACACGAAACTGAACCGTTCACTAAACGGTTATTGTTTTGAAGGAACGTTATTTTTCTTGTGCGCAGGTACGCGACCGTTGTGTATCGGTTATCTAGGCTGAAGGAACGAACCTATAGGCTCACGATCGATATTACTGAATAAATAATTTTTCAAAAATTCATGTTTAAATCATTTAGAGAGCTATTTTGCACATCCCACCCTATTAACGCGACAAGTCCGACCTGGATAAAATAAAAAAAAATAAAGTTCATAAATTCCACTTCAATTTATCTATCTTGGTTTTTCCTATAATGTCGAGAAATTGGTTTAAAATACTAGTAAACATTGCATTAAGTGTAAGAATATGCTACAGCCAGTCAGCGGTGCCCTAGCAAGACACCTGGACCGATCTAGAATTTTCTTAAGAGGGGGCACGAGATGAAAATTACGCTAAATTGTATTATAATATGTTTTTTCTCAGCAGTTTATTACGTTTATATTTACATAACTAGTGCGTGTTCATGTTGGTCTATTTTTCCATTGGTTTATTAAGTTAATGGTTACCTGTATACAGTTTACTGATATTATTTAAATGACTTTTTCCACTGAGTGGATTCGCAACTGTTAAGACATAGGTCCGTCGTATAAGCCAAATTTCAAAAGTAATATTAATACATTTTACGACACTGCGACAAATAAAACATTTTAAATATATATGTATATATATATATATATATATATATATATATATATATATATATATATATATATATGCATCTCATGGTCGGCTACCCTATTAATCATTTCTTTTTCTAACATTTTATATAACTATAATTCTTCTCGCCCTATATTGTTATTATCCTATATATGCAACTGCTACGAGATACCGTTATAAATGAATAGATAGAACGTTTTAGAGCATATATCTTAGTAAGTAAAAGTCGATTATTTAAATAATATTTATTTTTCGCTACACGATAGGGTTTTTACTGTCGACTGTTGTCAACGATCTTAAATGCTAAACTTCGAACATTAGATTAAAGCTTAAGCTATTCGTTCATAGAAGGCGTCATGCCACTTGGATTTTATCATTATTTTATCTCTAATTAATGTATTTTAAAAGTCATAGATAAAGATTCTCTATATATTCTGAACATCTACGGAACAGTACCTTTCGAATGGTATACATTTCAATACCCGCCTTCCAAAATACAGGCCGAAAAAGGGGTTGTGCGTTTTTCTCTTTATATATTAATAATATTATGATTACCTACCACCGACATTTTTAGAATTAAACTTTAAACCACTGTGGCACCTATCTCGATACAATTTGTCTTTAACATCAATGACCTTTTTGGCTCAAATTTTAAAATCCGATTGATTAATTTTTGAAGTCGGTGCCAAGCAAATCTAAAATCCTGCATTGCGTACTTATCTACTACTTCACCAAACTTAATTGTTACTTGGTACCGACTTCAAAGATATACTAGATTGGTAGGTAATTAATTTGTACAGAATGAGCACATTTTAATGTTTACATTTTTGAATTTCTGGGTAGGTACTTTACAACATTGAATGTTATTTATTTGCTAGACTTGTATTTTGTTATAATTATTTTCAGATTTTTAGTTATAGATATATTTTTTTAATACTTTATTTTCAACTTTTTAGTTTATTTGAACTCAGGTAGTTTTTATTCTTTATTTTTTATTTTGTATGTATAATCTTAATAGACAGGACCAGGTAACATCGAAAGCCCCAACATTACACAATGATACATTTTCATTCAAATTGACAGGTAAATGTTTACGAACAAAATGTACTAGTACGAGTTGACTTAATGAGCCCGAAATATATTTATGCCTTATGGACCACGCCACGTAATCTTTTTTCAACTTTTTTGACAACCCTGTATGACTATAGATAATTCCACTCCACCCTATGTACCAAACATTCTGTACATACGTCTGCCTACGGACAAGCATACATTTGTTAGCTGCGTTCTGTAAATTGTAGGACGGAGTAGAATCCATCTCATATTTACGGAGTCAAATCCGTCCTATATTTAAACCATCGTATATAACTCTTTGTGGACTACCCCATAAATTATTTCATTTTTAATATTTTATATTATCGCCCTATGTACCATTAATTCCTCTCCACACTTTATGCAACTTCTTATGGGCTATGAAATAAATATTTTTTTAATCACACTGTATAAATATAATTCAACTCCAGCATATATTTCAACCATCCTGTATATGATTTGTTTACGTCCACATCATATAATAGTTTTTCACCCTGTATAATGTTAATTCCAATTTTTTTAAATTTTTTTTACCACCAAACGTCCACTCCACCCTATATGCTAACCATCCTCTATATACAGCTGCCTATGGACGGACCACTATCATTCTACACCGTCCTATATTTCAATCATCATATAAATGCAACTCCTTCTATCACTTTACTTTGTGATTTTGTTTGATATAACTAAACACCCTGTGTATAAAAGCACCAAATAGCAGTTTAGAGTTTGACATGTGTTGTCAATGAATTTTCTATTAGGCCGGGGGAATGTGACACCAAAAGCACCGTCTTCGTAAAATGGAAAAATTTTCATTTAAATAGGTATTTGCCTGGTACAAAAAGTGCTTGGTACTCATTGATTTAAGGAGCCGAAAATACTATGCTTTACTACCAATATGCTATAGATGTACATATACAATTTTCAAATTCGCAATTACAACTTTCAGTGCCTACAATTCCCGCAATATTACGTTGGAATAAAAATATTTATGAGGAAATGTCCGTTACGTCACTTTTTAATCAGAATATTTGAATTTTCCGCGATTTTCTGGAAAACTGCAAGTTGCACGTCGCAGAAAAGTATATGAGATCACCTAGGGATCCTCCTTAAGAGATTAAACGTTAAAAAACTATATACATCCATAAGGAGTTTTTGAAAAACCGACCAATATATTAGGGATATTGGTCGATTTCCATGCACGCATGTGTTCATTCACAACTTTCATCACTTTGCCAATAGAATTCTTTTTTCAGATCTGAAGTTTCACCAATCTGGATATATACTCTATTAAACAAGACCATATTCATTCAAAACTGTTCACCACAGGAGAAGAAATCAGGTAACATACATATAAAAAAAAATACGCGACGAGTTGATAACCTCCTCCTTTTTGGAAGTCGGTTAAAAAATATACTGATAAATAAATAAACTATGATGAATCGGATAGATACAAAATCTTCGTGCATATTTATAACAGTTCATGATATCGATGTGCAAATGTCGGTATTCCGTTTCTCAAAAAATTGAGCTGGTAACATGTAAGTCCTTCGTAGTTCCCTTTTTTTTCTATCAAAAGTGTTTAACCTCTAAGAAATAGTTCTCAGCAAGTAGGTAATATTACAAAAATGCAAAATAATTTAGGGGGTTTTGTTATGTTACAAAATATGTTGTATGTCATAAGAACATCGAAGGCAAACAACAAAAAGACAATAGGTAATGCTAATGAAGTCGCCAAGTAGGAGCAGTGGAGCCATCTCCCCCACCCTAATCCTATCTAGGAGATCATTGGAGTGTATATAGAATAAACCATAAAATTTCCAACTACCCCCCCCCCCCTTACTAAGTAACGAATACTGGATAAGACTCAAAGTATCGGACCGCTACTTTTACAATGGTATCGTTACTTGAATTGCTTGCTTGCTTCAGCACAACCCATGTCGACTGCCGCATAATACCGAAAGGTCCGACTCGCACATTATCAGTTTCGTTAGTTTCGTTACTTCCTTAGATACAGTATGATTTCGTATGTTTGATACATACATTATTTCGTATGTTTCGTACTTACGAATACTATGTACCTACCATATTTCGGTATTTCTACGGATTATCATGACAGTGGGGTAAGTCGTCATTCATAACTGATTATATCTTAATATTGTTATTTATTAAATTTTTATAGTAAGCTTTTATATTTTGAACACTATTCACTAGCCTTTCTCTAGTTTAAAAATTTCATAAACAATTGAAATCTATAAAAGTATATTATAGTGCAATATACTTCGTGGGTTCAATTTAAAATTATAACAACTAATATTTACTTTCACTTTTCTAGAACTTTATTCACATCCAAACAGCTGATTCAAAAATACAATAACAATCCCATATAAGCTAGTCGTCACGGTATCACTGCCTGGCGATCGTGGCGTTCTTTTTTTATATCCCCAGCGTAGAATTCTCCAGTAGAAATCATCATCGCTCCTTCCGCTGTCGAGTCTTTCCGAGAATCGTATTTTTTTATCTAAAAGCGTTTGTTGTCGTGCTGAAATCACACAGGGTCGGCTTTGGGTAAATTTCGTAACACTGCCCCCCTTTAATTCTGATCGTCCCGATCAGAAACATCCCCTCCATGGTAGGGAGCGAGTCGATCTAAATGAACCACCTTCAATTTAGCCTTGGGGTTTCGACGGATTCGGTAGACGACATCATTAAGCCTCTTGACCACCTCGTATGGACCATCCCAGGCGGGTGTAAGCTTTGGGGATTTACCCTTGCTCCGTTGGGGGTTGTACAACCAGACTTTGTCCCTCTCCTGGAACCCGACTGAATTGGCCTTGAGGTCGTATCGCGTCTTCATCCGGTCACTGGTGGCCAACATCTGCGTTCGGGCTAATTCGTGTATTGCCAGCATGTTATGTCGGAGCTGGTCGGCATAATCGTCGATGTCTTGGGGAGGTTCTTCGGGGGAGCCAAATGCCAAGTCGCATGGTAGTCGCAGCTCCTTTCCGAATAAGACCCTGGCTGGGGTCAGGCCTGTACTATTATGTACAGCAGAGCGATATGACAACAGGAATAGGGGAATATGCTCATCCCAATCACGCTGGTTATTGCTGACGACCTTGGATAGGTGTTGTTCCAAGGTCCTGTTGAATCTTTCCACTATTCCGTCTGACTGTGGGTGTAATGGTGTTGTTCTCGTTTTCCTGATCCCAACATCGTGCAGACCTTCTGGAACACATTCGATTCGAAGTTACGCCCCTGGTCTGAATGTAATTCCATCGGAACGCCAAACCTGCTGAATAGTTGTTCTACTAGCACCGTCGCTACCGTGGTTGCCTCTTGGTTGGGTATCGCATATGCCTCAGGCCATTTGCTGAAGTAATCCATTGCGACCAGAATGTATTTGTTCCCCCTCTCAGACTCGGGAAACGGATCAGCGACATCGATGGCAATTCTCTCAAATGGGACGCCCACATTGTACTGCTGCATTCTACCCTTGGTTCGGGTCTTCGGGCCCTTACTGGCGGCACATGTGGCACATTTGCGGCACCAAGCTCTGACGTCTTCGAAGTAATTCACCCAGTAGTACCGCTGGCAAACTTTGTCTAGGGTTTTATTCATGCCCAGGTGGCCTCCGGTAATTCCATCATGTACTTCGGTCAGGATGGCTGGTACCTTTTTCTTCGGAACTACCAATTGGGACTTGGTTTCTCGTCCACCAGCGCTTTCCCAAACTCGCTTGAGCATTCCATTGTCTACTCTTAGAGAGTCCCACTGAGCCCATAACGATTTCAGCACGCCGGAGTATCCAGCTACCTCGTCCCATCGTGGCCTGGGTGCCCCTCTCATTTTGAGTGACAAGATTGGTTCGATGTCTGGATCAGCCATTTGGTCCTGGATGCACTGTTCCGTTGTCCAGTCTTCATTGGCCTGCACTCGGATCTGCCTGATGGAGATACCCTCTCGCTGTTCCGTCTTCAGACAATGCTTGCATTCCGCTCTACAGGGTCTTCTGGATAGGGCATCGCCATTATTGTGCAACCGGCCGGCACGGTGTTCCACCTTGAAGTCGTATTGCTGTAATTTCTCCATCCATCTGGCCAGTTGTCCTTCCGGTGTCTTCATGTCCAGCAGCCATTTGAGTGCGGCATGATCTGTTCGGATTAAGAAATGGCGACCATACAGGTATTTGTGGAAATGGTTCACAGCCCTTATTATTTCTGGCTTCGAGAATCCACGGCTGTAGTACTCGATCACCCTCTCTTCACCTTCTTGCACCTGGGATAGGAGGGCCCCCAAACCTGTGTTGCTGGCGTCGGTGTCTAAGATGAACTTGCCGGATTGTGTAGGAAAGGTTAGGATTGGGCTGGAACATAGTGAGTCGCCTGAATGATGTTTCGCAATCCTGATTCCAATGGAAGGTCTCTTTATCAGTGGTCTGCCGATGTAGAGGGGCGGCGATGGTGGCAAATCCCTCAACAAAACGCCGGAAATATGAACAGAGGCCCAAGAAGCTTCGGAGTTCATGTTTGTCTCTTGGAACTGGCCAATCACGGATGGCTTCTATCTTGTCTTCGTTGGTGCGGATTCCTGACTCGGACACTACGTGGCCCAAAAACTCTACTTCTTTTTGAATCAAGGAACACTTCTTCGGATTGAGTCTCAGGTTGGCGTTATTAATTCTGGAGAATACTTCGCCCAGGTTCTTCAGATGGTCGTCGAATCTCTGGCCCATGACTAGAATGTCGTCGAGGTACACTAAGCACGTCCTCCATGTTAACCCGCTCAGTACATACTCCATTAGCCTCTCAAATGTAGCGGGTGCATTACATAACCCAAAGGGCATGACCGTGAACTGAAACAGCCCTTTACTGGTGGAGAACGCTGTCTTCTCTCTGTCGTTTGCGTGCAGACCAACCTGCCAATATCCACTTTTTAGGTCTAGTGTGGAGAACCAACGGGAGCCTGCTAGTGTGGTCAAAGTGTCATCGATTCGGGGTAGTGGATAGGTGTCTTTCTTCGTGACATCATTCAGCTTTCTGTCATCCACGCAAAATCGGGTGGTTCCATCTTTCTTTTTAACTAGCACGACGGGAGCAGACCATGGACTGATGGATGGCTCAATAACTCCATTTTGTAACATTGTAACATGGACTCGATGTTTTCCTCGACTGCCTGTTGTTGCCCCAATGGTAGTCGTCTAGGTGGTATTCTGATGGGTTGAGCCTTTCCGGTATCTATTCGATGCTGGATGATGTTGGTGCGACCGGTAGTTCCATTTTTACTGTTAAAAGTTTGCCAGTGTTTTGTGATAAATTGCTTGGCTTTCTTCTGGTTCTCTGGTGTCAAGTGTGTCAAATGGTCAGCAAACTGTTGTAGGAACTCTTTATCGGGCCCTGGCTCCTTCACCGACGTCTGGTACTCTTCTTCGCAATTGATGATGGTCTCTACTGGCTCGAAACAAGCTATCTCTTGACCATTGGTAATTCGGATGTCGTTGTTGGACAGATTCAGGACTCTGATTGGTATATCTCGTCCGGTTTTAACTATAGCCCGTCCAACCAAGTAGTCATGAGCTGAGTGTACGGGCTCCACCATTCCAACGCAGCTCCCAGGATTGCTGTCTAGCTGCCCATGAATAATCTGTTCCGTTCGACCGGGAATTCTAGCTGAAGACTTTGCCACAATTTTTATGGGCGTGACTGATGTGTTGACGGGCCGTGTCAATACAAATTCCTCATTCAGGAACCGAAGAACATCATATCTCGGGTCGAACATAAATCCATGCTGGCTAATTATGTACATTCCCAGTATAAAATCGTTCTCAATATTCGCTACCAGGACCCTATGCCGGATCATGTTGTCCCCTATCTGTAGCACGACATCTGCCTCACCCTGTATTGACATGGACTCGCCGGTGACTGTTCTGAGCTGGATGTTATTGGTAACTGGCCGAATTTCTGATGCTCTCAAAACCTTGGACTTGGCAATGGACACAGCGGCGCCGGTATCGATGGTGATGGTAACTGCTCGCCCGTTGATGGTGCCTCTGATGACTAGGCTGCCGCTATCTCTGCAAAATCCCCGGATGGATACTGTCCTGGGGGCTGGTGGAGGGTGAGTCAGCATTCGCCCCCTTATGCTGACTGGTTGGAGTTTCCCTGGTTGGTAAGGTCGGTTTGTTGGTTGGTGATCGTTCCGGTAGCCTTACTCGGCAGTCACGTTGGAAGTGTCCTGTCCGTCCGCAGCGGTAGCATGCCCCTCTGGTGCCAGTTCTTTGTGACCGTTCTAATATTTTGTTCAGGCCAGCAAGCAGCGCTTGAAATGGTGACTCTGACTCTTCCTGGTTGAAGGAAACTGCTCGGACCCTCGGCTTGGACATGTTCATGACGGCCTCTACTTCCAAAGCCCTAAGTAGAGCTTCATTACTTTTCTTGACGCCACTTAGTCTTAGATTTCTTTGTACTTCCACATCTCTGATGCCGTTTATGAAACTCTGCGTGGCCAACTGGTCTTTCGTTTCCTCTGGCAGGTCTGGGTAGGACAAGTGTACTAACCGTCTAATCTCTGCTTCGAATTCTTGAAGGCTTTCACCGGATTTTTGCGTTTTCCCACTGAGTTGGACTTGGTATACCTGGCTCAAGGATTGATTGTCGTATCTCTTGTCCAGAATGGCGATGATCTTGTCGAAATTGCCTTGTTCTTCGACTGAAATGCTTTGGAGGAGTTCTAGGGCCGGACCTCTTAACGAAATTACCAGAGAGGTAGATTTTTCTTGATTATCCCATCCATTAGCTGTAGCCACAGCCTCAAATTGCCGTTTATACATGGGCCAAGATGAACTGCCATCAAATGTGGGTGGTTTGCTAACGGAACCTTTGGTACTCACGGTGTGCTGGTATTTTCCTCTCTGCAAATCTTTATCTTGTACTTCACTGTGTCTTTAATTGAACTGATTTCAGCTTTTACCTGGTTTTGGATAGCACTTATTTCAAATTTCACCTGGTTCTGGACGGAATCGATGTCATCTACTTTGATTTCAAGAGTCTCCACATTATTTATTAGGATCTTTATGTCGTCGTTTATTTCTTTTATATCTGATTCAACTATTTGCATTCTTTCATTAACTGTTTCATTAACTTGCGATACTATTTGCATTAATTGTTCAAATTGCAATTGTCTTTTTTCTTCCGTTTTGCCTTGTTTTTCTTCTAATAATTTAAATTCATTTTCTCGTTTTTCTTCAGATATTTTAAAATCAATTTGTCTCTGTTCATTCAATTTCGAGAATAATCCCTCAATTAAATTATGTTGCTCACTTTTCATCGTGGAAACAAGATTTTGTTGTTCACTTTTCATCGTGGAAACAAGATTTTCTAATTCTATTTTACGTTTTTCATCGATATTAGTGACAAGATTTCCTAATTCAACTTTAAGTTTATCATCAAAAGATTTCACTAACCTTTTTTGAATTTCTTCTTGATGTTGTTTTTCCTTCTTGTCACGTTTTTCTAGAATCTGTGCAATTTTTTCGTCCAGTCCCTCTGTAACCTGCTTGACTATTTTTGGTAGTTTCGTCCATACTACGAGTTTCCATAAATCAAATTAAGATGTTAACTGCACTTAATCCTTCACTTCTAACACCAAATTGCAATATACTTCGTGGGTTGAATTTAAAATTATAACAACTAATATTTACTTTCACTTTTCTAGAACTTTATTTACATCCAAACAGCTGATTCAAAAATACAATAACAATCCCATATAAGCTAGTCGTCGCGGTATCACTGCCTGGCGATCGTGGCGTTCTTCTTTTATATCCCCAGCGTAGAATTCTCCAGTAGAAATCATCATCGCTCCTTCCGCTGTCGAGTCTTTTCGAGAATCGTATTTTTTTATCTTAAAGCGTTTGTTGTCGTGCTGAAATGACACAGGGTCGGCTTTGGGTAAATTTCGTAACAATAGTATAAGATATAATTTCCAAAAACAGCTCTATAAAATAAAAGATTTATTTGGGATTGAATGAATTTATTGAATGCAGATTCAATATGGAGTTTGATGTAGGTAATAACAAAATCGTCGCCAATAACTGCTAGACAATATATGTAAGAAAAGTTTCTTTATAAAAAAGATAATGCACTAAAACTTACGAATGTTGATAAAGTCTTATTTATCTATTTCTTTATTGAAAATAGTATCTATATTTATATTTCTGTCTACTTACTAACGAGACTGATATAAAAAAATAAAAACATGTATTTAGTTGTATTGCTTGATTGTTTATTTATTTTTCTATCTATTTATTTTATATTTATAATTGAATAAAAATATTACTTAATAAAATCCGTTCATATTATATCAGATAATAATTTAATTATTATAATAGGTAAGCACTGATTAGTACTCTATATTTACGTGCCACTACTGAAATTGCGGCTAACGAAAGTAAAGGGTAACGAATACTTTGTAGCTTGTAGTGAGAGTAAAAGTAACGAATACATACGAGTATTCAATAAGTCGTTACTTTTACAGCACTATACCGAAGTATCGCAAAATGGAGAAGAATCACCTACAAAATAATGTCGAATTTACTCACGTCACCGATATATCTAACAGCATATTTTATTGAGACATTTTTCATTATAATCAAACTTTAATTTTGAAACATCATCTATAATGTCATACATACAGTTAAACAATTTGAGAATTAAGTATAAAAATTATATTAAAAATTTTCCAACATTAAAACTGTAGTTAGTTCACAACGAATTATTCGCCAATCTCTCTACATAATTTATAGATGTGTAGTTAAAAAACATGTAGTTAATTTCCCTGTGAGCTTATCACCTTAGTAACAATTTAAGACTTTCATCTTTGTAACACGACAGATATGTTTGGCCCGTAATGTATCGTTTAAGACCCGACGTATAGGTAGGATTTTAAGTTCGAGGAGATAAACGATGTTCTGAAATAGAATATCATCACCTCTTTGATTGTTTCACATATGAAAACTCGTATTCTATCATTGTCAACAAAAAGACATAAAATTATGTTATCATTTAGTGAGCATTTATTTTCAGTTAATTATAGGTGTTAGAGATTAAAGAGAAACGGACCATACCACTATTATATCCAACTGCATTAAACACAAGATTGCTGTAAAAATATTTACAAAATATAAGCATAAGCAATTTTTAAATAATGGACATCTTTTAATAGAACGTCTTTAAATATGCATAGAATATGCATATATCGATTGTAAATGCAGATACTATGCCTAAGCAACATTTTTCAGATCCAGAAAACATTTTGTTGAGATTTTGTTATTCCATTGGGTATTTCTGCATCTACACTTAGTTTAGCATTCTGTTATTATAAGAGAAAATATCTTTAGCTCTAACTAATTTTGCGATATAGTTGCAAACCTATTCCAATTGAATTATTCAACTGGTAACGTTGAGAAATTTTTGATGTACAACAGATTGCTAAAAATTTTCTCAAGTTGGTCTCCATAATGGATATTAACTTTACGTAATGCTTTTTGTTACGACCCATATTGTCCAGACTTATTTAATTATTGAAAATTTGATACAATATAAGTAAACCAAAGTATATATGTTTCTAATATTGCAGTTTCAGACAAGCAGGGAATCAGTGGATTTTCTTACATTTTCCTTAATATTTTTTAAACTAAGCGCATTGAATTTATAATCTCACAACAAGCACCTCTATTTTATCTGCTACATGTTGTTCTTGATTTTTATGAAAATATTTTTATTTTCTAATTTATCCCACAAAATTAAGATCATGATTTTCTCTTTACTCTGTCAATAAACTTTCAGTGAAGCCCTATATAATCTTTTGTTCGAATTTAGGCTAAAAGTTTGGAAGGTGAATAGGAGAATGGGTTAAATTTTAAACAATAAAGATTTTTTTTTAATTATGAAAAAATATATTTGTATTTTGAATCCTTTCATTTGATGTATTACGTGATGCGTTTGAAAAAAAAATATATTTTTATTTTCCATTTAATTTTATAATTTGCCCTCAAAATTAACGTTAAGAGCTTTTTTTCCGGTAAAGTTAAAGTGACGCCCGATACCCCAAATTTTTTCAAAATTTCTAGTTATATTTTTGTATCTTTTAAACAATTAATTTTAAATATATTTGTGTTCCTCATAATGAGTCCTTTCATTTGTTGTATTACATGATGCGTTTGAAAAAAGTTCCTTTTAATTTTATAATTTGCCCTCAAAATTAACGTTAAGAGCTTTTTCCGGTAAAGTTAAAGTGACGCCCGATACCGCAAATTTTTTCAAAATTTCTAGTTCTGTTTTTGTATCTTTTAAACAATTCATTTTAAACATATTTGTGTTCCTCATAATGAGTCCTTTCATTTGATGTATTACATGAAGCGTTTGAAAAAAGATTATTTTTAATTCTATAATTTGCACCCTAAAATTAATAGTTTTCTCTTTATTTTTCCTGTAAAGTTCTAGTGAGTATTATAAATCTACTTTTTCCAAAATTTAAGTTCTAATAGTTTTGGAAATAAGGGGGATGGGTAGTAGTTAAACAAAGAGAGTTCTGGAGCGGAAGTGGGCATAAAGGTAACCAGTCATCGAGTTCTCGCCGGGAGCTGCTGCCGAGCTGTTGGTAGTTGTTGTTTGGATAAGAAGAAAAAGACATTGGGAAGAAGAAGACATTGGGGGTGGTCTTAGGGGTGCGTGAAAGACATTTGGGTGTGTCGCAGAGGTGCGCGCCATCTGTTGTTAATAAATGAAAGCCATTGTATTGTGGGTTGCGTGTGTTGCAGAGGTGCGCGCCATCTGTTGTTAATAATTGAAAGCCATTGTATTGTGGGTTGCAGTTGCACGCCTTCTGTTGTTGGTTGTGGTGGTTAGAGAGAAAGAAAGCTAAATACTTGGCCGGGTATCGAACGCGGCTTGCCTGATTACAAAGTCAGGTACCCAGCGAGCTGCGCTAACGCGGTTAATCGAGAAATGTTTATTTGAAAAGGTATAGTACATGCCCGTTGCGCGGGCGCGTGTTTTTGGGCGTTGTTCGGTTGGATATTTGGGGGCTGGATGGGGGGATATGGTACTTTGTTGTCTGTAAAAAATTTTAAAATCTTGGTATTTTGTTGTCTATAAAAAAATTTAAAATCTTTTGCTTAAGCCTGCATGCGCGAGAACGTCCATTCCTTCGAGTATATAGTTTTCGTAAGCGAGCGCCAGCCTGCGCAAGAACGGCAACTCCTTCGAGTATTAAAACTAGACAACTGTTTAAATAAGTTTATTAGCATATAGTATATTATGAATTTTCAGAGCATCCTTAATAATTAAAGCTATATTTTGTTTTGTTTTTGTACAATATATAGTAAGGCCGCCATCATCCAACCACATAGTCAAATCCAAAGAAATACCATCAAAACAAAGCTGGCAATCATCCCATACAGTGTCAGGTTCATCTTTTCCATGTGAAGGATCGTTATGGAAACCATATGCAAATTCCAAGTCTTTTTTAAGCACCGTGTAACTCTCCACCGTTAAATGTAGAATTGTTTCACCAATTTTGAGAGTGGTCTCGGTATCGGTAATATTAATTGTTAAAATTTCTGGTACTGCCGCATATTTGCAAGTGCACCCGTTGTAGGTAATCACAGTTGTTAAAACGTCTGGTACCACGTAACATCCATTTTTGGGATTTAGCTTTCCAGTTAAATCTTTCGGCTGTATAGTTCTCGTTGGCACTGCACTCATATTAAATCTTTCTTGGGCATCAAGTACACTTTCCAAATTCATGACTGGATTGTTACAGCTTCAACTCAAGACTGTATAAAAGAAATAAACTCTTTTAACTTATTGTCGTGAGTGTGTGACGACAGCAAACACTACAAATATTAGTTTTTTGTGCCTATGGGTGCAGTCTTATTCAATTCACTACGAATAAAAGGTGTGGAATATGTTTAGAAGAGATAACTAATAATTTTGGGCTATTGCCAAATTGTAACCATTGTTTCTGCTTCCCATGAGTAAAAAGATGGCATCAAAATAAAGACTTTGAATTGAATATTCGCAGATGCTGTCCAGAATGCCGTATTGCCTCTCCTTATGTCTATCAATCTGAGGTTTATTACCAGAAAGCGGAAAAAGATCGTTATATAGTTGAGAAAAACGAAAAAATGAAGAAAATACGATGTAGGTATTTCCGAAAAAGCAAACCCAAATGTTCGTTTGGAAATACTTGCTTGTTTAGCCATCGATTACCAAATAGGGTTGAAATAGATATACGGCCACCCCAAATGAAACGTGCAGGTATGGGTGGTGGTAATGATTTCATAGAGGCTCAGTTCCCCCGTGGACGAGGTAGAACTCAGCGTCCAGCAATAGGAGGGCTCCCAGATACGATTAGTTTACTCGTGGTGGAACCAGGAATTTTTTACGTCTTGAGGGATGAATAAAAATCGGTATTTATTTAAAAATTCATGCCAATAAAATCATAAATGTATTTAAAAATTCCTGATAATAAATTCTCAAATCATGAATCTGTATTTATTTAAAAGTAATGTTAATAAAATCGAAAAATAATATAAATCATGAATCCGTAATTATTTAAAAATTCCTGATAATAAATTCACATTATATCTGGTATGTTAGATATGGAAACCGCAACGGAAATGATGACCGCAGCGAAAGGACACTGTGATATCTTGTTTACGCTGAATGAAACCGAGCTAAATAAATTTACAGGAAGCTGTGGTTTGATAAAGTTATCATGTTGTTGCAATAAACTTTTGCAGGAAGTTCCCATATGATAAGCAGTAATTAGTTGTTTTAACTAACGGAAATTTCGTTATACGCAAATGACGTAGTTCGATGCTGATAAATAAAATAATTGCGAATTTTTATTTCATTGTAACATTAATATTTTAGAAATATTAAAAATTGGACTTTGTATCTATTGAAATACCAGACTAACTTGCCTATGATGAGCTGCATTTACTGTAGTACCATTAGCTGAATGTTGTAGTAAATAATTGCAATATGTATAAGAATAATATTTTTTTTAAATTAACGTCATTTTATGTTTAGAATTGCTAGAAATCAGACGAAATAAAATCAGCAAATAACTACTGTGGTGGAGATTCATCAAAATGTTTAATCAAATTGGTGCAGGCAGTGATAACTATATCAAAAAATGTAAACAAGTTGAGCTTAGGGATATTAGAAAACATATGAGACTTTTTAATTGTGCTATTCGCCATGGAAATTTATGTGTGGAAACTTTGAAAAAATTACAAAACAACGTTGGTTATTAAAAACGCTTTCGGACTTTGGTGAAGCAGTCAAAAATTGGAATGGGTTTAAATAATAAACGTTCTAGTAGAGTTCAATGGGATGACATTGTTTCATGTTTTCCAAACCGTGTTAGAACTGGGATAATAATTAACAAATCAAATAAAGATATCTTGATGTTTCTGGATGATGCTTCAATTATGTTCAAGTCCAGAATTAGTAACATTTTGAAAAAACTATTTACGCTTAAAGTGAATACTTGTTTTTGTGGAGAATTTATAAAGTCAGATATGGATGAAATTACGAATCACAAATATTTTAATACTAAAAATGAAATTATTGATCTGGGAACAGACTTGGAGAATGGTTTGACAATCACGTAAAGGATCCAATTATGAATTCCCTCGAAGAATTTTCAACAGAAGGTAGTGGCTAAGTCTTAAAACGTATTATTTCTTTGGAAACAAACATAAATGCCTTTGAATATGGCAATGTTGCTCCATCACTTTAATCATATGACTAAAATGACGCATTTTCCGAGATCGAGGGAAATATGGAAATCTGGCGTGACTGGCCCTCAAAAGCGGGCCCCCCTCCCTTTTTCTGTGACGACTTAGTTATGTTAACGAAGACATAAGTTTCAGTTAGTTTGCAACAATTGATTAACGTATTCAGTACAATTCCAAGATGGTATCTATTCAACCTAACCAAAATAAAGTTGAAAGTGATCAAGATGTTAGACTGTGGGTTACACCGATGGGTAAATTAACCTATACAGAAGTATGTCTCAAATTTGGTGTCGACATTGAAAATGACAGACTTCTTCTGGAAGCTGACGTGGACAGACAAAGTACTCATCGATGATAATGTCTTGGAGTGGTGTGATTACGCTGGTGAGTACAGACATAAAAAATATCATTTTATGGATTTACTCAAGACGCAGCAACCAACTATGGAGTACGAGGAAATTCAAGATGCATATATAACTCAAAAGAAATACATTTGCATGAGCGCAATAGACTTTGAAATGCTGTTTATGCAGATGCGGAGCAAGAAGGCTACAGAAGTTCGCATCCTCTATACTTTAATTAAACGCATCTTTATGAAATATATCAAGTACGGGAAGTATCACGAGGAAATGCGCCTCAAACAACTTTCTGCACACAACGACCTAATTTCTGCCAAAACAACCATTTGATGACTGAGTTGGCTGAACTTAAGCAGATTGTGATACAAGTAAAGAATACCGCTGAGACTGAGATAATACAAATGCAAAAAGAACGATTACATACGGAAGAAGAGAGAAACAAAGCAGATCGTGATCGTATGCGAGCTGATGAGGAACGAGTTAAGGCTGAAAAAGAACGTATTCAAGCCGAGGAAGCAAGAGCCAAAGCCGAACTGCATCGAGTTCGATTAGAACAGGAATCTGTCAAGGCATCGGAACGTCATCATGAGGTTCTGAACGTTGTTTCTCAAAGAATACAGTCTCAGGTAGTGAAACGCTTGAGGAACGAAGTAGTTCATCGTGTACTTCCCAAGTCCATCAACCACGAAAAACAGAGATGTATGGCTCTGTTAGCTCTTAGTAAGAGCGAATGGTACCTCATACGTAGACAGCGGCGGTCTTTCCAAGCAGCTATAAAGGCAGTGCTGAAGAAACATCCAAATGCTCAACTTGTTAAAGAATGGTTTAATGTCTCACATCCCATAGATACAGGTAACGCTGTCAAGTTCCGACTTGGGCACTTAAAAGTGTTCGCTAGAGGCAACACACTGCGAAATCAGCACCATTCTCTTGAGCCATTCTGACCTGATTGATAATATAAAACGTTGCCATGGAGATCTCCAGCGATGCTCAACAAATTACCAACCCAGAATAAAGTATTTGTATAATAGTGTTATTTGTTTCCCAATTATATTGTAAATATTGTATGTTTAAATAAAACAAAATATGTTCAAATTAGCATTTTTATTTTTAGCATACATATATTTTTAAATAACCTGCAATTTTCCGTTTACATATGCAGCAATGATCTATTTTCAGTGAACAATCAAAGCAACTAGCAAAGTGTCTGCATGGCATAAAAACAATTGTCATTTCATTAGTTAAGCAAATTTTACAAGTATTATGATTAGAGTCAGTGTGGGGATTTGGTGGGCAGTCTCTAAGCAATAAACATTTAGCTGATCCCTTTTTGTGAAGCTCTGTAATATCATCATAAGGTAAGAGATTCTTGAGCTCTAAGCCACAGCAATGACAAGTGATCCTGTCACCGTAGCCCGTGTAAAAGAATCCGGGGTTGACAAGCTCGGTGGGTGTCTGCTTCAAGGCAATAGGCCAGTCTTTGAACGTCTTAAGTCTGCTCTCAAATGTCACTTTGCTTTTATGCCTGATAGGTCTGGTGATGTGGTAAGTGTCATCAAAATCAAAAAAGGGAAAATATGGATTCCAGTCCAGATGATCGGCAACAGGGTCATCACCATCTTCCCAGTTGAAACCACGTGTATCACAAAATGGGCATTCAACAGCATCATTTAAGCTGCCATCGGAGTCTATTGCATCTTGTCGGTCGATAAACCCTGCTCTTGCTAACTTTTCAGCAGGGAAGTCGGAAGGCCAGTTTTCAAAGGTACCTAATCGATTTTCGTATATTTGGAAGTATTCTCGACACTCCATGGTGTAGAACAGATGAAATAAACAACAATTTTTTTAATTTATAAGGATTTATTCAATTTTTCTAATGTCAATATCTCGCAAAATAATGTTTTTATAATAATAAATATGTTCTTTTAATGCAATACATAATGGAGACCTGTCATCTAAACAAAATGGTTTTAACAATTTTTCAATCGGTAAACGATTTAGTAAATTTGACCATAAACGAATTTCATCAATTATTTTGTAATAAAAAGTACAGAAATTTAAGCGCTCCAAATAAATTATTTTACTTGAGATAATAGGGTTAATAGCTAAGAGTTTAACCACATCACTATAATCCAAATATAGTGCGCAAATGTTTTTCATCACCAACACTTGTTTGACGTCTTCATACTGAATCTGGGATAGATGGAGACAATCTCCGCAGGTCACTGGGGTCACTGGAGGTGTGACATTTTCAAAAAAGTTTGTTTTCAAGAGCTTGAGCTCAATGATGACATCTTCCCACTCGTACATAGTCATTACAATTTCCGTTGGTGTTCCAGCGGCTACAGGTGTTTTTTGCAAGATAACCACTGGAGAATAGGATCTTGCAGAACTGAGTGCACATTGAACATCATACTCTGAATTCAGTAATGGAAATCTCGAATGCAGCAAGTAATAGTCTTAATTTTTGGCAGCTTCATCATACATTTGTAACACTCTATCCAAGTCCGCACTGTAATTGATAGTGGAATCACTACTATAACCACTATCCATGGTTTCAAAACTGCTGATACTACTCATTTTCACAAATCACTCGAGGGGTATACTGGGACTGGGAATATATGTAGGGAATTTTCACAATTTTATAGTTGTACCCCTTCCACTACCTGATTGCGGTTGATTTCAATTATGTGTTCCTACGCCAAGATGGAAAAGTAGATCTCTTGTTGCTAAGAGCTCCTCTGTTCCCCATTACCATCATCATATATGTAAGGCTTTTAAATGTTGCATCACTTGTTGTTTTTCACAATAAAATTTGATATCTTTCTGTAATCGTTTAAGTTTGGTGATATGTTGGCTTAAACTTTTCGAATACTTTACAGTGATGTTTTCACCCTGAGTCTTCATTTTGCAATGCAAGCACATGTCTATATTTATAATAATTTATTATCAATTAATGATTGGCCTTGGTGTTATAGTCTGTTTTTAGTGCCAATCCAACTGTCGTGGCTCGAATCAAACCCAAGCCACCGAACTTTAACCTTGTTGCCTTTTCGTTGCAAAATTTTCTCAGCGAGATACACATCAGGATAGGCGGCCTTTTGCAATTCTTCTTCGTAAAAGCTCCCTTGAATCGGTGTACCAGACATATCTTCCAAAATATATGTAACTGGATTAGTTATTTTAACCTGCGTAATTTTAAACAATTCCGTACTCCAGCTGGGAAGGTAACCTTTATCAAAAACGTGCTTGGTTTTACTTATTCGCACAACATCTCCGACTTTCAGTTTTCTTGGTCCAGCAATTTTCAGGTTATTGTATACTTTAATATCTCCAGCGTTTTTCCTATTAATGTCCACAGGTCTCATCTTTGTCTTGGAATGTTTTTGATGATTGTAGTCCTTAACGATTTCCTGTAGAATATCCATCCGTTTGTAGGTGCCGTTCAAACTAAAGTACTTGTAGAGCCGTTCTTTCAGCGTTCTAATTACTCGTTCAGCTATTACGGCTTTCAGTCCACTAAATGTACTATACTGATTGATTCCGTATGACTTCATTAGTTTCTGACAGCAACTATTGTAGTAGTTTGGAGATTTTTCGGGTGCCGTCCTTCCTTGAAAATACTCTCAAAGGCACGAGTTACCTCTTCACCGGATTTCGTTTTCCGCGGTCTCGTCCACACGTACTTTGAATAACAATCAATCACCACGAGGAAGAACTTGAAATTACGATTGGACTGCCAGGAGTCATCGAAACCTTTGATTATTACACGTCGGCGAGGAAACTTTCGTCTCACAGGTCTATGCAGTTCCTTAACAACTTGAAATTTTTCTTTGGAATGTTTCGCTATAGGAGCCATCTTGTATACTGCTTAAAAATAGAAAAAGGCATGTTTTTATTGACCCTAATGATGCTTTTTAATTGCAGCAATACTGTCTGCGATTGATTCAAGTTTTTTATTTTGGTCCAACATTTGATTTGCAATATCATCATGTAGTTTTTGCATCTCGGTATAGGTCAGGCACTACTTTTGTCATCTTGTCTCTAAGTTCAGTTAGATCAGAAAGATCTTTAGCCTTATCCTTTCGAACAATATTTAATACTTCTGCTGCATCAACACCTTTAGGAGCTTGTTTCATAGAAAGTTCCAGATCATTTATACGTTTTTCCTGTGATATACGGTTGTCATTAAACGAGGCTTCAAATTTTATGATGGTTTTCATATATTCTTTCCGGGCAGATTCCAACTGAGCTTCTATTGTATTGCATTTTGAAATGAGACGCGACATATTTTGTAGTTGGGTTTCCATAGCTTGTTCGGTTTTCAACATGAGAGTATTCATTGCAACAAAGTTTTGAGCTCCACGTTCCTCGCTAACCTTTTCGTTTTGCATAAACACAAATAAGGTTTGCTGAACTTCACCAGTGTAGTTGCTGAAAGCTATTTGAAACTCACTATGTAGTTGTTGAAGTCCGTTTGCTATTTTCTTATCAACGTACTGCTTGTTGGCGGCATCCATGGCCTTCGTCGGTACTTCGACATTGGTAATTTTCAGCTTCTCAGCATCGATATTTCCCTTCGCGGTAAAGGAAAATGGCACTTTCATAAAAGCTAGGTTATGTGATGTTGATGACATTAGTTGCTGATGGGCACTACGCCCAAACTTGTTTAAAGTCATCGTGAAACTGACATGTTTGCCATAGGATAAGGAATAATATACAATTTCAATTTCGAAATTTATTTATCTCGTATAATATTAGCTTCCTTAAGTTCATTTAAAATGGCAATTATTTCGTTGTCGTGAGAGGTGTTGCCTGCTTCCTTGGATGCAATCAGTAGTTTCAACCGTTCAACCAATTCGTTGGGATCATCCCAGTAGACGTATTCCATTGGCTTGTTATTGTAAGTTAACTTCATACCAGTTCCAGCAAAACGTTGCTTCTTTGTCAAAGGAGGAAACATTGGCTTTATAATTTCAGTATATTTATATAGGCTTGAAGCTTTCAAACGACCTGCTGCATTCTTGTGTGCTGATGTCATTACCAACACTTTTCGGTATGCTTCTAAATCATCGGGGGCATAATCAGGTGACTTGTAAAATATTAATTGATATAGCCCTGGAGTACCTCGAAACTGTAGCCCACCAACGATAATGTGACCTCTACTACGACTGAAATTGATTTCCTTTTATCATCGCTTTTAGTGATATAGTCTTCAAGATACTTGTGTGCAACTGGAGGATACTGATCCATGTAGTCCTCTGTTGCTTCTTTAGAGAGATTACCAGGATCCTCGTAAAAGGTTTCGTTCTCCACCTCATCATCATCATCATTGGTATGCATACTAGTTTCAGCGATTGGTTCTTCATCGAGGAATTATGTCTCTTCCAACTCATGTTTTTTGACTGGTGGCAGCTCCTGCACTTCTTGTTTAATTACTTTACGTTTAATGGTCTGTGTTGGCATCTTAGTTAGAACTTTTGCTATAGTTGAGGCAATATCTTGTAGCGGTGTCATTACCGGTCTAAAAAGTTTATTCAATGTTTCATCATGTTCCGACTTTCCCAGCTTCAGACTAAGATATTTCTTGCGAATAGAACGTGCCAATTGCTTGATATTTTTCTTCCGAGCAGTGACAGCAATGTTGCTACTCAATGAAGACATTTTTATCAACTAATAGCAACCATCTTTAGATTGAACCTTTATATATTTATCGAATCCTTTACGGTAGCGGCCATCATTCATTCATCATTCCTTTGCTATTGTAATAAAGCCAAAACGATTTTGCCAGCATTCCGAACACATTGTCTTAAATTTATCATAGTCCATGTCGGGAGACACGTGCTCATCAAAGACATGCTTCAAATTTACCTCATCTTGTCTGAATATGACAATTACGTTGCAATTGTCTCGAATCAGTTGCTTAGGTATTTTGCTATACGTTTGGCATAAATATATTGAATAGATATTCCTGTGCCTTCCCATCGAAAAAAAATTCTGAATCTTGTTTTGTTTATCACCATTCACATCATCGAAAATGAATACTGAACATTCGCGTGCCTCACTCGGATCAATTACTTCTTCGTTGTCTTTAAAGGGAAAATACGATACACCTTTAACCAGCTTGAGAACGTCTTGTAAGAGCTGGTACTTTGGTTGGTAGAGTGACTTGGAATAGATGTAGACGTTCTCGAATCGTAGGCCGTTTTCATTGAATAGCAGTGATAACGATGCGTTGGTCTTTCAGCAACCACTAGGTCCGCAGAATTCTGCTCGTAGGGAATTTGGTAACAATTGTCCGTGTCGACTTGCTGATGATAACGATTCTTCAACAAAGTCCAAATTTTCGATAGGCAGTTGGACATCCTGTTGCTTCATATACATCTTACGATATACTGGCATCAGCCTTATTGCGGATACTAATTAAATACAACAGTCTATCTCAGCTTCAATCAGTATCATGCTAACTCCCAAAGGAGGTAGTCTACTGAATAGCGCAATCAATAAATTACCATTTGAACTACATCTACCTGGTTATCAGTTTTGTGGGCCCGGTGCAAAACTTCAAGACCGTCTCTCCAAGGGTTAGCACGGAATCAATAAGACAGACGCTGCTGGTCGAGCGCACGATATCGCCTACAGTAAATACAAGTCTTTGGCGGATCGTCATAAGGCTGATTACGAGTTGGAAAATCGAGCCTGGGAGAGATTCAAGTCAAAGGACGCTTCACTTGGCGAAAAAGCAGCTTCTTGACTTAGAACTACAGGCATGAAGGCTAAACGCAAGAAAAAAAACTTTTCGACAGAAAGTGGTTCTACCAATCAAGAGAGCTATTGTCGGATCTGGAAGTGATGTCCGTAAGACATCGTTATTGGCGTTGAGAGCAGCCCGAGCAGTCATTAAAAAGGCAGGTGGTGGCAACAATATCCGTGTACCTCGAGTCATTCCTTTTGAGTCGAAAATAGGTGGTTTTCTCACACTAATACCCCTATTTGCGGGGTTGTCAGCACTTGGAGCTCTTGCCGGGGGAGCCAGTGGAGTAGCCAAAGCCGTGATAGATGCAGAGAACGCCCGGAAGAAGTTGGAGGAGGACCAGCACCATAATCAAGCTATGGAAGAGCTTGAGAAAAAAGGAAGCGGTATTTTTCTTAAAAAGTCCCGCAACGGCTTCGGGCTTTACTTAAAGAAGCAAAAAAACTCCCAATAAAGCTACCCAATCGAGCACTCTACAATCACGAGCTTGAGCAATATGCCAAACATTTGAAGATCCCCCACTTTAGGGGAGTATTTATGCGAGACGCCTTACCTAAACATTCACAAATAAGGGAGTCTGCCACGGTACGCATTGGGTAGCTTATGTGCGAAATGGAAACACCGTTCAGTACTATGATAGCTTTGGATGTTTGAAACCACCCCGAGAATTAGCCAACTACTTTGGCA
Organism: Octodonta nipae; assembly: GCA_034190945.1. NCBI lineage: Eukaryota > Metazoa > Arthropoda > Insecta > Coleoptera > Chrysomelidae > Octodonta > Octodonta nipae. The sequence goes on from CM067216.1 coordinate 84,165,852, forward strand.
ATGGAATGAAAATCCTCTACAACAATGACTCTCATCTGACATACAATCAATCAAATTGTAGCCATTTATGCTTGAAATTTCTCTATAATAAAAAATAAATATTTTGCATTATTGTTGTTTTACCTTTACCTATATTAGCAGCTAACAAGCAGCCAATTTTCAGTCATGTCTGTGATCATCACATTGAAAGGTCGCAGCCCAATACTGTCGATTGATTTTCAACCACCTATTCAGTTGGGTCCCAACTAGAACTACGGACTAGCTTTATTGAGTTTTCACTCGTACAACAGCATTCCAAACATTGAGAGAGGTGACAAGATCTACCTGTTTGACGATCACAACACGCAAACATTCATCGACTTGCCTGAATACGAAATTGGTGACATCGAAGCTTATATTAGAAAGGCACTTGATATTCATTTGGCAAAGGACGTTGAGAATATTTTCTAATTGAAACCAAATAACAATACTCTCAAGTGTGAGCTTTTCAGCAGCAAGTACGCTGTGGACTTTCAACCGCAAGACAGCATCGGCGATATTCTGGGCTTCTCTAAACAGCTGCCACCAAGCAATCAAGTTCACAGTTCCGATTTACCAGTGAACATTATAAAAGTTAGAACGATTCATCTCGATAGCAACATCACATCGGGAGCCTTCTACAACACTCCTTCACACACTATTTGCCGATTAACAGAAGCGAAATACATAACCTCACATTGCAAATTTTGAATCAAGACTCTGAACTTGTGAATTTTCGTGGTGAAGAAATCATCATTCGACTTGAGCTGAAACAACTACAATAATAATGGGTCGACTTGTATTTGATGAAGAACCATATAAGAAGTCAACCGCTCGTCGACCACCATCAGTTTATATGAAACCTCTCAAGAGATCACTCACGCTCTCAAACAGATTGTTTCTACAAACGCTCCGCTACCATGTCAACTCCCCAAATGTTCGATATCTTCCGCAAACCAAATTTTGATGATAGTATAAGACGCGAGGAGTTGCGAACCTACTATCCAAACGTCAAATCATTCGGCAACAATGATATCGTTGAAATCACTGTCAATCAAACAGATTGTTGGTTTTCCATGGCTGATTCCTGCATCTCAATCCAGGGACAACTGGTGAAGAGAGCAGGCAATGGAGATGTTTCTCTATCACCAAATGCTGGGGCTTTCTTCTTCGACAGCGTTACGTACGAGTTGTGCGGCAAGGAAATTGAAACCGTGAGAGACCCTGGTCGCGTGAGTACAATTCGTGGATACTTGTGCTACGACCCCAACAGTTCAAAGGACCTATTCATAGCCGGGTGGAATTTTCCACATAAAGCGTATATGAATGCCGCCGATAAAACTTTTGTTTTACATCTTCAACGTCTAGAAGCAGGTGATGTGTGGTAAACAAACAATTGCGAAGTCGTAGCGATGATGATTGCCTTATAATCACGGATGCTGCTACCAAGGGCAAAGTGACAATAAACAACATCGAACTCAAAGTTCGTCACATTTTTCCAAACGATGACGTTAAATTGGATTTACTGCAAGCCGTCAAAGCGGATTCCAGTATAATTTTACCGTTTAGTAAATGGGAGCTAAATGAGATGCCTGCTCTCAAAACAGGTGCTACTCGTGAAATTTGGGCTGTGAAGACGTATGCCGCACTGGAAAGCCCTCGTTACGTTATCTTAGCCTTCCAAACGGATCGCCACAGCAACATCAAAGAAGATCCCACGGAATTTGATAATATTCACATTTCCAATATTCGTCTAAATTTAAACCGCGAAGTTTGGCATATGGAGAGATTTGATTTAGATTTTTCAAAGAGTGAGTAGGGTGAGGCGTACAAAAGGTATACGGACTTTTATCCCAGCTTTGGCGGCGGCAAACACCCTCTACTGGATTATGTTGCATTCAAGACGCACACCCTATTCGTCATCGATTGCTCCCGACGTGAGGACACCATGAAATCCTCGACTGTAGATATTCGCCTGGATATTGAAAGCCAGACGGGATTTCCCGATAAGACCCGAGCCTTCTGCATAATTATCCACTATTGCCTAATGGAATTTCTCCCACTCAGCGAAATTGTCCGAAGCTTATATTAGATCACTCAGCTGTTTAGAAAATCAGTTTCGGTACAGCTTTTCAACGGTTCACCATGGAAATCGACATTCAAGGTTTCGAAATCGAGGGAAGATTTGTTCCCAAAAAATTGGTTATCAAGACACGTAAACGCACAGGTGTGTTTTTATTTAAACCACCTAAACCGTTTAACTATCTATCAGCAGCAGACAAAAGACAAGTACGATATTTGGAACAACGGCTACATGGACTCCACTACTCTGATGGCCACTATGATTTGAATACTATGAACGACATTTTGAGAATTTACCTAACCAAATGCACGCACATATATGTACGAGGCCATCAGAAATATGACTTTTTATTTATCAGGTTATTTGAAGAGCTGAAAATTCACATTTTGAGAAAACTGCTTAACGAAGATGGGGAATCACACTATCACCTAATCAATCTGGAGAACTTCAAAGACACTGTTAACCTAAAACCTTCTGACTCTCCATGCATTTTTCACTGCCGCTGCAATGATCCAGTACGATGTGCAAAAGAAAATGTTGATGTAGTTTATTATTGGCTTCTGAATAGTGTTTTACATAAATAAAACATTGTTTATAACTATGTGTTTTAATTATTCATTCTTTTCCTGATACATTTCACAATTAATTTAAGTAATAATATTGTAATTGTAGAGAGTGTTACACAAATAAGAATCAGCACTTTGTGGAGCTCCTCTTGTAGGTTAGCATCACGTATAGTTATTGAGCTGTTCGATAGTAAAGTTTTTTCATCTTGGCAAGAAGCTGCTGAAATCCAGTCAGTGTCACCTTCAGTGTCATCAGAAAATATCAGCTTCAGTTTGAAATTTTTTGTTGTGTTTGACAGGCGAGCAAAATATACAGGCAACCGTCCATCGTTTAATCTATCTCGAGCCATCAGTGTATAGTTGGAGCGGTTCAAACAGTTCCCTGAAGGGCATACAGCCATGTCCTTGGTTCCATAAGGTATATTAACATACAAGACATTTTTCAAAATTAATGTGAATATTATAAAGCTTGATTTAAGTAAAGTCATTTTTATCGATCTGCATTCAACAGTAGTTGGTGAGACACTATGCTCATCTTGCACCTCGATCGTTACTTTATTCTAAGAATTATTAGCAGACTATTAGAAACCATAACATCAAATTCTTGATTCATCATTAAAAAATTTTCCAAGTCTCAATATTATTACGCTCGACCTTGAATCATCCGACAAAATCAGAGACTCGAAGGAGATGCCGTTCTTGCGCAGGTAGGCGTTAGCAAACGATTTTAAATTTTTTTACAGACAACAAAATACCAAGATTTTAAATTTTTTTACAACCAACTAAATACCATATCCCCCATCCAAATTCTAGCATCAAATTTCTAACCCGCCAACCGAACAACGCCCAAAAATACGCGCCCGCGTAACGGGCATGTACTATACCTTTTCAAATAAACATTTCTCGATTAACCGCATTAGCGCAGCTCGCTGGGTACCTGACTTTGTAATCAGGCAAGCCGCGTTCGATACCCGGCTAAGTATTTAGCTTTTTTTCTCTCTAACCACCACAACCAACAATAGATGGCGTACACCCTGCAACTCACAATACAATGGCTTTCAATTATTAACAACAGATGGCGCGCACCTCTGCGACACACCCTAATGTCTTCTTCTTCCCAATGTCTTCTTCTTCTTATCCAAACAACAACTACCAACCGCTCGGCAGCAGCTCCCGGCGAGAATTCCATGACTGGTTTCCTTTATGCCCACTTCCGCTCCAGAACTCTCTTTGTTTAACTACTATGGGTAAAATATTTATTATTTTTGTTTATATCTTTTATATTAATTATTTTTAAATTATGAAAAAATTGTTCATCAGAAATAGCCATTTCATTTGATATATTAGGTGACGCGTTTGAAAAAAGTTTATTTTTGTATTTTCCATTTAATTCGATAATTTGCTAATAGATTTTTCAAAATTTTAGGTCTTATAATTTCGGAAATAATGGGCAATGAGTAATTTTTGGTATATTCTTGTTAAAATCTCCTAAATTAACTATTTTTAAAATATAAAAAACAAATATTTGTATTCTTCAGTTTGAGCCTTTTCATTTTATATACTACAGGATGCGTTTGGATTTTTTTAGTTTTTTATTTTTCTTTAAATTCTATAATTCTATAAATTAATATTAGGAGTTTCTCCTTGTTTTTTTCTGTAAACTTTGGGCAATATCCTAGAATCGCTATTTTTTTAAATTTCGGCTCATTAGTTTCGGTAATGTTCGATTGTTGTAAATGCCCCCTCCCAGTCGTATCCCTAGAATAAAAATTTTATTCATTTGCGATTAATACTCTTAATCGGGTCACCAACCTATACTCTGGTACCAAATTATAACCTTTTCCGTCCAGCAGTTTCGGAGAAAATTGAATGATGTGAAAGACGAAGATGTCAGGAGTGATATTATAAGGATATTATTGGATATACGGTTCTCTAATAATTAATTTTAACCATCATGCATGCTGAAATCATATATAAATGTACAAACTACACCGTTTCCACATTTATTTCAAAAAGCGTCAACTGTATTTCAGAAGAATGAATTACATTTCAGAGAGCATCAAATGTATTTGAGAATAGTAAATTACATTTGTATTATAGAATAATGAACTGAACTACAGAAATCTCTGAATTTTTTAATTAACTTCTGACATAGAAATGTGAATCTCTGAATAGTCAAATGTATTTCAGAAGACATTTGAATTTAAGAATTCATCATTTGTATTTTGGAATAGTATTTTGAATTTTGGAAAGTCTCATTTATATATCAGAAATTTATCAAATAATTTCTAATCTGAATAAACAGAAAGATGGTCTTCCGATAGGCCCTATATTGGGATGTAATAATGACTGCTGTTGACATTTTATTTAGACACTTCAATATGACTGTTACTATTAATGTAGACATTTATTTATTCAATACCAACTATTTTAAATTATTAACGCCTCAGACGTATTTTTCCCTCTTTGTAAACAAATGAGGTGAACGAAGGGGTTGTAAGAAGAACCAATAATAAAAATAGCAATAAAGAGAATTGGGTCCAGTTATCAGTAACTCTAAACATTAAATACTTAGAGCATATCACTGTATCAACACTGCGCACAATTATATGCTAAAGAAAGGTCAAATTCCAAAAAACCAACTGGATATCCAGTATGGAGCATTATTGAATGGGTAAAACTGACTGTCCATTAACCTTAAGTCAATTAAAAGAAAAAGTATTGACGGTATATAATAGTGTAACGAAATCCCTAAGCCGGCCCTGGTTTCATTCCAGTACAACATCGATCGCTTTTAGGAAAAAAAATTGATCTCGAAATGGCAGCTGTAGAATTGATGATGGATTGTACGAGAGTTTTCGATGCAGGTTTTGATGTAAATAAAAGTTCTAGAAAGTGGTAGTGAATATTAGATTTTAAAATTTTAATTGAACCCACGGAGTATATAACAATAGCATAGTTTACGCTTCTACTATTGGAGAATACCTAGTGAAACAAGCATTGGCGGATCCAAGAGGGGGATTGCCCCCACCGAAAGCCTAAATATTAGTAAATTTAATATTAAAATGAGGTAATACTAACTCCAAGAGCCTAGAAGACTGTAGATTCTATGGGTTTAAGCCTCAGAACGACTATGTTTAATGAAATTTAGCACAGGATCGCCCTCACTGAAGCATGAAATCGCCCCTCCTGGAAACACACGGCTGGATCTGCCCCTAGGAACAAGTGGTTTCTATAAAACAAGTAGACTACAAACTATCAACATACTCACAAATAAATAGCTCAACCTTGAGTAAGGTTGCTCGATGATTACCTTAAAGAATGAACACAGATAGTGTGGATTATTCAAACTAATTTGAATTTGCTTTGCCGGTGTCCTTCCCGGGTAGGTATAACACTCGCACGCTGCCGAAAGACCTAGTGTGCATCTTATACTCGTAGAAAGTACTTCAGCAGGTGGTGTGAGTAGTTTAGTGGATGCCAAAGTGGATCTTTTACAAGAGAATTGGCAAGTAATTGTGTTACTAATCTTGGCAAATTTCAACTATGAATGCTTTAAATATTTCTCTACCCCTATTTTTATATACCCTAGTTTCGATAAACTAGTCATTCTCGCAACCGACGTCAGTTCATTTGCTATCAACATAGATCTTTCTCGAGACCCTAGTGGTAAGGATTTGTCCATAGCCTACGCATCCAGAAGTTCTTGTAATAGTTTGGGGGAGAATGACTCCCAAATACTCAAGTTCGGTAAGGTAAACAAAAACGCCAATACCCTTTTCGGTATTAAGCTCCAACAAATATGATCAATTCCAATCCAAGAATGGAATTTACACCCCTGGTAGTATTGACAACATATAATTTTCTAATTGCCAACTATTGGATAGAGACAACAAAAATGTCCTTATCATTCCTCAGTTTTGAACCCACGGAGTTCATACTAATAATTTACGCCTTAAGTATGTTTTGCTTTCCTGATATTATCTATTTACTTTGTAGGACTTTAGTTCTATCTGTAATGTTGCATTATGTGATGTTGCTACCTTCTTTATAAAAGTTAATGTTAGCGCATCAACTTTTGATTTGTAAGGGGAGTTGTTATATGCAAAACATTGTTCACAAGCTCGGAATATCATGGAACTTTACACCGCACTTGACTTAATCATCTTGAATTATACGAAAACAACTTTTGATTTGATGTTTTTTTAAGTAAATATTTTCTTAAAGTTAATTATATTGAAGTGAATATAATTTCGGTCTTACTTAAGTGTGCTATTTTATAATGACATTAAATTTAAATTTGGACTATGTATTTATAAATGGGAAAACATAGGTATGTCTAACGTAATATCAACATAAAGAATGAGAACTTTTTTTTAATATAACAGAAAAAAAGCAAATCAATTTTCAGATTACTCACATAATAGTAGGAGAGATAGGGCGGGATTTTGCTCGTCATCCTGAAAATGGACAGAATGTATCGTATTAAGTTCAATTCCTGAACTACATCATGTTTCTAGGGAGGCGCCAGTGGAAGTGATAACCCAGGATAGTTAGGTACAGGGTGTGAAAATGCCAATTTTTTTTGGTCATGCTCATCATCGAGTAAACGTTCCAAAATTGGCTGCATACAAGATTGTGATATATTTAAGAAAATTCCCGATAGGCGTCTGCCTAGAGCGTTACCATCAAGCTGGCGGACAGGAGTAAACTTGTCAAAAATAGTGGTGAACTTCGTCATTAAGTAAAAAGAACGCCATTTGCACTACTTTTTTGTTTACACAAAAGGAATCATAATCCAAAAGGCCGTACAGCTAAATGACATAAATATATTTTTCATGACGTCATTAATGTGGTCTGTATGACATCATACACAATTTTTTTAAATGCGAAGCCACATTTTAATTGAGGATTCGGAAAGAGCGGAAAATTTCATGTCCGAAAATGACTTTGACCATGACCTTGAACTTGATCTTCCCGGTGATTCCAAGATAAAAGTTTTTTTGAAAAATCAAACAATTATAGCTAAATTAGGGGTCGGGAGTTTTCGACATCGCTGATTTCGAATCTGAAATCAGTTTTTCAAAAGTCACAATTCAAGATGGCGGACCAATTTTTTGAAAAAATTCAACCAATGCACAACCAAAATTAACGGTAATCAATGTTTTTAATCCTGATCCGAAAGATGACTGATTCAAAGAGGGTATTCCAAATTAAAAAAAAATGACGTTGAACTTGGCCAGTAGGGGAGAGGGGGGCAGTTTAGAACAGAGGCAGTTTTGAATTATTGGATTTATGAACGCATCATTTGTCTTTCCTAACCTCCAATACCTTTTTAATACTGGTAACACTGAACTACACGTCTGTCAGTTGCCAATTTACGTCAATCTCAGTGTCAAACAGAACAAAATTTGTCGGTTCCTTTACGGAGACGAAACCAAACATTTTTATTTTTTATTGTAAGCGGATTACTGAAAACGTAAGTATTATTTTCGAGTTTTGATTATTTCATAGTATTGTGTATATTATAGCAAGTGTATTACCAATATAAGTTAATTAAATATAGGTTTCTTAGTCGTCTAGATAATTTTGTTTCTGAAGGGTGGTATTGGGGAAGATTTGAGAAAAATCTATGGGGCAGTTATGAATAAAATGTTCAAAAGTGCCCCCCGCTATGTTAACAAATGATGTTTATTTATTTTTTAAAATAATTGATAAATATAATTAAATAAGTTCATTTTATATTCTTTGATTTTAGTAAATTTAAACTTGGTTAGGTACCAAAGTTTTGAAGTTGTTCGTTTTTTTTGAATATTTACTGTTATGTTGGCCAATAAGGCGATTTGGATTGTTTATTTTATGTTTGATATTCCAAACTTACATAGTTTAACTCACGAAGTATTACTTCGTGGTTTAACTACTTGTTCTTTTTTAAATGTTTTCCTGAGACCATTTTAAATGGTATGTCTTTAAGATAATGTTAAGATTATAAAAATAATATAAAGACAAAGATTTTAATTGCAATATGTAACTAGATCTCATATATTAAAATAATAAGTTAAGTACTTACACTTGTTCAAGACTGCCCCAGGCTGTTAATAGTTGTTTATTTAAGCAATAGTGAGCGTTTGAAGATAGTGGCAATACACAATTATAATATAAGATCTGTCTGTCGTAAATAAAGTTACATATGGTATTTCAAAACTGCCCCTATGGTTAGTTTTTTGAAAAATAATGATATTGTTACTTTAATAAGTAAAAACAAGTAAATTTAATTTTTATTTTGTAGCACAAATAGCATATCTATTCATAAAAAAATAATATACCTTGATATGTAGCACAATACGACAAATATAATATTTTATTTAAAAAGTGTTCAAAGGTGCCCCCCTCTCCCCTACTTGTTTTGAAAATTTTCAAAAACTGATTTCATATTCGTAATCATCAACGCCGAAAACCCCCTTATACCAAATTGAGAGTAGGTTAGTTGATTTTTTTCAAATTGCCAATTTTCAAAATCTGATTACGTATCTAAAATCAGCTTTTAGCAATACAAGAGGGCGGGCCAGTTTTTCAAACAAAAACTGATTTCAGATTTAAATTCAGCAACGTCGAAAACCCCCCGTACACCTAATTTGGCTATAATAGGTTGATTTTTCAAACAAACTTTGATCTTGGAATGACCTTGAAGGCCAAGTTCAAAGTCATGGTCAAAGTCATATTCGGACCTGAAATTTTCCGCTCTTTCCAAATCAGGAATAAAAAATGTGGCTTCGCATTTAAAAAAATTGTGTATGACGTCATACAGAACACATTCATGACGTCATGAAAAATATATTTATGTCATTTAGCTGTACGTCCTTTTGGATTATGATTTCTTTTGTGTAAGCAAAAAAATTGTGCTCTTTTGGCGTTCTTTTTAATTAATGACGAAGTTTAATCTTATTTTTGACAAATTTACCCCTGTCCGCCAGCTTAATGGTTACGCTCTAGGCAGACGCCTCTCGGGAATTTGCCTAAATGCATCACAATCTTGTATGCAGCCAATTTTGGAACGTTTACTTGATGATGAGCATGACCCAAAAAAATTACCACTTTCACCCCCTGTAACTATCCTCGGTTAGCACTTCCACTGGCGCCTGCCTAGAAACGTGATGTAGTTCAGGAATTGAACTTAATATGATACATTCTGTCCATTTTCTTGATGACGAGCAAAAACCGGCTCTATCTCTTAGACTATAAGTATATCCGTTTGGGGCAGGCACAAAAACTGAATTTCATATTTATTTACATATGTCAATTTTACTATAAAGAAGAATAAAATGTTATTATACATAATTAAAAAAACAATGTCTTTGTTTTAAAATAATAAAATGCTTGTTGCTATGTTTAAATATAATAAATCTACATCAATATTTTTATCTAGAGGTAAACCCATTAAGTATTTTATCACATTCTGTTGAAAATATAGTACAATGGTTAATGCTGCAATTGAATTAACTCTCATCCTTTACAGTCGCATGTACTTTGCTCGTTAGTCAACATTTTCCGCTCTATTGTTTAGTGAATACAACACATATCATTAGTGCATATTTCTATTTATTTAAACATTTCAAATATGTGTAAAAATCACATTCCCAACACGTGATTGAAAAATCCAGCAATAAACTCTTAAATATAGCCTTTTCTATTTTTATATTTTCCGTTTGATGGTGTTTTCACATTTCCAGCAATGCAGGAATACAAGTTAATACGAAATCCGGTGTAATTTCCTTTCCAATCGACATTTCAATTCCAATGCAGCGTATGCGCTTAATTCGTTAAATCCTTCTGCTTGAAATTTTTATTATTAACATTTATGAAAGTTCAAATCGCAAAAGTAAATTCGGTGTTGCAAGAGATAAAACATTTATTGTTAGTTGTAAAACATGGCTTCGTCTTTAATTAGATAAAATTATAATTACCTTGATGATTTGTTTTAAAAGACAATATTTAAATTATAGCAGAAATTATAACAAGAATTTTATATTAATAAATAGAATGTTCAATTAAATATGAAGTGTAAAAATTGTTTTTAGGGTGTATTTCTTCTGGAATAAAAACACAAATTCTTTAGTCATTTGAACGTTGAGGTTTATGTTTCTGTTTCAAGGAAGTAAATAATATTGCAACAGATTTCGTGGGTTTAATATCACAAATATTCACACGCACTTTAAATTTCTTTCTTTCTATCAAAATGAAGTTATTTACAAAACACAATGACTAATACTATCAGCTGGTGTGCTACACTTTGCTTCCAACCCAACTGCCTCGCCTCTAGGGAGCCTCTGCCAGTCAGATTGCATTCGATTCCGAAATCACGTCAACCTTTGTTTTTTAAATTAATCGAGTCGTCGGGACGGCCACTGTCTATCTTTTTACATTATTTTGTTTTTGCAGTAATGTGAATATAAATTTAATTAGTGGAAATAAGTTATAGTGAGATAGACTGTGTTTTTAACGAAAACTCAAGAACTGAACTGAACCCGAGTGTAAAAATAAAAACATTACAGTGGTGTCAGGTGTTATATATATTTGTAAAACTTTAATAGTGGAAAATAAATAGACTAACAATGTTTAAAGCAGCGAGTTTGGACCAATTGAAAGTGACTGAAAAAAAATAAATAGAGGAAAGGGTTTAAGGATTTGATGGTAAGAAAAGCGAATTAATACAACGGCTAACGAGATGCTCTAATAAATGTAGGTAACAATCCCGACACTTTGCAGTTTCTGGAAATAGGGACATGTGTATGATATTAAAAAATGGAGACTCAAGAAGACAATTTGCTAGGAAATTAGAAGACCAATTAGTAGAGAATTCGAAAACTCTAGAAGAAAAATTAAAAGATAAATTGCTATAAAATTCTTTAGAAGGTAAGCTACAAACATTACAAGAAAATTTTAAAAATGTAGAAGACAAGTTACTAGAAAATTCTAAAACTCTAGAAGACAAAGTGCTAGAAAACTGTAAAACCTTGAAAGAGTCCTTGGAAGCCCAATTATTGGAAAATTTTAAATCGTTAGAACAAAATTTGAAAAGCATGGTACAGAAAGATTCAGAAATGCTGGAAGAACAAATAGTCGAGAATGAAGCTCAGATAGAAGACAGTCAAAAATGAAACTCTGATAAAGGAATTAAAAAAGATAATGGAGGGTGACATCATCAAAATAACAGAACAAGTAATCACAATACAAAGGGGAGAAACTCCACCAAAGACCCAAAGTAGAAACTTTTTGGAATTAGTGGATTCGAAAAGTGGCCTCGAGGGAACGAGACACAAAATGAAACCTCCACAATTTGATGGAAAATCGTTATGGACTAACCGGCGCCAATTCGAGGCTGCAGCAAGGCTAAACGGATGGTCGACAGAGGAGAAGGCAATAGCATTAACCCTCGCTTTAAGAGGGGATGCTACACATATTTTACAAACGTTGAATATCACGGAACAAGAAAACTACTATCAACTGGTCAAACATTTAGAACTGAGGTAAGGACAGTCCCATTTGGAGCACGTTTATCACTCTCAACTGAAAAATCGCCACCAGAAATCGAATGTATCCCTACAACAGATAGAAGCTGATTTTGCCGTTCTGATTCTCCTGTCGGAAAATGTAATAGAAAGGTTTGCCGTACAAGCGTTTTTGTATAGACTACGGGACCACGAAGCCAGACAAGCACTGACACTAGCTCGACCCACTAAATTAGTGGATGCACTGGCTCGAGCTCTGGAATTCGAGGCTGCGAAAAATCCCGGCAGAGGTCAAGGTCCAAATCATTGACGGGGAGTCAGAAGATGGCGGAAATGATGTGTAAAAAAGATAGTAGAGAAAGTTCTTAGCGAAAAAGGAAAACTGATATGTCGGAAGTGTGGTACGGCAGGACACATACGGAGTCGTTGCAAGGAGAGCAGTGGAGGCCTGAATTCCTCGTAGGAAAACTAAATACAAGCTCCAACTATCAACTCATATGTAGCTTCGTTACGCAACCACGTTAACAGTCTATTTGTAGATGGCCTTATTAATAAGAAGCAATGTGCAATTCTGCTGGATACAGGTGCGACAAAAACAGTTATAAGGACCAACATCATTTTAGAACAGATGATAAAACCAACAAAATGCCAACTACGGACAGCGACAGTAGAAGCAGCTAAAGTCCATGGTGAAATAAAGCTTGAATTGGCTTGGGAAATACAAAATTCCTACATCGGGTATTACTGGCAGACATCGAAGACGAAGTCATCATTGGAATGGATGTCATGAGCTCCAAAAGAATAAAACTAAAGATGGAACTCTGCTTCATCGGAAAGATGACATAATGCTTCGAGCAATCTTAGCAGAGGATGTCAATGTTCCGGAAAGAGCTGAATTATTAGTAGATGTTTGCCTAGAGCGAAAAGCAAAAGCTGAAACAGTAATGATGTTTGATCCCGAACTTAACGACGGCAGAGAAATCGCACTGGGAAAGACGTTGTTTCGTGCCAAGGAGATTGTGCCGAGTAATGAATCTGAATCATTACTCGGCTGCATTAACGAAAAGAACACTTTTGGGGCACTCTTCAACAGTTTCCTCTGTAGTCAGAAGTAAACAACATACAGTAATACCACCAGGTAAACTATCTGAAGAGCTGGAACTCATAACAGATTCTTTCAAGAATTTAAAATCAAACCAGAAGGCAAAATTGAGGGGCATCGTTAGAAACTACCAGGATATCTTCGATGTAGGGAACGGGAAAAGAGGATAAACTGATATGGTGAAACATAAAATTAATACCGGGTACGTTCAACCTATTCGACAGTCTGCGAGAAGACTACCCCTAACTAATAGAGAAGAAGCGAAAGGATAGTCTGCGAGATGGTCGACCGGATTTCGCGTGGACTAATAGCAATTAAACCACGATACATAAAACGACAGCTCTCCCAAGAATAGACGATACCGCAGATACGTTGGCTGGATCGAAGGTGTTTTCCACCTTGGACTTGAATAGCGGTTATTGGCAGGCAAAATAGCTAAAGAAGCTTGACAAAAGGCTGATTTTACCATCGACTCAGACCTTTACCAATTCACGGTTATGCCGTTTGAGGTGTGTAATGCTCCAGCGACGTTTGAAAGACTGATGGAAACAGTGTTAAAAGGGCTTTCATGGAAAATATGCGTGGTGTATCTTGACGACATTATCGTGGTTGGAAAATTGTTTGAGGACCATGTGAAGAATCTGAAGGAGGTATTTCGACGACCTCGAAATTCCGGATTTAAGTTAAGCCCGAAGAAGTGTCAACTGTTTCAAGAAGAGGTGCACTACCTTCGAAATGTGGTTTTGGCAGAGGAAGTTGCTGTGGATAAACAGTAAATCCAAGCAGTCCAAGAATGGCTGATACCGAATGATATCCACCAGTTAAGAAGTTTCCTGGGGTTATGCACATACTATCATCGGTATATTACAGGATTTGTCAATATCGCCATCCCATTCACTAGGACTCACAGAGGGGAAGGTGCGGTACCAGTGGGACGAGGAATGCCAGCGATCATTCGAGACACTGAAAAGAGCACTGACTAGTGCCTGATTTTAAGTTATCCTTTGCAAGATGAAAATTTCTTGGATACAGACGCAAGCAATGTCGAAATTGCTGCGGTGATTTCTCAGATCCAAGAGAGCCAGGAGAAAGTCACCGTATGTTTCAGCAAGATCTTGAGCAAGCCAGAACGGAATTACTGCGTTACTCGCTGGTAACTCTAGGATGTGGTAAAGGGCTAGAACATTTCTATAAGTACCTCTATGGTAAAAGATTCCTCCTGAGGTCTGATCACGAAGCACTGAAGTCGCTCTTGCAGTTTAAAAACCCCAAAGGACAAGTGGCAAGGTGGACTGATCGGTTGCAAGAATTTGACTTCGAGCCTGAACATCGCGCTGGGACAAGCTATAATAATGATGATGCCTTATCGAGGAGACCATGCCCTGATGATTACAAAAATTGTTGCGAGCTGAAGAAAAAGGGGCTGCTCTCTGTAGAACTACCGCCGTCGATGACCATTGGCAACCTGAGGAGATCCAGAAAGACCAAAAATTTGCTCCAGAGCTAAAAGAGGTGAAAGGAAGAAGACCCAAAAACTTTGTGGCTGGAGATTTTCCGATACTCACCAACCATAAAGTCATACTGGGCTCAGAGGAATTCCCTCATCCCGGAGAACGAACTTCTGAAGCGCGCCCTTGAAACTTCAAGGGCAAGGACAGAAATCAGACTGTAATCCCCAGAAATATGAGACCAGACGTTTGGCGAGAATTACATGATGGTACAACCGGAGGGCATCTGAGAGTGACGAAAACACAGGGGAAGTTAAGAGAACGCATCTATTGGGTAAACTGCCAAGAAGAATTGGTACCGGAAATGTACTGTTTGTGCAGCAAGTAATGGGCCTCAGAAGCGAAGAAAAGCTTCCGTGAAGCAATATAACGTGTGCCGGAAGTCATGACAGCGAAGGTGAGCAAGCCCAAGTCCGCAGCATCCAACCACCCGACGAAGGGATGATCTTCGAACAGTTTATGGCACGATAAAAGCGAAAGCTGCTTATAAAATATACTTCTCGTCGCTTATTGTTTACCTTTGACTTTATTCAAAACGTAAACTTTGTTAAACTTTAAATAAATTAAACCTACCACACCTACTTAATAGGAAGAGTGTCACCAGCTTTTGATTTGGGTGTAGTCAGATTCAGATTGGCTCTAGGGATAAGGTAAATCAATTTTTTAAAGTTTATACCAGGATTGTCAAAAAAGTGAGAGAAAGTTTAATTTTGGCGCCGCTACTTTAAACATTGTAATAAAAATGATGCTACTACGCCATCGCACTGCAGTTAGTTGAAAACATCTGAGTGAGTTAATTGAGTTAATTGACAGTAGTAGTTTAGGTAATTTGTGAATTCACTTTTATTTTTTATATAGGTGAATAAATAAAAATTATTTTCTGCAAAATTTCCATGAAAAAGTTTATTTCCATTAAAATTATGCAATTATATCCATCTACTACAACTACTACTATTTTCTAGGATTTTTCAAATCATTGAGGGCAAGGCAATGATTTTTCCTCCTTCAACTCATTTGTATGAGATTCGGATAAATTATTAAAGAAACTGAAGTTGCCATGGCGCGTTTCATGTATATTTTATTTATCAGCCGATTAAGGTCAGTTAGTACATACGGTTCCACTATTTGCTGAAGATAATGTTGCATTGTTATGTTGCCTCTAACAAAGACTAAAGGTGACCTACGGTTCGGTGTACATGTCGCTCAACATCAACTTGAGGTTGACGTCGTTCTCCTCGACGTTGTCTAACCCTTCTTCGGCCATCATGTCGACCCTAGCAAAATCGAGAACCAGCAGAGAAGGCGACCTGATGCAATTCTACATTCCAATGTTGCCGTTCCGTTGACAGCGGTCAGCGGTAGGACCAGATGGGGTCAATAATGCTGCAGTCCTTATACAGCGGTCAACCGTTCGGACACTTACAAGATGGCCTTGTTCTCCTGACCACTCAACAGCCAAATTTCGAGTTCTTGAAAATCGGTTTAAAGGCTATACTTCTTAGCCGTCGATCTTGAACATGTTACCCCTTGTCGTCCGGTGCCTACTCTTCTCCGATTTTGGGTATGCCCAAACCACGTTTGACAACATCTTATAACGGTAGTTGGATTTTTGTTCGTGCGGTTAGCGATTTCTCGAAATGAAAAACCCGCTTCCATAGAGCGTCACACGAGACGAGATTATCCAAAATCTCGTCTCGGTTTCGTCAATCCCTAAAAAATTAAGTCTCGTTCAAGTCTCGTTCTCGTCTCGTTACCAGTTATCTCGTCTCGTTGCCAGTTGTCTCGTCTCGTGTAAGTTTATGTGATGATAATAAATATTATATAAACTCAATAATAATTAATAATAAATAATTTTTTAAGCTATATTTATTACGTTATTATACAATAATATTTTCACAAATACATGCATGTTCTATTTTACAAACTCTTAATTTTATCTTTTAAATTGCAACACATCATCTTTTAATGATGTAACTGTTTTTGTCAATTTTGGGAACGCACTTTGACATAAATTGTATCTCTACAAAATAATTGAAACATTTTTATGCATCTAAGTTTGTCGCCAAGTACTTGCATATTTGACCGGTTCTATCATATATACTTCCACAGATGTATATAATAATTGTTCACATCTTTACTACAAGAAATACAAGAAAAAACA
Organism: Octodonta nipae; assembly: GCA_034190945.1. Classification (NCBI taxonomy): domain Eukaryota; kingdom Metazoa; phylum Arthropoda; class Insecta; order Coleoptera; family Chrysomelidae; genus Octodonta; species Octodonta nipae. The sequence continues at coordinate 84,182,799 of CM067216.1, forward strand.
AAAAAATTCGCCAGATGGACAAATACAGACAAAATTTTCAAAAGATGGGTATTTAGAGGTAATAAAAATTGTCCCTTAAGTATTCAATTTATAATGGGATCAGTCGTAAATAAGAAAAGTTTACTGTTCTGCAGTAAATAAGCCGATCTGCCAGGTTGAAAATTTCGAGCCAAAGAAACCCTTGTAATAGTATATGCGTTTACTACTATTCAATTTAATATAGAAACATATACTCAACGGAGAGTAAGGTAACCCAACGATCTGTTAAAAAATCATTCAATTTTAAAATATACAAATCTGGCAGGATAAATAATTATGATAAGTTATACGTTACTATAAGAAGCGTTAACAAGCTAAAGTAAAAAAATGAAAAATCGTACTTGGTTATTGAGTTATTTTATTTGCAATAAAATATATTGTTTTCTATGTAGACCTTTCCTAATTTTGGAATAAAACAAATTAACAAGACATAAACGAGAATCTCGGGTAGCACTGTATGTGGTCTGGGAATCGCCCATAATATTTTCCAAAACGAACTAGAAAAAACTTGCTTTCGTGTGAAGTCCTACGCTTCCAGTACATCAATAATTGGACCTCTTTTGGGAACTTCAGTTAGCTGGCGGTACATTAGACCAACACGTAAACTAGGCATTTTAACATTATTAAACATCGATGTTGGATCCCATCAAACAGTTTGTTTTTTTGGTAAATTTAAAAAATGGAAAAACGACTAGTATGTTACTATTAATAGAAAATACATAGTTTTTTTGAAATTTTTAAAAAAACATTATTTGTCATCAGGAACATTTTTTAAAAATACTAATAAATGTAAATAACAAGCTGAAAGGTTTCCAAAGACCGAACGAACATGAAAAGCCCAATTATCACACCAATATAGTTCAACAGCCCTTCAAACTGTTCTTTCCAACGTCAATGTGTGGGATCGTCTTCTCATCGTTTGAAAACCAATAAACATTCCTCCGTTGAAGTTATATTTATAGATATATATGTGTCGATGTAACGAAAATCTCCCGAACAAATCAAAGGGTAGTTACCGTGCGTTAAACACGGCTGTTTCTTCCGCATTAAAGGCTCTGATTTATCTCGTTCACGGACCACTTGATCGAGAAAGTATATAATGTGGTGGTCTTTACGGGGTTAGGGTATCAATAAAGAGACAAGGGGTATTATTTAAGATTGCTGCCAGTCAAGCATGTCGATGTCTCTTAGCTGGCGGGCCTTGGCGATATCTGATGGGCCTATTTTTCGAACTTCTAATTATAATTATTTCAAATGCTTACGGAAGGTAATGTTCGTCCAAGCGGTACCGTTTAGAGTAATGACTGCTTTCTGTGGCGTTTGTTTGCTTTGAGTAGGTGTTGGATATTGAATCTAATTATCTGACAGACATGTTACGGTACAGAACATGCATTTGTATTTCGAAAAGGCTATAGGATATATTTGGTAATATACGGTTAAATAAATTAAAAGATTAAATACGAACAATGACAAATTGAAGTTTGAAGTGACCAAATGGAAAGAATAAATAACATAATTTCGAGACACTAAAAGTTTAAAAATAGCTCTGAACTGTAGATTTTGGTTTTTATTTTAATAAAACCGAATGATATAGGATATGTCAAGAAACAGATATGACGTCATCATTTATTTCTAAACTAGGTAGCTTCACACGGAATACAAAATTTGGTGTTTAATTTAATGCCAATATTTTAAAAAAAATTTAGAACCCCATCGCAGGGGCCCTACTGGGTACAATTCTGAATCTGAACTTTCCAGGTACCCATTCAAACAAATTTCCTACAAACTGTTCACAGCGCCAACTACCTGGTCAAATTGCTAACCCACTCAAGCACAAAAAACGTTTCATAAAAGTCAGGCCATACCGTTAAGGAGAAGGTCATAAATGTTTTTACAACCCGATCGCATCATCAATTGTAAATCTAACCCATTCTAACACACACAAAAAGTTCCACCACAATCGGCTAAACTGTTTAGGAGGGCTTTAAAAAAATCCCCTACAACCCGATTGCAGCACGACCTACCGGTTCCAACTGTGCAAAAAAAACTTCCAGGGACCCACCCAAAACCCAACACAAAAAATTTTAATGAATCATAAAAAGCAATTTAGATACTCTAGGCATAGCACAAAACAATATTCAACAATACGTATACACCTTTCTCTTGAAAAACAGGGACTGAACCCTGACTGAAGATGACGAACAGAAGTCGAAACAAGCTAAACTTTACAGTGTTTATCGTAACACAAAGAATACCTTTGCTTTGCAGTGAAACCAGCAAACTTGAAATGACGGTCGGACGGAAGAATCTATGACTTTGTCAAATTTCTCAAGCGCTGAAATCTTTGCGGCGGGCAAACTGGGTTACTATCGGGTCTACTATCCGGCGAAACATCGCTTTGGATGTTGTAATTGATCCTATTTTAGCTTTCGACCTTTCTGGGTCTCATCAGTTAGGCGAAGTAGCCTAAGAGCTGGTAATTTATCTGATTTGATATTTTATTAGTTCAAGAAGTGATTCTACAAAGGAGAGAACGAAGTTTGTTCAAATTTCCAAACCGACACAAAGTCTGTGACAGTGTCCTGGATTTCCCGTAGTTTTCACAAATCCTAGAAGAGACATCGCTCGAATTTTGAGTTTGATGTTTTCTCTTTTTCTAGAACTCTCACTAATAGAACAGGTAGTTTCTACATATTGCGTCTTCAGACTGGCAAAAATTCGAAAAAATTTCAAAAAAATGCACGTACATTATTACTATTTATAAACCAACTCCAGAAAGGACCCAAGTGAAACTTATGTAGTACGCCTATGAACATTAACTAGACGTTGATAGCTGCATTGAGTAAATTATTAGGACACCAAAGGTGCCTGTTTCATTCATGATTAAGGGTTTACAAATGCTCAACTGAATTTTTCACTCCAAAATGACTACAATATTACAGACATTATGTACAATTAGTCATCAGCGGGTTCTTGATTTGAATGGGTGGTCTGCAGTCAACTTTTCACAGTCTGAAATTGCTCAGTAATTTATGAGATTCGACTAAATATTAAACGAATTAGGTATTCATTATTAAACCTAGAATTAAAAAGATAAACTGATTTTTATATGATTTACTGAGTTAGAATGTATTTTGTTAGTCCGTTCAATTAGAACTTTTCAAAAACTTAATTTCTATACAATTTGATTAATTTAAATTAATTAATATAGGTCAATGAAAACGAAATTTAGCAATGTATGAATTTGTTAAACGTATGTGATGGGGCTATGCTAAATAAAATTATAAATTTAGAAAAAACAAAGCTTTTATTCAAAATTTCAGTTGCACTGAACTGAAAATAATGTTGTTATGGAGTGCAGTGCCAATCTTCTTAATTTTTTTATTTTTTAAATTTTTTGTTTAATTGTATTCATACCATTGAAAACGAGGTCTGATTTCGACCTTGAAACGTTTGGACTTTTGAAATACACCAACTTACAAGTAGTTATTCCCAGAAAAAATTAAGTGCTTGATTCTGAAAAATATTTTACATAGGGGTATAGATAGGATAAATGAGTTGATAATCCATTCTTTGCCTTTTTTCATGGCCGCCCCATTTTTTCTCAACGCCAATGGATTCTACGCTAAAAAATAGGGGAAGGTTTTTGAAAGAATCGACAAGAAACCATGGTGAAGTGTCGACAAACAATATTTACTAATAATAGGCATAATTGTATCGAAATAATTTATCATGTACGGCTTAAGATTGAGTGTCGAAGATTATTTCAATTTGTTAATCATTTACGGTAATGTGATCAAATTATTAAAAGAGGCTTATTCATAATTGCAAAACACAAAGGTATTTTGTGAAAAAGCCAGAGAAAAGGAAACTTGTCGTAGATAATAAAGAGACTGAAGTTACAGTCTAGGGATACTTCAGAGCGTATTAATACTAATCTACGCAAATTTAGAGAAAGTTTCAATGTTTTCGCTGCAATAAAAAATGACGATGTGCTTGTGGTGCACCTGTATGATGAAAATATGAATGTTGAATGTTAAGCTCTTTGGAGATGGAAGGGTGATTTAAAAAACATTTTTCCGTTTATCTTTGAAAATTATTTACATCCATTAGATTTGACAGGAACAGACCGCACCCACAATATTGCTCCTGTGAACAACTTAATAGACAATCATTTTAAACATTGTTGGATAGCGAACCATGGACCTCATCGAAGGCCTTCTTGTTCTCCCGATATCACTCCATTACATCTATTTGTTAGGGCCAAATATAAGAAAATTGTGTATGCTGCACCGATAACAACAAAAGAGGATTGCCAGGAAAGAGTTACGAATCCATTTTGGTCTCGAGAGCCAATTTCTCAACAATCCGTATAATATTTTAAACAGTAACAAAATAAGGATAAGCTTTAAGTTTTATTAAGGCAAATTCTGGGAATATTTGACCTCGCCGTCTTTGCTTCCAAAAATTATTATTTTTCTGAATAGCTGCATCTGTCAAAATTTTTGAAAAAAATGAAGTTCAACTGGAGTCCTTCAGACATGACGTTTCCAATAATATCCTAAATTCTAAAAATGCTATAAAAACAGAGTATTTCGTTTTAAAAAACAAAGTTGTGGTCCACTTCAGGTAGAACGGGAAGTGGTAGATAACTGAAAATATTTTAACTGATACTAGCTCCTCGAAGAACCCCCATAATATTTATTTATCAGATTAAGACCCGGTAGCTTCCCATATACCTACGTATCCGTAAACATACATGTCTTTATTGTGTAGGCAGTACCTAGCGTACCTACGGCAAACAATCAATTACCCTCTCATCTATCCTATCTATACCCGTATGTAAAATATTTACGAGAATCAAACACTTCAAGAATAAATTAAATTGAAAAACAAACCGACTTCAACTGGCTTAAAATAAAAACCGTTTAGAAACCGTGTGCCATCAATCACTATTATCTGACATATATTATTTTTTATCTAAGGTACAATTCTATTGATAATTAGCTTATTCTTATCTCTCTCTCGCTCTTTCTCCCTCTCTGTAATTTGAATTTTTTGTATATTTTCAACAAAGTATTTAAATTTTTAATTCGTTTTATTATTTGGACCACTTTCTATAAGTGTAACTCTAATTCACCCTATATTGCAACAACCCTGTATACGTAACCATAATTCGACACGGTGTTGCAACCGCCCTGTATAGGTATTAATCCTCTCCACCCAATTGACTGTTTCTATTATTCAATTGTTTAAATCACACTGTATACCTATAATTTTACTTGGCCCCATATTTCAAGTATAAGCAATTACTTATGTTCCCCACTATATAACATTTTTTCACATATCCTTACTGCCTTTGCTTATTTAATGTTTCTTGATCCACTCTGTATAACTATAGTTTTACTTCACTCTTACTTCAACAAACTAGTATACGCAACTACTTATGTGCCAGCCAATACACCTTTTTTGAACCACCCTGTATAATTTTAATTTTATTCCACCTCACGTTTCAACCATTCTATATATACAACTGCTTATGTACGATCCCATATCACATTTATTTGTAAGATTTTTTGAAGCCACATGTATAGCTGTAATTTTACTTCGCCCTATATTTCAACTGTGCACATTGCTTGCTGCTTGAATTTCAATGCAAGCACGCACACACCTACCACCGTATATCGTGAAGAGAAGATCGCTCCCATATCAATTGTTCTTTTCGATACATTTCATTCTACTTTAAGCCTCGTAGAATGAAAACCGTTGCAAACACCCTGTACGATATACTTTCAGGGCATATCTTGACATTTAAGCTACATATTTATAATGAAAATTTGACATTTACATTGATTTTTAGGGGTTTTTTGCACACATTTTTACGATTTATAGATTCATTGAAATTCGCTGAAGTGTAGTCCCTTAATTACTGTTTTTTCTGATTTTCGGGAAAACCGTAAATCTCAAGTTATAGAGAATTATTAAAATTGTCCAAGCCGTTCTGAATAATCACCGAGCATACGTATAAATAATTTATATTTAAAAAACAACTGACTTCATCTGACTTAAAATAAAAACCGTTTACAAAACTCCTTATCTCTCTCTCTATCTTTTTTTCTCTCTCTTTGTTTCTTCCTCTTTAATTTATTTTTTGTCTATATTTTGCAAATATACTTAACTTTTATATTTTTTATTTTATTATCGTTTATATCTAATTTTACTCTACCATTTATTTCAGTCAGTATATGCAACTGCTAAAATTTTTTGAACCCATATCCATAATTATACCCCGCCCTACATTCTATTATTCAAATATTCTAACTGCTTATGCTTATATAACAAATTTTTGCCTTTTGTATAACAGTAATTATTCTCCGTCCTATAACACAAATATCCACCCTGTATAAGTATAGTTTTGCCCCACTCTTATTTTAGTCATCTTGTATACGTAACTAATTATGTGCCACCTAATACAATATTTTTAGAACCACCCTGTATAACTAATTCAATTCCAACTTATATTTGAACCATCTTATGTATACAACTGCTTATGCATCACCTAATATCACATGCACGCACGCACACACCTACAACCATATATCATATAGAAGACTTCGCCGACAAAAACAATTTCGTTTCGATAAACTAACGGAATATTTTCTGCCATTTCACGAGACTATAAGCCCTAAGTTAACTTCGTCTCTAGAAGACACTTACTTCAAACGAGTCAAAATGAAAACCATTACAAACACCCTGTACGATATACTTTTATGGCATATCTTGACATTTAAACTAGATATTTGACATTTATCACGATGTTTAGAGTTTTTTTACATATATTTTTCCGATTTTCAGAAAAATCGTACCTAAGTTTAACGTTATAGAAAAATATAGGGAATCAAGCTGGAACATATCTTTGTACAATACAATTTATAATATTCAAATTTCTTGAGCGGTTTTAGAGAAAACAGTGAAGAATCATTGAAAGTAAATAAGGAACTAGATTCAGTGAAATCTAGTCCCTTATTTACTTTCTTCTGATATTCTGGAAAACCGTAAAACTCATGTTATAGGCAATTATATAGGACCTTTCTGTAATGTTCCTTAATATAATGCAGTTTTAAATCATCAAAATTGTCTAAGCCGTTTTTGAATAATCGCTTGTTATACATAAAAAATAATTGCAGACGAATTGATAACCTCCTCCTTTTTGGAAGTCGGTTAAAAACGTGCCGACGAATTTTTAACCTCCTCTTTTTTGGAAGTCGGCTGAAAATGGCTCACTAGCTCTTGATCTATTATGTTGATATTAATATTTCCCAATTTGCAAGAGAGATCTGGGGGACGCTCCTTAACATCTCATACTGATGTAGATGTGTAAAGAACAAAAGATAAAGAAATTTAAACGTTAATCGGTAGTGAGAGTTTTTGTATACCTACTACAATTAATTTTTTTATCCCGACTTCATTATTATTTTGCCAATTTCTAATAGTACTCACCGCTTCAAATGTTTATTGAAATTATTTATGATTAAAATATAAATATAATAAATCTCCTGCGGAGTTTAAAAAAATAACATGTTTATGTTTCTAATGTCTATATTTTGATTTGATTATTATTAATTAAATTCTTAGTCCTACTTCAGTGTCACCTATATTTTCCGGATTTTCTTCTATAATATTTTTAGTTCTTTTAATGTCTCGCTCGATATTGTTACTTCTCCCCTTCACTTTTAATTTTCTTTCCATTCCTGACCAGAACCCCTTAAAGTTCCCTTTTCAGGGACAAATTATATGTTATATAATTTTATTACAATTAAATAGAGATATTAAATTTTCCCTATCAAAATCAATGCTCTTACGCTTGGTTCATTTTTTAAAGAATATGTACGAATTGGGAAAGTGATAGTTCTAATTTACATAATATTCAAATGACTATATTAATTTTACATTAACAGCCTTCAAAAGCTGTTTCTCAATTTTATTATTATTCCCTTAGTAATAATTATTTATTAAAATAAAGAAACACACCTTAGCAGACATATCAATCAATTCTCGCAGAAATAGATTCCATTTCTTCAACCGTTATGTCTGCGATGTTTTTTCACCCTCCATATTAACGAGTATGTAATAAAGTATGACAGTAGTTTATCATTTGAATTGACTTGTTTCAACTGAAACTACAAATCATCGTAGAATATTACCTCGGAATGGAGATTAATTTTATCAACTTCAGTATAAGTTAAATAGCCCGTTAAATATGTTAATATGCTAATATGATACGAGTCCTTCTAATTAATAGATACACGATAAGTGTTTCTGCAATAAACGTATTATCTTAATAGGAAACGTTTGTGTATACCGTCAGTCTCTCTCGCGTGCAACCTTTTTTATCAATTATTGCAGCAGACGGCACAATATTTTATAATAAATTCTGTTGTTGCTGTCGATAGTCCTAACTAATTGGACTCAGTGTAGGCTAATGTTCTCTATTGATGGATCGACGCAGACTAGACCATGCTAGAGATGTAAGCTTTGATGGATGAGCTAGTCCATATGTGGATATATTCGGGCTTTGAACGAATCACGATCACAAGGCGGATTGATATGCCTGTAATTAATTATAACATCATTCTCGTTGGTGGGCACTTTCGTACAAAAACAGCTTAAATGATACACTTATTGAAAATTTAAAAAAATGTTGATTGTAATTACCCCCTACTTGTGTACAGTATTGTAAGTTGCATTTCGCCAGACAACTGATTATTAGAAATTGTAAATGGAATATAACCCTCAAATTTATTTCTGTTTCCATTTAGAAAGTATGGAATCAAATAACATTTAAGGAAAATCGTATTTATTAGTTTCTGTGATATTAGCTGCCAGCAAGGTCCGACCAAACATTCCGCTTCGGCTTAGGCCACCTTTGGCCGAAAAAAGCACTTTAGGCCGAAACTTCGGCTTCAGCCAAAAATCAGCCGAAGCCTTTCTATCGGCCCCCGAAAAGAGTTGTCTGCCGATGACAGTGGTAACGATGTTGTAATACTCCATAATTTTTTAGAGCAGAGTAGTTAGCACTATTTAATTTCAAAGGTATTTGATTGGCTTTTCTTTAAGTCGGAAAATCGAATAAGTTGGAAAAAGCGTTGTTAACATATTTCTATTTCTTAATTAAGGAGCACTCAAAGTTTTTTCAATGGTTATTCTATGTCTTGTAAAAAATGTTACAGATTTCAAACGTAAAACAAAGTTACATGACTTAAATAACTGTTGAAAAATTCAACATCATGAATTTGTTTGTTTTCTCCAAAAAACATTGTTATAAACTCCGTGGGTTCAATTACTTAGTTTAAAAAAAATACTCATACACACTTCACTTTCTAGAACTTTTAATCACACGTGAACATCAAATATTTTTAACAGCTGCTTCTAATAGAATAACATCGAAACCATAACAATAGGTAAGCTCTACTAACCAACTACTAAAATTATTATCGCCTTTTATAGCATACGCCGAATTTTCTGGTAGATCTACCTCCGTTCGCACAGCGTCCAGATACACGGTATTTTTCCCATCCGAACCTTCTAGTTCTTCTTCTTTACTATCCTAGCGATTAATGTTTAATTGGGATGAATAATGCTTTATGTTGTTTTCGCCAGGGACGGAGAGGGATAAATTTTATAACAATATAGTTTTTTCGAAAATATAACTTGATTTACGGATAATAACACAAACTCAAATGAATATAAAAGTCGCTTTGTGCTGAAAGACTTGATAATTACGATGTTTCGTTCAGATTGTTAAAACACATTTGCCAGGATACAATCAAGAATTTTAATAAAAGTTCTAACACAACACCCAACTGCTATGCACGATGGATATTTTATAGTTTTTCCCAAAAATAACTGACGAAACTGATAAAATAACCACTACATATAATTTATTTAGAAATGAAAATTTGTTAATGATCCTCCATATTGGTTGCTCGTTATTATTCAAGAAAAACCAATCAAACACTTTGTATCCGAAAATAACAATTAAAATTGCATTGCTTACTTAGTTCTAGGTGGTTGTCGTGTTAAGTATTGTTAACTTATTTCATTTCAACAAAAAATTACCTACAAAAACATGTCTTTAAGAAATCTGGTAAACCACAAATTCGAGAACAGAGATCAGTACCCTATTAGAGAAAACCAAACTAGTGATCCTAGAATTGAGAAAATTGCTTTGTTAAAGTTTGGGTGGCATAAATATGGATGGAATACGGAAATATAAACGGGGAATTACAATGAAAATACACATATGAAACTTATTGAGTTTTCAAAAATTCTACAGCCAGATCGTTCACATGTGCTGCAAAACTTTTCTCTTTGGCTGAGCGTGTAGGGTTCTTTCGAAGAAACCAAACAATATTCATAATTTGAGTTGGCCTTTTTCAGATTTTGTAGATTTACGTATGAGCCTTTGATCATTTGCTAAATGAGATGGTGCCTTATGTGGGATTGAGAAGGCCAACTAAAGTTTAGTCGTATAAAACTCAATACACTCGACTGAAAAAAATACTTTTCTATGTCGCTCACAATGGAAGTAAAATTATCAAAAGATCGTAATAGAAGCAAAGAGAACAGCTTCAATGTGTAATTATCATATAGAACCGACAGTCAGGTATCTCTGCCGATTAATATGGTGCAAGATAAATTCGGAGACTTAGCTATATCACCCAGCTGATTGTCATTAACATAAATGTACTGATTCAACTCAATATCTCTACTGCAGCTTTAATTAGGAAACAAAGATATAAACACTGAATAATAAGTTTGGAAAAATCCGAATCCGTTATCTCCCCGTTATTGCAGACACTGGTGACGAAATCAGAGTTTCTTTCCGACTTGCTTTCACCACGACGGACTCTAAAGTTGGAAATGATATTACCTATAATTATTTAACAATGCAATTTTAGAACAGGTAATCTCTGAAGACAATTTACAGCTTTCATGGTTAAATTGCATGCATGGATATGTTTTTTTTTTTGAATGCCGAAAGCATATAGATTGTATGCACTTCAAAAAGTGGCAACCTCGTAGTGACAATACCAAAAACGAATATTCACTAATGTTTTCGGAATTTGGTCTAGTTGTCGATTAACCAAAACTTAGTAACTCAAATATCCAGAATACCTCTGGACAATTTATTTCAAAAGTTTTTTGGCTAATACGGAGTTGATTAAGCATTTACATATTAAAGTGCAGACAATTTTGTTTAGCCATGAAATCTATATAATCAAATTCTAGGCTTATTCCTTACAAAGAACCCGCTACTGTATCCAGCTATATCAAGCTATATCAGTGGTTCTGTGTGCCAACTTCATTCCATAACATATTAATTCATGGCTCAAATGTCATAATTTACTCGCCATTGTCGTTAAGGCAAATTTCAACGCTAAAGGGTCTTCCATTAGATCTATAAAAAAAATTTTACAAGGAAATGATCAACACTGGAAACAATAAAAGATATAAAATTACCTTACTATTAATAGATCTGATTAATTCAATATTTTGTGAGCTCCTTCGAAAAAACACAACATGGCTCTTGCCAGAAGCTATGTTATTGTTAGTTGCGCTAAAAAAAATCAGTCATACATTCACTCATATTTGACTGATTTAATCAATAATTAGTTCAATATTTCATTAACCCTTATAATGTATCAATAAGCTTGCTTAATTTGTATTATACTAAATTGTTGGATTCATCTAGTACATTTTGTAAAACATTGGTTCATACTTAATCTCCCAGTTTACTTACATTTCAAGTTTTGCTCTCATGTTCGAAACCAGCTACCTGAAAATCATGCGACGCTCGATTGATAATCTCTGGGAATTTTGGGGATATTATAGATACAATTATTTGTATCGTAAAGTAATACATCTAGTGCGTAAGAACAAGGTAGTCAGTCGTATTTCAAATAAAATATTGGTATGAGAAACATTACTTGTGAGTGTTTAAGCACTTTCTGGAAAATACAATCGCAATATACGAAATTACTGTATATTTCCAAACGCTTCCGGGTCTAGGTCAGACCCCGCTGTGAATGGCAAAGAAACTATGACAAAAGACCCAATTCTAGACCCCGAAGCGTTTGGAAACATAAAGTAGTTTCGTGTATGGGAGTGTGATTTCCCAAAAAAAGTGCTTAAACATTGACAAAATATACTACAACTATTCTTCAGAAAACAACTATACATTACCTGTTCTTCATTACAACGAATTAAACAAAATGTAATCAACTATATTTTCTCTGCTGTAGGTACGTCAAAAGGTAATCTCGAACTATAAAAAATAAGTATTATTTTGGGATAAGCATTACGTACCATTGCCACATTTTTTGTACAATTAGTTAAAAGTAAAAAATATCTTTGATGTTCTGCCGTAATTTCATACGACTTCTTTAGACGGTGTTCCTTATACTACAAGCAATATATATGATATTTACTTCTTTAGAAGAAATTACACATCTGATCTTATATCTCTTTCTTTTCCTACTGTGTTGATATGATGTATGAAAAATCGTTGAAGAGACATTTGCTACTTTATCATGTTGACTGCTATAAGTAGGCATAGGATAAACTCATCTGTCCCTATTTCTCATAAGTCGATTTAAATTCAGATTTACAATCAAGAAATAAATTATGCACTCAATAGTAAATATGTAGTAAAATTCGATTTTGATATTTAGTTAAGATAAAAATTGCAAAAAATTTACTATATTCCGACAAGCAGAATTATTTTGTTTTAAATAGGGAAATATAATTATATAAAAACTGACCACATGGCAAAGTGGTACAATTGTGACAATACTCAGTATTTAACACTCTGATTTCAGTAGAACAACGGAAACATAACTGTGTTAGTATGTTGCCATTATCTGTCCTATACATCGTTGTTATATTAAGGGGAATTCCCTTACGATGACACTACCAGTAGCCTTAACCCAGTTCAAGTATGACCAGAAGGAAATTCTTTACCACTATAAGGTCACTTGCGCAACTTTTTGTTTATAACTTATTCATGTAATCCCTTGATGTACAAAAGATTTCATCAAGAATCTCATTGAAAATGAACAGTCTTTCTTAATATCCTTGCGGTAAATAATAACGAATGTTGCAATTCGAAAATTTATTAAAATCTACATTCAGGGTTACTAATTCAAATAATATCCTTTAGACCTTAATATTTGTTCTGACTCATCTCACTCGCTGCTCTATATTTGTATTTTTGAATATAGAAAAAAAACCTAAAGCTTTCAACGCGCTATAAAAAAGTGTCAAGAAACATACATTATTAGTAAAAAGATTTAAAAAATGTTCTTAATTATTTTATATGTAAAAGTGGATAGATGAATTACTACAAAGTTTCTAGGCCTTTATTTTCTTTATGTAAAAAAACCTAAAACTTTCAACAAAGTATAAAAAAGTGTCAAGAAACATACATTATTGGTAAAAAAATTACAAAAATATTCGTAATTATTTTATATGTAAACGTAGATAGATGAATTACTACAAAATTTCTTTATATTGCAATGTATTGTGTGAGCATCTCATTTTTCTATTGTCTTTCTTTTATATTTAGTAAACAAGGTGGACATTTTAGTAGACCTATTGAGGTGAATTCAAACACAAAGTCAGAAACGATACCAATATTGGAACGAAATATCTTCACAGCATATAAGTACACAAGACAACTCAAGTCTCAAGTACTCAAGAATAATTTCCAAGTTTACTTTTTGAGCATTATATACATATATACATTGCAATAATCATGAAGCAGAATATAAGGTTTTATTTACCTTTTATTATATTTGGCTAGTAGAGTAACTTCCTTCATCTTCTTTTTGGTAGTATTTTTCAAGTTGCACAAACAATGATAAATATCAAAACAACTTTTAAGGGTTAAATTAGTACCTGACAAATTGAGACCATTTAAATCAACTAATATTAACTAGGACACAATTCTTTTTGTTTTTTGGACTGTTTTAGACAAGTTTTGGCAAGGAAATGCAGAGTACGCACATTTCATGTTCATCGCCATGAAAAAGAGCAGACATATAAATAAATTATAGACTTTATGCATTTCAAGTTTATATACACTAAATACCTATTTTTTTATGAACAGTAAGTCTTCCATTTGAAAGTAAGTGTTTTTATTAAGCTTTTTTCATTTCTACTAATTTGCCCCATATAAGATTCTTGCTGAACGTTGGTGAAGGAAAAGCTTTTTACCCAACGACACACTTATACATACGAATATGTGAATTAAGCATTTTAACAAAATGATCCTGATCCCGACAGAACTAAATAACATATCTACCATGTAGAGTACAGATAAGTAGGAGTCCATGAAGGACATGTAAGTGTCTCTGTAAATACAACGTTTTTCAAAAAGCACATTGATGTTCGAGCCGTTAGTTACTCCATTGAAATCAATTGATGTCACCTTATAATACTTAGGTTAGATTTACACTAGAACTATACTATTACATTGCCAAAGGTACGAAATTAAAAAAAAAATTGGCGATTATTAAAATTTAGATAAACTGTAAACACTAATTTTAAAAGCTCTACCCATTTATGACGTTTTATTGGGGTTTACCTGTTGTCCCGTAAAAGCTGTTCAAGTGTGTAGGAGAGAAGAGAGGTAGTGTATATGAATACTGACATGTTCTCGTAAAGGACCTTCCAAGAGTGTAGGTCCTATCATACTTTTGCAGTTACATTCCTATTAATGTGGCACTTCCAGCAACACTTAATTTTCCGGTTTTCCGAATTTTTAAAGACCAATAGCCGATGGAAATTTGTGTTTAATGTTTCCATAAATTTATATTTATTTTATTAATTTCAGAAGTAAAGAAAACATACTTCACTAGTCTCCCTCCTAAAACTCTCTCAAAAGCTGCATTAGTTATCTCAAAAAGGACAAAAGAAGTAATAATAAATTTTTGTATTACATTCCAGTATAAATTATTTAATGCAAAGTAACTTTATATTAGATATTGGCCCTATTCGAAAGTGTTTTTGCTTTCTGAAATTTTGTACAGCTGTGGTATCACTTTAGGATAAATATCGAGTATTATTAATTAAGGTTAAAATTAACATAATTTCCATTTCGAAAGAACTTTTCAGTTTTTAACATTTCAAATAGTATTGAAAAGCTATTCCACTTGTATAGATAGTTTGCATATTTCAAAATATCAAACGGTTCCGAATCGAAATCATACCCTGGTTTTTACTAATTAAATTAAATCAAATACTCATAAAACATTCCATAGATGATAAGGTCAGCTTTATACACTACAAACGTTTGATTTTTTAAAATTTTACAGACTTTCTGTTTAGGGGTAATTTCACAAAATCCATAGCTGTAAACATACAAATTAAAAAATCTCATAAGTATTCTATTGAACATAATTTCAATCCCTTATTCGCAGCTAATATGAAATGTGATTTGTTTGTACGTCGTTTTTGGTGTAACTATTAAACTTTGATTACAATGCAATAATATGATAGGTACCGTGGAATTAGATGGGACCAGAAAGTGGCATCAGAACTCTTAAACTACATAACATCACATCGTCTTGTTTGGATTTGATGGATTTGTCTTAAAGTACTGCAGCCCTAAATGTTATACAGTCCATGGAAACAACAACTGATCGTAGAAACTTCTCGGTTATACAACATTACCTCGTCGTGTTTAGGCTAGTCGAATTGGTCGTGCCCATTACTATAGCCCTAGACCCTTTAGGAAATCTTCAAATGTGCAGCCAAACAGGATCGATGTTGGGCTGGTTTGATTTTTCTTGGCATGTACAGGTATCGATTTCTGTCTCCGAAGTACTCATTCTTGTCTCCGTTACATTTGCAAGTACCTACTGTAGATAGGTGGTATCTAGCCATGATGATGAACTGGCCACAAGAACTCCTAAACTATTCAAGCTCTGATATTAGTTACTAAGGCGACTTTAGAAACTCATCGAGTCGACAGGATATAACAATGTCATGTGTAGACTCATTTCATTTGTACTAACGTACTTTTGGCTGTGTCCAAGGCTGGAATTGAGAAGCTGTCTAGGGAATTTCTCGAGCTTAAAATACGTTCGTACGAGAAGCTTGACAACCAGGGTAGCAATCATCGGCAAGCCATGTCAATAATGTGCCCAGCTCTTTCCAACTGGCATACCTAGTTGAATCTGCAGTGCAACAATGTCTGCATTAAGGGCATCAGATTCTTATAGAAAGTACCAGAAGACGAATGTCTCAGAGACAACAACCTTAAATGCAGAGGAACATATTCTACTAATTAAATTAAACTAAAAAAAAAATAAGTAACCATTTAATAACAAACTTTTTAAAACTACTAAACTAAGAAGGAAACGAGAATTATTAGCCTACAAAACTGCAAAAGGATCCCATTAAGTAACAGGTGCTTTCTTAATACAACTTTCATAAACGAACAAACGCTTTTAAGAATTGATATAAAACGATTGGAATTTAACTTTTGACAATAAATACTAAATTTACTTTTTAATACAGAGCTTGCATAGTAAAAGCTTGTTTTTAAACCCATTTTTTAAATGTATTTCAATAAATTATTTAAAAGGGTATAAGATATATTGTTTTGATGTGAGAATCAAAACCAATTAAGTCAAAAGTATGAAATTGTCATTTAATGTTTGGCCAACTTTATTATTCGACTGATATTGAATACCCCAATCTTAAATTTAAAAAATAAAGCAAGTGAGAAATCATTAAATATGGATCTAAGCATGGTTATTCATCTCAGATACGCTACCGTAACCGTTATTACCTTGGATCTATAGTTTACGAGTCAATTGTTCGATCGATTTAATATTTTATTTTTAACTTCTTTCACAAAGAGTTCATTTTTACTGTCAATAGTTTAAAAATAGGATGTCATACATACATTCTTATTAAATTGTAAAAGTATTTTTCATCTACAATAAATAGCTCATATTTGTTAAAATTCAAGCCGACATAACTCTTAGACATCTAAGAAACTTTTTTTCTTTCTAAGCAACTACAAAATTCTGTAACTTTAGCCAACAACTCTTATCTTCAGAAACTTAGCGTTCTATGAATATTTTACTTTACACACAACAAATTGTTCTACAGATACTAAAAGTAATTTTCCCACAATATAAATTTTTTGTACAGGATAACAAATTTACAAATAATTTTATTTATTGATTCTTAGAAAACAAATTGTAAAGATAAATATGAAGAAAAGTAAAGAAAAATTGTTCTTGGTTAGTCTGACAGCTTATTTAAAACTGGATTATTAAATGCAATTAGTGCTGCAGAATGCCTAGACTTAGTATCATAGGTGGGTATTAACTTGTTAATCCGTTAATCGTTAATTAATTAAGTAAAGAATCTGATGAAAGGATTAACTTGTAAGTTAACTTCACAAAATGTTAACGCTCTTGTTAACTTCCGGTAATTTTAGTCCGTTACATTAGTCGTTTGTTGACGTGCCGTCATTTTGTTTGTTTGAATTACGCGCCACGCCAGGCTCGTATGTTCGGCTAGTCGAATGGTGAACAACATTATATCGATGATATATGCGCATGTGAGTGTAATGCTAAATAAATTGCTCTTGGAGCGAGGATTTACTGCTAGGCCTGGTGTGAATGTAAACAAGTCGTCTCAGTCAAGTCGGTGCCATAGATGGATAGATGTAAGTGCCTTGTTTGATCTATGAGTGCCATAGAAGACGAAGTATGCCAGCTGGCTGCAGCCTTTCACCCAAAGTTTCGTCTACTGTGGCTGCAAAAGTATGATAGCATCAAATCCTCAACAGTCAGGAAGCGATGGAAGCAATAGTTGAAGATGCTCTGATTAAAGAAGGGGAAGCAAACAAAAAGGATAATGAGTATTAGTGGAAGCAGCAATAATAAAGAAGAAGGGGATTATTTTTATAGCACTGTTACTCAGTCTGAAGAAAATAGATCTAAAGGCCACAAATCTTTCAAAAGCAAAGCTCAGATTTTTATAAGAACTTGGCTAGACACGAAGTCTAAAGAATCTTTTACGTATGCTGCCTTTCTAAGTGAACCAGTTTTAATAAACCTTTTTTTAAACAGGGCTATTCCATCTAGTGCTACAGTAGAACGTCTTTTTTCTAGGGGCAAAGATATTTTACGGGCTAAACGATCATCGCTGTCGGATGTCAATTTTAATATGCTAAGTTTTATGAAGGGGAACAAGCACCTAATGCAAAATTACGAATAATAATAGCCTTATCTCTGGATACTTTATTATCAAAATAAATAAATGTGTGTTTAATAATTCTTTCTATTTGTGCTGTTTTATTTTATTTACATATTTGACCTATTTCTCCCAGCCCAAAAGCAGTATAAGTTTTGAATGATTAACTTTTAACGGTTAACTTTAACTTGCCTTAATTTTTGGAAAATTTAACGCTCTGCCGATTATCTAAGTTAACTTTTTAACTAACGAATTAACGATTAACGAAATTAACTTTTGGATTAACTGTGCCCCCCTTTGCTTAGCATAGACTTAGTTGAAGGCAACTAAATCGAGCTAGTGCTCAAAATTAAAAGATTGAATTGCCAAGGATTTATACAAAGGCGACTCGAAATTCGATAAAAATTTAAACTAATAATCATCAATTTAAAAGCAATACTGAAAACTATATAATATACAACTGATCTTTCGACCTGATAAGCCTTTCACATGACGCATATTTGTAAAATATATCCCTGAAATATCAGCGAATTCTGAAGGACACATTCCAAAATAATAGCTTTGAAGCCAAATGTAACTTTTTAAAAATCATAATTATAATATTGTATGCGTATTGATACGTAAGTCATTGTAATTCTTTCCTAGAAATTATTATCCCAACAATCATGAATTATTTAAACTTTAAATGATGTTTTCAGAAAAATAGTGCTAAAACTTTTGACCATTATGTGACACTTTGAATGCCAAATTTTTTGATACAGGACCAGTGATCAATTCCGTAACTAGAGCAGTACCGGCGGTAACCAGGCACAAGGTGCAGAGGTTGGGGTGCAAAAATGAATAACGGGATTTCGATCTTTTATAGTTCATTAGCAGCTTGGCTCAAGTTCATGTTATAGTGTATAGTTTAGAAATTTTCTGATACTTATCATTATCACACAAAGTACAAACACTATGTATATACAGGAATACAGGTTGATTACACTGTAGACATCTGTTTCGCTCAGAATATTTGTGAAGATGAATATCAATTTTACGAAATTGCTTTACTACATTTCGTTCCACATTTACAATTATCAAAAACATAACTGTACAGGAAAAATTCTGAGGAGATAAAACTCTAATGAAAAGTCAAAATAAGAATAAACCTCCTCAAAAATCTTTTCGAAATTGTTGACTGTTAAGATACCGATTTGTAAAAGCGTAAATACGAGGGCTGCCTTTTATATTTCGGGATTAGAGAACAAAAACAAATATTAATCATCGAAAATCGCTTTATTGTTTTTCAAAATATTCCCCATGAAGATCTATACACTTTTGCATGCGTTTGAATCATTTGTCGAAGCACTTTTTCCACTCTGATTGAGGTATCTCCAAAACATGCATTCTGAACGCAGCAACCGCTTCTTCAGGTGTCGAAAAACGTTGACCTCTCAGTTTGTTTTTTACGTACGGGAATAAAAAGAAGTCATTTTGGTGACAAGTCAGGACTATACGGTGGATGACTCATCAAATCGATTTTTTGAGTGGTCAAAAATGCAGTTGTTTGAGTCGATGTGTGAGAGCTCGCATTGTCGTGGTGAAGAGTGATCCGTCTTCGGCGGTTGGTTTTCCTCATTTCTTGGAAGACAACTGGCAAACAAATGGTTGTGTACCACTCAGAACTGACTGTTCTACGTTGTATCTAGTGGTACGGTTGCGACATGTCCAGTTTTTCCGAAAAAACAGGCGATCATTTGCTTGGAAGTGCTTCGTGCGCGAACAACGTTTATTGGATTTGGCTCATCTTGAAACATCCATACAGTCGACTGCTGTTTACTTTCTGGCTCATACGCGTAAATCCACGATTCATCACCTGTTACTATGTCATAAACGTGTTTTGACGCACCGCGATCGTATTTTTTGAGCTTTTCTTTCGACCAATCGACACGAGCCTTTTTTTGAACGATTGACAAATTGTGGGGGATCCAACGCTAACAATTTTTTTTTTACATTCAAATGTTTTGCAATATTGAATGTATGCTGGTCCCACTAATATGTAAGGTTGACTCAATCTCACGATAGGTCACATGACATCAGTTCGCGCACAGCATCAATGGTTTCCGGAACAACAACTGTTTTTGGACGACCTTTACGAAATTCGTCTTGGAGTGAACTACGACCTCAATTGAATTCACCATACCATCGATAAACAGTGGTCCTTGATGGAGTTTCATCGCCAAAAATAAAATTATGTTCATCTATGCACTCTTGCTGACTTAATCCACGTCGAAAGTTGTAAAAAATAATCGCACAAAAATGTTCACGATTTAATTCCATTTTTTGGGCGAGATGAATCCTTTAAGTTACTGTAAACAACACATAGCGTTCGTATGTCAAAACGTTCTGAGTACGTATAACCTCAAAAATGTCAAACTTTACGATAGAGCTGTCAGTTGTCAGATTGCAACACTAGGGTTGTCCAATCCCGAAATTTAAAATGCAGCCCTCGTATATACAATTATTTTATTTGGTACTAAATTCTGGTTGATTCTAGATAGTCAAAATATGATGGGCAGAGTATATCTCTAATGAAACTTATTGAAGAAGAATGACTCTGGAAAGAGAACTTCCTACAATTGTCTAAAGACGAAAAACAAGTTACCTGGGACATATATACAGAGGTTGAAGATACGAGGAATGATTCAGAATATTATCAGGTTGGAACAGCAAATCACGAAACTGCAGAATTACTGCAAAAACCTATTAAAAATGACTATCGCTTACTGTAGTTAGGTAAAAAGTGTGGAATAGAGGTTATGCTTTGTACCCAGTTGTCATATAATCATCAAACATAGCTTTAGATCATTCCCGTTAAAAAAATTAAATGAAGAGATTTTATGGATTTTATAATATGCCTATGAAACCGTATTCGCTTGTAAATCAAAACTTATCTTAAGAAAAGTTAAACCTACCTATTGTTATTATTTCACACTTTAATAGTTATGTTATGTCGAGACAACGTTTTGATTAGCACAAATATACATATTAATCCGGTCTCTGAAGAGGATAGTCAGTTGCCACCAAGTCCACAAGATAGCTATAAATATTTTGTATTACAAAAATCTATAAAAGGACAAAGGAATGCACATGATCATTTAAAACAGACTAATGGAAAGGTGATAAATTTACTCATTAGAAATTAAGAATGTCATTATGTGAGACAGTTACCCTTTGATATTGATATAACATGCCGAAGATGAATTATAAGCATCACTAATCATGAGAAAGAATTGATCAAGTCGGCTGTAAAGTGTACGAGTAGTTTGTTCGTTCAATAAAAATGTTTGTAAAACATGCCAAATAAATTACTAAATATTTAATAATATGCAATTTGTGTTTAATATCGAATGAAACTCTTGTTAATTTATGCTTAAGCAAGTTATGTATTTTGATGTAGTTATTACAAAACAGTTGATAATAGATAATATTAAAGTACAATTAACGTGATTTGACAAATATATTGTAAATACGATTGCATGTGAATAATGTTCCGTCACATTTTACAGTAAACATTTAGCAGATAAAATGTATATAACTAAGAAATAGAAAAACTGTTGAAACCCAATAGTAAGCTTACAAAAAGGGTAATGTGATCAGTCTAGTTTCGCTAGAAACTGTAGAAAAAATCTATAAGATTAATAGAACAGGTGTCAGTTTCAATAATACCAGAAGCCAATTCTTGTTAGAATTCAGATTCATCGAGTCGTCAACAACAAACACCTTCTTCTACCAAGATCAAAGCATCATTAGATAATTTTTACCAAATAGATAAACAAATTTCTAGAAATAACTGATAGAGAATTGAGAAAAGAAAATATAGAGTTGTATGTTCAAGAATTTAACTGGCATCACTGAAAGAGCTGAGAAAAGACAAATATTGTTCTGTTTATGAAACGATGGTATCCTACATTAGTTGAACAATGTTCAATGGTTCTTTTACCTTCTGAATGTAGACAAGTATATAAAATGTATTTTACAACATAGTGGAAATTGTATGAACGTCGGGAATTTTGATAGACAAATTATGACGATAATGACCTATCCAACCAGTAGCAGACACTAATCCTTTGATTGATGACAGTATGAAATATGAAACCGAAATATTACTGCTGAGTATAGCAAAAACAGTTGGTGTACGTGTTGGCACAGTCCAGAAGTTCATCACATCAAGAACAACAATACATGAACAAAGTTAGTTCGAAAGAGTTAACGACTGAAGAAAACTAGAATAGAAGTATGTGGTTGAATGCTAAGAAAGAGAAAGTTGTTCTATTCTAACTAAGATTTTAATGTAAGGTAAATCTTGGGTGCACCATTTGAAAGCATAGTTCCAATGACCATGAATGAAATAGAAGCACCTCAGGTTACCTGTCCTGAAGAAACTAGAAGGTGAGCTTCCATGTTAAAAGTCATGGTTTCCGTCATTTGGAAATTCCAAGGGGTGCTATTATAAATACATCCTGATAAAGAAAGAATATCGAGCAATGATATGAACAAGTCGTGAGTCTCAAAGAAAAAGGTAGACGACAATTATAGCCCTCATACCGCTCAATTTTTCCAAAAAAAAATTCAAAAAATGATTTGGGAGGTGCTAATCTTAGTTCAAGCTTCTTGCAGTCTACTTTAGCTCCCTTCAGGTTTTCTTGTGTTTTATTCACTCCACGTCAGAATCAAATTGCAATACTTAAGACAGAAAACTGCAGAGCATATCGTTTCTCAATACCAGGATGTCCTGAAAAATACCAAAAACGGTTTAAATATCAAGGGCATGTATTCCATTGTATGTGGAAATGGAGTACCAGTGCATCTATCGCAAACAGTGTAACAGTTTTTTTTTGTGAATAAGAGGGTAGGCCAAAGTCATGAACATCACACGGAAGAGCCTCATTAACTTGTCAGATTCAGAGAAAGCGATGATCTAATATTCTTTGGATTCTTTGGCAATGGTTAAATTAGCAATGGCGTTCAACATTAAAAAATAATTTTCAAGACCGACATTCGCTGACAATTCATAAAATCCTATTAGCTTCGATTAATTATGCATATGTGTGAGACCTATTGAAGTTACACCAAATACTGAATATATATATATATATATATATATATATATATATATATATAGTTACCTAGTGACTATTGGGGGGTAGGTAGATTGAGACCCCGAGTTCGATCTAGACTCTGAAACTCCTTTTCACTTTTGTCTCTTGATAATGGCTCCAACGCAGGAGTCGAAACGTCGAGCATTTAATAAATTCACAAGCTGTTCTCACCCGGAGCCTAGCCTAGTTCATAATAATGACCGCGGAAGCCTCTCAGAACATTTCATTCGCCCATACGGGGAGGATTTCTTCCAACTGACTAAAACATACAGCAAACTTCTCATTCAAAAATTTCTGCTTCTTTGTGATCTTGCTTTTCTTAAATCTTGCAGAATTGATAACATCATTCCGAACTCTTTCAAACTAAAACATCACACCTCTTCACGTTAAGTTTCCAGTATTCTTAATAAAGCAAGATTCGCCCTGTTACGAAATCATTGCTACTTGTCATTACATACTTTCCACCCTCATCCAATTCTGTGGGAAAATTTCGATCGCATTTCGAGCGATAAAGCTTCACACTTGGCTCAAAAGAAAACAGTGACTCAAAAACTTTAACTAACAGGACTTATTATAAAAAAAAATCTGCTGTCACCTACCTCACTCCCTCAGAAGACCGTCCACAACTTTTCTGACTTCCCCTTAGGTTCTACCAGTTTATACGTCCTATCCAAAGGTTTCAATTTCGCAGTGACGCCGAAAACTATCCCAACTGAAAGAATAATTTCTCAAGTTGAGGTAGCTTTGGTTGAACTAACAGATATTGAGGCTGAATATACCCGTCAAGACATTGCTAGAGTACACCGCACATCAAAGCCACCAAAATCAAACTTTCTTCCAACGAAAGACATGCATTAAAACAAATACGGTGACAACGATGACATAACTATTCTTCCTGCCGACAAAGGTAACGCGACTGTTCTTCTCAAAACTAAGGACTATGTTTACAAGATGAATTCTCTACTCCACACTCCAGACTACGATATAATTAACAATAATCCGACTACTTACTTAGAGAAAAAGACCAAGGAAGTCATCAACGGAAAACATCTTCCTCTTCACGAAAAGACCACCATTCCTCGTGTTCTAAAATTCCCAAAATTTACGGACTACCCAACATTCATAAGCCCAAGATTCTTAGACCCATTGTCAGTTCTGTACAATCCCCGACCCAAGAATTAGCCCCGTACTTAGCCAAAACCCTTCAACCCTAGCCGAACAACCATCCTCTTACGTATAGAACCCTTCTTCCTTTCTAGATATGTTAGGCGCGTACAGAATTTCAGAAAATGATATCCTAGTTAGCTTCGATGTTGTATCTCTTTTCACCAATCTCCCCATTTCAGAAACGTTCGATATTCTAAAAACAACTCACAATTTCTCTTCTGACATTATCAAACTTGTACAGCACTGTTCTTATAACACATATTTTTCATTTCAAGACACTCTAGTCAAACAAGTACGTGGGGCCCCGATGGGTACACCTCTTTCTCTAGTGCTTGCTAACATTTTCATGGAACAAATCGAAACCCAGGCCCTAAACTCGTCTAATTTAAAACATTCCTGCTGGCTAGATATGTTGATGATACTTTTGTCATTTGGCCTCATGGCAGAGATTCGTTAGACTTCTTTCGACAACACCTCAATGATATACTATCTAACATTCAATTTACAATGGAAATCAAGTCCGATTCTTCACTCCCGTTTCTTGATGTCCTCATAATTATTTTTTTTAATAGTCCGAGAGCCAGTGACATTTTGAGGTCAATCGTTTCCTCTCGACCAATAATTTGTGAAAGGCTTTATTTAGTTATCCCATGAAACGCCACGAACGTCAGCTAGCCCATTGTGGGTGGGTTGGGGCATGGGAGCGCCCCAATCTCGTAAAAAAATATTTTAATTGATTTCCGTCCAGTTGAAAATTTGTCAAACAACAGTTGGAACATTACTCTAACAAAACAAAACTTGAGCTGGCTGCAACATGATGGATTCCAAGTCAAGTGCTGATACGAACGTGATAAAATAAAATACAAAAAGAATTCAGTCATTTCCTCTCACTTTAAAATTTTTTTGATGGATTGTTTATATTATTATTTAAACAAAAAAGAGTCAGTTGGCTGTATTTCCGGGTAATTTTTTTTGCGGGATTAGGGCTCTCTGATGCCCCAACCCACCCAAGGTGCTCAACCTGACGTTCACAGTGCTCATGGGATAGCTAAAGAAAGCATTCCACGAAATATTGTACTAGAGAAAATTGGTCTTTCAATTCTGTAACTGATTCTATGAGTATAATTTCACAAATGATCCCGACTTGACCATACAATGTATGGCATCACACTCCCTCTAAGGCACACATAGTGTGCCCTTAGGGGAAAATTCACTAAACCCCAGATATACTACATATCAAAAGGGTTGATTATTATTATCATCTATTAAATAGACATATACATTCAAATTCTGTCTTTACATAAATAGTAAATTCAAAGTACTCCCCTAATACCTCACAAATTCTCTCTTCAACAACTTCCGTCCAGATCTGCTCATCTCCAATTTCAACGTCAATATTCTCATTCAAGCCAAACCACATCAACTGCTATTTTTAACCGACTTCCCAAAAGGAGGAAGTTCTCAATTCGTCGCGTATTTTTTTTTGTATGTATGTTACCTGATTTCTTCTTCTGTGGTGAACCGTTTTGTATGAATATGGTCTTGTTTAATAGAGTATATATCCGGATTGATGAATCTTCAAATTTTGGAAAAGAATTCTATTGATAAAGTGCTGAAATTTGTGAATGAACACATGCGTGCATGGAAATCGACCATTATCCCTAACATATTGGTCGATTTATCGAAAACTCCTTATCGATGTGTATAGTTCTTATTAAGGAAGATCCAGAGGTGATCTCATATACTTTTCTGCGACGTGCAACTTGTAGTTTTGCAGAAAATCGCCAAAAATTCCAAAATTTTTGTCAAAAATGTCATCTAAATGACATAAGGGACATTTCCTCATAAATATTTTAATTCCAACGTAATACTGTGGGAATTTTAGGCACTGGAAGTTTTAATTGGGAATTTGAAAATTTTCTATGCAAATCTTAATCATATAGGTAGTAAAGCTTGGTATTTTCGGCTTCTTAAATCAGTGAGTACCAAGTTCGTTTTGTTTGTATACCAGGCAAATACCTATTTAAATGAAAATTTTTGTATTTTGCGAAGACGGTGCTTTTGGTTGTCACATTCTCCCGGCCTAATAGAAAATTCAGTGACAACACATGTCAAACTCTAAAAACTGCTATTTAGTACGTTTATACAAAGGGTGTTTAGTTATAGCAAACAAAATTACAAAGTGATAGAAGAAGTTGCATTTATATGATGATTGAAATATAAGACGGAGTGGTTCATAGGCAGCCGTATATACAGGATGATTGGAATATAGGGTGGAGTGGACGTTTGGTGATATAAAAATGTTTAAAAAAATGTGAAATTAAAATTATATAGGGTGAATCAAAAACTGTTATATGATGTGGACGTAAACAAATCATATGCAGGAGGGTTGAAATATATGCTAAAGTTGAATTATATTTATACAGTGTGATTAAAAAATTATTTATTTTATAGCCCAAAAGAAGTTGCATAAAGTGTGGTTACACAGGGCGATAATATAAAATGTTAAAAATGAAATAATTTATTGGGTAGCCCACAAGGAGTTATATACTATGATTGAAATATAGGACGGATTTGACTCCATAAATATGGGATGGATTCTCCTCCCTCCTATATTTTATAGAAGGCAGCTAACCAATGTATGCTTGTCCGTGGGCAGTCGTATGTACAGGTTAGTTAGTACATAGGGTGGAATGGAATTATCTATAGGTATAGAGCGTTGTCAAAAAAAGTTGAAGAAAGGTTACATGGCGTGGTCCATAAGGCATAAATATATTTTGGGCTTATTAAGTCAACGCGT
This sequence comes from Octodonta nipae, assembly GCA_034190945.1. Taxonomy (NCBI): domain Eukaryota; kingdom Metazoa; phylum Arthropoda; class Insecta; order Coleoptera; family Chrysomelidae; genus Octodonta; species Octodonta nipae. Next base: position 84,210,225 of record CM067216.1, read on the forward strand.
ACTAGTACATTTTGTTCGTAAACATTTACCTGTCAATTGAAATGAAAATGTATCATTGTATAATGTTGAGGCTTTCCATGTTACCTGGTCCTGTCTGTTAATGTTATACATACAAAATAAAAAATAAAGAATGAAAACTACCTGAGTTCAAATAAACTAAAAAGTTGAGAATAAAACATTTTTAAAAAATATATAACCGACTTCCACCCATAACTAAAAAGTTAAAAATAATTATAACAAAATACAACTCTAGCAAATAAATAACACAATCAATGTTGTCAGGTACCTACCCAGAAAGTAGAAAATGTAAACATTCAAAGGTGCTCATTCTGTACAAATTAATTACCTACCAATCTTGTATATTTTTGAAGTCGGTGCCAAGCAACAACCAAGTTTGACAAAGTAGTAGATAAGTACGCAATGAAGGATTTTCGATTTACTTGGCATCGACTTCAAAAATATACTAGATTAGTTGGTAATTAATTTGTATAGAATGAGCAGCTTTTAATGTTTACATTTTTTACTTCCTGGGTAGGTATCTGACAACATTGATTGCTAGGGTTGTATTTTGTTACAATTATTTTTAGCTTTTTAGTTATAAATGGAAGTCGGTTATATATTTTTTTAAATGTTTTATTGGTGCTTCAAGTTTGGATTTTTCACTAAAGATATGTTGCATCTACTGCTACATTTTGTGAACCATGCTTTAATCTCGTTCAATAAACCAATTTATACAGCCTTTAACCCAGTTATATAAATTTCTACATTATACTATCCATAAATTATAATATTTTTATCAATATTCTTTCTTGACAATCACCAAAGATCTTAAAAGTTTTTCTATCCCCATAACAACCATACAAAATTTACTTTTTCTATTTTAACCGCTTGCTATAAAAAACTTAAATTTGATTTCATTCAATTGGGTCAGTATACCCGATGATTTTAAATTTAACTCTATTTCAATATCAATCATTAATATTATAATCCAAGATCAATGATCCTAACCGGGATCGGGAGTAAAATGACGACATTTCGGCGGAATCAGATCTGTCCTCTTCAGGTCGGTTCGCATAATTCTCGTAGCCTTCTGCTTACGCTTGTAGTTACTTTATTAATACCTACTCAACAATTATAAAATCATATTTTCGTTCTTCTCCAAGAGATGGCAGCATCATTTTTGACAGTTAAATAAATATAACTGTTATCTGTTATTTTCAGTTGCATATAGCAATAGCAATAATAACTGCTATTTAAAAATACCAGGCTTGTCCATCTCTAGTTGTAACAAACAACATGAGAATTATCAATAATAAGACAAAAATATTTTGGGCACTACTAAGCAATAACTAGATCCATTCAAAAGAAAAAAAATCGAAATAGAACCCGCAAAAAGTTTGCTTATATGAACGAAAACGCTGTTGTATGTTCTTAATAATCTAAAGAGCAGATAACTATTTCACTTCACATAAAGAGGCTACGTGGGGGGTAAACCAGGTCCAGGCATGACATTTAATTATTCTAAGTATAAATTCAAAGTTAATATGATGCCAGATACATAAATAAGCAAGGTCATATTACTTAAGGGAACTTTGAGAACCTCAATCAGGTACTACTTTTCTCTCATCTTATTTTGTGTAAATTTTATTTCTCCTTGTAAATATATTTTTGGTAACTAATATCATAGAGATTATAGAATAAAACCTTGTTAACGCTAAATTCGTTAGGTATATCATAACAGTTAATGAATGATAACCATCTAGTATATATCACGACTAGTTACTCTAATAGAAACAAATGTGAAAGTCAACAATAGCTTTATGAGAGCATTTCTTTGAAAAGTTCTTTCACCGTTCACTAAGTCCATTTCTTGCGCAAAATTTCGTGCCAACTTCGAAACAATTTCATAATAAACAAGAAAAAAACGTATCAAGATATAAAGAGATGATAACCATTGGAATAAGCACGTGTCGCGTGGGTGCCAGTGGTCGTGGGAACCGAGCACGGGAACCACACCAATTAGGAACCTGCCTACTTTTTTATATCTCCACTGCGATATTCAGAGGCGGATGCCCATTGTCAGCCGGCTCATATAAACAACTCTTATCAGTTCATACGTACCGGTCTTGTGTTGTTCTCTTAACGGCGCGATATGATAACGCCGTGAATAAACCGTGAAGATACTTGAATTTGTCACGAAAACGAACGTTTTTATATTGGTGCCGATATGTAAATTATATTGACTTATCCATTGCCAATGACGAGTAGACAAAGAAACACTTGAGACCTATAAATATTTCATAATAACAGGATTTTTTCAAGCTATGGTGTGTAAAAAAAATTTATGACAATTTTGGCTCAGATTACATAATCCTTTATTTATTTACTTATACCGATTGTCTCAAACTGCCAACTGCTCATTAAATAACTGAAGGGCCTAAAATTAAGTTTTAAAGTAATTCCATTACCAAAATTCAAAATAATCTTGGATATGGATGTGAATTTTGAAACAACAGCCTATATATTATTGAAAGTGTGGTTTCCCTCCTAAATTAACTTTTTTTATGGAAACTAACAAATCTGCAAAAATATCTATACTTTAGATAGATTTTTATTTGAGTGTTTAGTCTCTAATGACGTTTGAAAGTTGGCACTGTCACGGGACAGGACCCAGTTGAAATTATATTGTACTAGCTGATCCGTCCCGGCTTCACACGGGCTAGATAAATGGGCGTGTTACTTGCATTTTCACTGCTAATTTTGACATGTTTCTTATATTCACATTTTTTAAATTTTTTACATTTTAGACTTGGCATTTTTAATGAATATTTTTGACATCATTAATCTTTTTGGCATTTTCCACATTTGGCAGTTAGACAGTTTCGACATTTTAGTCCAATAAGAGAAATTTCCCCTACATTCTCTATTAATTTAAAGAATTAATATCGTTATTCTCGGTTAATGAGAAATAGTGATATGTTCTTATAAAACACCCCACGTATCCCTATGGGAAAAATGAATTTTCGGAAAATGGTAAAATCCGATTCTATAAATATCTCAAGATTACACTTATATAAACTTTCTATTTAGAAGACATTATTTTAATTTTCCAAAATGACTAATCATTCAAAGACAGGTGTCAACTTGTTAATTCTCATGGCTCCATTATTTTAGGTTCCCGAAAAATAATTTTTTTTTCAAAAAAATTTCCCCATCTGTGTTTTCGCAAAATGATAAATCCCGCTGCTATATATTTTAGAAGAATATCTATCAAGGTTTACACTTGTATTACTTTCGATTTAGGAGATATTGAATTCTTAAAAAATAGTGATACCTTTCCGAAGATATTGAATTCTCCGTAAAACAATAGCGATCCCCATTTCCCCCATTTAATATTCCAACTTTCCCAAAATGACGAATCACCTACTACTTCACATAAATGAAGAAATCACTCTGTTAATTCTCAAGGCTCTATTATTTTAGGTTCCTGAACAAAAATCAATAATTGAATTTTTGCAAAATGTTTCAACTTATTGGTATTTATTTGGGGTGACAAATATATACACCTATTTTCATGCCTGTATGACTTTCCGTTTCCAAGATATTAAACTTAAGTAAAAACACACTACTGCCCCCTCCCTTCGCGTAATCAAACATTTTATGGAAATAAAATATAACCTATGTTACTCTGAGATAGTGTAGCTTTCTATTAGTGAAATATTATGGTATATAAGATATACATGTCCACCATAAATTGATACACTATCTAAACTTTCGAAACCCCCTAGAATGCTAGGCGCGGGGTCACGGGGCGCCTAAAGTATTCATTTAATTTGCAAGGTGTAAAAGGAAAAAATAATGAAATGCTCAAGCCAACTGATGTATTTAAAGTTACCAGGATTAATACCGTATTTGTGTAAATAGCTTCCAATTACCGCTTTATAATTGCCCATTTTTTAAATCATTAAAATGGATATAGTAGGTTATCCTTAAGAGATAGACATATTCCATCCCCAAATTTTTCTGAGTGACTTATATAAGATACAGGATTCCACCACAGATTATTTTGTTATAAAAGGGCAGCGTCTTCGTTGAAAGCTCCCAGAGGGCTCATTATATTTTAGCCAATGTATACAAAAATTTAACAAATCATATACTTGAACCTTCCTCTATCCATTGGTGAAAATAGCATGATAACCGATGCTGTAGTTTTTGAGTTTACCGGTAACAGAGAGACAGACGCGGCGGAGGAATTTGTTTTATAATATGTAGTGATGTTATAGAGTTTCGGTTTCAACTATTAGGTTATTAGCCTTTAGAATCTCATATTGGATAACCATTAAGTCAGTTATAACATAAATGATGGCGCCCTCGTCTAAAGGGGTTTGGTCTAGTGGGTTGTAAATACAGTTTATGGCCAAGATATCTACCAGGCTTTCCTATGAAATAGTTTAAATTTAAATCCTGCTGGCTTATATTCTAAAACAGCGGGGTGGATATTAACAGGAGTAGGCTCGGATATAAAAATAGTTTAAGGCCCTCAAAGGTTATTCAAAAATCAGTTAAATCTTACTGCATAAGTTATTTTGTGTTTTCTAATGTTTCAGATAGCTTAACGAACTGCATCATGTTATAATGAAGATTCTGCTGTTTGGTGGCTTGATTAATGGGCGTCCATTAATTCGACATGTCAAGTGCTGACTTTTGATTATCTAACTCAAATTTCAATTTGTAGAGCGCCAGAGGGCATTTTGTATTTTAGAATCTGCTTCTGTTAATAATATATATTATTTTCGCAAATGTCTACCCGCCTTTACTGATAACCTGCGTTAGAGTTTTATTTCACATAATTGGTGTTGAACCGAATCTGCATACTTGATTTTGTATTCTTTTTTGGTTATTTCAGAAATGATTATGTAGATAGATTTATCTTGCTCATATTTCGTTATCTGTATATTTTAATTGTATGGTCATTTGTTTTGGTACATTTCACGGTTATTTTCTATAATGAATTTAAAAGCATTAGCTAACTTGTGTAAAATATCCCATAACTAAGTATGATAGAAGGAAGATCTTTATACTGCTGTGCAACGAATTTAACCATCCCGTTGTAATTGTATGCTAATAAATTTTTAAACAAAAACACATTTCTTAGAATTCTATACCAAACAACAATACTTAATACCTAGCACTCAATCATGATAGCTAAATTTAGTGATATATTTTATTAGCCTAGAACAGTTCAATTAGACAGTAATTTGTATAAATATATTAAGATTTGAATCTAAAATAATTGCTTTGTACCTCTACTGCAAACTGCATAAAATTGAAAACAATTAAATCATACACGAGTTAAATAGGTAAGGAAAAGATATAATTTTAATATTGTTATAACTTTTATTTTACGGTGCCAAAATAGGAACGATTCAAGAAATTAATCGTCGTTTATAAAAACTAATCTTGTGAGTGCATAAACTGTAAAAAACTTTCACATAATAGTTGACACAAAGAGGTATTTACCGAAAACACAAATGATGATAAAAACAATGTCGAATTCATTCCCGAATTAGAAATTATACACGTTAGCGTAGCAGATGCAGACGGCAATACATCGAAAGCAACTATGAGGGTATAACGGCGGTTGAAGGATAGCAGGAGACAACTTCAGTAGATAGGACCGTAGCGATCCTATTCAGCTATGAATCATTGTTGTTGATGTAAATATTTGGATAAGTCGAACGTATTGTGATTGATTTTGGAGAGAAAAAAGAAGCAGACCTTAATAACCCCTTCGCATAAGCCACTAGTGCTAGGCTTTCATTAATGGGGTCCTCTAATACTATTTTTCAGTTAAAAAAGTTGTATATTATAATTATTATTACAACTTCACATCAAACTGTAACTAGATCCTTAGTCATTCTTCTTTTAATAGTTGATGATGGAAGCCATTACTTTGTCATAAACTATCATTATGATTGTAATCAGTTTACTACTTTGTTTCTATTTCAATATTCTTGTACACAAAAATGCCATATTAATTGTAATCATTCCGAGAATTAAACACATACCTACTGTTGTAGACAAGACCCTTCTGTCTGTTTCAAAAATATTTTGTCGTCATTCAAGAATTTGTTTCCGTTTGTATTGTCGAAACTAGTCACGGTTTTTTTATGTTTATTTATTAAATAAATCAATAAATTTGTGATATAAAACAAAGTAATTCATTTTTCTACAATCATAATTTTTCTTTTTATAATTCAAGGTGGGTATTCACAATATGGCAAAGTGATGTAAATGTTACTATTGCTACCATTGTATTGCCCAGTGTCACTTTAATAAAATGAAAAATTCAGTGTGTGGCCACCTGATACTTCTGCATCCTATCAATACGCTTTCAACTGAAGAGGCCGTAGCTTTTAAACTAGTTTGTTAATTACTGCTAATAGCTTTATTGGATAACATGATGATGGTATTATATTCATTCAAAAAGAACTCATCGAGCAGGTATTATTTATATCATTGTCACCATCATGCCTAGTTAAGACAAAAAATGTACTTTGCTACTGACCAGTGCATCTACACTCGATGCTCCGTAAAATATTTAATACTATACCACCTTGAAACAGAAACATTCTAATTTTGTACGGCCTCATAATAACCTTCCTCTTCCTGTGTTTATGCATTAACGGATGTTAGAAACGACGTTATCAATTGCCCCTCTATTTTCAGCCATGTGTAAGTGCCTGAATATTGCCATTGGTTTATGTCTCGCATGGCATTTTCTTCCTTCCAATTCCTCATCTACACAGCACCTTACCCTCAATTAGTATGTATGACCTGGTTTGATCTTTTTGGCAATGCTAAAGATTTCACAGTATCTGCTCAGCGCTCTTTAGACATCTTTAAATTTCACTTTGCTGTCCTTACCCAGTTTAGCGTAGTAGTCAACCAAGACTATGTGGTTCTCATGATTCCAATTTTAGTGCATCAATTTGTATAATAAAAATTACTAAATATTACTAAGCCGATGCAGTCATAATGAGTTATGTTATGATTACCAGAAGAGGCAGTTTCTATTGTGTCCCATCCAAAATTAGGCCACCAAGTCCCAGGAGCCCCTAAATATCCATCTTCATCAGCTTTTTTTCCTGGACAAGAGTAACAACCTAACCAGTTTCATGCAGGCTTCGTGTATTACATGTTCCGATCTTTAGGGATTTTTTATGTCAAAGTTCTTCCATGTCATTCAAATCAACCAACTTGGGATTCCGATTGAAGAACTATTAATATCTCGACAAAATTTGGAGTTGAACATTGTAGAGGATTGAATTAACTGGACTGTAGTTTTGAGTGGTTCTATTTTGATAAAAAACTCAATTGCCCTTCATAAGAAAACTCTTACCTTGCCTACGAGTTAGATCTAGTAACGGGAAATCTGCCATACATGTATTTGTCTGCATTCGTCGCGGGTAGCCGGCATTAACCCTGGGTTTTTAGGCACAATTAAAATTTATCTTGTTGGGCAATGCGCACTCACGAGGGGGTTTACAATAAGTGAGTAATAGCTGCACACGCACTTTGGGGTGGCACTAGCGAGCACATAGGGAAACGTTTTTTCCTTGAGAGTTTCAGGAGAGGTCCGTGGACGAAAGACGAGCAACGAGTCTCCTGCGATTGCGCTATGACAGAGAGTTTTTTCCAAGCAATTGAGAATATACATATGTAAGTATAAAGGCTCTCTCATTTAAACCCACAAAAGGCAGAGTATTCCGAACATACCGGCCACCAAAATGGTACATTTTCAAAACACGAGTGAGAGATAAAAATAAAAAAAAATCTTTGAGAAAGAGAGAGAAAAAAAATTATCTATGCAAAATAAAACAGTTATGAGGTTGCGAGCCTAGTTGTACTCTAGAGATGAGTTTAATCTATATATACACATATAAGAGAAAATAGCCATATTGGCAAAATGGGGGTTAAATATATAGAGATAGAGAGAGATTTAGTTAAATGAGGAAAGAGAGGGGAAGTTAGGGAACATAAGGAGTTGGTTATGAGTCAGATGGTAGAAGACACACCTTAGAGACAGCACGCTTAAATTCGCCCTTTTGGGTACGAACAGTTACGACTCGAATTACGCCATCCGCACCAGGATGGACATCAATTATACGCGCTAGCGCCCACTGCAAAGATGGTGAATTATCTTCCTTCAAAACAACAAGAGTACCAATATTAATAGGCGTGCTTGACTCACTCCACTTACTCCTTTGTTGAAGAGTGTGTAGGTATTCCTTATGCCATCTGTCCCAAAAGTGCTGATGCATACGTTGAACAAGCTGCCAACGAAAGAGATGAGATAACTTCAGTCCTGATGTATCGGGATCAGGAACTATGTTTAGAGGAGACAAAGTGAGAAAATGAGAAGGTGAGAGTGGTAGTAAGTCATCGGGACTAGAGCTGGCGGCGCATAGAGGGCGCGAGTTTTTCTTAAGAGCAGCAATATCTTGAGAATAATATTGAGTCTGGGCAAGTTTAATGAAACTTGACAAAGCTTTATCCAAATCAGCAGCTGAAAATGAGTGGTTCTGGGCAGATTGAGGATGACGTGAGTTGTGAGTAAATCTCATAGAGTAAGAGATTATTCGGGGAAAATTCTGTAGAGATGAAAACTTATAAAGAAGATTTTCTAGAAAATTGTCCGAACTGAGAGAGTGCATACAAGTTTACGTTGCTCTACGGTAGTTTCAGGTATAGCATCGAGACATGGGAAAACCTCAGGAGACCACTGGGATTCCGGAAGCGAGAGCCATGACAATCCCGGCCACCATACGGAACTCTCGGCAAGAGTTTGAGGTAATAGTCCTCGAGAAGCAGGATCGGCAGGATTTTCTTCAGATCGCACATAGCGCCATTGAGATGGAGCCAGTCTTTCTGGAATTTGAGTTACCCGGTTGGAAACAAATGTAACCCATCGAAGAGGAGAACTTCTTATCCAAGCCAAAGCAACAGTAGAATCCGAGTAGGCCGTGATCGACGAAAATTCAAGCTTTCTGCCTAGAGAATCTTTTACGACGACTAATAACTCTGAGGGAAGTAGAGCAGCACACCTAGTCGAGGGACAGAAATTGTCTTGAGTGGAGCAACGCGCGATTTACTACATATGAAATAACAGCAATATTTGTTGGAAGATGACTCAAGGCGAAGATAAACAACTGCAGCGTATCCCCTTTCCGATGCATCAGCAAATCCATGCAACTGTGCCGAACAAAAAGGAAATGTGAGAACTAGTCGAGGAATGTGAACTTGAGAGAGAACGTCTATCTGAGAGCATATAGTAGTCCACTTATGAATGATGGAAGCATCAGGAGTAGCATCCCAATCGATACCACTAGCCCATAATTGCTGAATAATTAATTTCATTGAGAGGGTAAGGGGTGTTAGAAACCCTAATAAGTTATTAAATGCATGAACCTTAAAACAAAAATGGTCTTAAGAAGTATTCCGTTGGAGTCCGAGAATTTTTACTGTTTGGTTAAAATCGAGATCGAAATCCAGAGAAAGAGCCTCAGAATGAATCTGCGAAGCGGGCAAATGAGAAAATAGAGCAGGTTTATTACTAGCCCATTTACGCAGCTCAAACTGACCTTTTTGGAGTAGAGATATCAATTCTTTCTGGAGTTGAAGAGCATGAGAGATAGAATCTGCACCAGTAAAGATGTCATCTACATAAACATCATTTGATATGATCTCAGATGCTTCGGGGTAATCATCCGTATACATATGAGCAAGATGGAATAGAGTACGTATTGCTAAATACGGAGAAGAACTAACTTCATAAGTAACAGTCACCAATCGATAATCCTGAATAGGGGTATGCTGGGAGAAACGCCACAAAATACGTTGGTAATCTCGATGATGTTCAGCGATGAGAATCTGACGGAACATCTGCCTTACGTCGGCAGTGAAGCATACTGCATAGAGTCTGAAGCGCAAAAGAATCGAGATCATGTTCTTTTGTAACTTGGGACCGGAGAGTAGGATGTCATTAAGAGACACTCCTTGAGTATCAATAGCAGAAGCATCGAAGACAACTGTAAATTTGGAGCTAGTAGGAGCTATAGCATGATGCGGAATGTAATAACTGGGTTGAGATATTTCGAGGCTAGGTATTAATTCCATGTGGCCAGAGTTCAAATAATCTTGCATGAAGTCCTTGTAGCGTTTATACAAAATATAGTCTTTTAACATCCTCCGTTCCAGGGATAAGAATCTCAAAAGATTCTTGTCACGAGATCCTTGGGAGTGAAAGTGTAAATGTTTGAAAGGTAATTCGACAGTGAACCTCTCTGTGGATATACGAGAAGTAGTACGATTAAAGAGGTCCTCTGCCTGTTTATCCTCCAAAGAAATTGCTGGCAATTTTGGAACCTGATCTAAGCCCCAAAAGCGCTTTACAGAGTCTTCTAGTGAAATACTAGTTATAAGAGTGCTCACTGAGGCGGAGGGAAAGTCTACCTTTCCCATGAGAATCCATCCCAGAGTAGTTTCCAAGGCTACAGAGGGCCACCGAATCTGGGTTGCAAGGTATTACCCTCCACAATGCAACAAACATATCAGCACCTAAGAGCATATCTGCTGGACGAGAAGTATTAAACTGAGGATCGGCGAGATTTAAATGATTGAAATCTTTGAAATAGTCCATAGGGATATCCGATGAGGCATATCAGAGGAAATTTGAGGTAAGACCATAGCATCAAAATCGAAAACTGGAGTCGAAGCTCCGCGAGGCCGAATCATACAAGAAACAATATGTGAGGATTGAGTATTTATTCTGCCCATACCTCTAACACTACAATGTAGTGCGCTTGAATAATCCGAGTCTCTTACAACACTTACTTGTTATAAGATTACATTGGCTTCCACTATCTAGAAGAACCCTAACCGGTCCAAATGACCACGAGCATCCTTTATCTCCACTAGAGCAGTGGATAAGAGAACGGTACCCTGCACTCCTGTGAGAAGAGAAATATTCGAAATGCTGGGTTGAGAATTAATACAAGGATCTGCCGAGGCAATCTTGAGAGTGTGGGATGAGGTTTCTCCCGGTCTAATACTAGAAACGAGTATTTGGTAAGCCCGAAGGCGAGTGTGAGTTGCGCAAGGCATCAGTAAAATGCAAAAGAGTATGATGCTTGTGAGAACATTTTCTACAGCAATTTGTAGAGGAGCATCGAGAAGATGTATGCTTATATCCTAAGCAATTTGTGCACCATCCATGGATACGACTGATAGCAAATCTATCATGAGGAGATTTTGAGAGAAACTCAGGGCAATTATAAATGCGGTGTGCGGTTTTACATAATGGACAGATGATGGTACTAGAGAATTGAGATTGAGAATTTATGACATATGTAATGGCAGAATTATTGTTTGATGTTTTAAAACGGGGAGAATGAACTTTAGCCGTACTAACAGCACCGGGGGGAGTGTGGATAATATTGAGAGAATCCAGAGCGGCACATTGCCTCTCCAAGTAATTCAGCAAAATATCAAAGTATAGATCTTCAAGTTCCGAAGCGCAGTCTCGCTCAAACCTCAGAGCGGTATCTGAGTCGAGTCGTTCGAACAGCATTGTGAAGAGAATGAAGTCCCATTGCTTGACAGGAAAGCCCATATTTTCCCACACAGAAAGGTTTTCACTAAAAACATCAACTAGCTCTCTGAGTCCTTGAGAATTGGAGAGTTTTTTAGATCGAGCAATAGCCTGCCAATAAGAGTTAGCAACTAAACGCTTATTCGCATAGCGCTTGCGCAATGCGTTATAAGCAACTAAGTAATTATCACCTGTCAAGGGGGAAGATTTCAAGAGTTTAAGTGGAGCGCCGTGAACCAAGCCTATTAAGTAATTAAATTTGTTGACATTTGAGAGCGAGTCATTTATTATGAATCAAAGAGTCAAACATATCAATAAATGTTTGCCATTCACGGAATTCACCAGAGAAGTGTGGCATTTCTATTTTTGGGAGTTTTACATTAGTACGAGGGATACTAGTGTTATGGGACTCAAGTGAGTCTCTAGAGATATCAAAAAGCTGCATGTGAATAGCTTGAATTTCATAAAAACTTGTGTAGAAAGCACGAGCTATCTCGATTTGACCATCCAAATCGACATTATCTTGTGCAGAATAAGAATAAGATTATGTTGCTTATCAAAGGCTTCGCGAGTTGCTTCTAAGCGGTGGTATCTACATTTGCAGTTATTATGTATAGTTCTATCAGTAAGAGATTGCTTCGCAATGTTCTACAATTCTTCTACCATTACAATTTCAGCTTTGTGTTGAGAAATGGCAAGATTTAATTTTCTTTCCGCCATTGTGAAGTATAAATTAATATAAGGCGAACACAAATAATAACTTAAACTGCTGAACTAAGCGAATCGAATTAAAAAACAACAAATATTGAAAATTAATACGAGTTAATTATTTGAGAGCAACATTTATGAACTCTACTGTACACTAACATTACAATTACTAGATTTAAAGAGAAAAATATCAATTACTATAAATGAATATTCACAAAATTAATAAACAACACGTTTATAGAGACAGACTGTATATCTGTATCATAATTGATAATTATGTGTGTATCAAGCAAGTGCGTGTACACGTTTCTCTGTCGTCTCACGTTTATGTACGACATTTCGCAGTTTCTAGTTAAATTCTAATTACAAATTTTATACTGAAGTCGTCAGTAAAAGATGCTCTACTACCTGCGACTTAAATACTCTACAAAAAGTGCATCGTGGTGCAATAACAGTAAATAACATTCATCCGAATTTTGCATTGTTTTTTTTATTACAAATCACTCGGCATCTTATCGTTGTTTTTTGTATCGCAATGCCATCCGGCCTATGTAGCAGCTGCGCGGCAGTTTGCAGTCGCACGCATGCACGGGAAACTATATAGGAATTGTCCGTTCAGAGTTTCAACCAGTCGGTTGATAAAGACAGATATACCCCCAATTATATCAATCTTTGTCAAAAACCTCAGTCGCCGCTATTTGACAAATATAATAAGTTTTCTGTTATTAATGGTTGCGTGGATTGTGTCCATGAATATATTTATCTCTTACTTTTATATAGACAATAAAGGACAAACATTTAGAAATAAAGAAACTATTGTTTTGTGAAAGTGTAGGTAAACTTGTTCCGTGTTTTATTTTCTCAATTTTTAATTTCTGTTTATTGAATTGTGAATTGTTGTAAGATAAGTTGATGCTCTCAAATTTCATTTTATTTTGTATTCATTGAAATCATGGTAATCTATTGCTGTGTTCCCTTTTGTGGAAATACTAGTTTAAATACAGTGATGCATCGGTTCCCAAAATAAACTGAGGTAAATAAAATAATTACATGAAAATATGTAACTGTATTTACTAAATAATATTTATATTTTGTATAATAAAAGAAAAATATTTGCAACTACTTCAAATTTGGGTCAACCAGATTAATAGCAGTAAACTGTTGAACAAAACGCCCCAACAAATTAGGATGTCTTACAAAGTGTGTGATGCTCACTGTTCCTCAGAAAGCAAGATTTGTTGGGGCTTGACAAGAAGGAAATCGAACTTGAAATTTGGTGCCATTCCTTCATTATTTCATAATCATGGTATGTAATTTATTTCATAATAGTTTTGATGTCAATACAGTACATTATTGTAAAATTTCTTAGATGAGAAAACTAAGGTGAATGTTAACCTGGATTTGGAAAGTGAATAGGATAATATTTGCTTAGATTTATCTTTTGCAACACCACCTGCTGCTAATTTTGAACTTGGCAATATATCAACAGCAAAAAATATAAGAGGTAAAAATATTACTAGAATTTAATTATATTTTTAATAAATAAATATATTTTTATCAGTATATCAGGAGGCCATCTCACCTTCTAAGAACTGTTAAAGGCAAGATCATGGATGAATAAAAAAAGTTTGATTGGAATAAGACAAACTATGTAACCTTCAATAAAAATTGTTTACTATTGTATTTCCTTTCCTTTTATAACATTTTAAACATAATAATTAGTCATCCTGCATTTCTGATTGCATCTTGGTAAAAGATGTAGTCAGAAATCAGGATGACTAAGAATTAAAAAAATACAATGTATTTAATGCTAATCCGTATTTAATTTTCCCGCCTTGTATGTTTTTTCAACCACTCACTTGAGCGCTGTAATCTAGTGAACGCGTTTTGCACGGAGATTTTCCCATCTATATACATATATAAATCTCTTATCTATGGTCGCACGAATCCCGGCATTCAGTATTCAGTGTCAAGGTGAATGCGGAATGGTTTATCATCTGAAATGTGCTAAATTACCATCAGTCTTCGGGGAGCTACCGGCGGACTCAGGCATTACTTGGAAACGTAAAGAATGTAAGGACAAACCCCTCAGAGATGACCCTTATTAACTATTGCTCGATTTAGTTAAAAGCGTAAACACTATTATGTCGGATTTATCAGGAATAAAATCCGAACAATCCAACCTTACTGAGTCGGTTAAATTTTTTGGAGATAAAATAGACGAGTTCAATACACAGATGGAAAATTTCCGTAAAGTATCTAAAGCAATAGCCGAGGTTCAACATGATATGGCGGCCCTTAGAAATGAATGTACCATGCTTATCTGAAGTCGAATTCCTTAAGCAGCAAGAGCGCATAAATAACATTGAAATTTGTGGTGTTCCGGAAAAGAAGACTGAAAATGTCATTTCCATAATCAAAAAAATCGGCTCTGCAGTAGGAATCGATGTCATAGATGGTGACATTGATACGATACATCGAGTTGCATGTTTTTCGTCTGATAATGAGACTGGCAAATATCCTAAAAACATAGTGGTGAAATTTTCATCACTTGAGCAAAAAACTGATCTCATGAACGCTTTTAATGCTAATAGAAAAGGTTTAGACACTAAAATACTTGGTCTTGGACAATACTCGAGGATATTTATAAACGAACATTTATCCCCTTACTACAAGCTTCTCTTCAAGAAAGCTCGAGATTTTTGTAAAAAATCAGATTATAAATACTGCTGGGTGAAAGGGATGAAAATTTTTATCAAAAAAGAGGAGTCCAGTCGTGCGGTGTATATCCAGAATGACAGTTTTTTATCAAAATTTCAAACACACTCTTCTCAAATTTAATTTACTATTTCTGTGTTTAGTTAGTGGACATTATCCGATAAAATGGCTATCTATTACCAAAATACCAGAGGGCTAAGAACTAATTCAGTGGATTTCTATCAGTCAGTATGTGCTAATGATTATGACTGTATCGCAATCACTGAATCGTGGTTAAAACCTGAAATCTTATCATCAGAATTATTCCCGCCAAATTACAATGTGTTTCGGGCGGATAGAGATCCGTCCATCAGTGGCAAAAGTGATGGGGGTGGAGTGTTAAATGCGTTATCTTCTGTGTTTTCTGTCGACCTAATCTCCAAGTGGTCCAGTGTAAATAGTGTTATTGAGGACTTATGGGTTTCCGTGGCACTGAAGGGTGGTAAGAGGATGCTTATTGGTAATGTATATATTCCGCCATATGCAACAATCAATAATTACATTGCTTTTTGCTCTAAGTTGGAAGAAATTCTTAGTAAGATAAACCATGATAACTTTTTGTTACTGGGTGATTTTAACTTACCCCATATAAAATGGGTAAAGAACTCAACAAGCAATTTCTTAGCTCCCCATAATGTCATGGAACCCTGTAGCCAGTGCTTTTCGGATTGGTTTTATTTAAATGATTTAAAGCAGTTTAATAGCATCTTTAATATACACAATAAAATCTTAGATCTAGTTTTATCGATATCTCTGAAAATTGATTTGAATAAATGTAATAATTCATTTGTTACTGAAGACAACCACCATATGTCTCTTAATATTACCATTGATCTTAATTGTACAAAAGCACTTCCCTGTAATTCATATAGTAAATTAAAATTTAATGGTGCTGACTACAGTGTGATTAATGAAAGAATTAGAGAACATGATTGGGACAAAACTTTTTGCTCGGCTGATGTTGATGTGAATATCCTATCATTTTATAAAGTCTTAGACGAAATTGTTAATACTTATGTACCTAAAATTATAAAAAAATATATATAAATAAAAATAAAATATAATAAATCTGCATACCCCCTTTGGTTCTCTAAAACTACTATAAATTTTATCAAGAATAAGGCTAAGGCGCATAGAAAATGGAAGACATATAAACAGTCTGCTGATTATAATCGTTTTTCGGATTTGAGAAAGAGGGTAAAAATTAGTATTAAAGCTGACTATAATAAGTACATCAGAATTACAGAAGAAAATATTAAGAAGGATACTAAATCTTTTTGGTCGTTTGTTAGTAACAAAAAGAATAGCAAATCTATACCTACTATAATGTCTTATAATACTATTCAAGCAACCTCAAACAAGGAGATCTGTGAACTTTTCTCAGACTATTTCGGTGAAGTTTTCGAACCATCCAACACTGCATCGTTAGTCGAGCCAGTTTTCTCTCAAAATTGTTACACTGTTAGCTTTATAAGTGAGCAAAGTATAAAAGCAACTTTACATGATCTCGATCCCAAAAAAGGTCCGGGTCCTGATGGATACCCTGCGGTATTCTTGGCGTTATGTCCCGATCTGTGTCTGCCACTCTACATACTCTACAATAAATGCATAAAACTCGGCATAAATCCTAAGATTTGGAAGATCGCCCAAATAGTTCCTGTGTTTAAATCTGGTGACAAAAGTCATGTACAGAATTACCGGCCTATTTCCTTGCTCAGTCACTTTGGTAAAATTTTCGAATCTTTGATTCTAGAACAACTATTCTTCAAAGTAAGGTGTTCTCTTGACCTAAATCAGCACGGATTTTTTAAGAAGCGCTCCGTCGTAACTAATTTGGTTCCGTTTGTGCAAGAGTTTACTGCAGCAATGGAAAACAGCTTAGAGAGTTGTGCCGTGTACACCGACTTTTCCAAGCCTTTTGATAAAGTTCACCACCCTACTCTCTTAATTAAGCTTGTGAATTTTGGTGCTCATGGAGGACTCTTTCTGCTCCTAAAAAGCTACTTAGAAGATAGGTCACATTGTGGTGAACAATGTAAGATCAGAATGTATTCCAGTGACTTCTGGAGTGCCGCAGGGGTCACATCTTGGTCCCTTATTATTCAGCATTTTTTTAAATGACATCGGTTCTTGCTTCTGCAACACCGAGCATTTACTGTATGCGGACGACCTAAAAATTTTCAGAACTATCAGGGACACCTCTGATTATGTAAAGTTGCAAAATGACTTAAACAGATTCTCTGATTACTGTATAAGAAACAGAATTTTTATTAATAGTGATAAATGTCATTCCATCGTGTTCACCAGAAAACCTAGTCACTCACGAACCCCTTGTGATCTATATTTACTGGGTGACAAATTGAAGTATATAGATCACGTTAGGGATCTGGGGAATGTATTAGATTCCAAACTGTCGTTTGAAATACATATTGAATCACTTGTTCAAAAGGCTCAAAAAATGTTGGGTTTCTTATTACGAATAACCAAAGGTTTCAAAAATGCCAGATCGCTCACCACCCTATATTATAGTCTTGTTAGATCGATATTAGAATATTCTTCGACAGTTTGGAATCCCTTTTATCATAAATGTATTGTTAGAATAGAAAACGTCCAAAAAAAATTTATAAATGCTGTAAATTATCCTTTTAACAGGGAAAGACATTTTCATCCATACACTGAAAATTTAAAATTTTATAACATGGTATCCCTAGAATTCAGGAGAAAATGTTCTGACATATTTTTCTTATATAAGATAATTAATAATCTCTTTGATTCCGAATATTTAAGTAATCATTTCTTAATTAATGCTAGGCCTTACACCCTCAGAAATAGAGAAATATTTGCAATTGGTCGCTCTAACTCCAATTATTATTTTAACCACGATGTTACCGATCGTACAATATGATCGATGAAATAAATAATAGTACCAGTTATGACATTTTCTCCTTAAGTTACTCGGTTTTCAGGAAACACATATCACGGGCTGTTGACCTATGTCAAGGATCAGTCTGTTAGTTTTGAATTTGTACCTTACGTTTTTCTTTTTTTTTTCCCTTTTGTAATTTAATAAATGTACTTGCTTGTTCTCATGTTACAATTATTGTTAACTTGTGCCACCCTGTAATAGGGCAGCTGCGACTGTCTGTAGGGGGGCCGTACTCTTTAAATAAATAAATAAATCAGATGCGAATGAGTGGCAACTTCCTCAAATGACAAAAAATATCCGGTAAACATCGACAAACTGAACGAGTTTTTCTTATTGAAATAAACCAAACAGCTATCGATTCAGCAATAAAACTAGTGCAATGTTAAGAGATTACAATTATTATTTTATAATTGTGGGTAATGTATTAATAAATATTTGAGGATATCAAGAAATTAAATTAAATTAATATGATATTTACGAAAATGCAAAATAAATAGAGTTAATGAGGTTAAAGTTTACAAAGAGATCTCATTATAATTCAACCTTGTCATTGTAAGTGTAAGTGTAAGTAATTGAGAATATACATATGTAAGTAAAAAGGCTGTCTCTTTTAAACCCAAAAAAGACGGAGTTTTCCGATCATACCGGCCACCAAAATGGCACATTTTCAAAACACGAGTGAGAGATAAAAATAAAAAAAATTCTTTGAGAAAGAGAGAAAAAAATATATTATCTATGCAAAATAAAACAGTTATGAGGTTGCGAACCTAGTTGTACTCTAGAGATGAGTTTAATCTATATATATACATATAAGAGAAAATAGCAATATTGGCAAAATGGGAGTTAAATATATAGAGATAGAGAGAGATTTAGTTAAATGAGGAAAGAGAGGGAAAGTTAGGGAACATAAGGAGTTGGTTATGAGTCAGATGGTAGAGGACACACCTTAGAGACAGCACGCTTAAATTCGCCCTTTTGGGTACGAACAGTTACGACTCGAATTACGCCATCCGCACCAGGATGAACATCAATTACACGCGCTAGCGCCCACTGCAAAGGTGGTGAATTATCTTCCTTCAAAAGGACAAGAGTACCAATATTAATAGGCGTGCTTGAGTCACTTCACTTACTCCTTTGTTGAAGAGTGTGTAGGTATTCCTTATGCCATCTGTCCCAAAAATGCTGATGCATGCGTTGAACTAGCTGCCAACGAGAGAGATGAGATAACATCAGTCCTGATGTATCGGGATCAGGAACTGCGTTTAGAGGAGACAAAGTGAGAAAATGAGAAGGTGAGAGTGGTAGTAAGTCATTGGGACTAGAGCTGGCGGCGCATAGAGGGCGCGAGTTTTTCTTAAGAGCCGCAATATCTTGAGAATAATATTGAGTGTGGGCAAGTTTAATGAAAGTTGACAAAGCTTTATCCAAATCAGCAGCTGAAAATGAGTGGTTCTGGGCAGATTGAGGATGACGTGAGTTGTGAATAAATCTCTACAGGTTATACTGTTAGGCAATGCGCACTCACGAGGGGGTTTACAATAAGTGAGTAATAGCTGCACACGCACTTTGGGGTTGCACTAACGAGCACATAGGGAAACGTTTTTCCTTTAGAGTTTCAGGACGAAAGACGAGCAACGAGTCTCCGCTAAGGCAGAGAGTTTTTTCCAAGCAATTGAAAAAATATATATTTAAGTATAAAGCCTGTCTCTTTTAAACCCAAAAAAGACAGAGTGTTCCGAACAAATATGTTCAAGAAGTTTCTTTAGGAAAAAATAATAGAGACGGTTGCTCATTGCTTTCCTCTATGTTAAATTTTGCCTTCGTCACTTCGAAGAAACCTTACGGGCATGGGTGACCTTAGAAGTAGCTAGACAACAACGGGTGTCGCTCTCTAGACGTTGAATGTGACCGAGCCCTCTCACAGCGACCAGGTAAAAGTTCCCAAAAGGACTTTACAACCCAGACACCTTAATAGCTTTCGAATATCAAGTCAGACTAAAATTGCATATGCCATACCTACCATCACCTAATATCCATCATCCTTCGCAAAGGATAAAAGCACAAAAAAGAATAAAATATTTTAAAAAGGAAAAGACAAATAGGGAAGTTGCAGAGTGGCATTAAAAGTCGGTATCATATGACTGCTGATGACGTAGATTCGACAAGCAGGAATTTCGGTAGGTACATAAAAAAATATATATTTTTGTCCTTTGGTATGAGCCTTGTGAATTTTAAATAGTCAAGGTTGATTCAAGTGAACTACGAATATCTGGGAAAGAACGTCAAGAAGTTAAGCCAGTTTTTCGAATAAATTTGATACAAACAAAAAAGTTATTTATTAAAAATTAAATAAATACTTTTGTCAAACTTGCAACGTTTATGCCTATCTAAGAAAAATAAAACTTGAATGAGCACATAGTCATCAAGTTCATAATCTTTACATAAATGCAATTTATATTACATCTTCTACGATTCTTAAAGAATCCGTAATAAATATATTCACTTCCATCATCTTTATAAGGCAAGATAAGCTAAAGCAATGGAATTGTTTTCATTTCACTTACTTCAATTCAATAGACTCTGTCTAAAAATAAATGTTCCCCTCAACTAAAATTTTTATTTCATGTATTTAGGCACTAATGAATACATTTTTATAGCTCTCACTTGAATATTAATATTTTTGATAAATTGTCACCCAAAATTTGTCTATATATTTTTTAATGATACGACAATTAGAACTAATTTAAAGTCGACCTGATAGAGTTGCTAACCAAACGCACTTACTAATTAAAGTGACTATAATTTATTTTTTACATATTGGATAAGAATGCTATTAAAGTTTGAGTTTTTTGAACTATATTTTATCAATTCGATAAAGAACGACACTATTTATTTTCATTATATGGATAGTCTATGTTTAACCTACAAAATGGTCACATTGTTATACTGATAATCCTGGTCAGGACGTGGGATACAGTTATTAAATTGTTGTATTGTCAAGATTCCTTAAAATGTTAACAAATTTTAAAAATTAATGAAACGTCTTAACATTGGTGAAACATCTGTATGTTGAAAGATTTCCTTACATTGATAAACTTCAGTCTTTATTTATCCCAATAGTGCAGTTATCAAGTTATTATGTTGTCATCTGCACTTAGTCGATCAATTTTTTAGGGTTCCGTATATACAATATACGGATACCCTTATAATATCACTCCAGATTTCTGCAGTGTCACATGACAGCAGTTTTCTCCTAAACTACTGGACGCAAGAGGTTGAAATTTGGCATCAATATATAGTTTGGTGACCCGATTAGGAGTACATATCGTAAATGAAGATTTTGATTTTAGGGGTACTTTTGGGGGTGAACACTAAAAAAATGGACCGTTCCCCCCTGATCTCCGAAACTACTGAGCCAAAAATTTTGAAAAAAATAGGAAATATAAATCGTTCCGCGAACTTTACAGGAAAAATAAGGAGAAACCATTAATATTAATTTTGGGGGGCAAATTATAGAATTAAATGATTTTTTTTTTCAAACTCATGTAATATATCAAATAAAAGGTGTTATTCTGAGGAACACAAATATATATTTTTTTCAAATTAAAAAAAATAATTAAAAAGATGTTAACGAAAACATACCAAAATTTACCGATTCCCCCCTTATCTCCGAAACTATAAAACGTAAAGTTTTGAAAAAAATTAGAGGTATAGGATCTGACCTGAAGTCACACAATTTACATTTTAGAATTGTGCCTTTTTATCCATAGTTTCTTAACCATTGACAACGGGGTCTGACCTGGACCCCCAAAACGTTTGGAATATACAGCAATTTCCTTAACTGTGATGTTATTTCCCAAGAAGTATTTAGACATTGAAAAATATGCCACAAATATCATTCAGAAAACAACTGGAATATTAGAATCTTGAAGGTGGTACGGAACCCTTAGTATGCGAGTCCAACTTGCACTTGACCAAATTATTTTATTTATTGCTAGTGTACATGATGCATTAAATCTTCAAACCCAAATTTACACTTTAACCCTCCCACCACTGACTAGTGACTTAGATAAACAGCTCAGCACAGTCTCACATAGTTATGATATTATATTGTTAATAGGTCCCTAATATATGCGCTAATTTACAAATTAACTAAATATTATGACATGTGTAAAAATTAGGTTGGAAATTTCCATTATATTGATCAATACATACATTCAGATCAAGCTAATAAGAACTTACAATAGACGGGTGTATTTATGAAAATGTCATAAGGAACAAAGAAGTTTCTAAATTAATTGTGTTGTCTTATTCGTTTTTCTGTTGATACCTTATATCAAGTTATTTGCAAGTAAACATGGTTTTTATCTAAATGCTGATCTATTTTAATACAATGAATTATTTTCTCTTAGCTCGCCTTAGGTTTACTTACTAAACTTTTATTTATGTATATGAATTTATAGAAATGTGTCGAAAGTCTTAAAACGTTGCAGGTTCTGTCAGACAATGTTCTTAATAGCAATTATAACACAAAGAAGAATGCAACAAAAAAAGTTATTAAATAAAAGTGCTCCAGGTGGCCGAAAATTAAGAATAATTTTTTTAATCTTATTCTTCTGAACAATTCTATATCGCGATCTTTTTACGGTTTTTCCTACATTTTGTCTTATGGCTTCAATAAAATCACTGTATGCTCTCATTTTTGGCGAATCTGATGGCAATAATGTTGTGTCTATTATTTATACATCTGAATAAAATGTAAGTAAATTCTTTTACTAACATCATTTCATATTAAAAAAATATTAATAATAATTTACATTTTCTTATTATTATTTTTGGAATCTTTGAAACATAAAGAATATTTGGTGTCTGGTTTTCTTATTTTGCCAAAAATCCAATAATTATAAACCAAAGATGCCTTAAGTAGGTGTAGTTCAGAAAACTACCCTTAAGTTTTGTGGCAATAGTTTTAAAAAACCCTATATAATATTTACCCCCAAAATTTTGAGTAGGCCGATACGAACACACCTCAAAGAACGCTTTAAATAATACTTAATTTCCATAATATAGCCATTCCTAAAGCTCTACTACACAAAAAATCAACTTTCTTTAAAATTCATTACTACTACAAACGAGTAACAAAGAAATTGAAATGCTATAAAAACTGTGAAATTTACGACTGTCAGTATAATGGAAATACATGCGACATTTTCAAAGCTATATATAATGTGCACAAATCTGCAGTTGTAGAAATCCATAATATCCTTATAAGTAAAATAACATTTCAAACACTAACTGGGTCAGAACTATTTCCACCAATAACGTTATCAAATAAAATTTATTTGATTAAACTATACCGTTTTAATTTCATCAAAGGCTTGCGGAAAGCAAACGAACTCTTTTTAATTAACCATTATTAATGTAAACGTAAACTCGGCATTATTTGCTCTGTGGCTCCGTTTTACCGGTTCCCTTCATCGTTTACAAGTAAAAATGAAAATAAAAGTAGACATGGCGTAAAACATGGTCAACCGTGATAATGACTCAAAAGACTTCACGCTTTATTTGGCCAACAAAAGCTCAGACATCTAGCGAACAAACTAACAGAAAACAAATTACAATCGTACGACCATAACATTGTAATTTTATACGAAGACATGCAGAACATATTACGATATTAAATCACAAACACATCAAAAGAATTCACGTAGGTTTTCCAACAAGTAGGCTTACATGGATTCAGTATGGTATTCAATATACGGTTAATAAATTTTAAATGTAGAGATTAAATAGCATTTCTATTGTACAATTGCTCTGTTATTCTCCGAGCTTACTTGTTAACGCTCAAGAGATATATCAAGAGCACGCTTTCAATTAGTGTGGTGTGACGTAAAGTGACGTCCAGCAAAAAAAACTTGCTTGGTGACTTACTAGCCAATTTAGTTGTGCCTTGCAAATAATTCACAATTCTCGGTCCCCCGCTTTTTTTTGTATTTCTGCCGCTACATCCTCAGTTTTCCAAAAGTTCAGTATGAACAACTTCTATCTACTTTTTTCATGTTCAACTGTGTCTTTATTCCAGTTTATCTACAAAACTTTAACCGCCTTTAACAAAAGAAAGGTTTCATTTTGTAAATATTTTTTTTTGTATTAATTTGGACAAGTTCAAATTGGTCTCTCGTACTAAGGTTTCCATACCACGTTAAGATTTAATACAATGTAGGTAAACCAAAGTATATATTTTTCTAATATACCAGTTTCACACAAGCAGGGAATGGGTGGATTTTTTTATATTTGCCATAATACGTTTTAAACTAACCGCTATAAATTTATTTTATTTATATTTTATCTGATACATAGTTTGATTTTTTCAAAAAATATTTATTTAATTTTCTAATTCGGCTTACAAAATTGTTATTAGAGTTTTTGCTATATTTTACAAATAAGTTTTCGGCGAAGCCCTAAATAATCTTTTGTCTGAATTTTAGGCTCAGTGGTTTAGAAGATAATGGAACAATCAGTCAAATTTTAAATAATAAATTATTAAAGCTTCTAAATAAATAATTTTTAAAGTACAAGGATTCCGTTCATTAGATGCTTTACAATACGGATGCACTTAAAATATCAAAGTTCTCTTTTCTATTTGAGTTTATAAATTTGTGTTTTACTTTTCATGTAAATATTGAGTGAGGCCCTATATTTCCAATTTTTCTAAAGCTTAGGCGCAGTAGTTAGCAGATATAGGAGGAAATGGGTCGAATTTAGTATATATAATTTTAACAACTATTTAACAAATTATTTTAAAAATATGAAAATATACTTATATTACTCACAATGAGCCCTTTCACTTGATATATTACACGATGCGTTTGAGACAATTTTTTTCTCAATGAATTCTGTTTTTTGGTCTCCAATCTTAATATCAGGGTTATCTCCTTATTTTTCATTGATGTGAGGACCTATATTTACATTTTTTTGCAAAGTTAAGGTTGTATTGAGAAAAGGGCGAGACTGGGGAATGTAATGTAATGTAATTTTTTGTAATTTTTTTTGTTAATATCTCTCAAAATATTTCATAATGATTTGATTTATTACATTAAGCGTTTGAAACAATTTTAATTTTTTTTCCATTTAATACGGTAATTTGGCCCCATAATTAATATTAGTGGTTTCTCCTTATTTTGCCATTTATGCTCGGGGAAGGCCCTATATCTCTAATTTTCAAAATTTTAGTTTTTATAGTTTCGGATATAAGGGTGTTATGGGTATTTTTTTATATTTTTGTTAATATATTAAAAAAAATTATTTTCAAAATATGAAAAAGTTTATTTGTATTCCTCATAATGAGCCCTTCGATATATTACATGATGCGTTTGAATTTTTTTTATTTTTATTTAATTTCATAATTTCCCTCCCAAAATTAATATTAGGGGTTTTTCCTTATTTTTACTATAAACTTTAGGTAACTTCTAATATTCCCTATTTTTCAAAATGTTATGCTCACTAGTTTCCACTTTTGGAGATAAGCCGGTCATTTACGATATATACTCCTGATCGGCTCTCCAAGCACTACACTGATATATCGTAACAATGAATGTTTAGAGAATTGTGTAGCAAATTTACATAACATTTATTTTGAGGTTAGGTTAGGTTAGAATCCATACATTTATATGGATTCTTGTATTTTCCCTTTAAACTTGTGAAATTCGAGTAACACTGACGAATTATGGTCTTGACGTATTTTTAAAACGATTTGACATTTTTGTAAAGTTGTTTCGGAAAAACCATTAACAGTCTTACCATTTTTCTTTTAACAAATCACACAAGAAACGCATTCCTTTTTTATGCTATAATTTTATTATATCTATATATCAATAGGCAAAGACAAAACGGTTAGGTACGTACCAGTTTCTCCTCCGTCTCTCATCTGATTTTCTTTATTTTCATTTTGTTTAGTAGCAACTGACGACATCAGTGCAGAATGCTAAAATTTATTTATAATATTGGTTCATTCAATAAATAAAATATAATAAAAAATTATTATTTACATCCATACTGTCAATGCCAAACAGATAACAGTTAGAGTGTCGCCAGATTGCTTGGAGAGAAAATCGTAGATGGATTGATTCGTATCTGAAAGACGAATTAAATTAAACTAAAAAGTAACAACTTTTGTCCCGTTACTAAAGTTATTCTACATCGTCATGCTATTGAACTTGAACCAGAAAAATTTGCTTTACATAATAATGGCCATTCATTGAGTTCCCGCATGTTTGCAACTTTCATTTTTTCTATTTAAAAGTATAAATTTCATATAATTTGGATAAGATTACAAAATAATGTGAATTAATGTACTGAATCTAATATTCAAGACAAAAAGTTAGATCTGGCAGCCCTACTCGGGGCTCTCTTTTTTGTAGGGCCTTTATTTCGTTTTCCTTCTTACTGACTATTACAATTTTTCAGTCTCAAATCAAAAAATATTTTTGCAAAATATATGTATTAACTAATGTTTTAAATATTACATTTAATATTAATTTATTAGTTAATATAATGTTAATATTTTTAAAGGGATGTATTTTATTAAGTTAAAAATTATAACTACATATTTGAATATATTTAAAGGCCGAATCTTTCAATTATTTTAGGTAGGGCATCAGTAAGTTACTGTTTTGTACCCATGTATTTTATCTAATAAACCATTTATTTTATATTACATTTTAACGACGTGTATTTAAAAATAAAGAAATTCAATGCATTTACTGATTTGTTATGGTAAGTTAGGTATATACGTCTATTTTACAAAGAAATATATTTTTATTGAACATATTTATCCTTGGAAAACGGTCAAAATATTGAATAATTATATATGGAAAAAGCGTTACCTGCTGTCAAATCATGTGAAGATCATCTTTGATAGTTCAGCATCAAGCGTTATTTAGTGTTCAGTAGTAAAATAGTCAATATAGTAAATCAGTGTTGTTTTTTCGGACAAGTAGCAGTAACTTTCGTTTTAATTATTATGTAAGCTTTTGTTTTAATTATTCTGTAAGTTTTTGTTTTAATTATTTTATTACTACATTATTTTTACAATATTCCGAAGGTGTGGTGTAACAAATTGACAATCAGTGGACAACAGAAAATATTTTCCCGAATAAAAGAAAAACTAGTTACAATTTTAAGGTTTTTATTTCACCAGAACATTCTGTGGTGCATTTTCTACGAACGAACATATTACAACAACAATTTTAAAAAATACTAACTAATTCTCCACAAAAATAAAAACATTTCCTTTGATCGATATTACCCGTCCTTATAGTAAATATCGACCACTTTAAGGAATTAATACCGATTATTATTCTAAATGATATTTTCAACAAATCTAACGCATATATTAAATTCATCTGTACTCTGATATTATGTGTATGCAGAATGGGATCATAAAACGTATCTACCATATCTCCACCTCAGTTCGTTTTTTCCAAAATCACAACAAAATGAATAAATATCTTCATTTTATTACTGCTATAGCTTAGACCATCAGATTTACCTTTTTCTTAATCGCATTTTTTGACCTTATGAATTCTTTTTCTTTTAATTCTTGTTCAAGTGGAGTTAACGTAACGATTTTGATTATTGCTGCTTCTTTCTATTGTTACTTCTTAACATTTTTGGTAAAGAACTTTTTCAACTTTATGGACTCGTTTCAATCTCGGAATGAAGATTGCTTTGCTTTTCTATGATTTTTTTCCAAACCCCCCCTGCTAGTCTTGTTTACTTTTCTCACTGTACAACTCAGACGAGGGATAGCCTCTTGAATAGGAGGCCCATCGAGCAATTCTGGAGTAATATTATCATTTTCAGTGGGAAATATCGATCAATGTGATCGATATTGCCCGCCTTAACAAGACCAAATACATCATAAAACAAATTCTGAACACCTCAATATCTTAGGCATTTGTTTTTACAGATATATTCCCTTACTATCTAGACATCATTCTCTAGTAAATGAAGTAAAAAACATGTAAAGCTAATAATACAACCTTCTTAAATATGTTAAACTTTTATAATAAATTCTCAAAAAAGTAGACTTACGCCACAGAACTTTGAATCATTTACTAAATGTTTGCGCCTTATGACTTTACCGATGGCTAGGATACAGGAAAACTTTTTGTCGATGTTGTCACTAATCGTGATTTGCTAATAATTAGGTAATTGATTTTACCCGATGGTCGGTATTATACGCCGCTCCCTTGCAAGTTCTCTATAGCAGGTACAGCTATTTATTGCTACCCGTAGTGAATCTCTCTCTAGTCCGGGTAATTTTACATTTTGCATGCCAACTAATAAACCCCTCCAAAATCGACATTTTGTAAATATTATTCAATATATACAACAAAGAAAATACTAATTTGAGGGTGAATCAATCACTTTTGATTTTAATTTAAAAAATACACAATTGAGGTAGTATGGTTAGATATTAACTCCCTCAAATGTGTCTGTCTTATTTGTAATTTAACTCTAAGCCAGCTAAATTGTGGAATAGTTTTTTTTGACCTCTGATTCACTTTTTAGCAAACAGTTTTTTACACCTTCTTTATATGCACAGTACCTCCCGTCCTCAAGCAGGTTAGGCAAACAATTGACAACCTACTCATCTATGCTATCTACACCACTATGTAAAATGTTAGCTTCAATCAAACAGTTCAAGAAAATTGCGTTACTGGGTCTTAATCTATTAGTACTTTCCAAAATGATCAATTAAAGCCACAACATTAAGGTATTTTGACAAGTAAAATACTCAAATTTGAGAACATATTGCTGGTATATAGTATCATTCTTCGTTCTCTGGGTGTAAGTTTGTTCGATAACCAATACTATATACATTTTGTTTCACATGTATCCTCTGGACAACTAGTTAATCTCGTCACATCAGTTGTTCAAATTAATCCACTCATTTGCTCTATCAATGACTTTTCCCAATGTCTTTTTTTAATAGTATTTGTAATGTTTGTCGAAATGATAAAACAAATTCACATTGTTATTAAAATGGTTGAAAAAATAGAAGAATCTATTGAAATTTTATTAAATTTTAAAATGTAAGACCAGAAAATGAATTCCACGAGATATGTTTTAGTGAGTTGCTCTGAAATCTGTACATTACACAATCAACATCTGAGATTATTTTCAATTTTGTTATACTTGTGTTACGACTATTGAACTCGAGATGTCATATATTTATTATGTTTTATCGTTTTATCTGCCTAACTAAAGTTATTTAAAGTTAGAACGTTAATATTTTCAAAATGAAAATGCATTGAATCCACTGAAAATAATTATTTATAACCCACAAATGCCCATTCATCTTGTTTGATAACAATAATTAAAAAGAATCAAAAGGTGTAAACATAAGAGGTATTGAGTCCCTATACATCCTTAGTAAACGAAAAGTTGCGCAAATGCAA
Source organism: Octodonta nipae (assembly GCA_034190945.1). NCBI lineage: Eukaryota > Metazoa > Arthropoda > Insecta > Coleoptera > Chrysomelidae > Octodonta > Octodonta nipae. The sequence goes on from CM067216.1 coordinate 84,239,734, forward strand.
TTAGGTACTTTGCCGCAAGCCACTCATAGTTTAAAACTATTAGTATATAACCTAATAAATCAGTTAATAAGTATAAAGAACTAGCTTATACGAATGCGACAGACTATAAAGTGAGAGATGACACAGTGTGTTAAAATATTGGAGGTACGAACACAACACAAGATTATTTTGCCTATATATTAAGGATTTCTCCACTAAGTGGTTTTCCTGGAAGAGATAAATATCTGAAATTGGTAAATTGGGAACAAAGCATAGTAAGACATGTTGGAAAAATTGTCCAGATTACTGGTTGTTTATACAGAAATTCTTCCTCACAGATATTCTGAGAAAAGGGATTACTTCATTAGTCTACAACATGATCAAATAATATTCCTGATTATAAATAAGTGTTTTTTATATTTTGTGATGCATATCTGTGTTTGGAGACTTTTTAACTGCAAATATTGAGTCATTATCCATCGCTGTGTATTTTAGCTGGAGGTTTATTCTTAAATCCTCGCTTTAATACATTTTTTCCTGTTTGACAAAAAATATTAAAAGTGATAACTTGGCTGATTGGCGATTACTTGATATTGAGGGTGTCGTTTTTTTCTATAGATTTTTCCATTCCATATGCGCTTATCAATACAAGGTCGGGCAAATTCAATTTGTCCAAATGTCTTCTGGAAATCTTTCATCGATGTTCATTTTGCCTTATTTCTAAGGGTTTTGAAGTTTCACCGGTATATGTGTAGCCAAAATCTGTACATACAACTTTTCGAATCCTAAGTTGCCTTCGTATGTCTAAGAACGGAATGTATGTATTACTTTAATTAAAAACCGTCGTATTATCGGGTTTATATTCTAGGCGCGTAATTCTTTCTGTTAGAGAATAGTCTTAAATAAACCAAATTCAGAGAATTTTTTTAAACACGATGTTATATTGACAAACTACTAAAACTAAGTAATATTTTTTAATATAAGAATAAAAATACCATAAATATTCGAAGCAGGAAAGGGAGGAGTTCCACCTTTAAATAACTTGGTCAAGTGCGAATTGGACTCGCATACTAAGGGTTCCGTAGCCCCTTCAAGATTCTAATATTCCAGTTTCAGACAAGCGGGGAAGGAGTGCATTTTCTTATATTTACCCAAATATCTTTTAAAGGAAGCGTTTTAATTTTATAAAAAATATACACTTTTATTTTCCACACATAGACCTTTTATTTTATCTGCTTCATGATTCGCTTGATTTTTATAAAAATAAGTATTTAATTTTCTAATTTGGCTCCCAAAATTGACATTAGAGTCTTGGTTTACTAATAAATTTTCAGGGAAGCCTTTTATAATCTACTGTCTGAATTTTAGGCTCTACAGATTGGAAGATAAAGGGGAAAATAGGTCAAGTTTTAAACAATAAATTATTAAATCTGTTAGAGTAATTATATAAAAGACAATTAAAGTATATTTTTCAAAATTTTAGATAGTCTAGTTTCTAAAGTGGGAATTAGGCTGATGTTTAATTTTTTTGTTAATATTATTTAAACAAATGATTTAAAAATATGATATATTTGTAACTCACATAATGAGCCTTTATTTAATATATTACGTGATGCGTTTGAATTTTTATTTTCCATTTAATTCTATAATTTGTCCCCAAAATTAATATTGGGGTTTTCTACTAATTTTTCTTATAAATTTCAAGAGAGCCCCAGTACCCCTAATTATTTTCAAAATTTTAGGAAGTATGGTTTCGAAATTGAAACATGAAATGAGTCTAGTAGTTTAGGAGAAAATTGCTGTGATGTGAGAGAGGGAGAAATCCGGAGTGATATTATAAAGGTATCCGTATATTGTATATACGGAACCCTAAAAAGCAGGGTTTATCTGGAGCGAATGACAGCATCCTGTGAGGCCTCCGGTTTAGGATTACAGGCGCAGAGTTGGCTTGTGGACTAGAGGAAGGCGACCTCGATCACATATCACCTGGTTCTCGAAGTTGGGGCTTGGGTGGTTAGGCCAGCAGTCCTGAAGCCCTTAAAAACAATTATTCTGCTAAAAAGTTCATAAAGAAACATCAGCAAAGATTGTATCGAACAGCAGACTGAATATGATTGTTCCTATACCCTCTAATTTGTGTATGCACACGTACAGCAAACTAGAGGAAGTACTAACAAAATGGGGCGTAAAATGAATTTAAATAAAGCTGAGGCGAGTCTAAAGATCCCTAATTACCACAAAGAACAATAAAATATTGTGATGATTACAAATGCCTATCAAACATAAAGGGAAACACAGATATGGATGTACAGAATAGATTGACATAGGAAAGACGATGATTCTCTCCTATGGTCACCAATGATTACAAAATAAGGTTATATTAAACAACTGACAAACATTTAATAAAACTCGGATCAGAATCCTAGTAAATAAAATTAATGATAGAAACGTGCAAGGAGTTGACTTATTACCTACGGCTTTCAAGTCGAGTATCAAGACTTGAACATGTTAGAAGACAAAGTTCAATAAAGGAATATCTAATAATAGAGCGAATTTAAACATGCCACTTAATTTGATATGGCCATTTGATATATGTGCCAAGAAATACAAATAAAAAAACGGGCGACAAAGGAAGACTTGAAAACAAAATGTTCTTCGAAATCTAGAAAATCAATTCTATGGCAGAAACATGTGAAACATATCTTATAAACTAATACATAGTTTTGAAATAACAAAGAAGTATAATTGTTATTCTAATGATGAGCGGTTTCAATTGATGACACGCAAAATTAAATTAGAATTTTAGCTTTATTTTTCTTGTTCACTATGTTGACAATTTTTTTGAAATTTTAAACTCCATATTTTCGAAAATAAAATAAGTATGTCCGAATTTTGTATATTTTCATTAATGCCGGTAAACAGGTTATTTAAAAAATGCGAAAAACCAATATTTGTATTTCTCATATCGAGAACTTTCTTTTTAGGTATTAAGTGATGGGCTTGAAAAATTTTAATTTGCTTGAGCGCCTACATTTTTCTTTTCAAACTATGCTTTGTGTTGGTTGATCGTGCGACGGATTTGGCTATCTCTGGAAGGTGACAATTTAACTCTATAATCTGAAGTATCTGTTTCATCCTCAATGGAAACATTTTACGCTGGTAGCCCTGGTATCATATTTGCATGTGGTAGTTCTCAACAACTGTTATATGTTGGACAGTAACTTGTTAAGTATTACTTTGATGTAACTTGTGCCTTCTTTGTTCCATTGCTCAAATGCGGATGATGATCGCTGTGGTACACTAATTGTCAAACGATTTTAAAACTTTCCAGTTTTCCCTCAGCGAAAACATTCTACCGGTGTAGGCTAAGCGTCATTTTAACATTCTCTAAGACATTCTATTTCTCATATAAAACATCTGCAAATATGGTTTTTCTCTTGGGGTTGTTCTCTTGCTGTTGTTGCTGAAACACGATTGCCCTCACTTTTGACGTAGATATATTCATGTCTGCTTCAATTCCTATAGCTTGCAGAATGGCTTTGTTGCACTTTTTCTAGTTTTCACTATCTCTGATGCTCTCAATAAAGCGTTAAGAGACAAAATGTTTACGTAACAAATTCTTCAACTACCCTTAGATTTATGTTTGTGATCTAAGTAATACTTTGTATGACTTAGGCTGTGTCCCACATAAACGCTATTTGCGCGGTGCGAGGCGCGTACAAAGTAGTTTCAAGAAATTACTGGGTACAGGGTGTGTCAACCCAAAATTAAAGAACAAAATTTAAAATTGTTCCATACACAGAATAATTCAATAACAAAATTATAAATATTATTGATTTAAACTAAGATATCCACTGGCCATAAAAAAGTAGAACGTCGAGGTAGCAAATACTGGCGTACAACACGAAATGGGGTAATAGAACAATTAGATACTACTAGTTCCGTAATGCTAGAAAAGCAATGAATTTGGGGCAGAATGATACATTCTTAATATAACTCCAAGTATACCATAACAATTTAATAACGGTAAAACGAGTTTGTTCATAAAGGCTAACACGGGGCCCAGACAAAAGATTCTATTTAATTTGTTGAAAAAAACAAATACATGGGTACTATGACAAGCAACTGGTTAAAGTTTGTGAATTCCTTCGGCCCCTTCGTTTATTTCTTATTTTTGTTGCATTTAAATAAAAACTTGTTTTTAAAGCATTTTTTACTTTAAATTTCTCTATTGCCAATGAAAAAAGATGGGTTTCAACAACAGTATATACTTGAGAGAAATAAGACGTTGAAGTGGTTGTTATTATAGACAAGACTTGTATTTTTGAGAAAGAAAAACGTGATTATTGGAGATCAACAAGCTTTAATAAAAAATCGAATTAGTCTATTAAGGAACTCCTAAAGAAAATCCTTTAAAATGCTGGTTACCATCCATTTCCAGGTTCAAAACAGGGTGTCCCACGAACGTGGACGGCTACCTGGAACTCAAAAATTATCGATATTAAAGTTCTGAAAAGTTGGCAACGTAGGAAGGTCCGATAGACCACAACTTTCTTATATCAAATAGAACACTCTTTATGTTATTGGATATTTTTATGCTACGTTAAGTTCTAGATAAATTTTTTTAACCACAGGTTATCTCTAAATTTAACCATTCTCCAGATATTTGCAATTTTATGTCGAAAATGACAAATGCAGTCCCGCCGGTAATCTACAATTTTCGCTAAACAACCAACGGTTTTTTGGCATGTATTATTGGCAGGCTCAAGCCCTGAAAAAATCACCCTTTTTCTATAGGGCGTTCCTAAAAAAATAGTGACAATTCACAGTATTGTTAAAACTCAAAATTTTCAAATGGAAATTCCTAATTTTTTTGTCGAGATTATTTAGCACTAAAAATGAAGGTAACATTGTATGTTGCTTATATCTAAACCTTATAACTTTCGAAAAACCTTTTCCGGTACATTAAAATATGGTGTCGACTTTGCTTGGAAAATACTAGTTGGCCGCTAGAAAAATAACTGGCGTCTACGAAATGTCACACAGTTTTGCAAATTGCCAACAATGCCTGCACGCATCAATTACTCTAACGAAGATTACTTCAAAATGATTATGATTTATGGAGAAAGTAATTAAGTATTGTCTCGAACATATGAGACATTTGCTGCTAGAGAAGCAGAGGCCATCAGAAAACAACAAACGAATAATAGGCAGTTTTAAGAAGTACTACAATTGAGATTTTCTAAAAGCTGTATTCATAGAATATAAAAAGCGAAAATTTCATCCGTACTCCTTTTCTTTAATGCAAAATCTTAAACAAACTGATTTTTCGAGACTCATAAAATTCTGTAAATTTATTTTAACATAGTTCCAAGGAAACCATTTCATTATTTTTTTAAAGAACAACCTGTAAAAAGGGGTGATTTTTTCAGGGCTGTTTGTTTACTTAAGTGCTCCAATAAAACATATGGTTGAGAATGGTTAAATTTTTAACATATGTTTAATTAAATTTATCGACAATTTAACTTAACATCCAAATATCCAATAACATACAGGGTATTCTATGTGTTTCATTTAAGTTAATGAAATTATATTGAATTAAAATTTTAGTTGAAGGTTTATTAATATGTACTTATGTTTTGTAGTTATTTGGAATGTAATAGTAGGTATAACACCTCCATACTAACTTTTGAGTTGGTTGATTTCATTTTCTTCTTACGAGCTGAAATGTTTAACTGTGAAATGCCAGAATGAACGTTTTATTTCGTTTTATTTCTTACTTTAAGACTACTGAAATTTTTCAGTCTCAAATCAAATAATATTTTTGGAAGATGTAGGTATTAACTAATGTTTTAAATACCTATTACATTTAATATTAATTTATTATTTAATATAATGTTAATATTTTTAAAAGGATTTATTTTTTTATGTTAAATCTTATAACTACGTATTTGAATACATGTAAAGACCGAATCTTTCAATTATTTTTAGGAAGGTAATGAGTTAGTTACTGTTTTGTGTTCATGCATTTTATCTAATAAACAATTTAGTTCTTATTACATGTTTCTACTCCTGAAAAATTCTGGTTTCATTACAACACTTTTACCTAAATAAACATGTCATTGACATTTTAACGATCTGTATTTAAAATATAAAGAAATTCAATACATTTACTGATTTGTTATGGTAAGTTAGGTACTTATGTCTATTCTACAAAAAAATATATTTTTATTGAACATTATTATCAACTGCTAATGGACCCTGATATCAATATGACTTTTACTGTTAGTTACTGCTAATTATTTCTGCTGCTGGTTATACTTTTACTGCCAAATTATGTTTGTTCCCAATGTAAAATTTTTATCTGCTTTCAACTTCCCAAAACTGGATTGTTCACTTGATGTCAATTACTAATGTTTAGCTGCTGCTGGATTTTAGTACATTACCATTTACTTGTACTTTTATGCATCCACTATTCATCAAACTTTCGAAATAATAAATTTTTGACTTTTTGACAATAGCTGTCACTTTGTACTCGCTAACAATGATTACACTTGCAAATTTAGAATCTCTTTTTACATGCTGTCCGTTCTTGCTTTTATAGTTTCTGATTTGACATAGAACTGCACATTTAAAAAAATCAGCAATTTTGAAATCCCCTTTTTATATATAATACTCATTTTTTATATTTAATTTCCTATCTAAACAGATTCCTAAAATACATTTTACTTTTCTTTAAAATTGCAATTTTTACTTGGTGTTTCGTGCTCATCATTTGCGCACCAGCTATTTTGAGTTTATCCTGTACTAAAATTTTAATAAGATTTTCATTGTTGATACGTAACATATTATCATCTGATTCCCCGTCCTGTATTTGCTTTGTTCTATAAATTTCAATGTATTTCAATCGGTAGAACTGTCAGAATCTTGCTCCAAAGTTTTATCATGACATCTAATTTTGAATTGGTTATTTTGTGTAGAAATTATGTGTTTTTAAAGTTTATTTACCCCAAAATACTTTACAAGATCCTAAAATTTTGAATTATTACCCCTATTGTGCCTAAACTTGAAGTTACTATAAATCTAGTGATTGACTGCACACGGTTTTTAGACTGTTTTTATTTTAAGTCAGCTGAACTCGGTTCTTTTTTAAATTAAATTATTATTTGTTTTAATTGACAACAACAGAGCAATAAATTTATGGTGTAATAGACATATATCTTGTGATATGGTTAGAAATGTAAGTTGTGCAGCTATCCTTTAAATGACTAGAAAATAAACAGAAAAATAGAAGAGTAAATCAATTATATGTTTATAATAAAAAAAACTGAAAAAATATACTTATTTGAATTTCTAATGGCGGTTTTAAAAATCAATACAACAATTTTAAACTAGAAGCTTCTCTTTCATACACGTTTCGTGAATACCCACCGTTTCTTCCAGTATATCCGGCTAGGGGAAAACAAGAGACCTTCATCTTTTTCGTTACCCCAGAACTCATTATTTTATTTACTGAAGCGTATACAATTCTATTGTATATTTTCAGCAGTGCGGTGTAATTCAAGAAACTCCGGCAATCGCTGTATCTCAAGTGAAGTTTTCAGGACTTAAATCTTCCCTAGGACTTATATTAGAAATAAGTGCATACCAAATTTCGGGACATTGCGAAAACCAGAGGATTTTCAATCAAATATCGTTGCTAAGTTTGAGCTACATCTGAGCGATTTATATTAGCCAATATATTTATCAATTTCGGTAAATAGTTGGGAAATTTTGAATATTTTGAAGCTAATTTAGGGGTACTTCTGGGGGATGTTGAGCGAAACTAAAATATATATCCGAAACTGTAAGACACAAAATGTGAAAAAATTAGATGAATTTTAATGGAAAATTAAAATTGACACAAAATGTGAAAAAATGCATCATATAATATATCAAATGAAAGTGCTCATTATGGCGAAAACAAATATATTTTTTAAATGGAAATTACAAAATTAAAATTGTTTCTAACGCATCATGTTATATATCTAATGGCGAAAACAAATATTTTTTTCGTATTTTTAATATTAATTATTTAAAACATATTGACAAAAATATAAATAATTTCACACATCCCCCCTTATCACCGAAAAATTTTGAAAAAAATTAGATGCATAGGGCCTCACCTAAATTTTACCGGAAAAATAAGGAGACACCCCTAATATCTATTTTGGGGGCAAATTACAGAATTAAATGAAAAAATAAAAAAAAATTCTAACGCAACATGTAATATATAAAATCAAAGGGCTCATTAAGACGAATACAACCTTATTTTTTTCATTCTTTTAAAATAAATTATTTAAAAGATCATCAACAAAAATTACGTTTTCCCCTCCTTATATCCAAAACTATAAGAAGTAAAAATTTGAAAACAATTGGAGATATAGGACCTCACTTGAGCTTTACTGGAAATATAAGAAAAAAACCCTAATATTAATTTTGGGGGGCAAATTACAGCATTAAATGGAAAATCTAAGATTAAAATTATTTCTAGCGCCTCATGTAATAATCAAATCACAGGGCTCATTTTGACGAATACAAATCTATTTTTGGTATATTTTTAAAATAAATATTTTTAAAATATAATAATAAAAATATAAAAAAATACTTCTTCCCCCTTTTATTCCCGAAACCATAATATCTAAAATTCTGAAAAAAATTAGGCATATATTGCCTCACTTGAATTTTACAGGAGAAATACGAAGAAATCCCTAACACATTATAGAATTAAACGGATAATAAAAAAATATTTTTTAAACGCGTCATGCAATACATCAAATGAAACGGCTTATTAAGAGGAATACCAATTTATTTTTTTTATATTTTTTAAATTAATTGTTTACAAGATATTAACCAAAATATTTTAAAAATTTAATTTTTCGCTTTTAAAAATAATTATGGGTGCAGGACCTCACTTGAACTTTATATGAAAAATTAGTAGAAAAACCCAATATTAATTATTAATTTACATTTATTAAATGGAAAATTTTTTTTTTTCAAACACATCATGTAAAATATCAAATAAGGTATACAAATATATTTTTTCATATCTTAAAAATAATTTATTTAAAAGATATTATCAAAAATATTAAACATCGACTTATTCCCCTCTTTATCTCAGAAACTACACTATCTAAAATTTTGAAAAACATATTTTGTTTGTATGTTTGAAATAATTAAATTATATTTCAATCTACTATTCAGATAACTGATTATATAAAGCTTCGCTGAAAGTTTTTTAGTAAAATAAAATCTGTAATGTTAATTTTTGGGGGGCAAATTAGAAACTTAAATAAATACTTCTGAAAAATCTAGCGTATCATGTAGCTCTGTGTGAGAAATAAAACTGTATATCTTTTATAAATTTAAAACGCTTCGTTTAAAAGTTTTAAAAGATATGAGGGTAAATATAAGAAAATGCACCCATTCCCTTGCTTGTCTGAAACTGTAATATTAGAAAAATATATACTTTGATTCACCTACATCATATCAAATCTTAAAGCTGGTACAGATCCCTTAGTATGCGAATCGAACTCGCACTTCACAAAATTATTTTTTATTAAAATTTTAATCATTTACCAAAACAATATTTCCTTTATGGGTGTTGCGATCTCTTTGTCAGAGTATATATTCATTTGAATAAAAAAATCCATTAAATGCATACTTTGTAACATATTTATTTATTTATTTAACATGTTATTTACACTATTTGTAATATGGAAAATACACGTATAAATCCCATAGAGGTATGCGCAGACATCTGTACCTGGGTGAGGAAGAACTATAACTACAGTAAAAACTACACTATTTCTATGCGAAATGTACTGTGCATTTTTGTTTGTTGATTAGATTGTTTTTCTTACAGATTTATTTCTACCTTTTCACTATTATTCATATTTATCTGTTATCATTTTTTAATGTTTTTTAGTTCTTCTTTTGTTGCTTAATTTCTATCTGTAACTTGTGAATCACCACTAAAGTATCTGCTTTTTTCGTACATTCTCTTGTGTATCTGTGGTATATATTAAGTGACTTAATATCAAGATGCAAGAAATTTAAGAACCAGCACTGTTCTGAGATTTAGTGGCATTAGAAGATTTTATTCTTTTTATGGTAAAGTACCGCTTTTATGTCAGTTAGCGATTGCATCCATTTTCATACGCTCCTCCCCAAGCAATTACCAAAGGATGCGATGCTGTGTGCTCCCAATAGTGCTATTCCATTTATGAATTCAGTTAACTTAGAAAAAATAAAAAGTAGGTACTTAGTTTTTTACAAATATTCTGTATGTGTACTTCCCATTTCAGGTTACAGTCTATTATAAGACCTAGGTGTTTACATTCCCTTACTATATAAATTTCTTTATCCTTTATTTGTATCATTATTTCTTCCGCAGCATTATTTCTGTGCATTCCATATACCATAAAAACAGTCTTTTTGGTATTAAGTGACAGTTGATTGTATTCCAGCCACACACTGACTATGCTCAGTGGCCGATTGATTTTAAACTCTGCTTTATTAATATGTTCTCAAGAACTTTTTCGTCGGCATATGAGAACACCTTTCCTACAATGTCCAATAAGTCATTAAAATGTAAAACAAATAGTAAAAATCCCAATATGGATCCTTGTGGAATTCCGTAGTCTGCAGCCCTGAAATCAAAGTATCACCCAGTCTAGTGTAATATACTCTATTACTCAGATAATTTAGCGTTAGATCATTTGCAATGCTCCTAACTCCATAACTATTTAGCTTTAATAGCAGATTTCATGGTAGACCGTATCAAAGGCCTTGGCTAGGTTAAGGTTAGTAGTGACATAATATGATCCATCATTTAGACTTTTATGGATAGTTATTACCACAATATTTATTTCATCTTCAGAGAGTATTTTACACTACAGCATGAACTCGTATATTCGATTGTGGATAATCTTGTTACGCTTGAGATAAGTGAGATCGGTCTATAATTGCTCATGTTACTTGTGAAGGAGTATTTTACGCACTAAGTCATACTGCTCTCTCAGTGCATATATTAAATATACGTTCTAAATATAATGAAAACTTTTAGAGTTTTAACTCTTATTCCGTCAGTATCTCTTGCTTTTCTTCTTTCCCCAATTTCAAAGGACTTGTGAGCTTCAAAAGAAGACTCCTGTTGTTAGACCTAGGTATACGATTATCTGTTCGGTTGTTTTTATTTATTTTATCGTTTATTACTATTCTTATCTTACAAATAAAACATTTTTAAAAAACCATAACCTATAACTAAAAAGATGAAAATAATTATAACAAAATACAACTCTAGCAAATAAATAACACATTCAATGTTCTTAGGTACCTACCCAGAAAGTAAACAATGTAAACATTAAAAGGTACTCATTCTGTAGAAATTAATTACTTACCTATCTAGTATATTTAGTTAGGTACCTAACAAAATTGAATGTGTTATTTATTTGCTAGAGTTGTATTTTGTTATAATTATTTTCAGCATTTTAGTTATAGGTGGAAGTCGGTTATATATATTTTTTAAATGTTTTACTTTCAACTTTTTAGTTTTTTTGAACTCAGGTAGTTTTCATTCTTTATTTTTTATTTTGTATGTATATTCTTAATAGATAAGACCAGGTAACATCAAAAGCCCCAACATTACACAATGATACATTTTCATTTAAATTGACAGGTAAATGCTTACGAACAAAATGGAGTAATACGCGTTGACGTAATAAGCCCAAAATATATTTATGCCTTATGGACCACGCAATGTAACCTTTTTTAAACTTTTTTGGCAACCCTGTATAACTATATATAATTCCACTTCACCCTATGTACCAACCATCCTGTACATAAAACTGCCCACCGACAAGTATAAATTTGTTAGCTGCCTCCTGTAAATTATAAGACGGAGTAGAATCCATCCCATATTCACGGAGTCAAATTCATCCTATATTTCAAACATCGTATGTTACTCCTTGTGGGCTAGCCCATAAATTATTTAATTTTTTTTAACATTTTATATTATCGCCCTGTGTAACATTAATTCCTCTCCACACTTTTTGCAACTTCTTATGGGCTATGAAATCAATATTGTTTTAATCACACTGTATAAATATAATTCAACTCCAGCATATATTTCAGCCATCCTGTATATGATTTGTTTACGTCCCCAGCATATAACAGTTTTTTAATCACTCCTATATAATTTTAATTCCACATTTTTTTCAACATATTTATACCACCAAACATCCACTCCAACCTATATTCCAACCACTTCCAATCACTTTACTTTGTGATTTTGTTTGCTATATCTAAACACCCTGTGTATAAACGCACCAAATAGCAGTTTAGAGTTTGACATGTGTTGTCACTGAATTTTCTATTAGGCTGGGAGACACCAAAAGCACCGTCTTCGCAAAATGAAAAAAATTTCATTTAAATAGGTATTTGCCTGATATACAAACAAAACTAGCTTAGTACTTATTGATTTAAGGAGCCAAAAAAAACTATGCTTTACTACCTATATGCTTGAGATGTACATAGAAAATTTTCAAATTCGCAATTAAAACTTCCAGAGCCTACAATTCCCGCACTATTACTTTGGAATTAAAATATTTTTGTGGAAATGTCCGTTGCGTCACTTCGATGAAATTTTTGATAAGAAGAAGTTTCCGCAATTATCTGCATAACTGCAAGTTGCACGTCACAAAAAATATATATAACCATACACATCCATAAGGAGTTTTCAAAAAATCGACCAATATGTTAGGGGTAATGGTCGATTTCCATACACGCATGTGTTCATTCACAAATTTCATCAGTTTGCCAATAGAATTCTTTTCCCATCCGGATATATACTCTATTAAACAAGACCATATTCATTCAAAACGGTTCACCACATGAGAAGAAATCAGATAACATACATACAAAAAAATACGGGACCAATTGATAACCCCCTTCTTGGAAGTCGATTAATTAGTTATTGTACATCATTATATCTATTAATATTACAAGTGGCAGCTTTAATACCTTAAGCAGAATGATGCCAATTTATTGTTATTGGATTTTTATGTATTCAATCATATAAGAAAATAGTCTAAAAGCCAGCTAGTGGCAGACTTACGGTATTTCAACAAACGTTATGAAGTTTTCTGAAAGATAGTTGTGACATCTCTGGTTTGTATTTTTTGATTTTTTGGGAATAACAGCACAATTGTTGGAAAGCCTGTATATTTCAAATAGTTCAAACGTTTCATGGTCTAAATCAAACTCCGTTTTCAATGGTAATCAAACTGAACAAGAAAATTAAAAATTAAATGATTCGCAATGACATTATGTAATTAAAAATTAAATGTTTGACAAAAAAACTGATGTAACTAAGAAAATTCACTGCTAATTTCATAAATACACGGTAACACTAAAAAATTCTAAAGATCATGCGAAATAACAAGGCTTCTTCCAAATTGGAAGAAGCTGATATAGTCTGCTTTAATGTTATTAAATGAAAGCCATTGTATTGCAAGAACTTCTGCAGCCGTTCCTGGTTACCAATAAAGAAAAATGAAATTAATAATCAAAATGTCCTTTTGAACAACCCTGTACTGGGATAGTTTAAAAAGTTTTTCCTAGGTTTTGCTTTATGACCCTAATGACATGTATGGAATATCAGATTTTTTTGATCTCATTTTTGGCAAATCTTATAATGAAGTCGCAGCTAGGAGCCCACATGAATTTGCGAAGATAACTCTTGCAAATTTTTCCAATTTAAAAGAAGCTTTGGTATTTCAAATGATCTTCAGTATTTTTAGTGCTACCCTGTATATATCAAATTATCGGTAAATTTACTTAGTTACATCAGTATTATTGTCAAAAATTTAATGTCAAATTGTGAATTACTTAATTTGTCATTGCGAATCTTTTAAGTTTTAATTTTCTTGTTTAGTTTGTTCAGTTTTATTACCGTTGAAAACGGGGTCTGATTTAGACCCTGAAACGTTTGTACTATTTGACTTTCCAGCAGTTGTGGTATTATTCACAAAAATCAAAAAATCTAACCAATGTGTATTCTACATGTCATTTCTTATATCAAATGATCATGAAATGGACGCTCACTAAGTTCGGTGATGGTTACTAGAAATTTGAGGAGGTATAAAAAATTTAAAAAATTTGACCGGATTCAATATAATGTAATAATTGTCACGGGCAATTAATCGTTGTTCTCTAACGCGACATTTGTATGCATAATATTACCGCACTCACTCTGATCATAGTTAGATTTATTTCTCTATAGCTAGTATTTGCGTTTGTTTCTATGTGTCACGATATCTTCAGAATGAAAGAACTGTCATTGTGACGGTTTTGTCTAATATTTTTCATATTTCACTAAATAACAGATCAGTTCAGTTTTTTACTCAGACTTGGGGAGTAGGCAGATTCAGATCCCGAGTTCAATTTAGACCCTGAAACTTTTTTAATTCAGTCTATTTTAATTAAACTCGGGGAGTAGGCAGATTGAGTCCCGAGAGAGAGTGTGAGAGAGAGAGAGACAGGGAGACAGAATTTGTGATGGGGAAACCTTCCCCAATTCTAAAATTCTTTATTTATTTGATAAATAACGTTTAATATTTTGATCTAGACGTCATGTTTGATATCTAGGACTTTCAGAGAAACTAGCATTGTACAGAAGAATATCGCAACAAGAGATTACTGAATATCTTCTATATGGAAAGTTAACCGGGAAATTTGATGTGAAATTCTAACCTACTGAGTAGGGGAATAGAAATGTAATGAACGACTCCATGTTCGAAAACTCTGTGTGTTAATTTTCACTGAAAGTCAGTTGTCGAACAGCACATCTCAAGTCAACACATAATTGCCGTAAATTCTAAAATTAACACCAAATACTTTATCTACTTTGTCGTTACCAGAAATCGATTTTTTTTATTCTATGTGTTCTTGGACACCACAATCGAAACTAAAATCTTTATACTCAAGGAAAAACAAACGTTTCCGGGTCTATTCTGACACGTTAATAGCTATATAGAAAATATATGCAAAATGAAAGTTTGATATTTGCATTTTATATTTCAATACATATTTATAATCACTGAAAACGAGTTCAGAATAACCGAAAACTTTTGTTTTCTTCTTGAATATACAGATTTTTGTTTCGATTGTGGGGTTATTTCCCAAGAACATACAAATAGATCACTTAATACTACCGTCAGTCCGGACGTGTTATCTGTTAAGTGCTGTGTTAAGCATATAGGTAATAATCTAGTATTCGTATTTAAAACTAGTAGTGTGATGCAAGTCAGTGAAAAATACCAGCAGTTCTCCTGCTTCTAAGTTCATTTGTTACCGACTTAGTAAACTATAATTATCAGGGCTAAGCATTAGTACAGCGACAGTAATCTAATATAATTTCTGTTTTGATACTTATCTGAAATCGTTGAGTCCCATTTCACTCTAAAAACTTTCACTCTAAAAACTGCATAAGGTAAAATTTTATTTCAATTTTCTTGTGCTATGAAGAACTAACACAGGATAAAACAAAAACATCAACATTTACAACATTTAACAAAAACCTAAAAAAAAGAAATTTAAAAGCAATGTAGTTTGCTCTTTCTTACAATTCATCACCAGAAAATGAAATATATACTTCACTAATTAATACTAACAAAACCAGCATTTCACTCGGAATATAATATCGAAATAATACTTCAGCTTGACAGATTTCTTTCTTTCTTGGAAATAAATATAACTGGAGTGATTGTGCACGCATTAACATATATTGCCATATATCGGCTACCTGAGAGCAACCATTTTACTCGCAATCCCAATTTATTGCATCTTTTTTAAATTATCCGCAGCATTAAATCGGCCAAAGCAGACAAATAAGACAACTGCAGACGAACCACTTGAGAGTTGCTTTAAAACAAACAGAAATTACCATCATAGGAATCTACCGCTCGCCTATATGGGGCACCTACCAAGAGGGTGAAATCACGCTAGTGTACGGTGTTGAAAGTTGGAAGGTATTGTGCCATGTTTTATTTTAAATACTTCTTTATCCTGTGAATTTTATTTTATTGACTTGTGTGTTTTTTAAAAATTTATAAATATAAACTACTACTGTATCGTGAGAAATTATCGATCGTTTTAAGAATTAAAACTGAAATAATTTTAAATTTTAATCTGGTTATATATATGTATGTGACTTATTAGTTTATGTGGTTTATGAATATTTAATTCACATTTAGTACTATGGGCGATGAACGTGATAAAGTAAGCGCTGTCGCGATAAGTTGCAAACATTGCAAAAAAAGTATTGAAAAATCTCATGTCTCGTTAAAATGTGGAGGGTCGTTTCATCCTTCATGTACTCTAAGAGTAAAATGTCTCCTGGTTATAGGGGGGCGACAAAGTGAGGTGAACTGTTGCTCTCACCAATCTGAACCTGAAAGTAGGGCCAATATTATTGACGAAAAATCTACATCTTCAGAGCTTTTTTCGGTCGATAAAGATATTTTTAACGAACTTTTGAGAAGTAAAGACATCATTATTGAAGAATTAAAGGACAAAGAACTCATTCTACAGAAAATAATTGGGCTATTGGAGGACAAAGTACATAAATTGACCATTTCATCAGCTAAACAAACAAACGGCGTCGCAACCCCATTTCTATCCTCCCCATCGTCATCTTCGACACTAAGACACTCAAAAGAGGCCGTAGAACAAATGCAGCCCTTTCGGAGTACGGAATCTACGTCCAAAATTGACGCAAGTAACACAAATCGCCTTGAGTCAACAAGTAGGCGTAGCAAGAAGCAGGTCCAGCGAACTTCCATTGAAAATGACAACTTTACTTTACAAGAAGATGATATAAATAAATTAATCCAAAATAACTCTGAATTGCAAGGAACTGACAATAACAGTGAAGATGAACTTCCTAGTGCTGCTATACCTAATAAAGCAAATTTATCTCCATCCAAATCTGATCCGGTTGATAAAGATAACTGGCAGCAGGTAAGGGCAAAGGGGCGGAGAAACCGCTCTCTTCGTCACACCTCAGCAACGACCCAACGGTCCGCTCCAATTAGGGGCATGAATGAAAATGAAACTGGACTAGAAATTGCTCAGAAATTTCACTGGATTTTTGTTACTGGACTATCCAGGAAAACCGATGAAAAAGACATTCTCAGTTATCTAGAATCCAAATCGCAAGACAAAAACATCATTACTTGTGAAAAAATGCGGACAACCAGACCAAGTAAGCTGATTCAAACTCGGGGTACCAAAAAACTTAAAAGAAGATTTTCTTGACCCTAACTTCTGGCCAAATGGGGTTATTGTGAACCATTTCCTGAATCTTCAACGCCTGCAGAATCCCTCCAATCACCAAATAAGGAACGGAGTCGCAAGGGTCTAATTATCAATAAAAACTTTAAATTATTTTATGCCAATGTACAGGGTATTAGGGACAAAATATCTGATTTTGAATTGCTTCTTAGTGAATCAAAGGTAGATTGCTTTTGCTCCAATGAGCACTAGCTTCAATCAGATGAATTCTTTGAGTTAAAAATAAAGGGTTTTACAGCTATAACTAGCTTTTGTAGATCGGATAAAGTGCATGGGGGTGTGAGTATTTATATACGAGAAAACTTAGAATGTCAAGAACTTAACCTGTCAAAACTTTCGAAAGAATTGCAGTGTGAGGTAGCTGGGATCTATATTTCCTCTATACACACCCAAATAGTAACAGTATATAGATCTCCTAAAGGCGATCTGGATAGATATCTAGAGGTCATGTCTCTGGTTCTGGAAAAAATAAAATTGATCATACAGAGAACATTATAGTCATTGGCGACTTTAATGTGCATTATGAACGGCGGAACTGCAAGGAGGTTGACTATCTCAACTTCTTTTTTAATTCCTATGATTTGTTTCCAACAGTTAACTTCAAAACGAGAGGAGTATATAAGCTATGTCGGTTCTGGAACAAAATCGACCAAAAATACATGTAATTTCCCATAAGAGATTCTAAGGTTAAAATTAGCGAAAATTTACCCCGATGATCTTGAAATCGGCTACGTGAGCGAGCCTGATTTTGTAGTTTAGAGGCGAGAAACGGCGTAATTAGCGCCATTTAGGGGTGTAAATGTCATATTTAAGGGTGTTTTCATCATATTTAAGGCCGTTTTGGCATTAGGCGGGGGTGAAATTCAATTGAGCGTGTCATTTGTTCCGCGAACGTGGGGGCCGCGTTCTTGGACTATAGCGGACTGCGAGGGGCTCCGACTAGAGCTGTGGGGGCTGAAGGGGGGGCCCCGACTAGGAGCTGGGGGGCTGAAGGGGGCCGCGATTTAGGTTATGTTAGTGACAGCTGTCGAGGGAGGGGGCCGCGATTTAGGTTATGTTAGTGATGGCTGTCAACGAAGGGGGGCCGCGATTTAGGTTATGTTAGTGCCGGCTGTCAACGAAGGGGGTCCGCGATTTAAATTATGTTAGAAGAGTGACGGTAGTCGGGGGACCGCGACTTAGGGTATATTAGAGGTTCGCGGGGTTTGCTTGACAGGTTAGACAGGGGAGTGTTGGTTGCGGTGCTATCTTGCGGCGTGGGTGTGTTGCGTGTATCGCAGGGGTGCACGCCATCTGTTGGTGGTTGTGGAAGTTAGAAAGAAAAAAAGCTGTGGTAGGGTTTTGAGCACGGGACTCTCGCATGGGAGTGATCGTTCCGAGCATCTAAGCTATATGGTTATTAATATAAGAGTTTCTTCGGGAGAATAGGTATCTGAATGTTGAAGGTAAATTTTTAATATGTTGAAATTCAATCAATAGAGTATGATATTAGGTTGTATGTATGATTGACACGTGTAGTGATGTTAGCAAAGGTCGGACTGGTTCGTGTCGGGTGCAAGGTTTGTTGCTGGGTGTATCACAGCAGGGTGCATTGGCCGTTGCACATACAGTGGCGAAACACATCTTAAAAACATATTCAATGGGATGAACGAAACGTATTTTGAACAACGAAATAAATTATCATATGCGCGAGAGCGGCAACTCGTTCGAGTCTCTGCTTTCGTCGGCTAAACCAGGGCCACGAGGGTGCCTAGTCCGGGCGTTAGATCTCTTAATATAGATAATTCGGCAATTTTAAGCAAAAAATGTACCGAAAATGCATCGTAAATAATTAATAGGTTCCCAAATATTTGGTAATTAGCATTTCATTACAAATAATAAAATAATTCAGATTCAATAAAGGCAATAACAAAAGAAAAGCGAAACCGCAACAGCATGTTGGTGAACTGATAACCATGCGAAACTCGAGCACTGGTTGAAAGTGCAGTGGCTGGTTGATTGTAAACAAAATCGTTAATTATAAAAGTAGATGCGGTTTTCATTGAAGAGATAATGGTAGTTAATAATGTAAAAAAATAAATACGTAAATGAGGAATAATAATTGCGACTTGAATCGTTGGATTTTCTATCGAGCGGCGGGTAATTCGAATACCGTTGGAGAAATGGTTGGAACCACTACAAAAGCTAGAAACGGCCCATAGAAACGACTAGAACCATAGAAACGGCTGGTTGAAGCCACTACAAAAGCTGGAAACGTCCCGCAGAAACGACTAGAAACTTAGAAATGGCTGATTGGAGCCGCTACAAAAGCTAGAAACGTCTCGTAAAAACAACTGGGCCCGTAGAAACGACTGGTAGAATGGTTGAAGCCGCTACAAAAACTAGAAACGTCTCGTAAAAACTACTGGGCCAGTAGAAATGGCTGGTTGAAGCCACTACAAAAACTATAAATGGCCCGTAGAAACGACTGGGGTAGTAGAAATGGCTGGTAGAATGGTTGAAGCCGCTACAAAAGCTAGAAATGGCCCGTAGAAACTTCTAGGCCAGTAGAAATGGCTGGTAGAATGGTTGAAGCCACTACAAAAACTATAAATGGCCCGTAGAAACGACTGGGGGTAGTAGAAAGGGCTGGTAGAATGGTTGAAGCAACTACAAAAACTATAAACGTCTCGTAAAAACTACTGGGCCAGTAGAAACGACTGGTAGAATGGTTGAAGCCACTACAAAAACTAGAAATGACCCATAGAAACGACTAGAAACTTAGAAATGGCTGGTTGAAGCCGCTACAAAAGCTAGAAATGTCCCGTAAAAACGACTGGTACAGTAGAAATGGCTGGTAGAAATGGTTGAAGCCACTACAAATGCTAGAAACGTCTCGTAAAAACTACTGGGCCAGTAGAAACGACTGGTAGAATGGTTGAAGCAACTACAAAAACTAGAAATGACCCGTAGAAACGACTGCGTCAGTAGAAACGGCTGGTTGAAGCCACTACAAAAGCTGGAAATGGCCCGTAGAAACGATTGGGATAGTAGAAACGGCTGGTAGAATGGTTGGCCCCACTACAAAAGCTAGAAACGAACCATAGAAACGGCTTGGTCCATTGAATGGCTGAAGACTCGTAGAAACTACTTAGCCTGTAGAAACGACTGAAAACGTAGAAACGACTAGAACGATCCATAGAAACGCAAGGAAATATACATAAATACCTTGATGTTGATATATCATATGCTGCTATGAAATAAAATTGTAAATACAAGACACTGTTTTACTACCAAAAGTACTTCTGATTAGAACATTATTATCTCTCTCTCTAGCTTTATTAAAGAAAGAGATCGGAAATCTGATAAGAACGCCCTGTAAACAGGGCCTTCCGGTCATGACGTCATAAGCTGCACTCTCATTGGCTGACTACCTGCTAACCAGCAGTTTGTTTATCTTATATGCTTATAAAGAATAGATATGTCCCGATTTTAAAGTTTCCAAAGTAGGATTCCGTTTCATATTTGAGGAGTGTCTTTATGCCACTAGAAATACTAGAAATGGTGGGAGTCGCTACAAAGGGTAGAAATGTTTGAAACCGTTACAAAGGCTAGAGCCATAGAAACGACAGGAACCGTAGAAATGACTGGTGAGGTTAAACAAAGTCACTACAAATGCTAGAAACTGTTGCTATAAATGGTTTGAAACAAAACCGTTGCAAAAAGTAGAGCCCAGGAATGTTCGAAATGGGATAGTGGGAATAAATATATAACTTTTTGTAAGCCAGAGGTAGGAACAAACAAATCTTTTCTAAGACAGGTATTCAAAGCTTATTCAGTGGTACATAAAAACTTTTTTCTACGTTCACAAAAATTTAGACATCAAAAAGAAAACATCAGTCTACTACAAACAAATGTTTCTATTACATGTAACTTTTTCTAAGGTCAGTACAAACAAATGTTTTCTAGGTAACAAAATGTATGTTTCCCCCAAACGAATTGTTGATATGAGAGTAAAATGAACAAAGTATTTGAAAATTTTCACAGGTGTTTTATCTATATGTCTCTAACAGGACCTTATAAATGCTAGAAAACTGATAGTAGAAACGTTATAACAGAAGCAAAAATGATGGAAATGATTGGTACAGGAACGCTACAAATGTTAGAAATGGGACCCCTGCAAATACTAGAAATGACAGGTACAGGGACGTTACAAATGATAGAAAACATATGAATGCTAAGAACAATTCCGGTGCAAATAACTGCGATAGACTGCTGTATTTAATTAGTATCCGCAATAAGGATGATGACGTAAGATGTATATGAAGCAACAAGATGTCCAACTGTCTATCGAAAATTTAGACTTTGTTAAAGAATTGTTGTCATCACAAGTCGACACGGACAATTGTTAACAAATTCTTAAAATAATATTGGTTGTTGTACTGTTTTTATCGATTTAAGTGCTTCAACAGCGTCTTAATATTATAATATTATTAGTATTCGCTTTTATAACGAACCAAAGCAGATAAAAGGAACTTGTGTGTGTTTTCAGACATGTAAGGAAATATGGCAATGTTGCTCCATCACTTTAATCATATGACTAAAATGACGCATTTCCGAGATCTAGGGAAATATAGAAATTTCCAGAGTTACGTTGTAGCAAACAACCTCAAAACGGAGATAACAAAACTATCGTCTCATCAAAAGTTTCTCTTAAAAAAATGCAACTCAACAAACAAGGTAATTTAACGTGCATATGAAACGTAGGAACAATTTGCTTGATTTATGAATTACTAATAAATCAAAAATATTCTTGACTGCTAATTTCATTTAAATAATAAACATAAAAAAGGTCACTTGACAAAGTTATTATAGAACAAAGACGAAGCTCATACTTACAGCCCTGCCAGACCCCTAGAAGGCTTTCATGCAGGATTATGGCTTGCTAGCTTTCGACATGTTGAAAGACAAAGCGACGAACCACCACACGCAGCCGAAACTGAGAATTTGTCACTGGAGAACATTACTAGACCCAGTCACAACCAAAACAACTCCAGAAAAAAGACAAGTTCAGTTCATCATTCCACATGCTTTTAACCCTGCTTTGATATACACAATGAAGATAAACAGGCAAAGCATTCAAAAGTTTGTAAACGGAGCCACAACAAAATTCGTAGCATCAAATTAATATGTTTTCAGATAATTATATGCTTATTAAATAATCTATTGCAAGACTTAATGTTTGAGATTATTTCATTATTTAGTTCAAAAGGCAGCCAGTCAACATTGCACACAGACAACAACACACCACCGAAAAAGAAAATTATTTAAAAGAAATGTAAAATACTGAGTAGATATTCTTGTTAAATTGAAATTAATCCACAAATATTCTAAAGATATACGATGTTTGTGCTTTATTTGATATATGCATCACTATCAATTATTGCGGTTTTTTAACCTTGGTGAAGATGCTAGCGAAGGTTATAATTTGTCAAAACAGAAGCATCCATTAGAAATGAATTTATTCGTATCTTAGAGTATCAATCAATCATTTGAAATACTGTAAGGTGTTTGATGTAACAATATTGTTCTTCTAACAACACTTTGCTCTGAATTAAATTACTGTTGCTGGAAAGAGTTGTCAATCTAAACTGTGAAATGAAAGTCATATGGTTTAAATATTTTTTGTTTTGAATCATGTAGATACAGAATTGAACATGGAGGGTCTGTCACATTCAACAGGCCTGAAAATCTTGGTCAAGAATGGGTGGACTTCGTTGTGCAACAAACACAAGCCCTTAAACCATGTGTTGGCATGTCATCCTTCAATATCAATGTGAATAACACGAATTTATTTGTAAGAGAGATTGTAAGAGATAATAGAAAACATATTCCTATGCACGAGTGTATACATAATGAATAACATTATTAAACGTAACCAACCTATTAGACTACACACATACAAATTTAAAACTAACAATTCACAGGGTTACAATTGTGAACACACTAGAAGCAATATAAGACAAAAGAAAGCTATAACCAGCCCTCGTGTTATCCAATTATAATTATCGGTCCGCATCGATTTCCATCACAACAAATAACGGAAATATAATCCATAAGTTTATAAGCATATTGTATGAAATTAAAAAGTTTCCTTCAACCACATATATATATATATATATATATATATATATATATATATATTGAACCATGATTAGGATATTGCTTTAAAAATGTCAACGTACAAAGAGGCTACCTTCAAATGATATACCATTGAAATAAATTGTAATCAGGATCAATTCAATCATACATACTTTAGCAATAACATATGAATAAAATTTTCTGTAATGTGATAAACTCATGATTGGTAAAATAATCCATATAATGAATACAATGTATGGAAAAGTCACTTACTCTCATTGATGGACTTTCTCAAAATGATTTAGGACAAAGAGAAATATATAAAACAAAAACATTCTGCACTGGAACTACATTATAAAAGCTTTCGATCCAACTTTCATGTAGTGAAAATATTTCCACTACACGAACGCCACTCTTACATTAAATGAGTAAACTAATGAAGTCTTTCTATAACGCTTACAAAACCAGCAATCATAATTATTATAATAATTCCCTTGCAGAAAGTTAAGCATGAAAATTACAAAACATGGTTGGTTATTTAAAACGTTTTCGGACTTTGCTGAAACAGTAAAAAATTGAATGGGCTTAAATAATAAACATTCTAATAGACTTCAAAGAGATGACATTGTTTCACGATTTCAAAAACTTGTTCGAACTGGGATCAAAACTAACAAATCGCATAAAGATATATTGATGTTTCTGGAGGAAGAAGAGAGAAACAAAGCAGATCGTTATCGTATGCGAACTGATGAGGAACGAGTTAATGCTTAAAAAGAACGTATTCAAGCTGAGGAAGAACGAGCCAAAGCCGAAATGCATCGAGTTCGATTAGAAGAAGAATCTGTCAAGGCATCGGAACGTCATCATGAGGTTCTGAACGTTGTTTCTCACAGAATACAGGTTAGGGTAGGTTAGGATCGACCGAACCTAACCTACCCTAACCTCAACTCCCTCAATCAATCTTAACCTAACCTCAGTTGATACCTTCTAACTGCCCTGTTTGAAGGGCGTCCCTAACCTAACCTAACCGCCCTGTTTGAAGGCCTCCCTGCTCTTTTACTATGACGTCATAAGCTACTGATGTTCATCATTGGTTGGTTACTTATTACTAAGAGCTAACAGAACCATACAGCTCTGTTTTTCGCGTTTGATGGACTTGGGAGCTACACGATGAACTACTTCGTTCCTCAAGCGTTTCACTACCTGAGACTGTATTCTGTGAGAAACAACGTTCAGAACCTCATGATGACGTTCCGATGCCTTGACAGATTCTTCTTCTAATCGAACTCGATGCATTTCGGCTTTGGCTCGTTCTTCCTCAGCTTGAATACGTTCTTTTTCAGCATTAACTCGTTCCTCATCAGTTCGCATACGATAACGATCTGCTTTGTTTCTCTCTTCTTCCTCCAGAAACATCAATATATCTTTATGCGATTTGTTAGTTTTGATCCCAGTTCGAATAAGTTTGTGAAATCGTGAAACAATGTCATCTCTTTGAAGTCTATTAGAATGTTTATTATTTAAGCCCATTCAATTTTTTTACTGTTTCAGCAAAGTCCGAAAACGTTTTAAATAACCAACCATGTTTTGTAATTTTTCATGCTTAACTTTCTGCAAGGGAATTATTATAATAATTATCATTGCTGGTTTTGTAAGCGTTATAGAAAGACTTCATTAGTTTACTCATTTAATGTAAGAGTGGCGTTCGTGTAGTGGAAATATTTTCACTACATGAAAGTTGGATCGAAAGCTTTTATAATGTAGTTCCAGTGCAGAATGTTTTTGTTTTATATATTTCTCTTTGTCCTAAATCATTTTGAAAAGTCCATCAATGAGAGTAAGTGACTTTTCCATACATTGTATTCATTATATGGATTATTTTACCAATCATGAGTTTATCACATTACAGAATTTTTATTCATATGTTATTGCTAAAGTATGTATGATTGAATTGATGCTGATTACAATTTATTTCAATGGTATATCATTTGAAGGTAGCCGCTTTGTACGTTGACATTTTTAAAGCATATCCTAATCATGGTTCAATATATATATATATATATATATATATATTATATATATATGTGGTTGAAGGAACTTTTTAATTTCATACAATATGCTTATAAACTTATGGATTATGTTTCCGTTATTTGTTGTGATGGAAATCGATGCTGACCGATAATTATAATTGGATAACACGAGGGCTGGTTATAGCTTTCTTTTGTCTTATATTGCTTCTAGTGTGTTCACAATTGTAACCCTGTGAATTGTTAGTTTTAAATTTGTATGTGTGTAGTCTAATAGGTTGGTTACGTTTTCTTAAATGTTATTCATTATGTATACACTCGTGCATAGGAATATGTTTTCTATTATCTCACACTCGTACATCTTACAAATAAATTCGTGTTATTCACATTGATATTGAAGGATGACATGCCAACACATGGTTTAAGGGCTTGTGTTTGTTGCACAACGAAGTCCACCCATTCTTGACCAAGATTTTCTGGCCTGTTGAATGTGACAGACCCTCCATGTTCAATTCTGTATCTACATGATTCAAAACAAAAAATATTTAAACCATATGACTTTCATTTCACAGTTTAGATTGACAACTCTTTCCAGCAACAGTAATTTAATTCAGAGCAAAATGTTATTGGAGAACAATATTGTTACATCAAACACCTTACAGTATTTCAATGATTGATTGATACTCTAAGATACGAATAAATTCATTTCTAATGGATGCTTCTGTTTTGACAAATTATAACCTTCGCTAGCATCTTCACCAAGGTTAAAAAACCGCAATAATTGATAGTGATGCATATATCAAATAAAGCACAAACATCGTATATCTTTAGAATATTTGTAGGATTAATTTCATTTAACAAGAATATCTACTCAGTATTTTACATTTCTTTTAAATAATTTTCTTTTTCGGTGGTGTGTTGTTGTCTGTGTGCAATGTTGACTGGCTGCCTTTTGAACTAAATAATGAAATAATCTCAAACATTAAGTCTTGCAATAGATTATTTAATACGCATATAATTATCTGAAAACATATTAATTTGATGCTACGAATTTTGTTGTGGCTCCGTTTACAAACTTTTGAATGCTTTGCCTGTTTTATCTTCATTGTGTATATCAAAGCAGGGTTAAAAGCATGTGGAATGATGAACTGAACTTGTCTTTTTTCTGCTACCTGAGTTGTTTTGGTTGTGACTGGGTCTAGTAGTGTTCTCCAGTGACAAATTCTCAGTTTCGGCTGCGTGTGGTGGTTCGTCGCTTTGTCTTTCAACATGTCGAAAGCTAGCAAGCCATAATCCTGCATGGAAGCCTTCTAGGGGTCTGGCAGGGCT
The DNA here is from genome assembly GCA_034190945.1 of Octodonta nipae. NCBI lineage: Eukaryota > Metazoa > Arthropoda > Insecta > Coleoptera > Chrysomelidae > Octodonta > Octodonta nipae. The sequence goes on from CM067216.1 coordinate 84,266,583, forward strand.
GTAAGTATGAGCTTCGTCTTTGTTCTATAATAACTTTGTCAAGTGACCTTTTTTATGTTTATTATTTAAATGAAATTAGTAGTCAAGAATTTTTTAATTTATTAGTAATTCATAAATCAAGCAAATTGTTCCTACGTTTCATATGCACGTTAAATTACCTTGTTTGTTGAGTTGCATTTTTTTAGAGAAACTTTTGATAAGACGATAGTTTTGTTATCTCCGTTTTGAGGTTGTTTGCTACAACGTACCTCTTGAAATTAGTTGTGACGTCACAGAGAAAGGAAGGGGGCCGGTAAAGGGGGCAGTGACGCCAGATTTCCATATTTCCCTAGATCTCGGAAATGCGTCATTTTAGTCATATGATTAAAGTGATGGAGCAACATTGCCATATTTCCTTACATGTCTGAAAACACACACAAGTTCCTTTTATCTGCTTTGGTTCGTTATAAAAGCGAATACTAATAATATTATAATATTAAGACGCTGTTGAAGCACTTAAATCGATAAAAACAGTACAACAATCAATATTATTTTAAGAATTTGTTAACAATTGTCCGTGTCGACTTGTGATGACAACAATTCTTTAACAAAGTCTAAATTTTCGATAGACAGTTGGACATCTTGTTGCTTCATATACATCTTACGTCATCATCCTTATTGCGGATACTAATTAAATACAGCAGTCTATCGCAGTTATTTGCACCGGAATTGTTCTTAGCATTCATATGTTTTCTATCATTTGTAACGTCCCTGTACCTGTCATTTCTAGTATTTGCAGGGGTCCCATTTCTAACATTTGTAGCGTTCCTGTACCAATCATTTCCATCATTCTTGCTTCTGTTATGACGTTTCTACTATCAGTTTTCTAGCATTTATAAGGTCCTGTTAGAGAGATATAGGTAAAACCCTGTGAAATTTTTCAAATACTTTGTTCATTTTACTCTCATATCAACAATTCGTTTGGGGAAACATACATTTTGTTACCTAGAAAACATTTGTTTGTACTGACCTTAGAAAAAGTTACATGTAATAGAACATTTGTTTGTAGTAGACTGATGTTTTCTTTTTGATGTCTAAATTTTTGTGAACGTAGAAAAAAGTTTTTATGTACCACTGAATAAGCTTTGAATACCTGTCTTAGAAAAGATTTGTTTGTTCCTACCTCTGGCTTACAAAGTTATATATTTATTCCCACTATCCCATTTCGAACATTCCTGGGCTCTACTTTTTGCAACGGTTTTGTTTCAAACCATTTATACAACAGTTTCTAGCATTTGTAGTGACTTTGTTTAACCTCACCAGTCATTTCTACGGTTCCTGTCGTTTCTATGGCCCTAGCCTTTGTAACGGTTTCAAACATTTCTACCCTTTGTAGCGACTCCCACCATTTCTAGTATTTCTAGTGGCATAAAGACACTCCTCAAATATGAACGGAATCCTACTTTGGAACTTTAAAATCGGAACATATCTATTCTTTATAAGCATATAGATAAACAAACTGCTGGTTAGCAGGTAGTCAGCCAATGAGAGTGCAGCTTATGACGTCATGACCGGAAGGCCCTGTTTACAGGGCGTTCTTATCAGATTTCCGATCTCTTTCTTTAATAAATGAAGCTAGAGAGAGAGATAATAATGTTCTAATCAGAAGTACTTTTGGTAGTAAAACAGTGTCTTTGTATTAACATTTTATTTCATAGCAGCATATGATATATCAACATCAAGGTATTTATGTATATTCCTTGCGTTTCCTATGGATCGTTCTAGTCGTTTCTACGTTTTTCAGTCGTTTCTACAGGCTAAGTAGTTTTCTACGAGTCTTCAGCCATTCAACGGCGAGCCGTTTCTATTGTTCGTTTCTAGCTTTTGTAGTGGGGCCAACCATTCTACCAGCCGTTTTCTACTATCCTATCGTTTCTACGG